>OY728135.1:734351766-735586409 GCA_963277665.1 Viscum album | reverse complement strand
AAATATATAAATTATGGAAAGTCATCACTACTATTTATTGTATCCTAATTTTTAGTGTATCATTAATATAGAAAAGTGTATCACATTTCTGTATGTATGGGCTTACCATATGTTCATTTCCATAGGAACTCATAAACCTTCATGTGGCTGACACATATCCCAAATCATACATATTCATAGTGGATTCACATAAGTGTTGATATCATTCACACATATGCAGCTATCGATGACAACTACACAGATATAAATGAAACATATACATATAATTCATTTCACATTGTTCAATTATGATAAGGACCACATTTATACAGACAATTAGACACATGTATAATGGCCATATTGACACATAAACTAAGTGAATTTCCACATTTTCTCATATACCATTTCTAGATTTTATATATTTCCATTTATAATAAAACATATGTTGGTACAATGGAATATATGAAACTCTTAGAATGGAACCTATATTAGATTAAAAGAAAATAAAATTTTCCATATCGTTATATAGAAATTCCATATTATACTGAAATGACTTTATTCCTATTACAACTATCTTATAGACTTCTAAACTACTCAAAAACAATTCAGGAATATTTGAACAATATTCACATTCTAAAAAAGGTTGAAAATAGAGAAACAATTTTCAATAATTTTAAGGGATATCTAATCATCCCATTTTGATTGGTTTTTAATTGAAGATAATCATTTAAAATCCATTCTTGAAACTAAATATCTTAAACAATAGACATCAAATCATATCTTATTTTAGATGACAAACATCATGAAACCATATTATATGTCAGAGTAGTGTTCTTGAAATAACACCATCTCTCGATGAAAATAAATATTATTTCCAAGTGAATAGATTTTCCCCCTCAATGATGGCTCTAAAAACTAGGAAAAGACTTTCCCTTTTCATAGTAAACATAAAAACTACACTATATGGATAAAAATGAACCTATCCCCCCAATGAAAACCCATATTTCAAGTAAATAGTTGTGTACTTACTTATCATCATTTGAAATAATAATCCAAGGATTTATTCATTTCACCTAAAAATGAATTAATTGATGTTGAAGGTGACTAAAAACCATATTCAGACTCAATATCTCAAATATATCCTTATTGATAGACTTAGTGAAAAAATTGGTTAATAATTATTATGTAGGAATAAATTTTAGTTTAATGACCCCCTTAGCCACCTTCTCTATGATGATGTGTAATCTAGCATCAATATGATTGGATTTTGAGGGTTGTGTAGGTTTTTTTGGAAATGTATATGGAACAATGATTATCATAATTAATAATATGAGTTTTATCAAATTTCACCATCAAATAATAATAATGACCATTCATCTAAATAATTTGATTGCAATAACAGTATGTAGTAATATATTCAACCTCAATAGCACTCAGTGTGTCTAATATATATTTATTTCAGTTATAACTCACACATGTTTCTCCCAAGAGTAAAATTAATGGCGAGGCAGTACATTAATCATTAAAATAACATACCCAGTCGACATATATAAACATTGGAAGAATTAAATTATTTATCCTCTTGTAAAGAATCACATAACTCATAGTATATTTTATATATCTATGAAACTTTTTAATAACCTTAATATTTTACTCCTTTAGGTTACTCAAGTATAATACACAATACTCATAGAATAAAAATATATTGTTCTGAAAATTTGAGATAAATATGGCCCAAAATCAGTGTTTTAAATTCTATTTCATTCCCATTATCACCTTAAAAAACTTTAGAAAAATTATGATACTCTTGAATGGGTGTTGACACTAGATTCATTTTCACCATTTCAACCTAGATTAAGAACTCTATAGAATAATTTTGATGGGATAAGAAAATATAATATTCTTCTTATATGACTAGTAACCCAATGAAGTATCTCTTCTCACCCATCATAGATATATCAAATTGTTCATCTAATCTGGTAGAAAACACTTGAAAATAATTATCAGGATCACATACAAAATATTGACATCATAAAAATATACAGTTACATTAAAATTTTATACATTCAATTCCTTTATGTACAGGTTATGATCTACTTTTCCATTGATTAATATTATTTCTATTATGTAGTTCTTGGCCGTGAATATTATTTTTATGGGGAATATTTTAATACATATAGTCCATTCATCAATTTAATCACTCTTGTTCCATCTTTATAAAGAACCATTTAAATACTCAATTTGAACATTATATTATAGTTCTACATTAAAAAATGTATACTTTAAATCCATCTAATAGGGTTAATATTATTTGTGTACCTCCATACCTAGGAACATCCTGATTCTTTATAACCTCAGAATAGGTACAAATGCATATTTAAATTCAAATCCCTAATAATCAGAACAACCCTTGAAAACAAGTATATCGTTATTCCATGTAACTTTGGAATTATCATTTATGTTGTTCCTGAATACCCACTTCATTATATTGAATTTATTTTCAATATTTCTTAGAACAATAGACAATGTGTTATTCCACCCAATATAATTCTTTTCATAATCTATATCCCTAATCCACTCCTTGTGATTAAAAGATGTTTTCACTGGTTAATTCCCAACATGAAAAATATGTGTGGTTTTGTTCTCAAACCTCTACCTTCATCTACGTGATTGTATTTTCAGTTAATCACAACTCCACTTCTTTCTAGTATTTGCATAATAAAATTTATCTCATATGATTTTCTCTAGCTCAACATGATTCTTCAGCCTAAAAATTTTTTGTATCATTTTCTAGGATTAAAATTTTCACCATATGTTTAGTCAAAATTTAGATCTACTATTTATACCTTAAAATCAACATAAATTTAACTATTCTCTCCATATTTTTTCATACTGTAATCTTCAGTTTCCTAAAAAATCTAGAATCTAGAAGAGTTTTTATGAGTTAGTATCCAATAATACATATATCATATAAATAAATAAACTTATGATTTTTCTATTATGGTGTTTCTATCCTTACCTATTAGACAGATATCCAAAAATGATACCGTCCAAATCTCTTTCATGAATATTTACTTTATTCAATACATTTATCATTATGTGAATATAACATTCAATGTATCTAAAGTAACTCATTATTAGTATCTTGTTGAACCATATATAATATAAATTCATTATTGAATTTTATTTAAAGGAAATTGATTTTGTATGGGAAATTATATGCAAGTAACCCCTCTCTTAAAAAATATGAAGCATGGTATGTATTATTCACCTAGTTTACACAATTTTTATTTTCATTCTCTTAGTAACCACATTCTATTGAAGTGTGTTGGGGTATTATAATTATTTTTAATAACATACATTCCAGGTTAGGATTCATATTAATTTCTAGTTTGTTGATTCTCATTATTAGTTATCATCTTCATAATTTGAATATCAATCGCCCTTTTATCTTTTCTTCCCTAAATCATGAACGTATCCACTTCATGGAAATTATATTTCATGAATAAGACTATTTTAAATTTTATAAAATCATTATTGAATGTAGTGAAATAAAATTCACCCCTTATGGATTTCTATTTTATAGGTTCAAGGAATTATATATAAATTAATTCATAATTCCTTATTGATTGTCTCTTAACACTTTTGTACCTCCCTTTAACAATTTTCCCTTTTGAAAGGTTGTAAAATTTTAACATATATCTCAGATGTATTAAGGTTGATCCTTCACAAAATTTTCCATTGATATCTTACAAAAAATTATTCTGACCAATGTGGACATGTCCACTATTTAATACCTTTTCCTCTTATATAGTACTAAGAAAACAAGAATTATTCAGATATATAATATAGAAAAAATTCAAAAAAGTTCATTCCCCTCTTGTAAAAATCCCTCAACAATTAATTATTTTAATTTTATATAAATTATTCTCTAAAATATCTAATTAAATCCATAAAAAACTTGATAGACACTCAACAGGTTATGTTTGATCCCATTAACATATAAAACTTCTTCTGTGTTCAGTCTAAATGGTTTAATTTCTGTAGAACCAATTCCATGGATTTGTAAATATATCTAATTCCCCAATGAAATTACACATTTGTCTTTCCTGAAAACATTTTTTAGGATCTTGGCATCTCCTTTCATATGTGATGATAGTACACTATCCATAATCCAGTGTTTGTTCTACTAGAAGGCCTTTAAAGAAATGTTGACAATTATAGAGTTTTCATATTTTCATCATTGATATATCTTCATAACATTAGAAATTTTTTTCCTAGAATTATTATCAAACATTACATAAAATTGTGACCATACTATTAAAAACATTCATATATCTCTTGACTTCCATCAATCAGGTTTTGGACATGCACCACATATGAGATCCCATTTTTTATCTATCATTTTATATATATTTTTTTATCTATTATCTTAATTAATTATAGTATTATCTAGCCTGATTTGATTCCAATGGAGAGTGTAATTATACCATATAAATTAGGTGGTATCTTCAATTGTTCCAAAGCATGATTATTATACCTTGAAGCAATATCTTCCATGAAACTGCATAGTCTATCTCAAAAATGTTTCTTCTAGTTTTGTTATAAAATTTGTTGTATCATGGATCTCAACTACCTTTGACATAAGAGTTTCCTTTTAAGCATTTTTCTCAAACGAGGATTTTTATTATGGAATTTATATCATCCTTTTCATTCAAATACAAAAATTTCATTTTTCACGAATAATATATGTTTATTTTAATTTATATGAGAATAGAGTATCTAAATATTTTTCAAAGACTCAAAACTGACTTCAATAGCCTTTTCAAAGAAAATATTCAAGTTTCCAATGGCCTTTTACACCTTAATACACCATGAGTATAACTTCTCTTAAATATTAAATCATTAGAGGGAATATTGTTTATTATTATATTATTATTATTAATTACCTGACCATAACAATCATGCTCTTTATTTCACACTTACAAATAATTTATTACATAAAAGTTTCACTTAATAAAACATATAATATTGTGATCTATAGTGTATTTTTGTCTTAATAAAATTACATTACAACATAAAACATGAAATAAAAATCTATATTGAAAACTTCTTATACATTACCAAAAAATTATTTCATACTTAGCACTGCATGGGATAACATGAGGACATACATGAGAAAGGGTTGAGCTGTAAAGACCAGTAAGGGAGTATACAAGACAAATCATGAAGAATAAAATACATGTAATCAATAGGCATATCAATGGAGCATAATATAAACATGCACCTAAAGGCATGATATTGAATTATTATCATAATATGGAGATGTGGCAATGACATTTTACATGATATTAGCCTGATCCAAATATCAATGCACTTGGATCATGAGTAAATCATCATTGAACATGAATTATCATGAATAAATCCTCATTTTACATGAAATAGAATTATGAAACACGCATTTCACATAAATTATCTTGATACTATTCTTTACCCAATTCATTGGAGCACTATTAAGGCGCACCATTTATATACATTTCATTTCATGCATAAGTGTGTCATACGGATCATATAACATGGATTCATTAAACATCATAATTTATTTTATTAATAAGAGATGTGGAATACATAAATGTAATTCTTCAATCAGAAAGTACATATTAATAAAATTGAATACCCTTTATTGATAAATTGGCATGGTATTCACTTACACGATGATTTCAGAATGGGAAATTATGGTGTATCTTCAGCAGCACAACGACGTAAAATAGAAATCTTAAAATGTGTTAATGAGAGATAAATGGGTATCTAATAATTTATAAATTAAATGATAAGTAAGGGGGTCATGGAACGAAATATTCCAACATATTTAATGGAATTTAGATTTATAATATAACATAATTTCTTGAATGTAAATGAGGAGAGAGAAATCCCTTACAGAATTTCTCCATGGTATTAGATGTACCTGTGAGGAATTAATGAGATAGAAAGGGGTATATAATCATTAGAACATAATGAGGTAAGTATATGGGAGTGTATAAATCATTCCCCAACATTTTAAATGAAAAAATGGAATAAAAATTTAAGTAAACTTGGACATAAATAAGGAAGGAAGGAAAGTGAGGATCCTTTATTTGGAAGTGTGAAACCTAGGATTGGGAGAGGCCTAAGAGAGGATTATTAAAAACATGGGGAGCCTTGGGAAGATTCAATATATAGTATGCCATAGTTTAGTCGAGTTCCAACTGGTTTGAGTGAAGAGAAATGTGAGATTGTGTGGGTTTTTATAGGAAAGGAAAGGTAATGGTTTATTATTTAGGTTTAGGACACAATAGATTAAACTAATCAAAAACACAAACCGAACCATGTATTTTTCCCATAATTTTTTTATAAAGGGTAGTGGAAAAATTATTTCAAAATTCCAAGGTCATAACTTCTTAAAATATTAGGCTTTCTTTTGTGGACGGGATTTACACTCTCAGGAAATCATTTTAAAATGTTAAAACATATTATAAGTCTTGGAGGGTCCACTAAGGCATCATAAAATTTTTAAAAAAAATCTAAAATCGTATTATTTTAAATTTAAAATATATTTTGGATTAATAAACCTTTTATAGTATTTTATTACATCACTATAGGGTCATTATGATGTCATAAAACATATTATATATTTAAATGGTATTTAATTTTTACCCAAAAATTCGAGATGCTCAGAAAATTATGAAAAAATAACCTTTAGATAATTTCGATGTGCTATGTCCTAAAATAATACTAATGTTATCTAAATAATTTTCAAAAAATGTGAATTTTCAATTTTAAAATAAAAAAGCACATTTATTTAAAATTCATGGGTTTTGACAAAAAAATCATTCCAACCTTAATAAAAATTACTGTTGTATAAAGATTATATGATCAGTTTTATTTAATAAAAAGTTATTTAGTGATCATATTTTATTAAAATATTACTCAACCCAAAAATCCCTTAATTCATAAAAATAGATTTTTTAAGTGAATATTGATTAAAATACTATTTGTGCATTGAAAACAATTTACAAAGTTACAAAATAAAAAATGAATGTATATTCTTTGTTCTATAAAAAAAATTCACATAATCATAATGAATGGGTCTTGTTATGTAACCCCTTATAACACATGCAAAAGACCTAAGGGTAAGGTGCACAATGGTGATAGACTCTTAGGGCCGCTAACATTTCTCATGTGGAAATCTCTATTAACTTTCACTTCTCTCATAGGTGATTCCATTCAAGATTAATGTGTTGAAGCTCAAACTAGGGTTGGTCCAAAGTGAAGCCCAGTAATTCTACCTCCTTCCTAAGCTCTGACGAATGGGTTCATATGAAGTAATTCTAGTGGATGAGGTCATCTCTTCCTTTGTATGAGTAAATTTGATTTGTCAAATCCCTTTATTTATACTAATCAAGTGATTACTGTTCAATGGCTATATTAGAAACATTGAAAATTATTAATGGTACATAAAAATCAAATAACACAAAACCAAGGATGTGAATGTGTTTTGTATAACCATTTTACATAATAATACATTTAATTAGATCAAGAGGAATTTTCATTAATAGAAGTTTGGGTCGTTACAATATTCCCCCATAATAAATTTCATCCTAAAAATTGTATTTTCCCTCACTAAAACAGAAGAGGGTAACTCTACTTCATCACTTCCTCAGATTCCAAAATTTCTTCTTCAAACTAGTGGTTTCACCACAACACCTTGACGAGGGGAATTGTCTTCTTTTGTAGAACTTTTTCTATGTGGTCTAATATCTTCACCACTTTCTATTCATAGGAGAGGTAATTATCCAATGGTACTGCCTCTGGATTGAGTTCATGTGATGGGTTAGGTATGTACTTCCTCTAGATTATACATGGATTACATCATGTACTTGAGATAGGTTTGGTGGGAGTGCTAGTCGATAGACCACTACTCCAATACGATCTAGGATATCAAAAGGGACTATGTACCTTGGGATAAGCTTTCCCTTCTTACCAAATCTCATAACTATCTTCCACGATGATATCTAGAGGAATACCATGACTCTAACATCAAACTCTTGATCTTGTCGATTACTATCAACATAACTCTTTTGTCCACTCTAAGAATATTTAATGTGCTGCTGGACGGTCTTGACTTTCCCCACCATTTCTTCAACCATTTCTAGACGTAGGAGTTTTGACTCCCCAAATTCATCCCAACATTATAGTGTTCTGCACCTCTTCCCATAAGGGGATTCATAAGGAGTCATTTGGATTCATAAGTAGAAACTGTTATTGTAAATTAACACAACCGGGGGAATATTTTGATCCCATACTCCTTTTTAGTCCATTGAGAATGATCTCCACATGTCTTCAAGTGTTTAGATAGTCTTGTCATATTGTCCATTGGTTTGAGGATGATAGGTCGTACTGAAGTTCAATTCAGTGTTCATGGTGTGTTTGATACTCTTCCATAACAAAGAGGTGAATCCTGGATCTCGATTGGATATAATCGATAGTGGTACTCCATAAAACCTTACCAATTCTATGATGTATATCAAATCTATTTGAAAAGGGTTATATGGAGAGAGGTGGAAGCCTTCCGACCCCAAAGTTGTTTGGGAGGAAGGAAATGGGAAGAAATTACACTGTTCTTGATATAATAGATGATTCTGGCTTCTTCACTTCTATCTGGTCATGACTTCAGTCTAAAATCTCTTTCAGTTGATTTTATTTCAATTGATTTCCAGCATCTTCTTTACAAATTCACAACTATCAACCATATAGTTTCATCTCACAACCGTTCTTATGTACTTATTCTTAAAATTGCTTTTTTGTGGTACATATATGCAGAGCTAACTTGTGTACAATATTTGTAGGATCATTCTTCTTTATCCCCGAGGTGCAACAAATTTTTCATGTGCCTTTTGTAATTTAGTTACTTCGGTTCCACCACCAGGATCAGATATGGCTCAATTTTTTTTGGAAATTGATGGACATGGCTTATGCATGCCCTTGGGGAAACAAGTATGAAATGTTCTTTCTACAAATTTGTAATCCTTGCACCAACACTGCCCAGCAAGGTGTCTCACATCAACTGTGGGAACTTCCATATGAAATTGTTGTATCCATGTGGAGCTCCATCGGTGAAATGTGTAGTTTGTAGACATGTCACAAATATTGGTTCTGGTGATGGGTGGGTTGTGACTCCCCAAAATAGATGTGAATCAGGATCGATGCCCACAACTTCAACCATAGTGGTTGGGCATCCCCATAGCCAAGCAGTTGAAGTTGAGAATCCAATGTCATTTGATGAAAGTGGTAAATTGGTGAGCAATGTGGTTTTTTCTGTCACAAGGGAGAAAATGTGACCTGACGCGATATTTTTAGGTGTGTAATGGAGACTATGTGTGTATACGTTGTATTATTCATGAATGGGAATGTTTTTAATTATTAAAATATGTATGAACCTTAATAATTGCATTGCCTTTTTTTGGGTAATGATACTTTGACATCAAAAGCTAAAACCCTATCAATGCCTACATTGAAACCATGTATATTAGTGTTAGTTTATCCATTGATAAATCCTATCGAATTGAAATTAATTATGCAATATTTGAAAAAAGATCCACAAAACCCCAGATAGAATGGTTTCCTTTGGATGTATTTATAAGTCCAAGGACAATGTCCATGGTGGTGTTATCCTATTTCCATGTTGGTATGGGTAATGGTTGTGTCATCACCTTATACTTCTACCTCTCAGCCTTTACATACTGACATATCATGGACGTTGATGTATACTCAATGATCTCCTTATTCATGTTTTCCCACCAATAATGATCTTGGAGATATCGATACATCTTTTTGTTTCCCGAGTGAATAGAGAAATGTGAACTATCTACATCATCAAAAAGTTCATTCTTTGACTTCAGATTTGATAGAACGCATAGTCTTGAACCAAATCTCAGAATTTGTTCTTCATTAATTTTAAAATATGAGGATTTCCCTTTTCTTATAGTTTCCACTTTCTTCTAAATTCCCACATCATCCTTTTAAGCGTCCTTTAAACTTTCTCAAAGATACGATTGAGAAATAATTTTTGAAATGATCAATGATGTTACCTTATTTAGTATTCCCAAGTCCATATTCATCAAATCTAAGATGATTTGATCCTTTTCAATTCTTATAAATCAATGAATCATTGGGTCCTTTCAATTAAGATCATATTCCACCTTGTTTGATATTCTAGGGTGGTAATGGATTGATCAGTCATTGTCTTTGATCAGTTCTAACCATTTTCATTGGCTCATATTCAACTCTTTCCATGTGACTATATACTTGACGCATTTGTTGGTCTATATATATAACACACTTCTCCCCAAAGAGATAATGTTTCCAAATTTTCAAAGAAAATATTACTTCATCCAACTCTACATCATTTTTTGGATAGTTTTCTCATGAAATTTAAATTTCCATGATGCCTAGCCAATGACTATCATTTTTCATCAACACGGAGCCTATGCCCTTCTTCGAAGCATCAGAAAATACCACAAAAATTTCAAAACATGTGGGTGGTGTGAGCATAGTTGCAGTGATAAGCATCCTTTACAACTCCTTGAATCTATATTTTCATTCATCAATCGATGAAAAATTAACTCCCTTCCAAGTGATCTTGGTAATAGGATTTGACAATTGTGAGAAATTTCTCACAAATCCTCGATATTATCCACCTGACATAGAAAGTGACAGATCTCCATCACAATTGTTGGACTCGACCATCCCTATATTGCATTTGTCTTGGAGGGATCCACTGATATCCCATTTCTACTTATGATATCACCCAATAATGAGATTTCCATAAATTATAACTCACACTTGCTATACTTTTCATAGAGCTTCTCCTTTTAAAGTGTCTCTAGTTCAGTGCTTAAATTCTCCTCATTCCCTTCCTTGGTTTTGGCATATATTAGAATATATTTTATAAAGACTACTATAAATTTATTGAGGTAATCTCTAAAGACTCTGTTAATTGAGTCCATTACAATTTATAGAGCATTAGTGAGTCTGAATGTAATTTCTATGAATTTATTGTGCTTGTACCTTGTATGAAAATAAGTCTTGGGTATATACATCTTCTTCACCCTAACTTGGAAATTTCCTGACTGCTGATAAACCTTGGATAAGTATTGTGATCCATGTATCTGATCAAACAAGTCATAAATTCATGTAAAATGATACATTTTCTTTATAGATATTTTTTTGAAGTCATGATAATCAATGAAAAGGTGGATTGACCCATCCTTCTTCTTGACGAAGAAGACTGGTGCAACCCATTACGAAGCACTTGGGCATATAAACCCATTATCCAGATTTTCTTGTAGTTGCTTATTTATCCCTACAAGATCCACATAAGAAATTCTATATGGAGTCATGGATATTGGCAAATCCCCAGTTATAAGATCAATCAAGAATTAAACATCTCTTCAAGGTGGAAGACCAGGAAAATCATCAGGAAACACTTTAGCGAATTCCCTCAGAATATTCTTGTCTTCATGGATGGTTTCTTCCTCGTACTAAATCATCTAATAAATCTATGCAAGCTCATAGGGATGTGATACCCATGCTTGAGATGATAGTGCTAAAGAATATTCATCCTCCTCCTTAAACTTGTATAGAATCAGGGGTCGATTCTTCATATGAAGAGTGATTTCCCTCCCATGGAAATTTATGTTGGCTCTATTTAGGGAAGGCCAATCCATTCCAAGGATTGAAAAAAAACTCCCCCAAAGGGAGTATGAACAGGATCTCTGGGATGTTAAATCCAAAAATTATGACAGTGTAGGATTTATATTCATGTGAAGAAATAATTTCCCTATTCATCGTTCTAACCAACATATCTACTTTAATGATTTGTGGTGGGGTTGGGATTGTTCTAGTAAAAATTCAAGATATAAAAGAATGTGTAGAACCAGAATAAAAATGTACAGTCTCTATTCAGGAATGAATAACTAGCGTACCTATCACTACATGGAAGTTGGGTTTCTCTTCAATTGTAGGGATGGAAACATCTCACCCTTTCTTCCCTAGATGTTGTTGTTTTCCCCAAAAAAACCCATGGATTAGGGCACGAGTTTGCAAAGTAACAAATTTCTCTATAGTTTAAGAAAAGAAAAATGGGTTGAGGATCAAACAGAGTGTTCCTCTCCTCTTTCACAACATCAGGTTTTTGTTTTCAGCAATTAATGTTCAGGTGCCCTTCTCTTATACACCTAAAACATTTCCTCATCCCCTTCTGGAAATTTTCAAGGTTATTCTTTTCTACACCTTTGGTAAATTGGGTGTTGTAATTTATTAACACCATAGAATTTTTCCATCAGACATCAAAAATTAAAGAAATCATTCCACTTCTCATCCCTCGATACCCCTGAGATTCATTTATCTCCATTTCAACATTGATGGAATATCCAAAGATTACTTCATATCTACCAAAGGCACAAATTACCAAGGCTTTCCATAGGCTAGGTTTCATCCCACCAATTAATCCATCAACCTTGAATTCAAGGGTAACAAAAAGTTGAAGGTGTATCATGAAAGCCTTGTGATGTTTTCCTCATACTCTTTGATGGATTCGTCATATTTTTTCTTAAGGGAATGGAAGTCCCTTTCCATCTTAATTCATTTGGTGTGAGGAATCCTCGATCTCTTCCTCATGCTTTATATATTTTTTTATCAATTTCCATTATTTATCTGCTTCACCCTATATATGTTAAGAATCCAGAAGAACATTTTTTTGTCCAGAACATTGATCGATAGAGAAGATATTTTCAATGTATTTGATCCATTGTTTGGTCCATTAAATGTAGGAGGCCTTTGTCTCAAAAATATATCGATTGCGGATTTTTTTTTCTGGAGGGGGGGAGTGTCTCTTGACCCATGTTTCAATTCAAAAGTTGAGTTAATTGAGAGAGTATCATGAAAAAGTTTGCAATTCCCACTCCCATCTGTTTGGGAATCTCATTAGAATAGTAATCACATTGATCTTCACATCAGTTGTTAGCCTATGTCCTCCTATTACATGCCATTGTATGGAATAAAAGGAAAGTTGGGGCTAAACCATAAATGGATAACTTATAAATTACATTTAATTCCTTAACTAATGAATTTATAGGATTCAATCTATGTTATCTATGATCTATATACCAATATATATTCATAGGGGAATTTATTTATTCCCATAATAATATTTCATAATACACTTATGAATTTACCGAAGATTGTCCACCAAGAGTGTCAAACCAAGAGTGCAGAAAGTTCCATTTCCATGAACTAGTTCTCATTCGATTCTATCTCAAAGTCATGAATTTAGGTTTTAACCCTAGATACATCTGTTTTATAGCCACCTCTACCTATTCCTATCCAAAAAGGGATGTATTTTCATGATAAAACACTTAATATATACGCACCAAAATTTAGGTATATATTCATTATACTTATTCATATCCCTATAGATTTTACTAGGGTTTTCTAATCCCATCCCCAAAAATAACAAAAACAATCCTCTAATACCAACTATAACAACCATACTATTTATTTTAGACTTAAATGTAATTTATTAAATAAACTTTTCACTTCATAAAACATAGAATATTGAGAGGTCTTGTATATTTGGGGATTTGGAACATTACATAACAACATAAAACATGAAATACACATATTTATTGTAAACATCTTTTACATGAACACAACATTCCTCCGTACTTAGAACTACATGGGATAACCTGAAGATATAAATAAGAAATGGGTGAGCTATTAAGGCTTGTAAGGAGTATAAAAGACATAACATGAAGAATAAAATACATGTTATTATATAGGAATATAAATGTAGTGGAATATTGGCCTGAACATAAAGGAATGATATAAGATTATTATCAAAACATAGAGATGTGGCAACAACATTTAACATGATATTAGAGTGAGCCAAGGATCATTGCACATGGATCATGAGAAAACCCTCCTTGTACTTTAATTATCCCGAGTAATCCCTAATTGAACATGAATTATCATGAGTCAACACCGATTTTACATAATTTTTAATGATACTATTCCTTACCCCATGCATTGAAGCACTATCTGGGTGCACCCTTTATAAATATTTCATTTCATGCATAACAGTGCCACATAGATCATACAACATGGATTCATTAGACATCATAATTTATTCCACGAATAAGATATGTAGAATACATAAATGTAAGTACTCAATCAACAAGTACACATGAAAAATGGTGAATACCCTTGATAGAGAAATGGGTATGGTATTCAGTTACATGATGATATGGGAATGGGAAATTGTGGTGTAACATCGACAGCATAACAATGTCAAATTGAAATCATAATATGGGTTGATGATTGATAAAGGGGGTCTCCCATAATTTATAAATCTAATGGACAATAAGGGGGTCATGGAACATAATATACCAATATATGTAATTGAATTTAGATTCATAATATAACAGAATTCCTTGAATGTAAATGAGGAGAGAGGAATCTCTTGTGGAATTTCAACATGGTAACGGGTGTACATGAGAAACCTTAATGAGATAGAAAAGGGTCTATCATCATTAAATAATAAGGAGTGAATTATAGGGGAGGTTTGAAATCATACCCCAACATTTTTAATTGAATATAAAATGGGAATAACTATATAAGAAATCGTAGACTTAAATAAAAAAGGAAATTGAGGATCCCTTACTAGGAAGTGTGATCCCAAAGGCTTAGGAAAGGCTTGAGAGATGATTATTGGGAGATTGGGGAATATTGGGAGGATTATAGAGAGAGTAGGGAAGATTTTGGTTGAGATTCAAATTGTTTGATTGAAGAGGAATGGGAGGTTGAGTGGGTTTTTATAGGAATGGAGAGGGAATTCTTTTTTATTTTGGTTTTGGACACTACACATTGTGCTAATCAAAACCACAGACCTACCCATGGGTATTCCCATGGTTTTTTCCATGGGGAGTGTAAATAAATTATTTAATATGGCCAATGTCCAAACTTCTTAAAATATTAGGCTTTCTTATGTGGATGTGAGTCACACTCTCAAGGAAATAATTTTAAAATGTTAAAATATTTTAAAAAACTTGGAGGGTCCACTAAGTAATCACAAAATTAATCCAACAAATATAAAATAACATTATATTAATGGTAAAACATATTTTGGATGAATATCCCATTTATAGAATTTTATTACATCTCTATTGGGTCATTATAATGTCATAGAAAACATTATTTATTTAAATGGTATTTAATTTCTACCAAAAAATCAGCTGTCTCAGAAAATAATGAAAAATTCACCATTAGTTAATTTGGGCATCCTAAATCCAAAAATATTATTCATTTTATCTAAATAATTTTGTAAATATGTTAATTTTCACTTTTAAATTAAAAACTGGTGTTTATTAAAAATTCATGGGTTTTGATAGAAACATCATTCAAACCTTAGTAAAAATTAAAACAGTATAAATATTATATGACCATTTATATTTAATAAAAATTGATTTATTAATAATATTTTATTAAATTATTATTTAATTCCAAAATATTTTAATTTTTCAAAATAGATTTCTTAATTGAATATTAACAAAAAAACATTATTTGGGCATTAAAAACCATTTATAAATTAACAATAATATAATGAATGTATATTAATTATTATATACAAAAATAATGCACATAATCTTAGTGTTATAGTCTTGTTACATAACATCTTATAACACCCTTATAATACCTAATGGTAAGGTGTGCGATGGTGACAGAATCTTGGGGTGGCTCAAATAATATTTCTTAGGTGGTAATCCATATTGACTTCCACTTCTCCCATAAGCAATTCGGTTCAAGCTTAACATGTTGAATCTTGGCTTGGGCATGGTCTAGATAGAAGCCTGGTCATGTTACCTCATTCCTGAGCTTCAAAAAATAGGATTCGTATAGGGAAATTCTAATGGATGAGGCCATCAGTTCTTTTTTCTATGTAAATTGGATTTGTTAAATCCATATATGTATACTAATCAGGTGATCACTATTCGATGGCTATATTAGCAACAGTAACAATTGTTAATGGTACATTAAAATCCAAAAACA
This sequence comes from Viscum album, assembly GCA_963277665.1. Taxonomy (NCBI): domain Eukaryota; kingdom Viridiplantae; phylum Streptophyta; class Magnoliopsida; order Santalales; family Viscaceae; genus Viscum; species Viscum album. The sequence goes on along the minus strand of OY728135.1, from coordinate 735,570,287 downwards.
CAAAACCAAGGAAGTGAATATGTTTTATATAACCATTTATCATAATACTAAATTTAATTATATCAAGAAGAATTTTCATTCATAAAAGTTTTAGTCGTCACATTGACCACTTTGACCAGGAGGAGATTTACCTCACCAATGTAGTCATTTTCTTTACTGTGAAACTACTCTTCAAATTTCTTCATTTTTATTACTCAATTATTGATATTTATAACCTTTTTTTAGATCCAATTGTGACATTGAATACATAATTTATGTTATATCATAAACATATGAATCATATATTTTTTCCTTCTTATTTACTACTAGATCTTTCTATGATTCCCCAAAAAGTTTCCATAAAGACCATATATCTTATAGAACAACCATCATCCAATTCACTTATATAAGAAGATATTTCACCATAATCCTTACTTAATATAAATATTCTATTAAAAAATCATTTTACCTATGTCACAATTCTCATATCTCTTAACTGAATTTTCTTTATAATTTCTTTTAAATTTCTCTACATCTTCTTCATTCCTAGATTCGATATCCCTATTTTCTATAACATAATCTACATGAAAGTATCCAATTCCACAACACATAAAATAAATATGTGGAATCCTTTATTTATATTTAGCCATTTCTTGTGGTTTTTAGATAAGAGAGTTGTGAGTTTCATGTGATCATTATTACTCTCATCATCCCAATTAGATTAAATTGAGGACTCATAATACATTCGAGGATCAATAATTATATTTATGGATTTAAAATCTATATCTTCTTTATCATTATTCTTGAATATTTTTTATTTTATCATAATTAAGGATATGACTATGCATCTCATCTAGAGATTTATCATAAATTCCAAACAAAGAATATATTTTTGGTTCAAAAAAATCTAAGAAATTCTTCATTATTTGTCTGAACATTGTTCAATTATAAATTTTTTCCATGAATCCACTTATATAACTGACCATCTAATTTACAATTTTATATATCCATAAATATGATCATATTCATTCCTTCTTACATATTCATATTTATTCCTCTATATTTTATACTTTTATTATTTGTTTCTTTATATTTACCTTAAAAATGTTCTCAGGATCATCCCATATTTATTTAGCTATTTTCTACCCCTACACATTATTATACACTTTTTCTGAGAAAACGGTACTATTGAATTTCTTACATCCCAATTTATCTCAATATTCCTTTGATATGAAAATGTCAAACCACCATCCCTTATAATTGGTACATATCATATAATAGAAACATCATTAATTTCCAGTCCTTGTGAAACTAGGGATGGAAGAATCTGATTCTTTCATCTATGAATTTTCATAAAATGAAAATGATAAACACCACAACTATTCTCATAATTAATATTCCCTATGATAAACTACCAAATAATATAATTTAAGGGAAAAAAAGTTTATGATACCACTTTACAGCCTAGTTTAGCAAGTTAATCTATAAGAGTGGGGTCGAATTTTTGATACATTCTTTTAATAATTATTTCATTTAAAATAAAAACCATTTAACCTATTAAAGTCTTTACCCATTTTTTTATCTCTTCCTCGCCCATATGAATGAAATATAATGGTGAATAAATACACCAAAAAATATATAAGGTTCATCCTTAGTGAGAGATTCTACCCCTTGATGTGTTTGATTTTTTTCTAGTATATGTATTTTCTTATCACTATAAAATTTCAATGGTTATAAATGACTAAAATTGCTGCATGATGTATCATAAGGATTCATAAAAATATATTTTTTTATCAAAAGAATCCATACTCTATAATTGTTTTAATGATGTTTCTTATATAAGAACTGATTTTTCTTCAAAATAGCACACATCACCAAATAAAAAATTAGATCTTGAATTTATTTTTAAATACTTCTGTATGCAATATAAGATCCTCTTCTAAAAGTTAATTAACTTAAAAAATGGAATAGGGATGCATCACATTATTCTTCCTCTAATAAATTTAGAATAAAAGAATCATTCATGAGATAAGGAATTCATGAACTAGGTTTATTGCTTTTAAACAACATGACTCTTGATGATTACTTATTAAATATTACCTTCCAAACTATCTTAAAATTTTTAATTCATCACGGGTCAATATTTGTAAAATTATCTCTCTTCAATATAGCTATGTATCATACTTTCTCAAATTCATTGACCAATTTTCTTCATTATTTATACATTTTATATTCAATTTAATTTATGAAAAATATTTCCATTATTATTATTGAAATTTAGGATGATGTTCAGGTGCATGGAGTTCCCTCATCAACAGGTTCAATATATCATTCCAAATGAATAATTCCAAAGTTACTTCAATATTAAATTTAAAATCTATAATAATAACACATCATATTATCCATTTATAATCTATTAAATAATCCTATTCAAACCCCCATGAAACTAAAATTAAATATTCCCCAAAAAATATCCATTAGTATGCATTAAATCAAACTCCATTCAAACTTACATGAAACTATGACATGGAAATTTATTCCATTGCTTGGAGAACTCATCACATCATGAGGCTTTACCTTTCAGTTGAATCAAATCATCATTCTGAAACAAAGTTAATTTAAATTACAATGATCTTTGATTTATGTAGAACAACACATATGTAACACCTAATTATGAATTAATTTTGAATATGTATATGTATAAGATAAATATGAGTTATATACTTACACATATCCTAATATACATTGAAATATGTATATGGAGTACTAAATAACTTATCTATATGTATTTGATTATTCGGGGTATCATTTTATAGGTAATTCCATACCTTTATGTAGTTGACATATTCATCGATCAGATAAATGCTCAGTTGTTTCACAGTTATGTTGATCTCATGAACATGTATGATGTATCCAATGAAACATATGCTGATTAAAATTACATAGAATCTTATTAAATTTTCTATTTATCATTTCACCTAAGGATCACACATACACTAACACTCATTCACATGTATATTTGTAAGATTGTTACCTATTCTAAGTGAACTCACATATTCTCCCATATTCATTTCCCATATTTTTCCTATTTCATTTGATCATCAAATATATATTGGTTCCATAACACATTATTAGTTCTCAGAATGACACCTAAACTATATTCTAGACTTAGCCAATGTTGTTGATCACTAAATAGAAAATGCCTATTAAACTCAAAGGAATTCATCACCATTTAAACATATCTCTAAGGCTTCTCAACCCCCCAGAAACACATCATGAAAACTATAAAAATATTCTAATATTAAAAAAATAGTTTAAAATAAATAAAATATTTCAAAAAATTCCTAATGAACTTGAATTAACAATAATATATGACTTCTTTTCCCAGTGAATCCAAAACATATCGAACAGGATTTAGATCCCAATAATTTTATATTTATTATGGAAGATATTCCTAATAAAATTGAATATAATAAAATATTTTTAGTTAGTGTCATGACCCAAAAGATAAATATATTATTGGGATGAATTGTGATTTTTGGAACAATTTTAATAAGAAAGGGAGAAGTTGTATGGAATAAATCTTATCGTGTTTTCAAATTACATGCTCAAATTTAACGTATTTATTTCAATGGTACTTTTATATAGTTTAAATGATTTAAATGATAAATGTTTTTTCAAAAATATGTTGTTGAATAAACTATAAGGTTTTCTAAAAATAATTTAGATTCATCTTTTTTCAGTACTAATCTAGATTAGGAGGTATATATTGAATAAAAAAGGGAATTTTTATTGATAGTGATTGTTTATGAGTGTGAATGATGATTAATGAACATTTTGGAATCCAAAAAGTACCCAATGAATGTTATTAAATGATTTAATAAAACCAAATATTAAGAATTATAAAAGAGGAAATGTGTATAATATTATATTAGTAATGGAAACCAAAACTAAATGAATCATTGTGATAGTGTGTGTCGATCCAATCATTTTTATTATAAGCAATGTAGAAAATTGTGAATAATAATATTTCAAAAATTAAGAATCATTTTTAAATTTATACAATTTGATAGATTATTTTTGTCCTTGTTTTAATGGTTATGAATATATAATTATATATTATTTTATAAGAAAATAAGCAAAAATAATTATAAAATAATTTGGAATGGAATAACCTATAGGATTATCTAATCTGATAACTCTTTGGTAAAAAATTTGAATGGATGATGAAGTAATGTGGGTTAATGGGAGTTTTGAATGATGGTTGGTAGTTCAATCTACATGATAGAATCAAGAATGAATATCAAATATTTTATTACAATTTTTCATAATTATAATGTATCTTGAATTAGTCACACATTATGGATGGGAAATGGATATTATAAAATATAAAATCAACTATTTATTATGTCATGTGATATGTCAAACATAAATGATTTCAAATATATAGTTTTTTATATTCGGATTATATTATTGATGTCAGAGACTGAAATATAGATCTGGTCAAGCATTCATTATTAGAGTAAGTTATTTTTTGGTTCTCTAAGAGGAAAACAAAATCTCACTCAACAAAATATGAGTTCTGTATGTTGTGGCATCACAAGACATAACTAAAATTATTTTTTTGAAGTCACATCTTGAAAACCATAGAGTGGAAGTCACATATACATATTGGGTATGAAAAAAAAAAATATAATAAGACTTTAAAATAATATAGTTTAACATTAGAGGTCATGATACATTTATAAAAAACACAAATTCATTAATGAGAATGTGGAATGTGTTCAGATCAATATATAATATATTTATATAATAAATTATATTTTTTATATATTAAGGAGTCATCTGATGAAGGATGTCCTATAAAACTCAATAGTGTTTTGGGGAGTGAATCCTCTCATATAATTCATGCGAGTATGGGATTTATTTTTTCCCAATTTCATTTTAATAAATATTTTGAAAAAGGAGGTAATATATTATTTCTTCTTCATGAAATGAGATAGAACACCTAATCACTTTAGGACATTATTGAGGATAAAATATTCATAGGGAGTTTCATAAAAGGGGATTATAGAGGTGTTTTATAGAAAAATTTATTATTGATAAAAAAATGTTTCAAAAAAATAAAAAGGGGGATATATAAGAGGCTTAATAAATTATTTTGACCATGTTAGGGACTGATAATCCCTTAATGAGACTTGTTCATAAATTTAATTTTATCTATAATGATTCTTTTTGTATTCTCACAATCAATTATTTAATCATCTAACAATCACATTTGGATGATACTATGAATAATTACTAATTTTATTGATTCCTGGACTATAATGTTTTTTCATATTTTTTTGTTGTCTATATTCTTATGTATTATATAAAATATGATTACTGCTACACATATGTTAAAATAATTATGTTTTTTTATTTGGGAAACTTATTTCATGAAATTTGATGTATTATAATATAATTATTTATATGTAGAAATAAGATTTGCATGGATATAGGGATAAAAGTTCAATATATAATAGTTTCACTAATGTTGTGTCTTTAGTCCAAGGATTTTAGTATACAGTTATATTACTGGTTTAATACTGGGAAGTTTTTACAAAATAAGATCATTTCATGGTTTATTTATTTGAGTTTCAAATATTTTTATAATTACAGAGGTTAAATTAGGTGAGATAAGTTTATTTTTGGGTTTTAATAGGATGATTACCCTCCATAATTTGAAGTATTACACTGTATTCCATAAAAAAATTCATAATTCATAGGGTTTATAATTTATTTTAACTACTAGAGTCATTGGTTAAAGATTCATGTTACAGTTAACTCTATTTATTTGATATCAAATACCTATAGTGTATATGGATTTATTAGATTTATTTTATGATTTAATATAGTTTTTAATAGATTTGATCCTTATGTCTTTTATTTTAGTTTGACCAAGGGGTGTATAGAAACATATATCAGTACATATGTATTTTTGAATCAATATAATTATTTTGATATTATCTTATATATTTGAACTAAGATTTCAAGATATAGTTACAAAAATTTGAAATAAATTTATTAGGAGAAAAAAGATTGGTTTTGAGGAGAAGAGAAATTTTCAAACATTCTCTATTTATTTGAGTCACATGAGAAAGGTAGAAGAATATCAATCAATATTTCAAGTGATATTTGTTGATATTATTCATATGTATTTGATCTTCAATACTTCATGGAGTTCAATCCCATATTATAAATATAATTTTTTTGTTCTTTTTAGATAATAATGAAAAATGATATGGTAAAATATTGTTAGCACTAAACATTAAAAACCTTTACACTCAATATAAAGAGTCGATGAACCCTGTAAAAATATCTTATGTCAATGTGGGGGTCATTCTCTCTCACTATGTCTCGTAGTCATTATTGTCTCAATATCTTTTAGTATTTATGAAACATATTGTATATGATCATTGTGTGTAACATGAGAAACATTTTTTGTCTTATAGTGTCACCCCTCCCATGTATCCAACTTTCTTTCTTGGTCACATAAAAATATATACATTGAAATACATATTTTTAATTCATACACCATTATAATTTAAAATAAAAATAAATTGATATAATAAAGATATTTGACCCAAAACATTTTAAAAAAAATAATTTAAACTAATTTAGTTATATATTATTAGTTTCTCCTCAATTAATTAATGTTAAATTTTAAAATCTGAATATATATAATCTTGAAAACAATTTTAACACATATTTGAATAAAAAATTGTCCTTCCACTAAATGGATAATTGGGATAAATGTTCTTGTTTAACACATGTTTCTAGCATTATTTTAGATATTATGAAAGAAACTAAAAACAATCAAATGAAAATTTTGAAATATTTCTAAATTCCTCTATAACATAATTTTTCATTTAAAATTCAAAGCAATAAATCATAGAAAAATAATTCAATTGAAATTTTTATCACAGTAGAATGTAATGCAAAACCTTTATAAAATGACATGAGGAAACAATATTAATTAAAAACCCTTTCATTTTTATTATAATATGAAAAAACTAATTAATTTAGATATATTATTTTTTCACAAATAAATCCATAAAAAATACAAATCTCGTTTTAATGTACCATTTTCTACCATATTGATAGATAAGTTCACATTTAATTATGTTAACTCCATATATTAATTTTTAGATAAAAGGAAAACCAAATAAAAAAAAATTTATTTCTCCAAAAAATTTGCATTAAAATTACAAGATATCATGAATTTCATTACAATATTTGAAATATAACATTATAAATTCATGAAAAGAAATCATTCCAAATGAAACAAAGTAACTACTCTTATCCCTTCCTATTTTTTTAAACCACTCACACAACCCAAATGAAAATTTTAACCATGTTATATGGATTTTAAATTTACTATAAATGGATAAAGGTTTTTTCTATAATATCATAATATATATATAATAATAAATTAAATATACATAAATGTGAAAATAATATATGTTTAGGAAAATAACTCATCAAATATAGATATAAATAATCCAACATTTAATATCAAGTTTTGTGTTTTTAAAAAAGGTGGATAAAACCCTTTAAAAAGTCTCCATATATAATTAGGGATTCCTATTTACTAGTTCATAAATTTGGATTCAATTCTATGATGTTTTGATCAAAGAGTTAAAATTCAATCCACAATGGTCAATGAATTACTCCGTAATATATATTTTTAGGGATCACTATGTAAAATATATGGATATTATATAATTTTTAGTTTAGCTCCTTGTTTATTTAATATAATAATTTCATCATAAAATAAATTAATTGTCACTTCATCATAGAAATCATTACATCATGATGTGTTGAAATTATAGGAATTGTATCAGCATTGTGTATTATGGGATAATACTCACACAACAATTGATCCCATTTGTCTGCTAAAAAATATTTTTATTAATTAGTGTGTGTTGAGATATTAAATTTGACATGAAAATAATTTCATAAATGAGAGACATGAATAAATTATTGAACCATGATTGTTATAGGTACACTATAGTGGTAAAAATTAATATATATTTTCCAGTTTGGCCACAACTCAACTATTAGAGAGAAAAATGGATTAGACAATAATTTTTATACGAACTTATATTTGGAAACAATTATCATATAACATCTTTAATTTCATCACAAAAAGTCAATTTTTGTATATTCTGAAGATTCCTAAATTATTAAAAAATAAAGGAAATGTAATATGATAAAAATATATAGTTTTACCCTTTTGGATGTCTTTGAATGTCTAATATGGGTATGTATAGGTTTCATGGTAACTGATGCATTTGATGACATGGAGAGATCCTAACCATTTTTTAAATATCATCTAGTGGATAAATGAATATATTTTCTATATATAAGAGTGTGAAACATGAGTGACTATATAAAATTTTATATAGTTATTTCTTGAATAACTGAAATTGTCTTTCTATGACTGATATATCAAGAAAAATTCGATGTAGTGTAAGTAGAGATCATCGGTATTGATGGAGATAGAGAACATTGTTACACCAAAGAAAGTTTAATTATTTTTTTATGATTGTTTTTACCACAATTATGATCATGGGGGAAGAAATCATTTCTTTACTGTCAATGTAGTGAAATTTCATCATAGAAGTGGTTTTGAATAAATAGAGACCATCATTATAATCTAAACATCGTACAAGAATTTTCTTAATGAAAATTTTGTTACACATACACATTACAAAGTACATGATCCATAAATGTATCCCAATTTGTGTGAACAGGTAAAAATATATTTTGTTTTATACATTATCACTATTTATTTTATAAGGAATGTAGGTTATGGACAATTTTATAAAAAGATCATTAGAAATAAGGGATTATATTTTATATACTCAAATTCACTACCCCCTCCTTGTGTTGTTTCATCTATCTATGGGACCAATAAATCACAAATATATAATAAAATATATAAAAAATAACCATTAAAAAATATGAATAACAAAACTACATAATAACATGTATGTTTTAGACACCAACCATCTAAAAAATAATATAGGAAGGATCCACGATGAAGCAATATATAAGGAATGATATCCAAAATATATAATAGACCAATGGTAAGGAAAATGACCATCTAATAGAAATTAATCCTTTCCTAATAATTGATAGAAAAAAATCACATTTAAGAACCACTATGTATCTTCTCTACATCAACTAAGGCAACCCTCGAACTGTACACAGTTTGAAAAGAATCAAAATGTGTTGGATAAGATGCCTATATAGGGGTGTCTTGAGAAATATTTAGTAGGTTGATCCCAAAACAAATTAGAGGAAAAATAAGATATCGTCATAGAACAAAAAATGGAAAATCTACGAGGAACAACGATGTGTATATGCTTTGAAAATTGAGATAGGTAAATAAGTAGTTAAGTCAGAACATCACTACTAAGTCCCATAAAGACCATATTTCATGAGAAATCAGATATTATTAATAAATAAAGAAACTATAATATCTAATAATCCAAATTTTTATAACTTCAATATCACTATTATAAAACTATAATAGGGTACCCACAACTCATCGAGTCATGTATGTCAATCAATGGAGTAGTATACCTTATTTAGGACCTATATGTTTTGATTGAAATGTATATCGACTACGATAGTAGAAACTCAGTTTATAGGAGACTCACACCTTGTCTTGTAGGGGTTATATGACTCTATTAGTCACATGGGGGACTCATTACTTGTTATGAGAGATACAATCAGGGGGGTACCTAACCCCATCAGTCATATTTGGGGAATGTGTCTTGTTTTGATCTTTATGAACAATGGTGTACCTTAACTCGTGTACCAAATGGTGTAACCAAAACCTAATCCCATGGTGGAGTACTGACTCCATAATATATATATGGTAAAATTTCCCTAGAACCATTACATCTACTAGGATGTACTAAAATATATACGAACACATAATGTAACACTTAATCCTTATTGTCATCATTACAGAACTAAAATACTAAAATTACCAAAAACACATCCAAAATTACCTTTGATTGGGAAGAATACCATACTATTTCAATATAATTAGAAATACACATTTAATAGAAATTACATATATATAATTGTTACATTTGAGTGAGAATATGTGATTAAAACTAAAAAAATGAGAAATTATATAGAATTTGATATACTCAACATGGAATGTGTATCACAAGGGGTTATAAAGGCTTTTAAAAATACCTACCAGTTATGTTATTTCTATATATAAAATAAATGATCTAAAATAAAGTATGAGACTAGAGGTGGTTTCCAGAATTTACATCCAAGGATTAGGTCATATAATTTATGCACATATGGTATATAATTATTCGTCACATTCCATATGTACTTGAAAGGTAATTGAGATTTTACATCATCTGACATGGTCATGACTCTTTTTATAAACTTGGAGCATATTAAAAAACTAGAGCACATTTCTTTTTTCTATTTTCTAAAATACATCGCTATCATTCATGTGATATTCCAATGAAATCACCAACTTCACCACACTACCATTTCCTTTTCCATTTGCGGATGCTTCCTTCACTAAATATTCACTACAATATCACTTAACTATTGTCCTAAGACACTACCTTGTTGTAGTTCCCAAGTGACCATTATTCAATCCTCTACAAAATTTCTTATTTTTTCTTTTACTAAATACATTATAGCCACACCCGAGTTTTAATTCCATTAATATATTATTTCTGGTCCTGATACAATAGTCCCCCTCCTTCAAACATCCTACATCTAAACCAACACATTTAAACCCTCAACCACCGTGACCAGTTTACATGATTATATACACAAGTTTAGTGAGAAAAGAGGGAATAAGGGAGATTTAAGACAAATAACCATCACATAGATTGTTCTAGACACCCTTTTTGAACCATTGTGGCATATCATAAAGTCATAGATACATGATGAGTCATATGGAACAAAGAAGATGAGGTAAGGGTGGTAATAGATTCATCTAGCTACTCTTTCTTTATTCGTAAACATAATTCTATTCTACACATCATGTAAAAATCAATTCCAGAATAATAACTAAAATAAATATTCTCACAATGAAGGAAATTATATAAACATAAAATAATAATGAGAAAATATATATATATTATCATGATTAATGAAGAAATTATTAAATACTATTTCTTTCCTTAGTAGAGATTCTTAAAAACATCATACCCTATCCTTAATATATTACCCAACTTCATCTAATCATATAAAATGAACTCTAATTCTATTTAGGATTTATTTCATTAGTGTTGGCTATCCCAAATTTGGGTAGTTAAGTAGGTACATAATTTATTTTACTAGCTATGTTATAAATTTCATTATAAACCTAATTGGGGATGGCCCCGGAAAAAAATATGAACATTAATAACTCCACTCTTAGTTGAAACACAATTTCCATAATCAATCTTCAGTGACTGGTTTTCTATTAGGGGATTTTTTTAAGATATATTGATAATTCAACACATCCCCTTGTTTAAAATCTAGAAATATTATATTTTAAATTATTAAATATTTCTTAAGATCATGAGGGACTAACCAAAATTAATTCAACTATGCAACCACTTATTAAAATATTTTAAGGTATATGTAGAAAAATATGTGTTTATAAAAACTCCAAACCATCAATTATTTTCGACTCAAACAACACAACTCACTCAAAAAAGTTATGTTGCTGAGCTCATATATGACTCTCATTCTACCACAATATCATATAAGGATTCCCATACTACCATAGGGTACACATGAAAAATATATTCTACTCTAGAATGGTATTCTCATTCCAATCCCTAATTATAACCAAGTACTCCATTAATGTGATTTCATCATCAACACCCATCTCAACCTAGCTGATGATTTGAAATGGACAATGAACATACCTCCTTTGATACAACACATGGATGCTGTTTTTTACCCAATCCAACCTCATAGGTGACACTGTGATATAATCAATCTTTCCTATCCCACATATGATTTAGAATATCCAAATACATCTCAATGTTATTTTTATTTAATGACTAAATATACTCAATCCATTTTGTATATAAACCTTTAAGAACACATAATATACATCCTCAAACTATAGTGTCTACTTTTATTAGTCAAAGTAAGACTTATAATGAATATAAGCTATCATAATACCCTCATAGATAATTTTTTCCTTTAATGACATCAAACACACTAGATTTTTCTCCGTAATTTATGAATCACTAATATATATCAAAATATTGGATGGCTTAATAGGTCCCCCTAAAGGGCCTCAAAACGTGTCATCCTAATAGAGGAGTGGTACTTTTTTCTAAACTTTATCTCCAATAGTGGTAGTTGATCAACCCAACTCCTTCCAAAATAGAACATGCTAGACCAAAACATGTCATCAAGAACCTTAATGGTCTGGTAATCTATTTAGGGGTGGGTGCATATTGTAATAAACCACAACTGAGTCCTAAAATATTCCTATTATATTATATACTACCAAAACTTTAATCTAAGATCATGATCATAAATAATCATTAATGGAACTCTATAAAAATGTATGATCTCAATCCATTATATACATCTAATGTTATCTACAATAATCTACATGTAAATAGATTTTAAGTAGGTTGAACTGGTCAGTATACAATCAATAACATAGAAAACATTACAAAATTTCAATGAACATGTAATTTCTATGAAAAATTCGAATGAGATATCGTCCCACTTCCACTCAATAACCCCAAGAGTTTAGATCAATTTGGATATAACCTATTACTTTTACATCTATTTTTGGTAGGTGAGGCATTGATATAAGAACATTACAACACTTCCCTTTATACATGGACTCCGATTATAATTATTTTATTACTTATAAATGTTAATAACTCAAGGTTATACCACCAGGGGATGGTTTGAATATCCCTCAAAACCTCCCCAAATAACTCTATTAGAACCATTTTGTATTATTAGAATTTAATGAGTTGATACCCACTTTTAGATAATCTATTAAGTATATTTTTTGTGAATATATAGTCATTTAATATCACATAATCAACATCTTCATACTAGGGCTCACTCACTTGGAAACGATGTTTGGGGATCACAAAAAACAATCAAAATTAAGTGATTTATCCATGTTCCACCATAATAAGTTGTATAGAGGCCAAATTATCCATTACAAACCACTACATAGATACTCCACCTCCAATTAATCTAGACAATTAATTTTAAGGTTTTATACAACAACAATACCATTTCTAAGATTATAGATGATATCAAATTCATAATCCAATAGGAACTCAAGCCATAACCTCTATATTTAGTTATGATGTCTCTAATAGAAAATAAACCTCAAACCCTAATAATCATTAAAATATAATAATTACTCCCCAAAAAGATAGTGTTTCAAAATCTTCAATGTGAATACTACTTTTATGAACACCAAGGAATTGTTTTTATATTTTTTTCTCATGGGGCCTCTAATACCAAAATTGATAATAAATCACAACCTTCCTCAATATTAAAACAAATAAGAACTAGGATTAAGATGAATCAAAGACAATTATTCACTCAAACCTTCTTATAGTAAACAATGAATATGAGAACTTATAATAATATGATTTTTATCATGAGAAGATATCTAAAATCAATCATATCAGACAAAAGGTTACCTATTTCACATAAGATAATTCATTCGAGATGAACTCCTTGAAAATTACACCATAAATATAAGTTAATATCGTATTAAATCAATAAATGTTTTCAATTTATAAAAAAAATCATTAGGTGGATCCCAATCCATTGTTTCCTTAATCCTCATGGGGGATACTACTACTCCATAGTTTGAGATTACATTCCCCAAGAAATAGACTTCCCAAATAACGAATTTTAAATTTAGGGATTTTACCATACACTCAATTCTATCTTTGGAATTCCAGGACAATTATCAATATTCCATCAATTTCATCCACCGAGGTAGATTAGTTATGGATTTCATCAATTAATACAATAGTGAACCTGTCCATGAATAACAAGAATAATTGGTTTATGAGTCTTATGTATGCAACCTGGGGTTTCTTCAATCTAAATGGAATTAATAGGAACTAAAAATTTCTATAATAATACCTAAACACCATCTTAAGAATATCCTACTCATAAACTCAAAAAAATATAAATCCTTGAGTTCATCCTTTTACAACAATATTTTTACCTTTTTTATATTTAATGAATATATTGATCCTTTATATAGGTTATTTTTTTCTTAATCGTAACTTGGGTTTTTTGGTGATAATTAATACAATGTATCATTCTCTCATTTTATACCTAGTGAATATAAAAAAATATTCCAATGTGAACACGCTAGTTCTGAAAAAATATTTCACTAAATGTTCATCTAAAGACACCTTCATCTCCCTAAGTTCGGTTGAGGTCTATTAAAATGTTGTAGAATATGTATATGTTTCTTTAGGGTGAACATTAATTCCTAAGTCGATCTATCATATTATGTTTCATCCAAAAAAAATCCTCCAGAATAACATATATGTATTTTTTTCACATATGTGAGAATATGATCCATTGAAGTATCTACAATGAGAATATCCATGATCACCATCTAATGGGTATTCGACTACCACTTCCTGGGAATTTTACCTCTGCATCCTAGGTTGAGGTCCCACTCACTATTAAAGTTGAACCTTTACACATCTATTTAATATCACATCACACAACACAAATATAAATTCTTACGAAAAATAAACTACTAAATTCCATATCATGTTATGGATGATACCACAGGGTATCATCTCTATTAGGATGAGATCTAAGGAAATATTTATTTGATAATAAAAATCACTTACTGTATATATATGTGGATGAGGGGATGTCTTTAGATAAGGGGTTTTGGCCAGGATACCCACTATAATATTTATATCTTGAATAGTATATTAATAAAAAAATTAATAGCTCACACAATTATTGATAATTATTTTTATAGGTGTACAAATGAGATAAATAATTCCTTTAAATATGTCTTGTGTTTCTCAATCAAATACCTCATAGAATATTTCTATATGTGTCCTTGTCCACTAGTTCTCTTTTCTTAATGAGAACTATCTAAAGGTATTGATGGTTGATATAGATCAAAGCTTCATCCACTAATATATCCTCCCACAACATCAGAGATATCTCAACCAAAAATTACTATTATAGGGAGACCCCAACCACTATTTGGAGATATTTATCTAGATGTCACCAATTATGGAGATCTAATATATCATGAAATCAAACCATACTCAGTATTTCCAGATAGTTTACCCCAGTAAAAATTATATCAAACTAAAACATCGGTTAGGTTTTCTAATACTGAGTCTATGTAGTTAAAATCCAATGATGCCTCCCCATTTAATGAAGAAGACTAAATTAATATATAAAAATCTAGTTTAACATTATCCAAACTATATGGAATAGACGTTTCACTGACTCCAACTAATTTTCATCTTCATGAGAATTAGGATTACCTAAAAACCTAGTATACCTATGATAGTTGAAGTTGTGTGGAATAATCATCCACAAAATGCCCCACTCTAGTTAGTGGGAACTTTCATCTCCCCCATAGGTGGTGAGTTTGATAATTGTATAATTAATACAGGATTATCCATCTTCTCATTGGTAAGATATTCCTCTCAAATAATTTTCTCCATCAATTAATTGGAACATAACTAATCAATGATAAGAAGCTCTATAACATAAATATGATCATCACAATTCATCCTTTACATATTATATGGATATTTAAAAGGTAAAATTTCATAGTCAACTAGTTGAGACTATAATTTAAAAATCGTATTTGGATGATCTAACTTGAGAATAGAATGGAAAACCAGAACTCTCAACTACATAACACATGTACCACACCATTAATACACTAAAAATGATTCCTTAATGTCATGATTTGATTTAAATATAACCATAATCCTAGGTAAATGATTTTCTATCCACCCACACCAACACTTGGTTCCCTTATCTACAAAATAATTCAAGGCCTCTTGAAAACTTTTCTCTGGATTTCCCATACCAACATCACAAGAACAATATATATATACTATTATCTAAGTAATTACATGTTACACACCTTATTTAATATATATATATATATATATAATTCACATGTATTTCAATTATGAATATTTTTTAGTTTTCTTATTATGGAGACAATCCTATATAATAGTGTCACTAATAATTTAATGAATATGATAAGATAAAAATATTTTCATTATATAATAATATTTAAATAAAAATATATAATATACACTAAAAATTATAATTTTGGAATAAAATATTATATTTACGAAACTAAATTTCATGAACAGGGGATGAAAATTATATATCCATAGAGGAGACATGCCTCTATTTTCAACAAATTATGAAATGAATTTTATATAATGAATATAAGTAAAAGTAGATAAATTTTATATCCAAACTTATATTCTATAAATATAATTGTACCTAAAAGGTTTATGGATCATAAAAAATAGAATATTTTATCAAACATAATGTTTTAGAAAAAAATATATTTTTAGTATTTTAATATAAAGGTATATGAGGTCTTTTTTTATTACATGAACATCATGTTTATATTCATTATAATTATGTAATCAATAATGGAATCTATTTTGTATATATATAATTATAAATTACATAATTTTTTTACCTAAATATATGATCTTATGAAATTATTTTAATGTTATGAAAATATAATTCATCCCAAAATCATGAATTTATAATGCACTTTTGGTTTTATTTATCATATTTATATTGTTATAACATATCAATCTATAAATGTGTATTTAAAAAATTGGATTTATGAATCCAAGAATACAAAACAAAATTCTATGTACATTTCTCAAAATAATAATTATTTCAAAAATGTTTTTCTAAAATTTCTTTTACCAATTTTATTTTATTTGAAAACTAAATTTCTCTTAATTATTGTTATATATTAATGTGATTAAAATGAAATAAATAGAATATTATTTTGTTATAAATGTTATAATTTTAATTAAATAATATAATATTGTTATAATCACATAGAGATGTGTCCAATACATTGTGTGGGTGTATTAGTGGTAGTATACATTCACTCAAACATTTATTTTTATCCATTTTTCACCAAATTACTTATTTGGTTAGAGAATATATTTATCTTTTTATCTATAATTTGGTCAGTATATAAATATAGAATTGGAAGGAAACACAAGAGAAGACAAGGGTTTTTTAATGACGTTCACCACCCTAAGGATAACTACATTTCCAGTACATCAGGGTTATTATCCAACATACATTGATTTTTATAGATAAATGAGAGAATGATAATGGGTATGACCATGAACTCATTATCCTTGCACCAACCATGTATAATGATAGAAATAATTCACTATTCAACCTCTAGTATCAAATTGAAAATCCTTTTGTAGATTATATGATTTTGATTTTCTCTTTCAAATTTAAATTAGTGATGAAGCATTTTATCCCTATAGGATAATGTAGGTTTTATCCTTCCTCTACAATAGTAATCAAGTATGCTACCTCAATATCATTATAATTATATAGTATATCAAAGTACGCTGACTATATCACCTACTCGGATTGGTTATAGTATGGTGAATCATGATCTAACTCACTTCCTCTTTTACTTATTCTCTATCATATCAAAATACACTTTTGCATATAGATCTAGGTCCTTTCATCTTCTTAAACAAAAATAGAAACATCACTTAATCTGTCATTAGATCTATCTCTCTATATTTCCTTGATAACTCAACCATTCAATATTTATAGTATTATTAGTCATTTTTCATTCTTTATTTCAAGCTGTAGAATGTGAAATTATTAATTCCAATCATCCTCACACAATATTTATTCCTTTTAATCATAAAATATATATTTAAATGTTATATGAATATTATTTTTAGTGATATTATATCATCATTCTCTTATATGATTCGATATCTCATACTTCAAGAATATTTTAGTTTCCAAAACATAGAATTCAAATATTTCATGAAATATTTTCATATTAAAGAGAACCTCTTCTGTCCTCTTTATGTATAAGTCCTCCAATAACATAGATTGAATACTATAATTCATCATTTATTTATTTCATTATATTAAGAAATATCATAACCATTTTAAAATTTAAAATATCCTAAAAAATACTTCAAAAAATTTCATATATGTATGAATAATATGTATATTTATTTTTTGTGGATCCTTGCTTCATAATGAATATATTTTCACTAGATCTAATTTCATTTTATTTATCTTGAATCATAGTATATATTAGTTAATCATGTTATTTGAGATTTAGTGATTATTAAATAATCACCTTGTTTGGATATCTAATTCATCAAAGGTATGACAAACATAACTCATATTATCAATATTTAAGGACATATGATGAAAATGTTTACACTAAGATCTAGAAGAAATATGATATATAAAGTCTCATAATTGTATACTCATATTAAATATAAAGTATTACACTCTCATTACTCCTATTACCATTGTGTACACTAATTACTTATTTAAAATACTAATAATCAAAATGATATTATGAAATACATTTTATCAAGAATTACGATTAGATCAAATTCAAACACTCTTTCAACTCAAGGTATGATGATCAATGCCTGAACTCATTGAACTCATACATTATAATTGTTTATCTTATAATTCTCTTTCAGTCACATTTCATGATAATAAATTTTGTGTGATTTTTATCAACATGCAGTTTTACATTCACAAACCTCACCACAGTTTTTCAAGTGGAATGGTTTCAATTTTTTCATATTTTATAATCACCACAAGCTTCCCTATGACAATGTTTCCTCTGTATTAGTGTGATGACTCCTTAGGAAACTATAACGCCTCTAAATGATAAATTTTATTTATTTATTTTTCATAATCGAGTTCATCTTAGCATGATTCCTGTATTATTGTGTTATTTCCTCAAGCATAAAACATTTTCATCATCGAATTTAGTATCATTCATCAGAATACAAATATTTTATATTATTAGTTCTTTAACATAATCTTATATAGTTATGATGTACCTTTCAATAGAAATATATTTTTAGTGTTAACTTTCATAGGTTGGAGTTTTAATTTTATAGTGAATACTTCACTTCTATCAAACTCGAACCATATAATATCATTTTTTCTACTTCCATTTTCATTATTTATGTTGGAATAACATCCATTATATAATCATTTCTTCCCAAATATTGATAGAATCAATTGATTAACATCATGTCCAAGCTTCAAAGATGTACTTTAATCATCACCATGCAAGAAACATAATATTACATTTCTTATGAACTTATTATTATTTCTCAACATTCTTAAAACACCAATAAATATTCCTATATATTCTCCATCCAAGATATTATTTTCCTTCACATAGGGACACTATGCAATCCACATATTTTTTAAAACAAATTTAAAATTAGTACAACACCTACATAAAGTAAATCTAAAAATATACACCTTTTAATTTTTTATCAATACCAATTGAATAACATTGTATTTAAATATGTGGTTTTATTTTCTTCTCTCTCATCTTGTTTTCGTTACTCACATTATTTTCCCATTATTCCTCCAATTTTATTCTCTACACTAGTTGATAAAAATAAAAATAATATAACAAAGGATGGTATCAATTCATTCATATGAAATGGTTTATCAACCATTATACTCTAAGTCTACATGATCCATACACAGTGTAGAAAATAAGAGAGTTTTATTTTAATATCTAGATTCTCCATTAAATAATTTAATAAGTTATTAATTCATAACACACTAATAATACACATTTAGGTATTGTTAAATATTTTTTCAGCTGAAATTAATTGATATTAATTTTTCATATTATTTCACAGTTAATAATAACCTAATATTTTATAGTCAACTGAACACACAAGTACATGTAGAAAAATTGATAAATTATATATCAAATATAATGATATCTCATAATTTTCTTATCATTTTATTAAAAATTTTCATAAACCTAATTGGTAGATAAATTAATGGAAAAAGGATGGGATATTTTTCATTTATACCCTTTCAATGTCAAAATTTCATCCAAAATAAATAAATTTCTTTTTTATATGGATTTCATGAGTATGTATGATTTCCAAAACATACTCTATATTAAAGTATGAGCTCATCATTAATTTCGTCAAGATTGATATTTTCATCAAATGAGTTTGATTATTATACTTTTTATAACACTAATATGGAATAATTTGTTATTTATTTATCATGTAAAATTAATTTAATTAAAAAATATTTCAAGTTAGCATATATTTAAGTTATACCAAGATAGTTACTTTTTAACTATGTTGTATACTTTTGAAATGATATCCACCATCATCATGATTAGAGTTTTCCACATATGTTTTTTAGAATAAAATTTGAAAAATAATAAAAGGATGATGTTATTTTAAAATAATAAATAATTATTCTAGGATACTTTACTTCTTAGATATCAATTTGATAACTAGAATTGCCTTAAATTCCCTTTAGGGTTATCAAAAAAATTAAACACAAATAATAATGCAATATGGTGGAACCTCCTTTCTCATTAGTTTCAAAATATGGTATGAGAGATCATTCCCAAGTAGTTTTCCCATTTTTTTTTATCAATATGTCTTAATAGACTCTTTATGCTTTAATAATAAATTTTTAAATCAAATTTTTTTTATATTGAAAGGTTTATTTTCTTATCTCATGGTATAATATCTTCTTTTTATCATGAATATTCATGGAACATGAATCTCCTAGTGATTTATAAACTTCGTGAGAATATTTTTTCTATAATCATTCTCATGATCCTATCCCAAAGTTGGATCATCTACATTAATCAGATATATTTTTTCTTCTCTTCTCATTGGTTTAATTTAATAATTTATTGATTTATAATTTCATTCAACTTAATAACGACCACTCCCATTGAAAATATCAATGTGTTCTCTAAAAATATCATATATTTTTATTGAATGTAGATTATTCATCATAGTTTGTGGATGTTGTAGCTTCTAAAACCTCCCCCATCAGTATAGGACTTCTACTTATTATAGTGGTAGAATTATTATCACAAAATTCAACAATAATGTTACCAAACATATATAAGAACCAACAATATCCTGTAATCCTTGACCATTTTAGTTACTAAAAAATCATTCCAGAATTTCCAACATGTTGGTTTTGTGTGTTCTCATTCACTAAATAAGATTATATAGGGGAATCATTCCTCATACACATACGTCCAACTAGCTTGGATGTTATGGTGAGTCTTATATCATTTCTCTTCAACCATTTTTTTATATATTTTGATTTAAAAAATGAACTACACTTGAAAAAAAAATGTAGAAATATTTATTTTCAAAATTGGATAGAAACTTTAAATTTGATGTGGGTAAATATTGATCAATAGATGATATCAAGTAGTTATTTCAATTAGATAGAATTATTTAAGTATAATATTCCTCATTTTTAGTATGTATACCAATATACATCTTTCCAACTTATTGCAAAGACTCTAATCGAACTAATTCTCGAATCTAGCAATTTCATATTGAGGAATCTTCACTCATTCACTCCAGATCTTGAATTTTATTTAAGATACTTTATCATCCCTTATTTTCTTCTAGGATATGGTCATGATCTTTAATCCTCTCATATATCACATCAAGTTGATATTTTTTAACTGTGAGTACTTTTTTTGTTGCATTGATTATTTACTCATGATTTTTCATGGCCTATTAATTCTAATTAATTATATTGATCCATAATCTATGAATATAGATAATCATTCCTCAATATACATATTCATTGCACATGTTAATTCAACATATATTGAGATATTCACATGGATTAAAATTATTGCATTTCAATTATTCTCCACTATTTTATTCTCATCATCATGTAGGGTGATCTCCTAATGCGCATTTATAAAAAATACAAATATATATATGATAACATTTAATTTGAAAATATATATAGGAGGTTTATTAAAAAATAGTTAATTCATCTGGTGAGTTCATAGAATTATGATATTCCCTACTGATATAATATTCTTGAATAGAAATTTTTTTAAAATATATGTTTACTATCCCTTTATTATGTATTGATAATTTACTACATAGGAACAAACTGATGCGTAATTCATTTTTGGTGAATTAAAAAAATAAAAAATTAATATTACATGCAAGAATTATCCTTATCAAGATTGTTGTACGAGGAAAATAATTTTTCTTCCTTATTACGTAAGAGGCATGACATCTCACCACAAGTATCTTTATGTGAAACATTTTTAATATAAACATTACTATGATCTCTTCTTTTATTTCTATCAATTGGTATAGATTCATTATTATATTCATTCTTGAATAATTCCATTATCAACATCTTTTCATATGTTATATTCATGTAATTTAGTGAAATGACACACATATCTTCCATGGTTTCTATGATAGTAAATTTATATCCTTCTTTAAAATTTTACTTTATCTAGCGTTTGAAGAAAAACCCAATTCATAAAATAAAACATCTGACCATATAATCCCAATAGTGATGTTACATTATCAAATTATAATTTCTAGTATCACATAGTGATGTATTCAATAATAAAAGGGGGTTAATCATTGTTGGAATACTTTATGTGTAATTTTACTTTCTTATCCCTTTACACTTTTTCACTTATTCAGTGATCAAAACTCCCCCACATTATCTATCCATTAGTCGGTATGCATATATTGAGTAGAAAATCAATATAAGAGAACTCTAAGGGTTTTAATGATTTTATTTATTTAAATTATGATTATGTCCCCAGTACATCATAGTTATTATTCCATGTGAACAAACACCTTTTTACTGTTAAATAAACTTTGAGAAAGGGTATGGCCTTGAACACGAATTCCCTCTATATATGAGATACATACAATAACCAACTTATTGTTCATGATTTGTAATAAAACATGATATTAGCCTATAAATTGTAGGTTTCAGCCTACTCTAGTATAGTATATCATCAATGAAGC
This sequence comes from Viscum album, assembly GCA_963277665.1. Classification (NCBI taxonomy): domain Eukaryota; kingdom Viridiplantae; phylum Streptophyta; class Magnoliopsida; order Santalales; family Viscaceae; genus Viscum; species Viscum album. The sequence continues at coordinate 735,547,158 of OY728135.1, read as the reverse complement.
TATGCATCCATTAAATAGTATAGTTGATCCCTTTTATAAACTCTAGCAATCAAGGGGGATGCCTCCAAAAATCAATACTTATATATTTGATTATTTAATAAAAATATCTTATATACTCGTTCTTGGGGTATTTTGAAGAGGAATTTAAAACCCCAATTCAATGTTTCTATACTCTTATACATAAATTAATTCTACTTTTTAGGTAGTTCTATATAATTTCTTATTCTTCAATACTTTTGGAAACTTCTCTTCACTCATCTCTAATTTTATCTCTCTCCCTTTCCTAGATTATTAAATCCATCAACAGGTGTAGTGTCATATCACCTTTTTCACTCTTTAATTTTAATTCCATAAGGTGAAATCATTACAATTGAACACCCTCACTCTATAATTATTCTTCTTCCACACAATACATACAGTCTCATGGTTTATAAAACTATGCATCCAAATATTTCTTAAAATCACACCATACCAAACATAACATCTTTGATACTAAATATATTTAAGTACTATTTTAAAACATTCTTATCAATCACGTTATTAAACGATTTTAATAATAAAATTTAAAAATATCTTATTATTATTTTCATTTTTAGTATCCTTAAAAAATATTTAAATTCCACATATTCATACAAAATATGCATATTTTAGTTATGAGAATCCTTGCTTCACGGTGTATAGATTCATCAAAAATATTCCTTCATTTTCTTTAGTGTGGATCATAGAACATATTAGATAATCATGATATTTGAATTTAATTGTGTGGAAATTATTTATCATGTTTGGATATTTTTAGTGTTAAAATTATTTCAAACTAACGTCATAAGATCCATATTTTAGGGCATACAATTTAATGATTTATGCTAAAATTTAAAAGTCATAAAATCTATAAATTATCATAGTGAAGTCTTAAATTCAATATAAAGGGTGAAAATCATGAGTTTTCAATTTTATACATTTATTCTGACTTATATGGTCAAATAATTATAAAGAAAATCATATAATTCAGGACATATGATAAAGAATTATAATCAACTCAAAGTCAGATGTTTCAATACCTCTTAGTCTGACTCTCATTAAATGAGACCTTATAACACATCCCTTATAAATTTTTATCTTATCTTTATTGTGAAACTCATTTCATGGTCATCACAAAGGAATGGTGTTTATTAACAAATCCTCTTGAAATCAAAGATCTCTTCATATCGTTTCTTTGGGAATATACCCCCTTATTTATTGTAGTCTCTGTTCAGGAAATTGTAGTAACTCTAAATGATATATCTTCCTTCATTATTCTATTTCATCATATTTATATTTAAATAAATCATGTTTCATCATAATATTCCACATTGATAACACAATATTTTCATTAATTGATTTAATATCATTCGCACAAAATATAAATATTATAAATTACTAGTTCTTCTTCTTATGAATATGTAGATCCAGTGTACCTTTCCACATCCAGATATTTTTAGTGGCACCCATTAATAGATCAGAGGCTCAACTATTACATTCAAAATTCAATTTTATCAAATTTGATCATCCTCAAATAATTTTTGAATGCTTCCTTCTTCCATATAAATGGAGGAATAATATCGTTAATATCACTTTCACAACACTACCAAGGATGAAATTAACATACTTACATAGATTTCAATATTAAAAGTAGAAATATAATCATTGAAACATATAAAACATTATAACAACTTTCTTGGACATATTAATTATTTCTCATCGTTATTGGGAATTCCAATCAACCATTAAAGTTGTTCCCCTTACATAATATTATCTTCCATAACATATTAAAAATAAAAAATCTACTTAATTCTTGAAAAACATTGATAACAAATAAAAAACCAACAAAAAGTGGGTTAAACACATTAAAACATTTAAAACTATGCACTAAGTTGGTATAAACGTTTTGAATTTCATATAAATTTTAATATTAAATATCTTGCAAAATGACTTGAAAAATAATATTTCATCCCTAAAATTATATATATCTAGTTCTTGGGAGTAGCATTACATTAATCACACACAATCCACACACACAAGAATGATAAGAAGACCATTCCCCCCATGGGATAACCCACCCATCACGCCTTATTTATTCAGTTCATGTCACAAAAGACTAGTGGGCATGAAGCCCACTATATTGCATGAAATCTGAGTTCAACATCATGTCTGTATCATACATCCCACATCACTTATCCTACATCATTATTTTATAATCTAAAAACTTCTATGTGCATGAATTGATACACTAAAACATTTCTTCTCAAGGTTAGGTAACTTATTTTTGCCAATAAAATCTTATAATGTACAATATTATTTTAATTTTTAAAATAATTTCTCATATTTATATTCTTATTTATATAAAATAATTATCATAATTTGTTATTAAAATAATAAGAGTAATTATATGATCATTAGAAAATTAATATATATTTTTTGAGTAACACATTTCATAAAATAACAATTTCTCATAGTATTTATTTAAAAGATAAATTACTTATATTTAGAATATGAATTTGATGTGACTGATTTAAAATTTTGAATTAGGATTTCAAAATCATCTCAGGAGTGAAATTAGTTAATTTTTTTGGATAAAATAGTGAAATATGGAAAATATGGTAAATCTGACATCAAATATGCGTAAGAAGTACATTACTATGCAAAGGAAGTGTTATTTTCCTAATTCTAAAATTATTGATTATATTAGAGAACTATGGGAGGAAAAATGGCATAATGTGGGGTAGATGAGTACATTATATAATGTGAAAATAAAATATTCATTACTTTATTTGTAAAATTTAACTCGATGGAAATCTAAATACCAACTCTATCCTTCATATATCTCACACCTAATTTGAATTTTTATATCTTCAAATATCTCTCAAACAGTATCTCCCATATCCCTCTCTTAAATATTGATGCGTTTTTCAGTTAAAAGGTCTAGGATTTGGTCAACTAGCATAAGGTAGGTAACAATTTATGTTCCTTTCATTTCAATTTCCTATTATGATCATTTTGAACTAAGTTGTTTTAAGATTTTTTTTTCATTCAATGATATACATTAATTTTCATTATATTATAATCCATTTTATATATTTTCTATTTGATATTCTACACTCCCAATCTTTTACCCTTTTTATATGTTGTTACAATTTCTAAGTAAGGGTTCCAATTTCACCATCTTAATTTCCTATTTGAATTAATTTTATTTTAATCTTATTGAAACTCCAAATCTATAAGCTTCTAATATTCTATATTGATGTTAATATTTCTCCCTTGATCTATTATCAATTTTATAATACCTAAATACATATTATATTACTTTTTTAAAACCCATTTCTATATACATGTAAGTTCCCTTTTTATATGTCTTTCAATTCCTATTTATATGTCTATTGTCCTATCCTTTTCAATTTTCAGGTTTTTATTCCAATATTTTCATTATTTCATGTTATGTACTATATTTGAAATACTTGATCCATGTGACTACCTATTTCACTCAAATTAATCATCATTCATATAGTTTTTCTATTTATAAACTTATTTGAAACCATCAACTCCTTTATCCTAATCTGTATATGTTATCGGAATTCGGGGTATAATGGATGTATTATTTTTAATTGGATGCTTTTTTTAAGTATGGATGATGGTGAGGAACTATTGGATCCTCTATTGGGTCCCATGTATATTAAATTTGATTCTAGCACAAGTACTCATTTTCCATCAATTTATGCCATCCCATAGGTCCTTTAAGGAATTTTTTTATCCCTAATGGATATTAGATATGTATGATTACATAGACCTGATTGTAAAGGGTATTTATATACATACACATTGGGCAAATACCATATATAATACATATATTCCGCTTTATAATCACATTAATAAACTTATGTTTTATAAGTACCTCTTAAATATAATTCCATGTACATCACATGTTAAGGGTACTTTTTTGAACATTTTGAATCTCTAATTATTCCTTTTATGATTCAAAATAATTCACCTATACATCCTTCTTAATTACATGAATACATTAATTCATTTTCATCTGGGTATATCCATCCATATTATATGGTGTGATTACCATGTTCATAGTTATTCTAATAAAAGTTCTATACATATAGATATACATACAATTAAATTAACTAAGGGAATATATTGACTTCACCATATATAAATTTTTATTTTATAATTTGAGTTCCATGTATATAATTATTATGATTAAATTTTAAACCCCTAGATATTCATACAATTCATTTTAATGGGGAAATATTAAAAATTCATATACCCAATAGTTATATATGTATAGTTATTATTTATATAGGCATGATTATTATTGAGGATCCTTTGGGAACTTTGTTTTTGTATTATATTTTATGTCATATGATTAATGCATTGACCATTTTATGTGATAGGTGGGGCCAATAATTAAATATACCCTTGGTTTATTGGTAGGTATCATGAGAAAAAATAGAATTTAATTAGTGTAATCCTACACTTTTATGTATTTTATCTTTTTAAAATTCCATAATATTAAGTTTGTGAGGTGAAGAATTATACATTCCATAATTATGAATTCATTTATTATTATCCATGTGATTATTTGTTTTTATTTTCATGAAATCAATTTATATTTTTTATTCTTATGTATCCATATGGAATTAATTATTTATCTATTTATTTTATATTGTTTATGCCATTACTATTACATGATAGCTTTAGTTTTATGAAACACATACTTATAAAATAAGCGCTGCTTTCTTATTTTTTCACATATCCCCAAAAATGAAGTTGAATATTTTTTGTGACATGATCTATGGAATATATTAAGGAATGATGTTTTATACTTAAATGGTGCATTATTTTTTGTTTTAATGTAATTTTTTTTCCATATATTTTATTAAGGACTATGAAACCATGATCTTTCTAATGTAATTTCATCAATTTTTTATTAACATGTAATAAAAACTGACCTAATTGTTTTGAATAGGATTGGGGAAATTACATTACAACTATGTTTTGATACCACTCTCACATTACCCTACATACTAGGGTACCTCATATGATAATAGTTATTATTTTTTCCATCCCAAGCCTACTTATGAAATGATAAGGAGAAGTCACTAGCACCAAGAAGACCTATAATACATGGAATTCCATATACATATGAGTACAAAAAATAATGTTCATATCTGAAACACAAAATATAAACAATGAAAAGTAATAATATATTAATAAACAAATTATTGAATAAAATACATTCATGAAATAGAAACCATATATAAAATATGCATTAAAAATATATAATTTAAATAAATACAAAAGGAAATGTGTCCCAAAAGTAAATTGGAACTATGATAAGGGAAAACATATCCTCACTATAGCCACTCCTAGTCTAATGTTTGAAATCAAATTTCACCATTAATAACCACTATGTACCATCTCTATAAACTCAAAATTTACCACGGTCACATCCAAATCATACATTGTATAAAAAAACATTTGTGGGATTTGATTACCATGTATTGGTGAGTATAAAAATATGTATGATGAAACCTACAGTTTATATTATGGGTTTTTTACAATATATGTGGAGATGCAATGACGCAATTATTGAATTGACATGTAACATTTTTGGAAGATGTATTTATTTTCTATGAAGAAATGATTAATTTCATAGAAGTGTTATACATGAATAATTTGTTGAAAAAATGGGAACATGTGTTGTAAAACATTAGAAAAAGATATTTAATAAAAAGTTTATTATTGGGGAATTAATAAAAAATATACAACTATGATGGAAACCTTTTAATGCTTGTATAATGTGCGTCATTTGTTCATAAAGGCCTCTATCCATAGTGGATATGATGTGAAGGATTCAATGATTCATCATGGGTTGAAACTATTATAAAGGAAGACCACGTTAGTTTTGGGAAAATAATTGTGTGTGGATACATGGTGACCCATATTATGGGGAGGATATAAAGGGTTTGTCGAAGTTTTTATTCATCCTCTAGTAGAATAAAATGAGATGAAGTTTCAACTAAAACACAACGTGTGATGGGAAAGGAGAGTAAAATTCTTTTTTATAAAAAAATAAACCCAATATTAAGCTAAAATGATGTCTTGTCGGAATTATATTCACCATTAATCATGATCAACAACGGTTGTGATGGTTTTTATGCATCCCCAGAATCAAAATATCATCAAAACCAAAATATCCAACCATTAGTAGATAAAAGTAATGAATGTTCTCACACTACACTATCTTACCATACACAAAAAAGATCTCAAAAAACGATATCATGGTTAGTTGTGCTATATATTTTAGTTTTTAATCTCCATTTACTCTATAATTTTTATAATTAACTGATTATAGTGATGATAGTGCATGAAATGAAAATATTTTTTCTTTTCAAATGGATAGTGTAAAACCCCACACTGAATCATTTTTTAATCTTGAGGAATGTAAAAAAATTTATTTATTTCAAATTTATGATTTTTTTCAATTTTATATCTTTAGGTAATTAGATCATTACTCATAAATAACAAAACCATAAGAATACAAAGTGCGAACTTCCAAAAAGTATTCATTTCTTTTACCAAAAGAAATCTTTTAAAAATAAAACATGATTTATTTTCAAGAAACAGCATAGATACATTCATCATGACAATCAATTTTTCCTTAACAAACTTATGACCTAGGAAAAACATTTTAAATCATATTATTATCATAGAATGTTCAGAAAGGGGTATAAAACCAAGAAAGAAACCATTAGTTCATGCATATTTTAAACTCATGAAAAGATTTTCAAAAAATCATACTATTCACCCATAAAACATAAACCTGTTATTTTAACTCTTGAAATCATATTATTCATATAAAACTCATTGAAATAATAAATTATAAAGGTTAATTGTGGAATCCATGTTATACTTACATTTTAGCTTTCATAGATATATAGAGAGTAACCTTTATGGTTACGTTTGGAATGCTCATCACAGTATATTCCCTAAACCTCTTAAGAGAAACCCAACTAGTTAACCTCGTATTATTAACCAATAAATTGGAGAGCTATTACAGGATCACCTACCCTCAGTTTATCATGGAACCACCCCTATACATAAACAATACCAAAGAACCATAACATAGTCATAACACACAAAAACAGCATACATGAAAAAAATAAGATTTCCACTTTACAATCCTAAGATAGAATTTCAAGATATTGATATAATAAATACATTATAAATACCATTATCAATAAAATATAACTATAAATGGAATATGGTATTTATTTTTCATTTAAAACATTACATGTTGTGAGTAATCCAAATATAAAATAATGATTGTTACAACAGAAAAGTCATTGTCCCCATATATGTTAAAAAATTCCTTTGGTCATTAAGTAAAATGATTTGTATAAAAATATTCATTTTTAAAACCATTTAATGATATTAAATGTGGAAGGGGTTGATTATACATGTTATAAAAGAAGGTGGTGTATGAAATCAAAATATGGCTGAATGAAAGGAGATAGACATGAAGACCTTTACCTGGAGCCCGACTCTTTACGTCAAATATTTATATTCCTAAATAATAAACATTGGGTAATTTATAATTTATTTAGAACCTTTTTGAATTTTTATTATTCCTATTATATCACTTATTATAATATTATAAAAATTATATAATTATTTATTTTCATATTCGAAGTTTTATTGATATTTGGTATTTGAGTAAAAAATGAACATGGTATGATGTCAATAGTCCTTAAGTGGAACAATTATATCATATACATAATAAAATTAATTATATAATAATAACTTTTATATATTAATTATTCTTTTAAATCAAACAATTAATTATGGTTTTTAATAATGAATAATGTTATAATCCTGGAGATGGTAGGTTGAACATACACATGAGTAATATCATCATTTTTCATTTATCATTATGGAGGTAAGGAGATTATTATTTTATCTTTAAAAATGATCATATAATCATTAATATCATATAAATAATTTATATATACTTACATATATATTTAATGTGATTCAGTGAATAAAAATATTCCACATTGCTTTGAGGAGGTGATAGTTCACACGTACGCACGAAGGATATTATCATTTTTATGTGCATCGGATGAAAGAATGTAATTGATATACTTTTTTATTATAATTATTAAAATGAATTAATATAAAATATGAAAATTAATTCCATAATTATAACTAGTCTTTCAAGACAATAATGAAAAATGAATTATATCAGTCTGTGAGGTGATTTTCCGCCATACACAGGAAGGAAATGTTCATTTTTCAATTGATGGAATTGGAGATGGATACAAGTAATTATATTTACATAATAACATCTTAGAATATTGATGATACTATAATTATTAATTAATCAACTTTTAGTGATATTTGAATAAGTGGAAGAAAGAACAATATAGAAACACTTTAAAAAATAATACCTATTTTTTGTTGATCACCATTGAAGAACACCTTAACACCTCTATGGATGATGTTCTACCTAAAATAAGGTATCAAGAATGTGAAGAGTTAATTTAGGAGGAGTTTAGGGTAGATAATAATTATCCAAAAAAATTTATAAGTGTGAGTAATAGGGAAGAGTGGGTAGCTTTTTATAGGAGAGGGGAGGGGCACCCTTTTAAACACTTAAAATATTAAGCTAATATAAATTAATTTTTAACTCCAATTTTATTTTTTTCTAAGATAGTATGAGGATGTTTTGAAATAATATCATTTAATAACTTTTATAAATGTATTAATATTATGTTCAACCTTATCTTTTAAGTTTACACTAAATTAATCTATTATAATTTTAATTTATTTAAAAACATTTTAAATATGAAGAGAAAATGAATTTTAGTTACATGGGTTATTTTTCCCATATATGGATTTTTAATGAATTTTTATACCTTATCATAGTCACTTTTCAAATTTTGAAAAGATTTATGATTTTTAAATAATTTAATAATATATTGTTTTTAGAAAAAATCAATAATATCAATTTTAACACTATTCATTTCATAGAATTTAAATAAATTCCAAAACTAAGAGATAAAATAGACAAATAAAAAATTTAACAGAATTATAATATTTCATGGTCACCTATAAAATTCATGGAGTATCATAATTAATTTAAATTATATATATTTTAAAATTTATCATAAAAATTATTTCATATTTTTGATAATAAAATAATTATCTTATCACTGTTATGTGAGAAATTATGGTAATTATTTAATCTCAAAAATTATACATAAATTCTAATGATGTATATAATTATGGTAACTTTGTTTATGATATTTTTTTACCATATTTATATCATATTTATTAGTATATTAAATATTATTATACTTATAAGAAATAAGAGGGTTACATTTTGTCACTTTCATTTCACTTTCTTTTATTTGTATAATATTTATGAACTTTTCAGGGAAAAAGTCCATCAAATGATTCAATTATGATACATATGTATTTTGGGTAGATGGTTACTCATGTAATTGCAATTTTTTAGGTGGTGTGATAATTGTATTGTCCTCATTATATTATTTTGTTACCTAAGATACTCTATTTATCTTTAATTACATTAAATAAAAATAACCATAGTTACAATTCATAATATCCAAAAAATAAACTATTTACATAATTTGGAATAATATAATTTAAATATGGAATCCAATTTTAAAATTTTAAATCAAAATTTTTTAGTAATTAATTTACAATTAGTCACCTTTTACAAAATGAGAAGACATGTTTTTTAATAGTAAAAACAATCAAAATATTGACATGTGTTTTTTAAAAAAAATCATTATAAAATTAATTACAATCACCAATATTTGATTAAATTATAAAAATTTTAATCTAATTATTCTCTAAAAAACTAAAAGTGTATTATAAAAATATAAATAAATTAGATGAGAAATCATTTTTGAAAAAATACAGTATTTTTCACTATTTATTAAAATATGAATCTTATTAGAAAAATTCCAAACAATTAATCAAAATATATTTTTATGTCCTACTTTAAAATAATAATTTTTTTTCCAAATGAAACATGTAAAATTTTTATGATCTAGATTTAAATTGGCTTCTCCATTAAAAAGAGGTCAAAAATCATTTTTTAAAAAATAACAATTTTATTCGTAAAATTGAATTTTTTCTTATATCCTATATATAAAATGAAAAAGATAAATTTTTAAAATTATATTGAATTTATTTTTCATTAATATAATCTAACCCGTTTGATTTGATTATTTTATAAACACATTAATTCACATTTAAATATTTTTTCATAAAAACACATCATTCATATGAAATTGGTTTTTTTAATTTCCTAATGAATTTTTTAACCAATAAATCATTATATACACTTATGTACACCAAATTTTCATAATTCATTTAATCATTTTTATATCGTCTATCTTAACATCTATGTGATAACTATCATGAAAACAAATAATATTATGTTTTTTATTTAATCTAAATGTGGTGTATCATTTATGATATCAAACATAGTGTTTATTTAAAAAAAACTAGGGATGTTACAGCCCCCATTTAGAAATTGTGTCGTTGATGTTTGAATTTGGGGTTGGTAACTAAGGTATTACTTTTCAAAATTCTTTTATTCCAACCGCACATCGGAAAAAGGATTAACAAAACATCCACTTTAAAAATATATAGGAAAGTATGAAGGTCTCCTGATATAACACATACTAGGGTTCCATATAGGAAGAAATGTATATGGAATAGAAAACAAGCAATATTGTTCTGATGTAGAGTAATAGAAAACATTTTTAGGAGAATTTTAACAATCATAAAAGCATAAAATTGTGATGGGTTAAATGGTCTTTGATTTTGTAGTAATAAAAGTAAACAAAAAACAATTTAATTTTAAAATCCTTTTCATATAGTTTTGGAATACATTTACTACCTATAATAATATAATAAAGAAATATAATTACCTGAAAATCATATATTTATCCTTTAGTCATATTTCACCACAAACTTATCTTTTTCCTCAAAGGATGTTTATTTATGGGGAATTTTTTTATGCCTAAAACAATAGAACCATCTTCTATAGAATCAAATAATCCAAAAATGATTGACTATATATTCATATTTCAATGAAACATTAACCAAAACCAAAAAAAATTGGATAAAATAATACAGTTCCACTAATATAATAAACATTAAAAGAATAATGACTACTTTTAATCTCCAAAATTAAAAAGTAATACCCAATGTCGAACATGGACCATTTCATAAATAACTGTCATTAAAATTACTAAAAAATAATACAAACCATGTTTGAAACTCAAAATATAGGTGAATTTGATTACATAGTCTTCTTAGATAAATTTTAACATTTATCTCCAAATAACATCGATCATTCTTAATGTGTCATACCAAAATGTAATCACCCAAATTAGATATTCTCCAAGTTAGGGTAATCATTTCCATTAATAACATAATTCCCCATAATTCCACATTTAAAATCATATAATCTTCCAAAAATATAATTCAACCATTACTCCTTGATTAAATCCTATAGTAGCATCTTTACCTTAATCACATAATGTTCCCCAAATAGTGAACATCTTCCAAAATAACACTTATCACATAATCCCTAACTTATTTTCCAATACCAAGGATATACATTTTATAAAAAATACGTTCCAAAAATAAAAATATTCTTATTCCATCAACATATTTAACTAAAAACGAAACCTCATACTAACCAGGGACTTCCTGCAGGCCAATGATAGGTGATAAAGACTTGTCATACTTCTTGTGGGTTTTCCTTTTTCTAAAACTATAGAATTCTTAAAATATTCCAAAATGAGATAAAATCCTCAAAATGACCATGAAATATTTTAACCTCAAATTTAATCTCATGCCTTTAATTTTGCATCACAAAATGTAATATCACATAATAAACTCTATATCAAATATCATATAAACCCTAATGGTTATTCATAACCTAATAATTATTTCCATACAATAAATGATAGTTATTCTTTGAATAAAATGTTCACATAAAAGACTCTAGGGTTACACATACTAGAAAAAATTCTTATAAAGTATGCCATCATCAATATTGAAACAATACATTTTAAAATTTCATCATCCTACAATCTACCATAACGATTGAATCATTTATATGTAGAATTCTTATTCATTCATCTTTCTTCGTGATCTATAAACATGATTAAACATATTATTCATTAATAATAATTTCTTATAATCAAAAACATGAATCATGTCCTAAGATTTAACAATGTCAAAACATGAGAAAAAAAAATAATCCAAACATTTTATCGATAATTTTTAGTTTTCTCGTCTTTAAATGGAATTTTATTCGGTATTGATAAACATATAATTTTACGGTCCCCCTGATACCATTTATAAAAATTTATTATAGGAAATTGATTTTAATAATGACCATACTCCCATCATTTAAAACATTCAATTGATAACATAGAAAAACCATATTTCCATTTCCTAGAGTCAACTAAACGGTTCCATTTTCTTTGGTGGGCTATTGCTTAATGACCTTCATTACCACATCTATAAAATATTCCCATACATTTAAAAAACTTCCTTGCTGTTTCATTCCACAACCATAAAACATATGTTTTTTAATATACTTACCTTTATGGTTATATCTTAATATTCTTAAGGGATTCGTTTCCATAAAATATGATTCCTTATGAAATATCACAAAGGGTTAATCGGTTACTAGTGACACCTGATAGTTGGTAGAGAATAACCAGATAATTTCTCATTACATCTCCCATTTCATTTGGTTTCTTATCCAGAAAACTACCACATTTTCCTTCCAATCCATTGATTCTTCGGTTCCTGCGCGATCCATCTATTTTCAAAAACAAAAAAGTTTAGTGTTAGTAAATAAATAAATAAAAATATTTCATATAACATCTTCTAAGTAAGGTAAACACTAATATATCATTATTCATGTAATCTCAATTTCATTGTATTTATCTTAAATATGAATAATTCTTCCTACCATGTTAACCGTTTAAGTTATATATAACTTTTAACTTATGCTTAAATTACACTATAACCTCTAATGTTATCAAAACCGACCTCTGATACCAATAGTAAGGACCAACCATTAAACATTACATATTCTTGAGGTACGTCAAGAATTTTTCTTTATTTAAAATTGATGATCTTTTTATGTTTATATATTTAGATAATTAGGTTATAACTCATATATTACAAAACCCTAACAATACAAATTGGAAACTTCAAATCAATACCAATTTTTTCACTAAAGGAGATCCTTTTAAAAATAAAACATTATTTATTTTCCGGAAACATATTCGATACTTTCATCACAGAATCCAATTTTTCTTTAACAATCTTAAGACCTATGATAGGCTTTTTTAAAATTTTGATGAGAACAAAAATCTCAGCAAGGGGAAAAGGTGGAAAAGAACCCATTTGTCCATGAATATTTTAATCTCATGAAAGCATTTTCCCAAAATCACACTTTTCAACCATAAAACATAAAACCTATTACATACCTCAGGAAATATTATGATTCTTGTAAAACTCATAGAAATCAGAAATCATAAAGATAATTTATGGCATCTATATTACACCTACATTTTATCTCTCTCAGGTACATAGGTAGTAACCTAAATGGTTACATTTGGAATAGCCATCATAATATATTCACTAAATCTGTTAGGATACACCTAATTGGTTAACCCCATATCATTACCCAATTTATTGGATAGAATTCACAAGCTCAACATCCTTCATTTTATCATAGAACAAATCATATACATAAACAATACCCAATAACCTAAACATAATCATAACACATAAAACAAGCATGAATGAAAAATAACATGTCCACTTCACAATCACAATATATAAATTCAAGATATTGATATAATCAATCCATTCTCAAAACCATTATCAATAACAAAATACATGAAAAGGAAATGTGGTGTTTATTTTTATTTTTAAAAAAATTATGGCTTGTAGAGGAAGCCAAATATCAAATAATTGTCACATTAGTGGAAAATTCATTTTCACCATGTACATTTAAAACCTTTCCATTATTCATTTAGTAGAACGATTCATATAAAAATATACCTTTCTAAAACCTTTGAATGAAATTAAAATTAATAGGGGTTGATTATACACCGTATAAAAGAAGGTGGTGAATAACATCAAAACATGCCTTAATGAAAGGAGATTGTTTAGAACATATTTTAATGTTTCTTATTATTTTTATATGAATTATTACCATGTTATTAAAATTAAATACTTTTTAAATTCATTGTGTATGTTTTATCTATATTCAATAATTGAGTAAAAAATGAACATGGTATGATGTCCATAGTCCTAATGTAAATAAGTCCATAATCTCTAGAATGACTTTCAAAAAATAATAATAAATTTTATAAATTAATTATACTTTTAAATAAATTAATTAATTATGGTTCTGAAAAATGAATAATGTTATAATCATAGATACTGTGGGTTATACATGCACATGAGTAACATCTTCATTTTTCATTGATCAATATGGAAGTATGGTAATTATTATTTTATCTTTAAATAATTATCGTATCATCTTAAATATCAAATTCGTCATGTAAATATACTTATATATATCATACAAGTGATTTAGTGAATAAAAATTAATCACATCGATTTATAGAGGTGATAGTTCACACATACACATGAACGACATTATTATTTTTATGTGAAAAAGGAAGTAAGAACATAATTGATGTATTATTATCTTATAATGAATAATATATCATTAATATCAAATATGTACATTAATTCCATCATTATAACCATTCATTAAATATGGTGATGAAAAATGAACTATATCGATTTGTAAAGAGGTAGTCTTCCACACACACGAACAAAAAGTTCATTTCCCATTGGATGAAATTGGAAATATATTCTGGTGCTGATATTAAAATAATAACATATGACTATATTTAGGATACTAAGAGTTATTATTTCATCATCGTTTAAGGATATTTTAAGAAATTTAATACATAATAATAAAGAAATACTTAAATAAAAACAATACCTATTTTTCAGATGATCACCTTTAAAGAACACCTTTACACCTCTGAGGAAGGTTTTCTTCCTAAACTAATGAATCATGAATGTGGGAAGGTATTTTATTAATGTTTTTGGGAACATAATTTATGAACAAAAAGGTTTTATAATTTTGTGTAATTTAGAAGAGTGGTTACCTTTTTATAGGAGAGGGTAGGGGCACCCTTGGATACTCTTAAAATATTAAATTAGTGTAAATTAATTTTTAACTCAAAATTGAGATATGTATAAGATAAGATTAGGATTGTTCTAAATCCTCTAATCATATAATTTTTATATATTCATTGATTTTATTTTAAACCTTATCTTTTTGGTTTACCCTTAATTAAACTATTTTATTTCTAATTGTGGTTTCACCATTTTAAATATTAAGAGGATATGAATTTTATTTATATTGGGTAAATATTTTCAATAAATGGATACATTATGAACGTTTATACCTTATCAAATTCACTTTTTTATTTTACAATTTTCTATTATTTCTAAATAATTGAATATAATATTATTTTATAAAATATCAATAGTGTTAAATTTTACAATATTCCATTGATTGAATTTAAATAAAATCAAAAAATAGAGAAAACAACAACAAAATTAATAGAATTATAATATGTCATATTCACTTATAAATGTAACTCCACGACCCTAGTTACCCAGATTCAGTGCATTATTACATAACATTGGCCTGATCACAAGGAAATTATGTCCTGAAAAACCGACCAGTTTAGTATTATTGGAAACAATATTCATACGTAATTTCAAATTTACAACTTGAAAAGAAATACAACAGTAATTTATTCCATTAGAAACATAAAATACTCCTAGATTATGCCTGAAAGTCACTCATAACTAACTTTTTCATATCCTATGAAAATGAAACATAAGAAAGGGGAGAGCTCAAACACTCAGTAAGGGTAAGTAATACAATGGAAGATAACATGAATATTAAGCATGGTGAATAATTGAAAACTCATGGCTTTAAAAATAATAAACATGAACACTTTTATGGTAGGAATATAAGCTGAATAAATAATGCACTAATAAAACATAGTCATGGGTATTCTAATAATCGAATAACCACATGAACCATCAATATTATTTTCATAATGTGGGAATGTATAATGTCGAACATTCTGAAACATTTTGTCAAGGCCTCATCCAAGACGTCTAAAAATGATTTAGGCCTCGGCCAAAACCATATATATCAAATTTGGAAAGACCTCGGCCAATTCAATATCTAATTAACTCATGATACCTACTGATTCACCGAGGATCTATAGCGGTCTCCACCCGTCACATACTAAGTCTAATACATTCCTCATATGAAAAGGTTTAAACATAATATAAACATTCGTATTAAAGCTATCATACGAAATGTCAATACTTTTTCCATAAAATATGAATGGTATAAAAATAACACATCCAAAGTCAAAAATATCAAAAAACAGTCAATAAAATATGGAATATTTCAATCACAATAAATCAACTTCAAACAAGCATAAAATCCATCAAAGGATGTTGACATAGATGAAATCAAAACAATTTTTTGAGAAATATATCATTCTATTTTGGAATCATTTAAAAGTCATATAATTATAAAAGAAAAAATTTATTTCAAAAATATTATTATAAGCTTGTAATGGAATCTTCTATGATGTTATAATGGAAGCAAATATATGCACTCTTTGTATAAGTTAAAATAAACATTCTTACCACAATTTTGTCGAAAAGGTCATAATGTACCATGTTTGTAAAACGACAAAAAGATTCCTTCCAAAAAAAAATAAGGTCAAATAAGGGTGTAAATGACTCTAACCAATTTTCTAGTAAATAGTAAAAATCTTTTGAAATACATTTTTAAGAAACATGTATGTGGATGATAAAGTTGTCTAGTAGATAATTACGTATAAACAACCTCGGATAATGAAGAGATTGTGAAATTAACACTAACCTTGTACTTTTCCTTGGTCGAGGGCAGGTTAACATCCTGTATAATGGTGAAATAATTGTTATTAAATTATACAATAACAATATACATTAATATGACATCATATATGAACTTCTAATATTGCTTTGTTAATAATATTTTAGTATTATCGTCGTTTTGGGTGTTAACTGATTCATTTTCCCTTATATGCTTTGTTATGTAAGTAGTGTTTTTTATGTATAAGAAGTGTCTTATTCATATTCAGAATTATATTAAGTCTTTAAACATTATTTTTAATCATCAAATGAAATTTAGTCTTGAATGGATATGATGGGGAATAAATCACATCATGTTAGTGGATACGATAATCCCTATGTACGCACGAGCGACAATATCATTCTTTTGATATTAAAATTGTATATAATTGGATGGTATATCATATATAAATAATATTTATCATGTTATATTAATTATTTAAATCAATTATACATTATTATTATACTCATCTAAATAATAATGAATTGAATAACAACTACACCACGACGTGGAGACGGTAAGGCATACGTACGCACGTATGGTGACATTTCATTAAAAGGATGGATAGAATAATGAATATGGTTGTACCATATTTATAATAACATCACATTATATATATAATATACTGGAGTTATTATTTTATAATTGAAAAAACAAGTAAAGAAGAAGTTGAAGAAGAAAAAAAAAGAAAGATGTGATGAAATATTTACCTCTTCTTCGGGTTATTCATTTTGATTTGATCAAAAGGGATCCATAGGATAGATTTATGAATAAAGGAAGGCCTATAGGATGAAGGGAGGGCAGTTGAGAGGATAATTGGGTATGTTTTGGCCGAGAAAAATGGCATTGAAGGTGTGAATTTGAGAGAAGGAGAAGTGCCCTTTTATAAGAGGGGTGAGGGGCATCTCAAAAAAATATTGAAATATTATTTTATAATAAATAATTTTCCATTTCAAATGGCACAGAAATATTTATTTTCGAGGATAAGGTAGGGATGGTTCGAAAACCACTCTACCAACAGGTTTTGGACTGGTTTGGGTTACTATATTAACATTATCGTTTAGATTTAACTCTTAGTTAATTAGTTTGACATTACCATGTCTCTTGGTATTTTTATATTATATGGTTAATAAAATTATTATAACAAGCCAAGAGAACCCAAAGTGGTTCATTATTAATATATATAACCATATCTAAGTCATTTGGATGAACCTTAGAATTTTTGGAATATTATATAAATTAATAATATAATATTTGTTTTAAAAACTCTTTTATGTCAATTTGAAACTATTTTGTATTTTGTTTTTGTTAAATTTAAAACAGCATTATTACTGCGAAAAAAAAATCATTTAATCAGCCCTAAAATATCATAGTAACCTATAAAATTAGTTCAATTCATAAAAAGTCTCAAATTACATTTATATGGATATTTATAATATCAATTATTTTAATATTTCATTAATAAAGTAATTACTACATCATCATTTTTTCATAAATAAATTGAATTATTTAATGTCTAAAAATTATAAATAAAATACCATTATGTAGTAAATATTTTTATCTTTCTAATAAATATTTATAGTTGAATTTATATTATGTGTACCCTGATATTAAAAATAGTTTATTTATTAAACATTTAATTTAACACTATCAACTCTACTTTGAATTAAATAATAATAAATGTCCTAATCTAATTCAAGTGAACCAAAAAGATCATATTTTATTCCTAATGATGTATTTGGTCGAATTAAACTTATCCAATAGAATTAGGACATCTATTAGGGTAATAATAATATCATTTTTACCTTTAATTACCCTATTTAATTTTAACCGTGGTAAATAAAAGTCAAAAGTTACTATTCACGAAAAATTATTTTCATCTCATTGAACCAAATTTTTCATACAAATATCATCCATGTCTCTTGGATTTTTGGAATTCAATTCACAAAAGTGATAAAATTATGTTTTATGCAAATTTGAAAATTCTCATAGGAGGTGGGTAAAAGATGGAAAAAAGTTCGACAAAATTTTTATATATATAAATTTTTTATAAACTGAATCCAATGAATTACATTGAAATTATCTAGGTATTATTTATCTATTTTTACCTAAAATAAATTTAAATAAAATAAATAATTATTTAAATAAAAAGTTAGTTTTAAACAATAGCTTAGTGTTTTGACTATTCCTCAAAAATTGAATGTTTATAGAAAAATACAAAAAATTCACCCTAAGCTAATTTCGATATTTCGAATCCCAAAATGAAGTCCATTTTGAATGATAGAATTTATAAAAATTCAAAAAGTGGTCATTACTATTCATAACGACTAGTTTGATTGGTTGTGGTGTATTTGAACTCGAAGTTGTATAGAACACAAGCTATTATATTATTCAAAGGGAAACGTACCATGGAAGCTTGGGGTGTTATAATAAAATCCTATGATTACCCTAATTAATTGAAATTATATTTATTTAAATATTTTTTATACTTTTTATTTGTTATTTATATTTATTAAATAATTGTTGTCTCACTGTTGTGTTAGTGTTTATGGTTACAATTTAATCTATAAAAATTATAAATAAATTCCCATGATGTAGATAATTTCATTATATTTTAAGATACTATTTATTATTTA
Source organism: Viscum album (assembly GCA_963277665.1). NCBI lineage: Eukaryota > Viridiplantae > Streptophyta > Magnoliopsida > Santalales > Viscaceae > Viscum > Viscum album. Next base: position 735,527,391 of record OY728135.1, on the reverse strand, counting down.
TGTTATTTAATAATATTCATTATATTAAAATTACTAAACTTATAATAAATAAGAAGGTGGTTTTTTGTCACTCACATGTGTGTTTCTTTTATTTAAACAATATTTATATCATTTTCAGCATCAAAAGTCCATTAAATGAGTTAATTAAGATCCTTAGGTGTTAAGGGTTTATGTTTACACAAAAATTATGATTTTCACAGGTGTTAGGGTAATTTATTGTCCTTATCATAATATTTTGTGACCTAAATTACTCAATTTACCTTTAATCGTGTTCAATAGAAATTATCGTAGTTACTATTCTTAACATCCAAAAAAATAAAAGTAATCTCTTAAAATAATTTGGAAACAATGATTCCAAATATAGAATACATTTTTTAAAAATTTAAATCCTAGAAGTTTTATTAATTAAATTAAAATTAATCCATGATGACAAAATGATAATTCTAGTTTTTTAAAAGTAAAAACTATCACAATATTGACATGTGTTTATATAAAATTTCAATGTCAAATAACATAAAATGACCCATTTGTTATTAAATGATAAAAACATAATCTAATTATACAGTAAAACCAATTAAAATGGGATTCTAATTATAACACTCCAAGCTTCCGTGGTACTCTTCTCATTGAATAATACGGTAGCAAGTGTTGTACGCAACATCGAGTTCTAACACACCACAACCAATCAAACATGCCGTTATGAATAGAATACCCAGTTTTTGAAATTTTATACATTTTTTCATTCAAAATGGACTTCATTTTTGAATTTGGAATATCTAAATTAGCTTATGGTGAATATTAGGAACATTTCGGAAAACATTCATATTTTGATGAATAGTGAAAATTTCTAAATTTAATAAAAAATAACTTTTTTAATCGAAATAATTAACAGTGATAAATTATGAATTTGAGTGATTTTAATGTATATTTAGTAAATATTTTTACGATTTAATACAATTTTGGTCATTTGAAATAATTTCACATTTAAACCAGACATAAACAAGTGTCAATCTTTTGATAGTTATTATTTCTTAAAAACAAGATTTTTGTTTTGACAGTGGGAATTAATTTTAAATTAATTTCTACCACTTATGTGTTTTAAAATTAGAAAAATGGATTCCATATTTATAATCAGGAGTCCTATGTTCTTTAAATAGGTAACATTTATTTTTAAACATTTTGAATAACTACTTCGGTAAATATTTTATTTACCGTGGTTAAAGGGTAAATCCGATAAATAAGGGTAAAAACTAATATTATAATAATAATAAATTAACCTAAAACGTGTCCTAACTCTATTGGATGATCCATGTCAGACCACGAGCATCATTGGGTCGATTTTGGGACCCCATGGATCCACTTGTAAGTGATAATGACACTTTATATTAATTAAGTTAAAGTAAATAAAAAAATGACATAAGAAAATATCTTTTAGAAAAACAACTTTTACGTAGGGTTATATATGTTATAGTTTACACTATAAATATTAATTATAAAGCTAAAAATATTTCCTACATAATGGTATTTTATTTAAAATTTTTAGGCATTGAATAATTAAATTTATTTATGACACAATAATGATGCAGTATTTTCCTTATTAATGAAAGAATCAAAAATTGTATTATTTATATTAAAATAAATACAATTTGAACGTTTTTATGCCATACAAGATTTTGATTGGTTAATATGACATGTTATTATAACTGAAATGAATTTGGTTTGAATTAATAATGTTTTTACGACTTTAACAAAAAACAATTATTAAATAGTGTCAAAATTGAAATAAATGAGTTTTTCAAACAAATTATATTATTAATTGATATTCTATTCCTAAAAATCTAAGGTTCAACCAAAGTACATATATCAAGATAGATGTATCATTAATGGACCACTTGGGTGTCTATTGGAAGTTTATAGTAAGTTTATTGACTATATAATATAAAAATACAAATAGACAATATAAATGTCAAACTATTTAACTAAGAGTTAAATAAATAAGATAAAGTTAATATAGTGACACAAACCAGTCTAAAACCTATTGGTTGAGTGGTTTTATACCTATCCACACATTAACCTTTAAATAATCCACTTTGGATCCATTATAAACCAAATATGAATTTATTATAAAATAATATTTCTAGCTTTTCCTAAGGTGCCCCTCACCCCTCTAATAAAAGGGAACTCCCCCTTCCCTCTAATTCACACCTTCAAAAACTTTTTTTATGGCGAAAACCTGCCCAAATATTCTCTAAACTTCCCTCAATTAAACCTACAGGCATTAGTATGATCATAAATCCAACCTATGGAGACCTTTTGATCAAATAAAAAGGAACAACCTGAAGAAGTGGTATTGTTTTCACCACCCTCTTTCAAGTTCCTTTCTTCTTCAACATCTTCTTTATTTGTTTTCCCCATTCTAAAATAATAAATCCAGTATATTCTATATACTGTGATGTTATTATAAATATGGTACAACCATATTCAAAATTATATCTGTTCTTTGAATGAGATGTCACAATGCGTGCGTACGTACGACCTACCTTGTCCACATTGTGGTTTAATTTTTATTTAAAACATTATTATTTGGATGGGTTTGATAATGATGTTTAATTGATGTAAATAATAAATATAACATGATAATAATTATGTATATATTATATATCATCAAATTATATATTATTTTAATATCATAAAAATGATATACTTGGGTTTCGGGGACTCGCCCCCGCACCTACGGTGATGACATAGATCGGAGATGTCGGAGGCTCCAGCCCCCTCCTCCCTAGCAGGGGGAGGGGGGACCCTCTCCTCAGTGGCTCAACCTTTCACCCCTTTCACCAACCCAGCCTACCTTCCTCGCTTTTCATCGATTTCAGTTATCCCTAAGGTTCCCAATCTCCACGATGGCTCTCCTCAGCTTGAGATTTCACTTAAGGAGTTCAATGCAACTTCAGAACTACACAGATCAACACTGGTGGCTCACTTTAGAGGCCATCATCCCTCGGTCGATGACTTTGACATATTCTTCTTCCATACTTGGGGTATTCAAAACTGAGTTGTGGTGGGTTTTCTCAACCGATGTCAATTGATGGTTTTCTTCGCATCGGAGGAGGATTTGGTCATCGCCTAGTCCAGCGCTCCTCAGGTGTTCAAGGGTTGCGACTTTTCCCTCCTTCAATGGTCGTTTGACTTCAACATGAATCGTGATAAGCCTTCGGTAGAATTTTGGGTTAGTTTTTCTGATTTTCCTATACCTTTCCAGAATCCTTCCATCATTTTTATGATAAGTAATTTGGTTGGACGCTTATTGTGTTCTGATATTAGAACCTCTGTGGTTCGTCATCCCATTCTTCCTCGCTCTTGTATTTAGGTTGATGTTTCAAAACCTTCAACTGAGTGGTTGTGGATTTAGGCCGGAGAAGAGCTAAGGTGGAAGCAGCAGGTGGTGTTTGAATCATGGCCTTTGTTCTGTTTGGGATGTAGCAAGCTCGGCCATGTGGCTTCAGGATGTCACCGCATGAATTGGGATAGGTCATTAGAGGAGCTGGTGGTTCCAGTGGTGGAACATCAACCGCGTGATAGTGAAGCTTTGGGTGAGCACAAGGTGACGTATAGAATGGTTCCAGGGGATATGGATCTGGTGATCCAAAATCCTCATTTTGCGGAGGTTAGTTCACGGGCGGAGCAAAAGAGGTGGCTTCCCTTTCTCCCTTTGACTCCTGGAGCGATGGTGGCTCCCCAGTCTGCCTCAAAGGATTATCATTTGAATCCGAAAGTTTCAGAGGTATTTATCCACCTGAAAAAGGATTTAGGTGTTCAATGTTCTTCGATTGTTCTCTCCAAAGAGGGTATTGGTACTAGAAAGAATGCAGGTATAGCCGCAGAATAGTTTAGACAAGTGGAGAGAGAGGTGCACATGGACTTTGGTAAGGATGTTAATAAGGATATGCAGTTGGTTTCACTAAATTCAGCGAGGGTGAATGAAAAAGTTGGTGTGGAGATAGGCAGGGGTGACCATCCCTTTATTATGGTCTCAAGAGATCATCATTTTCAATACATGGGATGTGGCTTCGTGCAACCAAGTGGATCGGATTTTCCTGCACAGGCCTTGAAGATCAAACCTTCATATTCTGAGAAGGTTAAATCTGGAGGGAGTTTTCACAATTATTATAACAGGATTGTGGTGTTGGGTGTAGTTGAGGTCCATGATATAGGGGATAACAATGTGATGGAGGCATTCCATGGTGGTGCTACTGATACGGGAGAGGAGGCCAACCATGTGGTGTCGGAGTCAGCTTCGGACTCCCTGACTGAATCGAAGGAAGTGGGAATTGAATTGGATTTTCTCAGAGCCTCTACAAGGAAGGGAAATAATTCCACTACAGATTCATGAGGATTTATCAAACATACCAGGACGCTGTGACAATGGAATGACTACTCTAACTTACCAATCCCTCCTATGACCCAGTCCTCTACTAAAGTCAATCTTCTCTCAAAGGTGTGCAAAGGCACTGACAAGAAGGTGGGGGTGGTCATCTCTTTGGAGGATGGATATCAGGTTAGTGGAGATCCGGAGTTGTCTACCATTGGGGGTGCTGACCCCCACTCTCAGAAGAGTCAACATCTCCTCAAGGGGAGGCAGAAGAGCAAATGAAGGACCAACAAGGGGAGGGGCTTCTTAACATTGAAGAAGTGAGTTGAGCGGAGGCTGAACATCCTCCAGGGTAGCAGTGTGAGGTGGAATTTCATGCTGACCAACATCGTCAGATAGCATCGATGTTGTATCACATGGACCTTCTTATGCTCTTGGATGAAGAAATGGTGGAGCAAGTTCTTGAGATCAACTCACCAAAGGAAATTATCAAACAAATATTTTAAAGACCGCTTCGTGTGGAAACTTCAAAGGTGCAAGGTAAATGGATTGATAAGAATAACCGTATTTTGAATAGAGGATTCAACATGGGGAAGATAAACATGAATGAATTCTTACAATCCTGGGACGTCATGGCCACACACTATGAATACATCCTGAAGGACGATCCAGAGTCCCAGGTAAATTCTATTCCCTGGATACTATTCAGGGAAATTGATTCCAATCGGCTCAAGCTTTTCTTCAACAAAAATTTAGTAAATTATGGTGGTTATACTGTTTTTATGTCAAGGTTTTCACTTTTCCCCTTAATGGTTTTTTGAAAAATAAAAATGTCATTTTGGTGGAAAAGAATGATATTGTCGCCCGTGCGTACGTGCGGACTACCGTCTCCACGAACGCGATGAGATTCATTCCACATCGTATCCACTCAGGTATAATTCCTATATGATGATTAAAAATAATGTTTAAAGACTTAATATCATTCTTTATATGATTAATATACAACTTATCAATAACAAACAAGGATTATATAACAAAATATATAAAAGAAAACGAGTAAGTTGACACCCGAAACGATGATAATACTTAAGTATTATTAACAAAGCATTATTAGAAGATCATATATGATATAATAATTATGTATATGGTTCTTGTATAATTTAATAACAATGTTTTAACGATTATACAGTAGTTTAACATACAATCGACTAATGAAAAGTACAAGGTAAGGGATTATTTAACATTCTCTTCATTATCCGAGGTTGTTTATACGTAATTATCTACTGGGACCTCTTTATCATCCACATCCATGTTGCCTAAAAATGTATTTAAAAATATTATTAATATTTTATAGAATATGGGTTAAATTAATTTATACCCTTGTTTGACTTTTTAGAATATTTTTATAAAGTAATCTTTCTGTCGTTTTCCAAACAAGGTCCTTTTTAACCTTTTCGACAAAATTAAGGAAAGAATGTTTTTTTAACTTATATGGTAGGTGCGGATATTTTACACCATTATAAAATTGTAGAAGCCTCCCTTACAAGCTTATAAAAATATTTTCAAAGTAAATGTTTTATTTTATAATTATTTTACTTTTAAATGATTTCAAAAAGGAGATCTTTCTCTCAAATAGTTTTGATTTCATCTATGTCAACATCCTTTAATGGATTTTAAGATTATTTGAAGTTGATTTATTATGATACAAAACTTCCATATGGTATTGAAGGTTTTGTGATATGTTTGAATTTGGATGTGTTATTTTTTTCAATTAATGGTTTATAGAGAAAGTGTTGACATTTTGTATACTAGTTTTAATACGAATATTTATGTTATGTTTAAGCCTATTCATATGCGGAATTCATTGGACTTAATATGTGATGGGTGGAGCCCACTGTAGCTCCTCGATGCATCGGTATGTCTCATGAGAAAAACAAAGTCTTGGCATAAGGCCATGACAAAATCTTATTTGTATTCTTGGCACAAGGCCTTGACTACGTGGTTATGATAGTCTGGCATTATGTATTCCTTCATTATGAAAGTTGTTATTGATATTGCATGTGATTATTCGACTAGTAGAATATCCATGTGAATAAGTAAATGGAATTATTTTATTTTATTTTTTCCATATTATACTTAATTTAAAGTTGAAAATTATTTTGTTTTAGTTATACATTTCCTTAAATGTTTATGTTTATTTATGAATGTTTCTGCTATATTTGTATCCTTACATGGCATTTTAGTTCACCGCTTTCTATGTTTTACTTTTTCTTGGATGTGAAGAAGTATTTTATGAATGACCTATAGGGATAGTGTAAGGGGATATGAGTGTGGAGACATGATGTTGTTGTAGTTTTCACAATATGATGTAATGCAAACTTTATGAATGTATCTAGTTATTCCAAGGCAACTAAACTAATCTGTCTTTCGAGAATTCATATTTTGTGATCATTCCAATGTTATGTAATAATGTACTGACTCTCTGTAACTAGGGTTGGGGTGTTACAGTTGGTATCAGAGGACGTTTAATACAAACCTTGGAAACTATATTTAGATAATCTCTGATTAGAGAACATAACCCTAAGATAGACATTGAGGATTAGTATATAAGAACTTCCTAGAATTTTGATATTATTGAGATTTTGTGAGTTTTGAAAGAAATGCATCCCTGTCTGGATACGAGCAGGTAGAGGTGGCTCTGGAATAGATGTACCTAGGGGTAAAACCAGAAAACACCACTCTGAGCTAGACTCGAATGGGAACTGGTGCATGACAACGGGTCTTGCTGCACTCTTGGTTACGACACTCCCAGGGGATATGCTTAGGAAAATTCTCACTTTCTTTAAAAACCATTATAAAGGTTTTATGAGTATATAATTCCTCAAAGAAAACATTTTTATGATTATGGATTATATCCATAAACTGTTCAATTCATGTTAAATGTTTTACAAGTTTGGATTTATGTATTGTGATTCGTAAACTAATCTAGTGTATACCATTGTTTAGAAATGATGTCGATTGGAAGAAATGGAAATCGTATCAACCAATGCACTCAATGTAGGTATTTCACTCCTACTCAGGATAATTATAGTGGAGTTGGTGATGAAACTGGCACTGATCAGCTAATCACCATACTGGGACAACCCACTCAGGTTATGAATAATAACCTTACCTATATGGAGCACTCTGATCCACAGCATGGAGGATCAATGTTAGATCACTTAATGAGGCAACAACCACCGACATTCAATGGGAGTACAAAACCCTTAGATTCTAAGAAATGGATAAATTCTTTAGAGAAAATATTCCATTCCTTGGGGAGTAGTGAAAGGGAAAAAGTAATCATGGCAGTTTACCGTCTCACTAGAGATACTAATCAATGGTGGTCATAGATTCAAAACACGAAGGAAGATGATAAAGTATCAAATATGGAATGGAGGGAGTTAAAATATATTTTATTAGAAAAATAATTTCCTCATGACCATCGAGCAGATACGGAAAGGCAATTTCTTGAGTCTGAGACAAAAGGAGGATGAGAATGTCGCAAAATATGAGGCTAACATTACAAGGTTAGTGAGGCATGCTGCAGATTATATATGTAACCCAAGAAGTAAGATTGATCATTTCTTTGATGGGTTAAAACCATTTCTCCATCGACCATTAGTTTCACAAACCTTCTCGTGGTACAAATATATTGTTTCATGTGCTATCAAGACAGTAAAAGAATTCTCTAAGTCTTATGAATTTAAAGAAAAGAAAGAGAAGAAGAGTTTTTCTGACCACTCTGGAAATTGAAATAGGGGAAGAAAAAAAAAGTTGATTATCCATACTTCAGAAAATATGGGAAGAAACACCCCAGTACTTGCTTGAAAGGAATGGGAGTCTATTACAAGTGTGGTGAAAAAGGCCACCGAGCTCATGATTGCAAGTGGAAGAAATAAGCTAGCGTTGATCAATGCTATAACTGCAGGGATATGGGACATTATAAAAATGAATGTCCTATGCGTCAGGGGAACATACCTCAGAAAAGGCCAAGGGATCAAGGACAAGCTTAGGCTATCACTATTACTGAGGCACATGCTCCGAAAGACGTGGTGTAAGGTAATTTAATGGTTTCCCCAAGTTTAGAAAATGCATTATCTGATTCTAGATCACCGCATTGTTTCATATCTTCCCAGTTTTCTAAGAAAAATAGATATTTCCAATTTGATTTAACAAGGGAGTTGTTAGTTAAAACTCCTAAGGGATGTATCATTGTTACAAAATTCGGTGGATCTGTCCCCATTAGGGCATATAAATGTTCTTTATCCGTTGATCTCATCGTCATACCCATGATTGAATTTTATAAAATCCTCGGTATGGATTGTCTTTCAGACCATAATGTGTGAATTTATTGTAAGAAGGAGGAGGTTACGATTTTTGATGATGATGATAAAGAACACATTATCTTTATTACAGAATCGTCACCACCTAATTCTTACATAGATCCTCCCCCAGTAGCTCAAATAAATTCAATTATTGTGGAGAAAGAGAATGAAAAAACAGTGTGTGAGGAAAGGAATATTAAAATATAAGATGTACCTATTGTGAAAGAATATGTAGATGTGTTTCTGGAATATTTACCTGGACATCCTATAGAATGAGAAATTGATTTTTCCAATGATTTAATTCCTGCTTCAAGGCCCATATCGAAGACCCCTTATAGAATGGCCACTATTGAATTAGTTGAAATAAAGAACCAACCAGAGGAATTGAGTAAAAAGGGATTTATTTTCCCTAGTGTTTCTCCATGGGGAACACCTTTACTTTTTGTTAAGAAGAAAGATGGATCTATGAGGTTATGTATCGACAACATGGAAATCAATGCTATAACAATAATGAACATCTATCCCCTACCTCACATTGTTGATTTATTTGACCAACTACATGGAGCTCAATACTTTTCAACGATTGACCTTCGATCTAGATACCATCAGTTGTGTGTGAAGAAGGAAGACATTTCAAAGACAACATTTTGAACCAGGTACGGGCATTACGAGTTTACAGTAATGCCTTTTTGGAAAACTAATGCACCATTTGTTTCATGGATCTAATGAATAGAGTTTTCAAGGAATATCTCAATGATTTTGTAGTGGTATTTATTGATGATATCTTGGTATACTCCAAAAGCTATGAAGTCCATGAAAATCACTTGAGCATTATCCTGAAGACTCTTAGAAGACATGAATTATATGGGAAGTTTAGTAAGTGTGAATTCTGGTTTCAGGAGATTTTTTTCTTGGCCATATTGTCTCTAAGGATGGAATATCTGTTGATACTTCTAATACAAAGGAAATCCATGAATGGCCAGAACCGATAGGTATAACTGAGGTACGCAGTTTTATTGGTTTAGAGGGTTATTATTGACATTTTGTAAATACTTTTTCCCGATTGGCTAACCCATTAACGAAGCTCACACGAAAAGGGGATAAATTTGTATAGAAAAAAAAGAGTGTGAAGAATGTTTTGAAGAACTGAATAGAAGATTAGTCGATGCTCTCATATTGACTCTACCATCGGGGAATGATGGGTTTGCTATTTATAGTGATGAATCGAAGAAAGGACTTGGTTGTGTCCTTATGCAAATTCATAGAGTTATTGAATATGCATCATGATAGCTGAATATTCATGAGAAAAGCTATCCTACTCATGATCTTGAGTTAGCAACTATAATCTTTGCATTGATGATTTGGAGACACTACCTCAATGATTAAAATGTGAGATATATACCAATCACAAGAGTTTGAAGTACATTTTCTCACAGAAATAACTCAACATGAGGCAAAGCTGATGGATTAAACTACTCAAGTATTATGATTTCACGATACACTACAACCCGAGGAAGGAAAATAAGGTGGTAGATGCTTTGAGTAGAAAGTATCATGGAGTTTTGAACAAGAGGAGAGTTGAAAAAGATCCTATATACATGGATCTAGTAAATATGGATATGGAAATCACCATGGAAGGTGAAACATCAATACATTTTCAAATAGTTTCCAAACCATCTTTACTAGAAAGGATAAAGAGTTCTCAGACTGATGATGAAGAGTTTAAAAAAAAGATTAATGCTGTGAATTATGGTAGATTTAGTGACATTGGGTATGAAGATGGAATTTTGAAATTTAGGAAGAGACTTAGTGTTCCCAATATACCTGATCTAAAAAGAGAATTGTTGGATGATGCTCATAGTTCCAATTTCTCTATACACCCTAGGAGCACCAAAATTTATAGATATTTGAAGGAAAATTTTTGGTGGGACAACATGAAGAGGGATATTGATGATTTTGTTTCATGATGTATGGTTTGTCAATAAGTGAAATCAAGAAGGAAACATCCTGGAAGAGTCATGCAACCTCTTCCCATACCACAGTGGTAATGAGATAATACTATGATGGACTTTGTCATGGGACTACCAAAGACTCCTAGAAGGAACGATGCTATATGGGTCATTGTTGATCATCTTACCATGTCAGCACATTTTATTTCTATAATAGAAGATTTTCCACTTGAAATTCTAGTAAGACTATATATTGGTGAAGTTGTGAGAATTCAAGGAGTACCCCTATCAATTGTTTCGAATCGTGATCCCCATTTTACATCAAGATTCTGGAAAAGCATTCAGAAGGCCTTGGATACTGAACTTCGTTTGAGAACTGCTTACCACCCTCAAACAGATGGACAATCAGAACGGATGATCCAAACCTTAGAGGACATGTTAAGATCATGATCACATGACTTTCAAGGTATGTGGGATCAATATTTACCTATAATGGAATTTTCTTATAAAAATAGCATTCATTAAAGTATTCGGATGGCACCATATGAAGAGTTATATGGAAAGAGATGTCGCACACCAACCTGTTGGGATGATGTTGGTGAAAGAAAACTCATAGTCCCATAACTGGGGGAGGAAACAATGGAAAAGGTGAAGGTAATCCAAAACCACATCAAAGCAGCTCAAAGTAGGTAGAAGAGTTATGCTGACAACTGAAGGAAGGATATGGAATTTCAGGTAGGAGATCATGTTTTCCTGAAGGTATCTCCATGGAAGGGAGTTATACATTTCGGTAAGAAAGGAAAATTGAGTCCCAGGTACATAGGACCTTTCAAAATTCTAGAATGAATTGGGGATGTAGCTTACCGTTTGGCAATGCCGCCATGTCTCTCCAAAGTTCATGATGTGTTCCGCGTATCACTATTGAGAAAATCCATGCCTGAACCAAGGCAGGTACTCACCTATGTGGAATTAGAACTAGAACCCGATCTGTCTTATTGTGAAGAGCTTGTCAGGATTCTTGATATATGTGAACAAGTGCTGAGAAACTGTATGAATCATTTGGTAAAAAGTTCTATGGAGAAATCATAAGATGGAAGAGGCAACGTGGGAACCCGAGGAACTTATGATGAAGAACCACACAAATCTTTTTATACATTAATATTCTAGAAATTATGAGGATGAAATTATTTGAAGGAGGTGAGAATATAACACCCCAAACTTCCACGGTATGCTTCTCTTTGAATAATATGGTAGCATGTGTTATACGCAACATCGAGTTCTAACACACCACAACCTATCAAACTAGCCGTTATGAATAGTAATACCCACTTTTTGAAATTTTATACATTTTATCTTTCAAAACTGAATTCATTTTTGAATTCAGAATATCGAAATTAGCTTCTAGTGAATTTTTGGTACTTTTCAGATAACTTTCATATTTTGATTAATAGTGAAAATTACAAAATTTTAATTAAAATCAAATTTTATAATTGAAATAATTAATAGTGATAAATTATGAATTTGAGTTATATTAAATTTTATTTAGAATATAGTTTTACCATCTAATACAATTTTGGTCATTGGACGTAATTTCACATTTAAACTGAACATAAACAAGTGTCAATTTTTTATAGTTATTATTTCTTAAAAACACGCTTTTTATTTTGACAGCAGGAATTAATTTTAAATTAATTTTTTCCACTTCTATGTTTTGAATTTAGAAAAATGGATTCAATATTTAGATTCAGGAGGTCCAAATTGTGTAAAGTGGTAACTCTTATTTTTAGACATTTTGAATAATTACTTCGGTGAATATTTTATTTACCATGGTTAAAGGGTAAATCCGGTAAATAAGGATACAAAATAATATTATAATAATAATAAATTACCATAAAACTTTTCCTAACACTATTGGATGATACATTTACGCCCTTGGGCATCTTTGAGTCGATTTTCGGACCCCATGGATCCACTTTTAAGTGATAATGACATTTAATATTAATTAAGTTAATGTAAATACAAAAATGCCAAAAGCAAACACCTTTCAGCAAAACAATTTTTACATAGGGTTATATATGTTATATTTTATACTATAAATATTAATTAGAAATATAAAATGATTTCTTACATAATTTTATTTTATTTATAATTTTTATACATTGAATAATAAAATTTATTTATGACACAATAATGATGCAGTATTTTCCTTATTAATGAACGAATCAAATAATTAGTATTATAAATGTAAACATAAATATAATTTGAAAGTTTTGATGCCATAAAAGAATTTTATTGGTTAATATGACATGTTAGTATTGCTTAAATTATTTTGTTTCGAATTTAAAATTTTTTTAAGACTTAAAAAAATCAATTATTAAATAGTGTCAAAATTGACATAAATGAGTTTTTAAAACAAATATTATATTATTAATTGATATTCTATTTCTAAAAATCTAATGTTCAGCCAAAGGGATCATATCATGATATTTGTATCATTAATTGACATATTGGGGGTCTCATTGAAGTTTATTGTATGTTTATTGACTATATAATATAAAAATACAACGAGACATGTTAAATGTCAAACTATTTAACTAAGAGTCAAATAAAAAAGATAAAGTTAATATAGTTATCCAACCCTATCTCAAACCTATTGGTTGAGTGGTTGTCGACCTATCCACACATTAACATTTAAATAATCCACTTTGGAGCCATTATAAACCGAATATTAATTTATTATAAAATAATATTTCTAGATTTTCCTAAGGTGCCTCTCACCCCTCTTATAAAATGGAACTCCCCATTCCCTCTAATTCACACCTTCAAAGCATTTTGGTCCGACCAAACTCTTCCAAAATATTCTCTCATCTTTCCTCAATTCAACCTAGAGGCCTTAGTTTGATCAGAAATCCATCCTAAGGAGCCCTTTTGATCAAATCAAAATGATGAACCTGAAGAAGAGGTTATGTTTTCACCACCCTCTTTCAAGTTCCTTTCTTCTTCAACTTCTTCTTTATTTGTTTTTCCAATTAAAAAAATAATAACTCCATTATATTCTATGTACTGTGATGTTATTATAAATATGGTACAACCATACTAATTATTCTATCCATCCTTTTAATGACATGTGTATTAGATGTAAATAATAAATATAACATGATATTGATTCTTTATATATGATATACCATCAAATTATATATTATTTTAATATCAAAAGAATGATATTGTTGCTCGTGCGTACGTACCGACTGACGTCTCCATGAACGTGATGAGATTCATTCCCCATCATATCCAATCAAGTATAATTCTCATTTTATGATTAAAAATAATGTCTAAAGACTTAATATAATTCTATATATGAATAATATACAACTTATCAATAACAAAAAAGGATTTTGTAACAAAACATATAAAATAAAACGAGTAAGATAACACACAAAACAACTGTAATACTAAAATATTATTAAAAAATAATTATTAGAAGATCATATATGATATTATAATTATTTATATGGTTCTTCTATAATTTAATAGAAATATTTTAACTATTATACAGGAGGTTAACATACCATCGACTAAGGAAAAGTACATGGTAAGGGTTTATTTCACAATCTCTTCATTATCCAAGGTTGTTTATATGTAATTATCTACTAGGACCTCTTTATCATCCACATAATTGTTTCTTAAAAATGTATTTCAAAAAATTATTACTATTTTATACAATAAGGTTTAAAGTCATTTATACCCTTGTATGACTTTTATAATATGTTTATAAAGGAATATCTCTGTCATTTTCCAAATAAGGTCCTTTTTATCCTTTTCGACAAAATTAAGGTAATTTTTTTTAACTTATATGGCGGGTGCGACAATTTTATGCTGTTATAAAATCATTGAAGCATCCCTTACAATATTATAAGAATATTTTCAAAGTAAATGTTTAATTTTATAATTATGTGACTTTTAAATGATTTCAAAAAGGAGATATTTTCTCAAATAGTTTTGATTTAATCAATGTCAACATCCTTTGAGGGATTTTAAGTTTATTTGAAGTTGGTTTATTATGATACAAAACATCCATATGGTACTGAAGGTTTTGTGATATGTTTGACTATGGATGTGTTATTTTTATACCATTCGTTGTTTATGGAGAATCTATTGACATTTCATAAGCTAGTTTTAATACGAATGTTAATGTTATGATTAAACCTGTTCATATGAGGAATGCATTGGACTTAACAAGTGACGGTTGGAGCCCACTATAGCTCCTCGATGCATCGGTACGTCTCATGAGACAAACTAGTGTCTTGGCACAAGGCCTTGACAAAATATTATTTGTAGTCTTGGCACAAGGCCTTGACTATGTGGTTATGATAGTCTGACATTATGCATTCTATCATTATGAAAGTGGTTATTGATATTGAATGTGAAGATTCAACTAGTAAAATAACAATGTGATTAAGTAAATGGCATTATTCCATTTTATTTCTTCCATATTATGCTAAAGTTCAAGTTTAAAAGGCTTTTGTTTTAGTTATACATTGCCTTAAATTTTTATGCTTATTTATGAAAGTTTCTGCTATATTGTTATCCTTACTGGGCATTTGAGCTCACCCCTCTCTATGTTTTATTTTTCTTAGGATGTGAAGAAGTATTTTATAAATGATCTGCAGGGATATTATATGGGGATAGGAGTGTGGAGACAAGATGTTGTTGCAGTTTTCACTTTATGATGTAAGGTAAACTTTATGAATGTATATAGTTATTCCAAGGCTACCAAACTAATCGGTCTTTCAAGACTTGATCTTTTGTGATCAGGCCAATGTTATGTAATAATGCACCGAATCTGGGTAACTAGGGTCGAGGCTTTATACTAATTATTTAAATAAATAAAATGAAAACGATGTTTTGAATTAAAATGCAGCATTTTTAACTCTTCATTAAAATATGAAAGTTATCAGAAAAAATACCAAAAAATTATTCAAACTAAATTTTGTTGTCCCTCTTCCAAATAATATGTTTTTTTGGACAAATTTAACTTATAAAAGTGTCAATAACTATATTTAAAATGGGTTACGCATTTAAAGGTAGTAAAAAGGCCTTTATTGAAAACTACACTTTTTACAGGTAAAATTCAATTTGTTCTTATATCTAGTGTATAAAATACATAAGGTGAATTTTAAACAATATATTTATTTTTTATTTCATTAATATAATAAAAAAAGAGGGATTTTATTATTTTATAAACACAAGTCTTCGCATTTTAATATTTTTTCATAAAAACCAATCCTTTATATTCAATTGGATTTTTAGTTAATTTATTAATTAAATTGGTAACAATTGAATCATTTTATAAAAATGTGTAAAAATTATTTTCATAATTTAGTTAATTCATTTCATTCCTTCCATTGTAATGGTTATGTGATCTCTATTATATTAAATAATAATATTTAGTTGTTCATTTAAGCTAAATATGGTATATCATGAATGCTATAAAACATAATGTTTCCTTTTAAAAACTCAGGATGTTACTGTAACATCCAAGGTAAATGAAGAATAACTGATTTTCATATTTATTAATATTTGTGAATTAAATGTTAATTTTACTTTAAAAGGGTTTCTATGTTCGATAGCGTACCCGATACGCAACAACTAATTTTTTTGAAATCTTATGTTGCACACTAATAATATAATATTATTATTTCAAATGGTAGTTAACTCCTAGCCATTTTATTAGAGGTAATGAAAAAAATAACTACATTATGATTATACATGTTTGTTAAATGTATTTCCATTTATCCAATAAAACGTTAGCGACCTAAAATATGAATGAATCTAATTTTGAGCAAATTTACATTAAAAGGCCGATTTACCGCCTTTTAATGAAGAACCCTCATTAAATATAGTTTTGGTCACTTTAATACATTATAATTAACCAAATAAAATCATTCTTTATAATGGGAACATCAAATTTTACTTTGGGTAATTTTTTGGTATTTTTTGTTTGATAAAGTTCATTTTTAATGAATAGTGAAAAATATTGTATTTTAATTAAAGAGTGCATTTTAATCTATTTTATTTATATGGATAGATTATATTTTTAATTGGTTTTAAAGTGAAATTATAATATATTTTTACCATTTAATCCAATGTCGGTCATTGGAATTAATTTCACTTCGAAATTGGACTTTAATAAGTATCAATCTTTTGATAGTTATCGTTTCTTAAAAACACGCTGTTTGTTTTGATAACGGGTATTAATTTTAAAATTAATTAAGGCCACATATAAGTATTCAATTTTGAAAAATAGAAATCAATTTTGAATTTGGAATATCAAATATAGCTTAGGCTAAATATTTGGTATTTTTCTGAAAAACATAAATTTTGGATGAATAGTGAAACCACTTGGTGGTAGTTAAAAAAACCGATTTTTCATTTAAATGAAAATTTACCAATTCTGTGAATTTAATTTCAAAAATCAGAAATACATGGTTGTTATCAAGAAGTAAAATTTGGTTCAATAAGATGAAAATAATTTTTGATGAATAGTAACTTTTGACTTTTATTTACCGCGGTTAAAGGTAAATAGGGTAATTAATGGTCAAAAGAATATTATAATAATTCTACATTAACTGAACACTTGTCCTAACCTTATTGGATGAGTATTGTCCAACCATGGGCATCCTTTGGTCGATTTTGGGACCCATGGAGCCACTTATGAAAGATAATGACACTTTAGATTAATTAATTTAATGTAAAGAAAAAATTGACATTAACAAAAATCTTTTAGTAATTAATTTTTATCTAGTGTTATATAAGTCCTATTTTCGACTATATAAATTCATTGGAAAGCTAAAACGATTTCATACATGATAGTATTTTCTTTATAATTTTTAGACACCGAATAAATTAAATTATTCAAGACACAATAATGATGCAGTATTTAGCTCATTAATAAATGATTTAAATAAATAATATTATAATGATTACAATATTATCCGAAACATGTCCAATTCTGATTGGATGATTTTATTTCTAATATGAGTCATCTTATCTTCGAACTAAATTATTTTTAGACCTTTTAAAACAGAAAATAGGTTAATAATAAAATATTTTTTTACACATTCCTAAAGAGTCCCTCCTCCCCCTTATAAAAGGAGACCACTTATAACCAATTACTCACACATCTAAAGCAATTTGTCTTGTACAAAATCAGCCCAATTAAGATCCCTACATCCCTATACTCCTCCTATAATCCTTTCCTTAGGCATAAGGCACTTCAAGAAATCCTTTGGTTCAAACCAAAGAGAGTTACCCAAATTTAAGTTAACAGTTTCTCTTAAATTGATTTCTTTTATTTTACTTCTCCAACACCAAAACTCTTTTTATTCCTTTCTTTTTTAACAACACCATTTTCTTCAATATACTAGGATTTTTTTAAGAGAATGATTTGAACTACACAAACACACACCTCTATCTAATGGGTGAAGAACATAATGTTTCTCTGGATGGAAAACTAACGCCTCACAAAATGATGCTTTGTCAATTACCTCTTACCCCCTATCATGGTGGCCATTATTAAGAAAATGTATTTATATATGATTTATATTTTGTTTATTATTTCCTTATGCTTCTGTATACTTCCCATTTACAGAACACCTTTATGGTTTCCATAGTCGGTAAATACGATAATCTCATTTGAAAAAGTGCAGATTATCGGCCCCTCAAAGTGATGTGATTCGTTAATGCCTTGTGTGGTAGGTATAAAGGATGGAGTTAATTATATTATATATGATAATATACTGGAATTATCATATATCTATGTATAATTATGTTTCAATTACATTAAAATAAGTAATATAAATGGAAGTAGTGTTCATGCGTACGTATGGCTTATCGTCTCCATGAACTGTGCATTTCATTTCTTACCTCCAAATGTCATGTACTATTATAAATACATGTATATACTCTATATATATGATTTATATGATATTTGAATGATGAATTTCATTCTAGATATAATGAACTATTGACCACATGGACAACTTGTAAATATAAGGTGTTTATTTTTAACTCAAGTACCAAATATCGACAAAATGGACGTTATTAACTTAAATGATTACATAATGTTTATAACATGGTAATAATTGATATAAAAGGAATAATGAACTTGAAAACGGTTCTTAAGAAAGGATAATTTATCTTTACTTTAGTATTCAGGATATTAAATAATGAATGTGTCAAGTCGGACACGAGGTAAAGGACATCATTTCAATCTCTTTTTATTAAGGCATATTTTTTAAATACACAGTTTTCTTTTATATGTTGTATAAAAACAATTGAATTTTCATTTCATTCAATGGGAATCTTTTTATATGATGTGTTTTACTAAAGTACAAAAATTAATGTTTTTTATGTAAGAGGTGACAACAACCTTTCCACCACTGTGTGTATTATTTAATCTTTAGCTTCCTTAACAAGTCGTAATGTTTTTTAAAAGGAAAACTAAATACCATATACACTTTTTACGTATTTTGGTATTGAAAATGATTTTGAGAATGGATTTATTATTTCAATACCTTGAAATTATATTTGGTTATTTCAATGTGGAATTTTATCTTTCCTTTATGCTTTTGTTATGTGTTAGGATCATGTTGTGGTTCTTGGGAATTATTTACATATATGGGTGGTTCCATGAAAAACCTAGGGCAAGTGAGCCCAAGATAGCTCCCCAATTCATTAGGTAATGTGATGGAGGTAAACGTGAATGTTTCTCCTAAGAGATTTAGGGAATATACTGTGATGGGTATTCCAAAGTAACTCTCTATGTAGCTGTGATAGCTATATTGTAAGTATGATATGGATGCCACAAGATACCTTTATGATTTCTGATTTCTATGTGTTATTCATAAATCTTATATTATTATGAGTTAATTAAAAGAGATTATTTTTTGTATGTATTAATTAAAAAATGTTTTCTTTTATAATTTTATAACCCTTTCTGATATTTTTATGCTCATCCCATTTTTTCAAATGTTTTCACAGGAGTTAAAGATTAATAGGGTCAAGGATAGGATCTATGAAATTTCATGATGTCTAAAACCTGGAACTAGACATGACTCTTTTTTTCAAGAGTTTTTATTTTATGAAAAAATGGATACTAGGTAGAATTTTCTACATGTAATATTCATGTTGTTATGTAAATTCAATGACCTAATTCTCTAAAACTATAAACCTGAAAAGATCTTCAATGTGAATTATTATTTTAAATCAATATCATGTAATGTTTAAGATTGGGTCCTTACAGTTTGTATCAGAGGTCGGTTTAGATAACTTTAGGAGTTAGGGTATTTTTAAATTAATATCTATAAAGTAATTTATGTTAATATTAATATCATATAGCATTTACAGATTACCATGTTGCTTCACCTAAGATATTTTGGTGTTATGAATGGTTTTCCTCAGAGGAAACATGGAAACTGTGTTGCAACAACATCAAGAGGAAGACAACCTTCCAAATCAGAAACCTGAGATGGTTGGAATTAGAACTGAAAAGTTTGTTATAGTGATGGCATAGTTGACTCAGGCTATAAATGGTGGTGGTATCCACATACGAGATCAGTGAAATCAACCACAGAGGAACTGTAGAGGCCCGAAGCTTGACGTATATTGACATTACATTACATTTGCAGAATACTAAGTACATAACAAAAACACACAAACAAGGATCGTAATAGTTTAGTGTCTTTGGAAACTTGAAATATAATCTTCTAATCCTGGTGAAAGACCTTTAACATCTCCCATAGAGATCTTCCTTTTTTTTTACCTAAAACCTTTCTTTATATCCTGGGGAAAATAAAACATAAAAAGGGTGAGCTCAAATGCTCAGTAAGGGTAAACAAAAGAAATATCACTCACATCATTTTCATAAGAACATATCTTTTATAAATCTTAACCTGCAAAAGAGATCATAATTTCATAACATGGGATAAATCATAGCAGTGAAATGTAATCCCAATAATCATAACATAAAACATGAAACTTTGTGGCATACACACATAATCATAGATAATCATATCTTATTAGTCAAGACTCATTTTCAAGACTATCTTAGTGGACACAGACCCTTTCTGAACCAAGTCACCCTCATTTTAGTCCTGTTTCACTGAACCGGTATAACCTACCATTCCAGCCATGTCTATCTCATGAGATATAAAATCTTTACCCAATGCATTGGAGGGAGATATAGGTCCCACCCATCTCATAATGATACCATTCTTATGTGTGCCACAAAATCATAAATCATACATCATTGCATAACCCATGTAGTAAAAATGGGATTCTTAAACAACATGACATCATAAAACAATTAATATAAGATAAAAGAATTCATAAAAATATTTCCATCACAACATAATCAAATCCATGTAATAATAGGGATAGAAATAGAACCCTTTATTATCTTAGATGGAAAATAATTTTGATAAAACACTTGAACTCCATTCATGAGGAAAATATCCTTTCTACTTCAAAATCATTTTCCTTTCTTAACATGTCTTACAATTTTAAACTAAAATAATTTGATTAAAAATAAACTTAAAAACTTGTAAAGTAATCTTTTTGGAAATAATGTTTTAAAAATCCATTCATGCCGTATATGTTAAAAAAACATACTTCGTACTTTTGTTGGAAAAGTCAAAAAGTACCTCGTACGAAAAACGAAAAAAGATTCCTTTCATATCTTTTACTAAAAACTCACCGAAGGGTAAAATTGGATTTAAACAATTGTTGGTGGATGGAAACAATATTAAATATCAAGGAAACAAGGATGTGGATGATAAAATACACCCTAGTAAATACCAAAGTATAAACAATCTCAGATAAAAATGAGATTGTGATATTTCCCTTACCTTAGGTCCGATTTGCTTCGTAAGTGTCTGAACCTCATGTATAATGATTTAAATAATGTCATTGACTTATTTTAGAATCATACTAATTGTTATGATATCATATATGGTTCACTTATGACTTTATTTTACCCGTTCTTTTGTAAATTCCATGTTAAAGAGCGTTTTGGGTAAAATCGTTTCATTTATCGTAGGTGTTTGGACTTGTTTTTCTTAACATTATTATTAATTATATCATGATTTACTTACTTCCAGAATATAAAACATGACTTATATATCATATATATTCAGTATATATATATATAATAGATAGATAAATGAAATGAAACACACCGTTCATGGAGACGGTAGTCCTTACGTACGCATGAACGTTGTTTTCCTTTCCTTATTGTCTTGAATGGAAGTAAGTAGATTACATACATATATACAAAAATCCAGTAGCTTTATAATGTCATATATTTCATTATTATTGTTTATATATACTTTATAATCATTCTTAAATGGTTAACATATAGAATGAATCTCATCACGTCGTGGAGACGGTAGTCCGTACGTACGCACGAGCGATGATACCGTTCTCATGATCGTGAACTTGTGTTGAAGTGTATGTATACTATTTTAGTATCAATATCACTTTATAATAATCATATATAGTTACTCATTACACCATTATACCCATCCAATTATGGTGGTGGCAGAAAATAGATTACACCACAGCGTGGAGACGGTATTCCGTACATACGTACGCGCGGTGATTTCATTTTCCGTAGGATGGATAGATGGTGAATTAGGATTGTTTCATACTTATAATAACATATCAGTATATGATTGATACTGATGTTATTACTTCATAATGAAACAACCTAAGAAGAAGAAGTGGAAGAAGAAATAAAGGCGAAAGAATCGGTAACGGAAATTACCTCTTCTTTGAAGCGCCTTTCTGAGACCTCCTCTTAGGGCACTAAAATTGGTCTTTGAGGAAGACCAGAACCTATAAAATGTTTCTAGGGAAGTGGAGAAGAGAATTTGGCAGGGGTTTTCCGAGATTCAAGGATCAAAGTTGTGTGAGGAAGAGAGGGAGGAGGTTCCCTTTTATAAGGGAGGAGAGGGGCACCTTTGGAATTCTTAAAAATATTAATTTATAATAAATCTAACCCCACTTAAAAACCTCCAACAATGACACATATTCGAAGATTAGAGGATATAGGGTTGTAATCGCATCAAAAAATAAAATTTAGACATGTTTGGAGCTTATTTTAAACCTTATCATTTTGGTTTATCCTTATTTAATCTATTTAAGTTTATTTGTGGTAATAAAATTCTAAATTTTAAATTATAACAAATAATTACTTATTTGTTGTGAATTTTCCATAATTTTTTACTTTATAACATTATAAACCATATAAATTTAAATTTATAATTTTTAAATATTTTTTGTGATTTTTAAACAATTTTATAATATGTTATTTTTATAAAATAACAATAGTGTCAATTTTGACACTATTCATTTATTTGAATTTAAATAAAATATATACAGAAGATATGTTCAAACTAAAATCTTTAATATATTAATAAAAGGTCATATGTATCTATAAAATTAGTGGATCACATTAAATAGTTCATATAATATTTATTTTATTATTTTTAAAACCATTTATTTGGTATATCTCTTAATAAAATAATTACTAAATCATTTATTTATAATTATTTAATATACTTATTTGTTGCATAAAAATTTAAAATAAACTCCTATAATGAAGATAAATATATTACCTTTCACAATATTACTTTTACTCTAATTTATCATCTTAAAATCACAATATTTAAATTGTTATATTTATTAAATTATGAAGGTGACAACTTTGGCATCATTTAAAATAAAATAATATAAGTGTGATAATTTCTTGTATAAGACTCCAAATGGTCAAATATTCGGTCATTGGATGATTATAGTTTCAATTTACATGAAAAATAAGTTTCGGTCATGGTTTTGTGCCTTTTATGGTCACTATTAGTTTAATAAAATCTATATTCTTGATTTTTCACTAGATAAAAAATTTCTGCATCACTATTGTGTCACAATTAATGATAACTATTTAATCCCAAAAAATTCTAAATAAATTCTCATGATGTAAATAATTTTGTTAGCTTTCTGGATACTATTCATGTTCGAAGTTTTATGATGTTTATCACTATGTTAAAATTATTATACTTATAAGATTTAAGAAAGTGACATGTTGTCACTTTCTTTGGTTTTAATAATAATTAAATTATTTTCATGGTCAAAAGTCCATAAAATGATTCTAATCTGACCCTTAGTTGATATGGGTTCACTTTTAGCCATCAAATAGAATTTTGGCATGTGTTAGGGTAATTTTATAATATTATATTTTCCCTTAATTACCCGATTTACCTTTAACTATGGTAAATAAAATTTACCGTAGTTACTATTCATAATTCCCGAAAATAAAAAGTAGCCTATTAAAATAATTTGGACCCACTGAATCCATTTTTTAAAATTCAATACACAGAAGTTGCAGAAAGTAAATTAAAATTAATCCCGTTGTCGAATAAAAACGGGTTTTTGTTTAAAACATTGCAAAAGATTGAATTGATTTAACCTACGAATTCAAGGTAAAATCAATGCTAATGACATACATTATATTAAATGGTAAAAATATATACTATTTATATTTTAAAACCATTAAATATTATAACTTAACCACATAAGATATTATGATGAAAAAGTTGTTTTTAATTAAAATATAGCGTGTTTTTACTATTCATTAAAATATGAAAGTTATCGGAAAAATATCAAAAATTTATCTAATGTAAATTTTTACATCCTGATTCAAAATAAGAATTTTATTTTGTCAAATTGTACATATAGACATGTCAAAAATTAGATTTAATGTGGGTGCGCCATCAAAAGGCGGCAAAACTGCATTTTTTGAAAAATACTTATTTTACCCGAAAAATTTATTTTGTTCTTATACCATGTTCTAGAAAATGTGTAAGATGAATAATAATGTTATAAAATTAAAAATTTAGTTAATACTATTCATAACGGTTAGTTCATGACAATATTATAATAATATATCATTGTTTATTAAAACCGGGTATTGCGTACAACACACGCTATCGAGGAAGGTCGCGATTGCGTGTAATGCAAGACAAGTCAGGGTTGCGTGTTGTTAAAGAATCCTTCATTGTTTCGTATAACAGAATCCAACCACATTTCATTTATACATTTAATACATATATATACTCAATGTTGCGTAGAATAACTATTATCAAAATTGTGTGTAACACGGTCCAAGACTAGTATTGCGTATACTGCAAGCTAATACGGTGTTGCATATAGCGCAAGGTAATCTTGGTGTAGAATACAACACAAGACATTAATGAAATTAAAATAATATTTTTCATAAAATCTCGGGGTGTTACATTCTACCCCCCTTAAAATGAATTTTGCCCTCGAAATTCGTCGGGGTTATAAATGGTTTACTTTTTGAAAGTTTCTTTGATAGAAACCCACATCGTAAAAAGGAATACCAAAACATATCTTTAAAAACTAAAGTATAAAACGTAATGGTTACCCAAGATAACTAATCACTAGGTATCCACATAGGAGAACATAGGTGAAAATATGGACATGGAAGAGAAATATAACCACCATGTTCTGATGGAGAGTGGTAGAGGACATGGTTATGGAAAAGCCAATAATCACAAATCCATAAATTTGTGACGATCTAAGGTACCATCTGATTAATCAGATATAAGAGCACTAGGACAACATTTTTGGTTTTCAAGATCGTTTCCCTAAATTTGAAGAATTTGAATTAGAATAAATACTTACTTTATTTTGGTACAATCTCACTATTGTTCGTCCCTTAAACAATTTCCACTTCATCTCTTAAATAAATGAAGTTGAATTTTTTATTCGTGAAGTGTTAGAAGATCATGTGATAGAATGATGGGTCATTCCATCTCTTTCAAACAAAAGGTTAGAAAAAGTTATAAGTCCATCTTATGGTTAATCGTATATGGTTCAAAAAATGAACTTATACTTCATATATCATACCGCTTAATAAAATAAAACTAGTTTCTACTAACCAGGGACTTCCTGTAGGCCAGTGGTAGGCGATAAAGGCCAGTCGCACTTCGGTTGTGGGTTCGATTCCCACAGCCTTGTCCGACGCGATGGGTTGTTGCCCGTCCTGTAGGTTGTCCTTTTTCTAAAACTACATTACTATAAAATCCCATCAATAATATCAAAAAAAAGGTTTTATCCCTAAACAATACTAACTTATGTCCAACATAATCCATTCCAATCTCTAGGATTATCTAAAATACTTCGGTCTACTCTCATAACACAGTGAAAACAATTACCAGAGATTTAATACCATCGCTGATCCCCATATATTGTAATACTGCATTCCTATCTTGTTGGTCACATTCCAATCATTCGAAGGCCTTAATTAGGTATTCCATTGAACCTTAGTGATAACATGAATGCAGTTAAAAGTTAACACTTTCCACAAACCAAAATCCTCAAAATTCTTTATAATCAAACCATGATATCACTTAGTCCTTATATCAATCATGAGCTCATGAATACTGTCAAACATTTAATTTTCTCTTTACCACTTCATTATGCTCATATCATCCACTTTCCAAAAAATATCTGAATAACCTTTCATTGTTACTCATACCATTCATCATAAACATTCAAAACTTAAGGAAAGACAATAGTGTAGCAATCCTTAGATGTCTTTTTACTCTATAGTATAACATTACACTTGATAAACATGTAATCATTCCACTACCTTCTTAACCCATTGACCGAGCTTCAACAATTCTTTCATCTCACATATCACGTGTAGTCTCTTCATCATCATCAACAAAAATACTACCCATACGACCATACCGATTCTCTTCATGAGACATTCCCTTAGGGCATTGGTTTTCATAATTCCAGTACATTCCACATTTAAAACATTTAACCATTGTTGATGTAGTAGCAATACCATTAACCTCATCCATGGTGTTAACTGAAACTTTTCCATTGCACTTACTGGATTTGTGTCCTTCTTTTCCACACCCAAAGCATCTTCTAGTTCCTTTGAAACATTCTCCTTGATGCCTCTTCTCACATGATTTACATAGGGGAAATTGAACTTTCTTTCCTCTACGATCATCATGATACTCCATCATTCTCTTATATTAGCCGAGTCAGGAAACTTACCAAATTTTACTTTATTGATCATATTATGAGATTGCTGATTCAACATAATAATGATGTTTGGACTTCCAAATCCCATTCCATTTGATTGCTTATGAAGAATATCATTCCATTGTCCATCATATCCTCCATTATCGTGAATCATCTTGTTTCCAGCCATTTTCTAAAACCCAAAAAGAATAGTGTGAGATGAAAAAATCATAATAAAGGGGGATTAACTTCAATAACTAACATCTTAGGTTAAATTCTAGGATCGTTACCATAGTGCTAGGACTATATAATATATGTATACTTATCCTTAGGGACATCCTTATACATACCTTAGAAATATCTCTCGGGATCTCACTAACGTTTTCGCATCCTCATTTCCAAAGGTTGACTAAACCTCCCTCTGATACCAACTATAGAGACCCGAAGCTTGACGTACATTGACATTACATTACATTTGCGGAATACTTAGTACATAAAAAAAACACACACACAAGGATCGTAATAGTTTAGTGTCTTTGGAAACTCGGAATATAATCTTTTAATCCTGGTGAAAGACCTTCAACATCTCCCATACAGATCTTCCTTTTTTTTACCTAAAACCTTTCTTTATATCATGGGGAAAATAAAACAGAAAAAGGGTGAGCTCAAATGATCAGTAAGGGTAAACAAAAGAAATATCAATCACATCATATTCATAAGAACATATCTTTTAGAAATCTTAACCTGCAAAAGAGATCATAATTTCATAACATGGGATAAATCATAGCAGTGAAATGTAATCCCAATAATTATAACTTAAAACATGAAACTTTGTGGCATACACACATAATCATAGATAATCATATCTTATTAGTCAAGACTCATTTCCAAGAATATCTTAGTAGACAAAGTCCCTTTCTGAACTGAGTCACCCTCATTTCAGTCCAGTTTCACTGAACCGGTATAACCTACCATTCCAGCCATGTCTATCTCATGAGATATAAAATCTTTACCCAATGAATTGGAGGTATATATAGGTCCCACCCATCTCATAATGATACCATTCTTATGTGTGCCAAAAAATCATAAATCATACATCAATGCATAACCCATGTAGTAAAAATGGGATTCTTAAACAACATGACATCATAAAACAATTCATATAAGATAAAGGAATTCATAAAAATATTTCCATCACAACATAATAAAATCCAAGTAATAATAGGGATAGAAATAGAACCCTTTATTATCTTAGATGGAAAATAATTTTGATAAAACACTTGAACTCCATTCTTGAGGAAAATATCCTTTCTACTTCAAAAACATTTTCCTTTCTTAACATGTCTTACAATTTTAAACTAAAATAAGTTGATTAAAAATAAACTTGAAAACTTGTAAAGTAAGCTTCTTGGAAATAATGTTTTAAAAATCCATTCATGCCATATAAGTTAAAAAAACATTCTTCATACTTTTGTCGTAAAAGTCAAAAAGTACCTCGTACGAAAAACGAAAAAAGATTCATTTCATATCTTTTACTAAAAACTCACTGAAGAGTAAAATTGGATTTAAACAATTATTGGTGGATGTAAAAAATATTACATATCAAGGAAACAAGGATGTGGATGATAAAATACACCCCAGTAAATACCAAAGTATAAACAATCTCGGATAAAAATGAGATTGTGATATTTCCCTAACCTTAGGTCCGATTTGCTTCGTAAGGGTCCGAACCTCCTGTATAATGATTTGAATAATGTCATTGACTTATTTAGGAATCATAATAATTGTTATGATATCATATATGGTTCACTTATGACTTTATTTTACCCGTTCGTTTGTAAATTCCATGTTAAAGAGCGTTTTGGGTAAAATATTTTCATTTATCGTAGGTGTTTGGACTTGTTGTTCTTGACATTATTATTACTTATATCATGATTTAATTACTTCCATAATATAAAACATGATTTATATATCATATATATTCAGTATATATAAATAATAGATAGATAAATGAAATGTAACACACCGTTCATGGAGACGGTAGTCCGTACGTACACATGAACGTTGTTTTCCTTTCCTTATTGTCTTGAATGGAAGTAAGTAGATGAAATACATATATACATAAATCCAGTAGCTTTATAATGTCATATATTTCATTATTATTGCTTATATATACTTTATAATCATTCCTAAATGGTTAACATGGAAAATGAATCTCATCGCGTCGTGGAGACGGTAGTCCGTACGTACGCACGAGCGATGATATCGTTCTCATGATCGTGAACTTGTGTTGAGGTGTATGTATAAAATTTCAGTATCAATATCACATTATAATAATTTTATATAGTTACTCATTACACCATTATACCCATCCAATTAAGGGGGTGGCAGAAAATAGATTACACCATGGCGTGGAGACGGTATTCCGTACGTACGCACGCACGGTGATTTCGTTTTCCGTAGGATGGATAGATGGTGAATTAGGTTTGTTTCATACTTATAATAATATATCAGTATATTAGTGATACTTATGTTATTACTTAATAATGAAACAACCTAAGAAGAATAAGTGGAAGAAGAAATAAAGGTGAAAGAATCGGTAACGGAAATTACCTCTTCTTTGAAGCGCCTTTTTGAGACCTCCTCTTAGGGCACTAAAATTGGTCTTTGAGGAATACCAGAACCTCTAGGATGTTTCTAGGGAAGTGTAGAAGAGAATTTGGCAGGGGTTGGCCGAGCTTGAAGGCTCAAAGTTGTGTGAGGAAGAGAGGGAGGAGGTGCCCTTTTATAAGGGAGGAGAGGGGCACCTTTGGAATTCTTAAAAATATTAATTTATAATAAATCTAAATCCACTTACAAACCTCCACAAATGACTCATATTTTAAGCTTAGATGAGATAGGGTTGTAATATCATCAACCAATAAAATTTAGACATGTTTGGATCTTATTTTAAACCTTATCATTTTGATTTATCCTTATTTAATCTATTTAAATTTATTTGTGGTAATAAAATTCTAAATTTTAAATTATAGCAAATAATTACTTATTTGTTGTGAATTTCCCATAACTTTTTACTTTATAACATTATAGACCATATAAATTTAAATTTATAGTTTTGAAATATTTTTGTGATTTTTAAACAATTTTATAATATGTTATTTTTATAAAATAACAATACTGACAATTTTGAC
The DNA here is from genome assembly GCA_963277665.1 of Viscum album. NCBI lineage: Eukaryota > Viridiplantae > Streptophyta > Magnoliopsida > Santalales > Viscaceae > Viscum > Viscum album. The sequence continues at coordinate 735,497,393 of OY728135.1, read as the reverse complement.
ACTATTCATTTATTTGAATTTAAATAAAATATATACAGACGATATGTTCAAAATAAAAGCTTTAATATATTAATTAAAGGTAATATGTGTCTATAAAATTAGTGGATAACATTAAATAGTTCATATAATATTTATTTTATTATTTTTAAAACTATTTATTTGGTTTATCTCTTAATAAAATAATTACTACATCATTTTTGTATAATTATTTAATATACTTATTTGTGCATAAAAATTTAAAATAAAATCCTATGATGAAGATAAGTATATTACCTTTCACAAAAATACTTTTACTAGAATTTATCATCTTAAAATAAAAATATTTAAATTGTTATATTTATTAAATTATGAAGGTGACAACTTTGGCATCATTTAAAATAAAATAAAATAAGTGTCATAATTTCTTGTATAAGACTCCAAATGGTCAAATATTCGATAATTGGATGATTATATTTTTAATTTACATTACCAATAAGTTTTGGTCAGGGGTTTTTTCCTTTTAGGGTCACTATTAGTTTAATAAAAACTATATTCTTGATTTTTCACTAGATAAATAATTTCTGCATCACTATTGTGTCACAATTAATTATAACTATTTAGTCCCAAAAAATTCTAAATAAATTCTCATGATGTAGATAATGTTGTTAGATTTCTGGATACTATTCATGTTCGAAGTTTTATGCTGTTTATCACTAAGTTAAAATTATTATACTTATAATATTTAAGAATGTGACATGTTGTCACTTTCTTGGGTTTTAATAATAATTAAATTATTTTCATTGTCAAAAGTCCATAAAATAAATCTAATCCGACCCTTAGTTGATATGGGTTTACTTTTAGCCATCAAATAGAATTTTGGCATGTGTTAGGGTAATTTTATAATATTATATTTACCCTTAATTACCTGATTTACCTTTAACTATGGTAAATAAAATTTACCATAGTTAATATTCATAATTCCAGAAAATACAAAGTAGCCTATTAACATAATTTGGACCCACTTATTCCAAATATGGAATCCATTTTTTAAAATTCAACACAAAGAAGTTTCAGAAATTAAATTAAAATTAATCCCGTTGTTGAATAAAAACAGGTTTTTGTTTAAAACATTGCAAAAGATTAAATTGATTTAACCTACGAATTCAAGGTAAAATAAATGCTAATGACATAAATTATATTAAATGGTAAAAATATATTCTATTTATACTTTAAAACCATTCAATATTATAACTTAACCACATAAGATATTATGATGAAAAAGTTCTTTTTAATTAAAATATAGCGTGTTTTTACTATTCAATAAAATATGAAAGTTACCGGAAAAATATCAAAACTTTATCTAATGTAAATTTTTACATCCTGATTCAAAAGAAGAATTTTATTTTGTCAAATTGATCATATAAACATGTCAAAAACTAGATTTAAAGTGGGTGCGCCATCAAAAGGCGGCAAAACTGCATTTTTTGAAAAATACTTATTTTACCCAAATTTTTTTTTGTTCTTATACCATGTTCTAGAAAATGTGTAAGATGAATAATAATGTTATAAAATTCAAAATTTAGTTAATACTATTCATAACGGTTAGTTCATGACAATATTATAATAATATATCATTGTTTATTAAAACCTGGTATTGCGTACAACACACGCTATCGAGGAAGGTCGCGATTGCGTGTAATGTAAGCCAAGTCAGGGTTGCGTGTTGTGAAAGAATCCTTCATTGTTTCGTATAACAGAATCCAACCACATTTAATTTATACATTTAATATATATATATATATATATATATACTCAATGTTGCGTAGAATAACTATTATCAAAATTGTGTGTAACACGGTCCAAGACTAGTGTTGCGTATACTGCAAGCTAATACGATGTTGCATATAGCACAAGGTAATCTTGGTGTAGAATACAACACAATACATTAATGAAATTAAAATAATATTTTTCATAAAATCTCGGGGTGTTACAGGAACATGTCAGTAGTAGAGCATTTCAGGAGGCAACATCCCACATCATTCAGAGGATCATCTGACCCTGTGCTAGCTGAATGGATGATTAAAGCACTAGAGAAGATTTTTGATGTCATGGGTTGTTCAGAAAATAAAAAGGATAGTCTTTTTGTTTACCGTTTTAAAGGTGAAGCTGATCAGTGCTGGTCGATGGTGAAAAATATCAGTGATAGTGAGGAGATTGATGCTCTCGATTGGGATAAATTCAAAGGTATGATTCTTGAGAAATATTTTCCTAAGGTGGTTCATCTTAGGATGGAAAAAAATTCCTAGAATTGAGGTAGGAGGATGACTCATTAGCTGGTTTTGAAGAAATATTCACTAGACTTGCAAGGTATGATCCAAATTTCATACGAGATATTGATAGTAAAATCAACCGTTTTTTACTTAGGATTAAAGTCAAAGTATCTAAGGGATTTAGCTTCTCGTGAGTTCTAAAGTTATGAAAAACATGATCTTTGTGCAGAGAAGGTGGAAATTGAGTTTTCTGATGATCAGGTATTCTTTGACAAACAACAGAATAAGAGGTTGAGGTGGAAGGAGAAAGGGAAGAACTCTTTAAAAAAGTATGATGGTAAGAAACATAAGTTTACAGTTTGTGGAAATTGTTGTAAAAAGCGTACTGAAGAATGTCTTTTAAATTCTGTTAAGTGCTACCGATGTGGTAAAATGTGACATAAGATTCATAATTTCACTAAAAAATTTCTTGGGTAATATTAAGACAAAATATGATTTACAGTCAGTAAAATGTTTTAAGTTCAATGAAATGGGTCATTATGAAAATGAGTGTCCACAAAAAAACTCAACTGAAGGAAAGCTGCCAGACTACAAGCAGAAAGGGGTGGTGAAAACCTTTGCAACTACTTTAGCAGATGTTGGGCCATCAAATGAAGTTGTATCAGGTACAATTTTTTTTTGTTCAGATTATTCCAATGTGTTGTTTGATTTAGGGTCTACACACTCTTTCATTTCTGAGAATTTTTCTAGTAAATTGGGAATTACATCTCAAGATATGAATATAGAACTTATGCTAAAAACACATAGAGGAAATGTAGAGACAAAAAGAAAACATAAGAATATTTCTGTACTTGTGTGATGAAAGAATCTACCTACAAACCTTATTGTTTTGCCTCTAGTAGAGTTTGATGCTATTTTGGGCATGGATTGGATTTCTATTTATCATGCTATGATTGACTACAGAGCTAAAGAGGTTTCTTTTCAGAAAGATTTTCATTTTGTGTACAAGAATGAACACTTTCTTTTGATAACATATTAGGAAGTTGAAAAACTGTTAAAGAGGGAAATGAATGTTACCTTGCACATATTGTTGAAAAAATGGAACTATTCAGATTAATGATGTTCCAATGGTAAATAAGTACCTTGATGTTTTTCCAGATGAGTTTCCTGGGGTTATACCTAACCGGGAAGTTGAATTTACTGTTGACTTAGTTCCTGATGCTAAGACAATTTCAAAACCCCCTTATCGAATGGCTCAAATTGAACTTTAAGAGTTAAAGACGTAATTGCAAAAGTTATTAGATAAAGGTTTCATTCAACCTAGAACATCACCATGGGGTGATCTTATCTTGTTTGCTAAAAATAAATATGGTTCAATGAGACTTTGTATTTATTATAGAGCATCGAATAACATCACTGTTAAGAATAAGTATCCTTTGCCTCATATCGATGATTGTTTGATCATCTCAAGAGAGCTCAGTATTTTTCGAACATTGATTTGAGGTTGGCATACCATCAGTTGAAAGTAAATGATGTAGAAATTCTAAAGACCGCATTTCATAGTAAATATGTCCATTATGAATTTTTAGTTATGCCTTTTAGTTTAACCAATGCTCCTGCTGTATTCATGGATCTTATGAATATAATTTTCCATGAGTTCTTGGATAAGTTTGTGGTTATGTTCATTGATGATATTTTGGTTTATTCTAAAAGTAAAGAGGAGCATGAAAGACATTTATGGTTCATCTTGCAAACCATAAAAGAAAATAATCTTTATGGTAAATTCAGTAAGTGTGAGTTTTGGTTAAAAACAATTTCTTTCCTTGGTCACATTATTTAAAAAAACTGGCATAACTGTTGATCCTGATAAAACAAAAGTTGTTAAAGAATGGCCAAGACCCACAAATATAACTGATATCTATAGTTTTCTTGGTTTTTTAGGTTGTTACTGGAGGTTTGTTGAATATTTTTCACGGTTATCTATTCCAATGACTAAGTTAACTCGAAAATGTGTTATGTTCATCTAGACAAAAGAATGTGATGATTGTTTTCAGGAATTGAAAATAATATTGGTGAATGATTCAGTTTTGGAACTTCCATCCAGAAATGGTGAGTTTTTTATCTATAGTGATTCTTTGTCGAAAGGACTTGGATGTGTCCTTATGTAGAATGATCATGTAATTTCTTATGCATCTCGCCAGATGAAACCACATGAGTTAAATTACCCTACACATGATTTGGAATTAGCTGTTGTTGTTTTTGATTTAAAAATTTCAAGGCATCATTTTTATGGAGTAATGTGTGAAATATATACTGATCACAAAAGTTTTAAGTATATATTAACTCAACAAGAACTGAACATGATATAGAATAGATGGTTGGAATTAATAAAGGATTATGATTGCACCATCCATTACCATCCGAGAAAAGAAAATAAAGTGGTTGATGCTTTGAGTCGAAAAAGTAATGCTTTATTAACCATTTTACATTTTGAAAAAGATCCTTTAGTTTTTGATTTGATAAAAATTGGAATAGAAGTAGTTGGTGCCAGAAATTCTTCTGTTTTGTATTAGTTGTTAGTGAAAACATCACAATCAGACAGAATTAAGAAAGCACAGAAGGAAGACAGTGAGTTGCAGAAAAAGGTGGTGTTAGTTTTGAAGGGTAAGTTGCCTGATTTTATCATTGATAATGATTATTTTTTGAGATTTGGAAACAGATTATGTGTGCCTTGTGATTCACAGTTGAAGAATGAGTTGTTATGTGAAGCTCATAGTTCTCCGTTTTCAGTTCATCCTAGAAGTACTATGAGTTACTGAGATCTTCAGGAGTATTACTGGTGGGATGGATTGAAAAGAGATATTGTTTATTTTACTGTGAAGTGTTTAACTTGTCAGTAGGTTAAAGCAGAGTGGCAGTTACCGAAAGGGATGCTTCAACCTCTACCAGTGCCAGAGTGGAAATGGGAAAATATATAAATGGACTTTGTTGTGGGATTACCAAATACATCTGGAGGTAATAATGAAATCTGTGTTATTGTTGATCGATTGACTAAATCTGCTCATTTCCTTCCTATTCGAGAGAATTTTTCTATAGATAACATTTCACAGTTGTATGTTAAAGATATAGTCAGGTTTCATGGAGTTCCCCTCCCCATTGTTTCTGATCGTGATCCTAGGTTTACTTCTAACTTTTGGAAAGGCCTTCAAAAGTCATTGGGTATTGAATTAAATTTCGATATTGATTTTCACCCTCAATAAGATGGGAAATAATAACGATCAATTCAGACATTGGAGAATATGTTACATGCTTTCTCAATGGATTATCAGGGATGTTGGGACAAACATATTTCTTTGGTTGAATTTTCATATAATAACACTTTTCATTCCAGTGTACAGATAGCTCCATTTGAGGCATTATATGGAAAGCGTTGTCGAACTCTAGCTTTTTGGGATGAAGTAGGTGAAAGGAATATGATGGGACCAGAATTTTTAGAAGAGGTGGAAGAGAAAGTTTAGTTGATTCAGAAGCACTTGAGAATAGCTCAGAGCAGATAGAAAATTTGTGCCGATAAATGGAGGAAGGATATATTTTTTTGAGGTAGGTGATCATGTCTTTCTAAAGGTTTCTCCATGGAAAAGTGTAATGATTTTTGGTAAGAAGGGAAAGTTGAGCCTGAGGTTCATTAGACCTTATGAAATTCTGGAGAAAGTTGGATCAGTTGCGTATAGATTGGATTTACCTCCAATTTTATCCTAGGTACACAATTTTTTTCATGTTTTGATGTTGAGGAGGGATATGCCAGATCCATCTCATGTTTTGAGCCTCGAGGTAGTTCAGTTGGAAGAGAATCTATCTTATGAAGAACAACTAGTCCAGATTCATGACCATAGAGAGAATGTGTTGAAGAATAAGGTAATTCACCAGGTAAAGGTTTTGTGGAAAAACCATATGATTGAAGAGGAAACGTGGGAATCAAAATATTCTACAAGGGATAAATACCCCCACTTATTTTGATAAGTGAATAAAAATTATGAGGATGCAATTTACAAAAGTGGGGAAGGATGTAAAATCCCAGGTGATTGAAGAATAAGATATTTTCTTATTTTTTAATATTTTTTAATTAAATAATAATTTTACTTTAATTGATTTTCTATGTTCGATATCATACCCGATACGTACCAACTGGTTTCTTTGAAATATTATGTTGCACACTAATAATATAATGTTATTATTTTAAATGGTAGTTAACTCCTAGACATTGTATTGGAGGGAATGACCAAAACATACTACAATATGATTATAAATGTTTATTAAATGTATTTACAAATTATCCAATAAAAAGTTAGAGGCTTAAAATATGAATGAATCTAATTTTAAGCATAATTTACATTAAAAGGCCGATTTACCGCCTTTTAATGGAGAACCCTCTTTAAATATAGTTTTTTTCACTTTAATACATTATAATTGACCAAATAAAATCCTTCTTTTGAGATGGGACATCAAATTATACTTTGGGTATTTTTTTGAAATTTTTCTGACAAAGTTCATTTTTTAATGAATTATGAAGAATATTGTATTTTAATTCAAAAGTGAATTTTAATCTAATTTATATATATGGTTGGATTATATTATTAATTGGTTTTAAAGTGAAATTGAAATATATTCTTACCATTTAATCCAATTTTTTTCATTTTAATTATTTTTACATTGAAATTGGACATAAACAAGTATCAATCTTTTGATAGTTATTGTTTCTTAAAAACACGCTATTTATTTTGATAATGAGTATTAATTTTAAAATTAATAAATTCCACTTCTATAAATTGAATTTGTAAAATTAGAAATCATTTTTGATTTCGGAATATCAAATATAGCTTATCCTAAATTTTTGGTATTTTTCTGAAAAACTTCAATTTTTGATGAATAGTGAAACCACTTGGTGGTAGTTAAAAAAACTGAAATTTTCATTTAAATGAAATTTTACCACTTCTGTGAATTGAATTTCGAAATTCTGACATACATGGTTTTTATCAAGAAGTAAAATGTGGTTCAATAAGATGAAAATAATTTTTGGTGAATAGTAACTTTTGACTTTTATTTACCACAGTTAAAGGTAATTATGGTAATTAATGGTTAAAAGAATATTATAATAATTCAAAATTTCATTAACACTTATAATAACCATATTGGATGATTAGTGGCCGACCATGGACAACCATGGGTTGATTTTGGGACCCCATGGAGCCACTTATGAAAGATAATGACAATTTAGATTAATTAATTTAATGTAAACACAAAATTGACATTGACAAAAATCTTTTAGTAATTAATTTTTATATGGTGTTATATAAGTCATATTTTCCACTATAAATATTCATTGGAAAGATAAAATGATTTCATACATTATAGTATCTTTTTATAATTTTTAGACATCAAATAAATTAAATTATTCATGACACAATAATGATGTATAATTTACATCATTAATAAATGATTTAAATAAATACGATTATAGGGATTAAAATATTATCCAAAACATGTCCAATTCTGATTAGATGATTTTATTTCAAATATGGGTTATCTTATCTTTGACCTTAATGATTTTGGACCTTTTGAACCCGAATATATGTTTATAATAAAATAATATTTTCACACTTTCCTAAAGAGCCCTCCTCCCCCTTAAAAAAGGATACCACTTATAACCAATTCCTGACACCTCTCAAGCAATTTGGATCATCCATAATCTGACCAATTAAGCTCCCTACATCCTTCTCCTTATCCTAGAAGCCTTCCCTAATGCATAAGGCACTTCAAGAAGTCTTTTGGTTCAAACCAAAGATAGTTACACAAATTGATGGTAACAGTTTCCCTTAAATTATTTTCATTTATTTTACTTCTACAACCCCTAAACCCTTTTTATTCCATTATTTTGTAACAAAACCAGTATCCTCAATATACTATGATGTTTTTATTAGAAGTATTCGAACTACACTTACACAAACCTCCATCTAAAGGGTGAAGAATATAATGTTTCTGTGGATGGGAAACTAACGCCTCACGAAATGATGATTGTTCAATTACCTCTTACCACCTCTCACGGTGGCCATTATGATAGAAATGTATTTATATATTATATATATTATGTTTAATATTTCATTATGATTCTGTACTTCCCATTTATAGCACACCTTTATGGTTTCCATAGTGGGTAAATACGATAATCTCATTTGTGGAAGTGCGGACTACCGCCCCCTCAAAGTGATGTGATTCGTTAATGCCTTATTTGGGATGTATAGAGGATAGAGTTAATAATATAATATATGATACTATACTTAAATTATCATATAACTATGTATAATTATGTTTTAATTCCATTAAAATAAGAAATAGAAATGCAAGTAGCGTTCATGCGTACGTACAACTTACCGTCTCCATGAAAGGTGCATTTCATTTCATACCTCCAAATCTTATGTAATATTATAAATACATGTATATACTGAATATATATGATATAAAAATTATGAATGTAATTATAGATATAATGAACTATTGACCACATGGACAACTTGTAAATATAAGGTGTTCATTTTTTACTCAAGTACCAAATATCGACAAAATGGACGTTCTTAACTTAAATGATTACATAATGTTTATAACATGATAATAATTGATATAAAAGGAATAATAAACTTAATAAAGGTTTTTATACCAGCAGAAATTAACTTTATTTTATTATTCAGGATATTAAAGAATGAATGTGTCAATCTAGATAGGAGGCAAGGGACTTCGTCTCAATCTCCTTTCATTGAGTCATATTTTGTTTTAATTCACGATTTTCTGTTATATGTTGTATAAACACCTTTGACTTTTCATTTCATTCGAAGGGAATATTTTTATATGAATTGTTTTACTAAACATATGAAAGGAATGTTTTTTATGTAAGCAGTGAAAATGACCTTTCCGCCGTCGCGAGTATTATTTTATCTTTGGCTCCCTTAACAAGCCGTAATGTTTTTTAAAAGGAAAAATAAATACCATATACTCTTTTTACGTATTTTGGTATGGAGAATTATTTTGAGAATGGATTTATTATTTCATTATCTTGAAATTATATTTTTTTTATTGCAATGTGTAAATTTTATCTTTCCTTTAGGCTTTTGTTATGTGTTATGATCATGTTGTGGTTCTTGGGAATTATTTACGTATACGGGTGGTTCTTTGATAAACCTAGGGCAGGTGAGCCCGAGATAGGTCTCCAATGCATTGGGTAACGTGATAGATGTAAACGTGAATCTTTCTCCTAAGAGATTTACGGAATATACTATGATGGTTATTCCAAAGTAACTCCCTATGTAGTTGTTATAGCTACAATGTAAGTATAATATGGATGCCACAAGTTACCTTTATGATTTATAATTTCTATGTCTTATTCATAAATCTTATGCTATTATGAGGTAAGTAAAAGAGTTTATGTTTTGTAATTATTAATGAAAAAATGTTTTTTTCATTGTTTTATAACCCTTACTGAGCTTTCTATGCTCATCCCATGTTTTGAAATGTTTTCACATGACATAAAGATGAATAGGGTCAAGGATGGGATCAAGGAAATCTCATGCTATCTAAAACCTAAAACTAGACATAAGTCTTTTTTTTCAAGAGTTTTTATTTTAAGAAAAAATAGTTACTGGGTAGAATTTTCTATCGGTAATATTCATGTTGTTATGTAAATGTAATGACCTAATTCTCTAAAACTCTAAACCTGAAAAGATCCTCAATGTGAATTATTCATTTAATTCAATATTATGTAATGTTTAAGGCCGGATCCTTACAGTCACAGTTGGAAATGATATTTTTTTGATCATGATGTGTTGTCTGATCCTAACATTGTTTATGGATTATTATTTGAATTGATGTTAGTGTAAATAGATGTGTTTCCATAATTTTCAGGGAGAACTTTTGATATAGTGTGAAGGAAGTTAGTGGAATTCACCTATAAATACTAAATCCCACATCATTCGAAAAGGATAAAAAATACAAGGACGATCGTTGATATTAAAATGTGATAGATCGATACTGAGGCTAGTATGAAAAAATATAGAACATAGTTCTCTCAGTTTGTTCATATTCTCATGGTGTAGATAGAAACATGAAGATAATGAAAAATAAAATGAAATATGTGCCGAACCATGCCAGAATTAATGACTACATGAAGTGAGTTATATGTATAGATATGTTTCATGAAGAATATATACAATGACTATTATTATGGGAAGGGATTGAAAATTATGTATGCATAAAGACAGTTTCATACAATAGAGACTATGTAGAGTAGTGTTAAAGAGAGTATATTTAGAAGATCTCGTGCAAAGTTAGTAAAAAAAGAAACTATGAAATATCCATCAAGAAGGCTATAAAATTATCATGAAGAGAAAATTTTAAACATATTTTGACGATATAAAATTAATTAAGGAGTTTCACAGTTTACATGAAATGTATTTTTTTATTAATGATTATTGTGTGAACCCAGGTTTTCGCAATGTTATTATTCCCTAATATTTTTAAAATATGGAAGAATATAATTGAAATACCTTATTAATATATATATATATAATAAAAGAGAAATATCTTATTGAAATATTTGATATTATAAGATAAAGAAAAATAGATCCACATAGTATATATTACAAACATATATGGTTCTCTGTAAGAGAATGATTATGAGAAAAAAAGGAAAGAAGAATTATTAATTAATTTTGCCATAGAAGTGGAAGTGTGCAAAATTATAAAACAAATCATGGAATAATAATCATCTGGGAGAAACTGTTAATAAATTTTAAGGAAACACATAGAATCAATTCTCATTCATAAGGTTTTTAGTTCATCTAGTTTGAAGAAGGAAGTGGGAGGTATATTGAAGCTTAATACGTTTCTATATAGAGATGGATATATATCCATTTTATGCATACCATTTTGTTCATTAAGAGGCCCTCAACTCTACAATATTACCTAATCCTTCATTGAAGTGATGATTGAGGTTTGGAAGAAGGAGTACCCCTTGGGTGAGGTTTTTTTGAACACTAAATCTTATTAATTCCAAGAATAGAGTGGCCATAGACAAAACATTATATCTAAAAAACTACTAAAACATAGTATTTTTTGACACATCGTCGATTTGTCTATGTAAAATCCTTGGATGTAGCCCTTTTTGGTGAACCAAGTAAAACCTTTGTGTTTATATGATTTTATTTACTTTATCTATTTTTTATTTTATAAATTAAAACAACAATAGTTTCATGTAGAACACAATTCCTTCTAACAAAGGAAAAGTATCTTAAATGAAAAAAAATGTTTAATTTCGGATACACTATTATTCACCCCCACAATGTGTCTTGGGTTTCAACAAGTTGAATCATAGCCAAAAGGTTCTTACATGGTGTCCAAACTTCTTTTTTTATTAAATTATTCTTAATGAAATTATTTCTCGTATATTGGCACATTCCCTGAAAAATAATAATAATAATGATCAAGAGAATAAAATAAAATTCAAATATAAAGATAATAATTCTCTAGAAGGATTTATTTATTTTTATGAATGACTAAAAGGGGGTCTTATAGAATTATAAATTGAAAGAAATAGAAACCGTATAAATGGTTGATTATTTATGAAACCTGATAATTAGGGAAAAAACTCAAAAGTGAACCTTCCTAACATGGACTAGATGTTTAATATTAAAATTAAATTCAAAAAAATGGTATAAATGAATCATAACTTGGAAGACAAATCCATGGTGGTTGATAGTATGGGTCATTATATTAATGAAAAAAATGAGAAGATTGAGTCTCTTGTTGAATACGTTTGTAAATATAAAAATATAACTTTCGAGGATCCATATAATGGCGAATTATATAAAATAATTAGTTTTAATAGATTTATAAATAAATAAGAGTAACAAATATATGATGAGTAAATTAATAAAGAATACCTAGCTAAGGTTACAATTAAGGACAGTGAGTACTAACTTTAGAAAGAGAATGAATATACTGAGAATCTATTAAATGAATTTGGTGAAACTATAAAAAGTATCTCAAGGGATTTCATTGAGAAATAATTTCAACTTTAATTCCTCCTTGATTATTTAATGTATATTAAGAACAGAGATTAAATATAATTCATGATTACATTTATTTCTGAAAATTTGATCAGTGTAAAAGGATAATTGAAATAAGTAATGGCAGTTAAGAATTTCTATCTTGATTTCCAGTGTATAGGGATCAAATAACATGAATGTATTTTAGTTTAATATCCAAGATGAAGTAAAAAAAAGTAAGATGAAAAAATGTAGTATGAAGAAAACATCTGTATTGAATGAATGAAATCAAAAAGTTGATGTGTGTTATTATAGTAGTAAATTTGAGTAATATTGAAGACACATAAAATAAAATAAGTAAATTCACTATGTATTTTTTGGATCATCATAAAATAATTAGGATTATTGTGAATCCAAAAGTTAAATTATTATTAATTATAGATTTAGGATTTACACATCATTTTCTAGAGATAAATAAATAAAAACATGTCAAAAGGAGAATAACATATCTAAAAAAAGAGGATACAAAGAGAGGGACATTTAAACATTTTTTTTATTATAGAATGAATGGTCATACAGTATGATTTTATGGATTGAATATTTTATTGATTTATTGTGAAATTAATGGGTTACCAAAGAAACATATGAAATAATATTTTATAAAAAATCTAAAAGTAATGATTCAAAAGTAACAATTTTTATGATGTGGTACATCTATAGAATAATGGGACACCCAATTAATGTGTTTCTAAAAGAATAATGTCTCTACAAAAGAAAATATACTAATTCATCAATATATAAAACAAAAAATAAGGATATAAGTTATTTTTTTGACAATATAAGTCTTTTATATGAATATTATTTGTGTATTAAAAGGAATTTTGGTAGGTGTGAAACTAATAGTTTCATTGGGAATGTCAATCTTCCTATGAAAACTTCAAAATGATTTTACTCAAAAAGAAAATATATCATGTTGTAAAATATATTTAATAATTTTGAGGGAAAAATGGAACTGAGCTAAAGTTGAACTATGACACAATGATTTTTTAAACACTACATCCCTCAATGAGATAAATAAAACAAATTTGGAAGATAATGAAGCAATTTTATTTCATTTTTTAGGAAAACATATAAACATGTTATGAAATACTTATGAAGGATAAATAATAATAGAGTTTCTAAATTAAAAAATAGAAGATATAAACCATGATTCCTACCTCAGTGGATTAAAAATCCATAAAATAATGAAATAAATAATGTCTTCTAGAAGAGTCCTCTTATATTTTATTATCAAGATTGGATGTATGAAAAGTATTTCATTGGAAGGAACATGTACTTGTGGGTTTAGTGCCACTAATGAGGTGAAAACCTTGCTAGATAATATGTATAGTTCTAAATCATAGTCATGTATTGAAATCTATATGAGTGGAATTGATATAGAAAACTATATCAATGCTTGTAAGGAAGAAGGAAGCACATGGTTTGATTATAAAGACTAACCACTATCCTCTGCCTGAGTAAGTCAGAGGTATCCATATCTATTTCACATAAATAATATCTACTAAATTATTTGTAGTATTTAGAGTAAAATACCATCCATGTGGTTATAAGTATTTAAAATATAAATAAAATAATGCGGTGAAAAAATAAATAAACCTGATGAAATAAATGTATAAGGAAATTATATGATCTTATTTATCAAAAGAAAAATATATATCCAATATTATGAGATAGTTCCAATGTTATCAAACTCCCACTAATAATAAAAAGGTTATATCAATCCATTTCTCAAGTGGAATATAAACACTTGAAAATGTTTAGAACAACTATACAAGAAAACTAAAAAATTAATATATTACATGATTATCATTTATATACTAAAATTTATGGTATAAGATTATTGATTTAATAATACCATAATGATTATAAAAGAAAATAGAATAACCAAATACTAGATCCCCTTTATGGAAAACCATCTCAAAATATGGTCTCATGAGTTATAGGATTTTATATAAAGATTTTGATGAGTTTTCAAATGCTTCTTATCAATATCTAAAAATGATGTTACCCTATGATGATAATGTGATGACGAATTATCATGTGGTGTTAATAAATCCAACATTTGGTATGAATCACTCACTTTCTTCATTATTGATATTGCATTTCTGGTTTGGTGTAAATGTTATTATGATCATATTATTTACTTGATATTATAAAATGTCATGGAACTTGTGGTTTTATGAGAAAGTATTGATTGATATAGATGGAAAAGATATTTTTGGTAAAAACACGGATATTCTATAAAGAGTTTCATCTATGTAGTCATAGAATATTTATTAACACGTCATTGCTATGTGGTTAAATCCACTCATAGATTTTAGAAAGGAGGAATGTTTATATAATACGAAAGTGTGATAGATTATAAAGTATTACTTCATGATGTTTGAGATAATCTCAAAAATTTTGGTGGTACTCATATGATGAGTATTGATGTAAGAAATAAAGGGGGGAATAGTTTCAATTATTCGAGGAATTATTGAATATTTTACTTAAAAAATTTGGTGCATTAATTGTATTAAAATGGGTGTGTGAATACTAGAATATAAATCTTTCAAAGATGGTGGTGACACTCCCAATAAAAGAATAAAACTTCACTTTGTATTTTATTAAAAAAGGGGTTTTAGGAAGTGACTATAATATCTATATTCCGTCATGAGATATATTTTATGGGATATTTTCAACATAATACAAAGGTGGATATAGTTATAACCATTAGTTTATATATTTTATTTGATGATAATATATGTTTAGATTCATTGAAGGAATTAATGGATGGGTAATTTACATTTGTAATATGTATTTGATGTGAATAGAGATATTGTGAATTTCATAGATGTGTTATGTGTTATTTTTTTAAAATAAATTGAATATTTTCTTCATAAAATATTAAGTGTGATTTTTGGAAAAGTTTTTGATTGATGAGTTAACAAAAAAAATTCTACCCATGTTAGCCACCCAAGGAGTCTAGTACCATGGGTAATATTGGATATTTAATGCAACTATTCATTAAGGATACGGTGTAAATAAGTTCATGAACTAGTGTGGATCATCACTATATATAGGTAAGAATAGAGTGGGTTTAGGTAGCACATCGACCCAATTAGTGGGATACCACTAAGGGTTTCATCAAATTATGTCTTCGGCCTCTAGTATAATAAATGACCAGAAATCATAGAAAAAACCTTCATGGGATAGGAAATATGAGCTATCATCATATTTAATAAAATGTATGAATACTATATCAGAGTAAAAACAATTGTGTTGGAATATACCTATTTAATTTTCATATATAAACTTAGTATTCATGGTATTAAAGTTTCATGATCATAAATCTTATATCATGGCTGTAATATACAACCATGAGAAGCTCGAAGGAATGAATGAGATCACCTCAAACCATCGCTCCCTAACCTATAAGGAGATCAATATGACATTATCAAGGATGGTTCAATGACATCTTATAGTTTTTTATCATGATTTATAATAGAATATAAATTGAGAATAAGCCTAGTGAGTGAAGTGAATATAGGGAAAAGAAGTTTCATTTGTGAATGGATGGTGCAGATATTTTCAATATCATGAATTGTTGAGAAATATCGGTAGTGTTTGCGCTTGAGAGATCAAATCTATGAGGTTAAAACAGATGGTTTTCCATAATCTAGGGATTTCAAGGGTAAATTAAGGAGAATTACCTCATTGGAATTGAATTATAAATATATAATCATGAATCCCTTTCAAGGAATTTAGAACCCAATGAAGATCAACATTAAGAATATGAAATAACTCAAGTCTAAGGATGAGAATAGAGAAAGTGGAATAGATCTCTCTATTTATTTCACATAAGATTTATACATTGAAAAAAACATGAATAACAGTCAATATATGATTTAATATCTTAAGAACTAACTATGAGATTATGTTTTCATGAGGTGAGTTATATATACAGATAATTTTTTCAAAGAATACTTTTAGTGAATATGAGTATGCGATAACCATTAATATTAGTTATATATAAATACAGTCATACATAAAAGATTGTATTTAATGTTTTATTGAATATAGATCATTAATAATATCTTACATAGAGTGAGTACATGAAAAAACTAAGAATCATCCATCATGAATGTAGTAACATGTACAAGAAGTAAAATATACAAGAATCATTTGAATATATAGTATTAAATCAAGAGTTTCAGAAAGTACATGTAATGAAATATGTTTTATGGAATATAATTCAATGTAGTAGTGATTTTTTGAAATTTATTTACAATGATATATCAAAAATATAGAAGAAAAGAATTAAAATATTACATTCATAAAGATATTTATATGGGATAATAAGTATACAAAATTAAAAGATTTGTGATTTATAGATGAAGAAAAAAATATCCACACATTATATCATATAGAAATAATAAGTTCAATGAAGGAGAAAGACTATAAAAAAAATCAGAAGAAGTATGATTGCTTTATCTGGATATAAAATAATAATTACATAGAACTATAATTCAAATCATTGAATTATAATCTTCTTGGAGAAAGTTTTTTTTCATTTATTATGAAAACCCACACTCAACTCTCATTTATAAGGTTTTGTGATCGTCTGATTTAAAGATAGAGGTGGGTAGTATATTGATGTTTAAAATGAAACTATATAGAGATGAAGATGAAACTACTTCATTATTACCAAAATAAAATTTAATATAACCAAATTTTTATAAAAGGTCCACGTCCTTTATAGAATTAGTGATATGAGTGATGAAGAGGGACTTCCCCTTGGGTGAGGAGTGATTGGAAACAAATTATCAGAAAGTATGTGAGTATGGAATAGAGTGATAACGGATAAAACATTGCATCAATAGAACTAGAAAATCATAGAGGATTATTCATATTGACACATAATGAATGCATCTTCTTTATAAGTCACCAATTGTGATGAACTATGTAAAATATTTTTCTTTCAATAAAGATTTACTTTGATACATACATGTGTTGGTATTAGTGATTTTAATGTCTAGTGTCACAGGTTAACCATGGTTCCTACTAAATTGAGAAAAATATCCTCAAATAAAAAAATATTTATTTAGCCAAAATCATGATTCACCGCCAACCTATCTTAGAAACCAATAATTTAGCTTTATATCTTAAAAAAGGATAAAAATGAATGACAATTCCACTCATAACCAAAGATATGGGAAAAATATGGGGAATAAAGACCCATATATTCTTTAAAATTGATAAAATCAAATAACTAATGAAATATTAACATCAAAAAACATCTCACCAATGTTCATAAAATATAAAAAACTAGAGACACCTAGTAAATAAAACAACCAATAACATATGAACTACCTTATTCCAATATCTTTCATGAAACCTCTATTAAACTATTTTGAGCGACTAACACCTCACCCGGGTTTTTATTGCATTTGAGGGAGTAGTGGCCTCTTTGGAGGACTCTCACATCAATGAGGGTAATTTATATAGATCAAGGGAGTACTAAATACAAATATGGTGGAACCATACCCTATCTTAAGGTGTAGTATATGACATTATCATCTATTTCAACAACCAAAAAGAATACCTTTTTACGCTAATACCCAAGAAGGATCTGACATTGATCGGGTGGAATTTCTAATCCCCATGGGATGTCGACTAATACCAATGAATCATTGAAATATCAAAGGAAATGATTTCCACCCAAGATTAAATATTAAATATATAACTGTGAACGGAGTGTATTGTGATCTTAGGGGGGTCAGGATTGCATGGTCAATTCTTTGTTCCCTAATGGAAATGTCATTGTCGTGATGATGGTGGCCCTTGTCACCCACTCCATATCAAGGGGGGATTGCCTATGACTTCATCTGAGGATTGGTCAACCACTTTGTTCCCTTCTCTCAAAAATAATTTTATATGTATTTTTTCATGTTTATTGGTTTTCCAAATGGTACTGGGACTTTTTTATGGCTCACTGTAGATATAGATTTCATGCTCAGAATTCATAGATACTTCATAACTTATGGATATGCCTCTGGTGGATTGATTCAAGTATTATAAACCACCAGTTACTACCTTTGATAGGTTTATCATCAGTTCCTCGGGTTTCTGTGGATGTGTGATTATGGGTCTTTTTTATAAACATCATTTTATAATGTGTTATCTCCATCAAAAGACATGACTCATTCTTGGTATCATTATCCATGCATCTAAAATGGGATCCATTTATCATATGATTTCCATATAAAATTGTATCCTCCTACTATAGAGATGTGGGAATGTTTTCTTGAACTTCCATTCCCATTCAAAATCCCTAAATTATTTATTTTAATGGAAGCTTTCTTGGCCATTTTCTAAGATGAGATTATAGAATGAAATCGGTATCCCATTTGATCTCCCCCACTTATGTTTTGAAGTTGATGTATCCAAGCTGTTAGGTGAGTGGATATGGATCAAATTTGGGGAACAGTTTTATGTATATAATATTTTTTTTAATCTTAGACTGATTATTATATGTCTAAGAAATACATAGTCCATTGACAACAAACATGTCATCCTGGCTATCAAGAGAAGCATTTCATACCTATTTCAAAAACCCAACATATTATTGGATCTATGAAGGTATCTACATCAATAGTAGACAAGGTGGGTGATGGTGGTACAATTTTAAAGAATGGTATTTAGAAAGACACAAGATCCATAAACTCTAACATGAAGGTGGAAGATATTTTCAATAGTCTAACGAATGATCTGGTCAATCCCAAGCCTACAGTGGAAGATCCTACAGGGATAGGGGAAATAGGGAGGTGACTATGGATGATGTCTTGGAACATATCCCTAAAATATTGAATTCATGATTTCATGCTGGGGTTGTGTGCCCGGGTAGTGTAAATTCCCCTGAAGTGGACTTACATGCGATAAGAAAGGTTGGGTCAAGGGGATGTAAGGTATGGGAGAAGTCATTACAGGTTACTGATGGTTGGATGAATGCTCATAAGTGGACTAGTTAAAGAAGGATCCTTTATTTTTTAAACCTAAGTAATAATTTGGAAATCCTTGTATCTAAAGAGCCAGTTCTAGATCAAATTGAGAAGGTGCATGTAGTTTCAATGAAGGAGGGACAAGGACTGGTTGGTGAAGTGTCATGTGATGATGCTTTTACTTCTTGAGATAGTGCAGAGTGATGACAAGATATAGGGCTTTCGTACCTAAGGAGAAAGAAGGGGCCAATAGGATTTAGGGACTCTGGGAGTTGTATTATTGTCATGTCACTAGTAGAAAAACTATATATTTCATTGTAGTTTTCATGTCAGTTATTTATAACTAATGAGAAGATCTTGGAATTTTAATTTTTTATGTCGATTTTTTATTGAAAGATGTGAAAATTAGATATTCCTTTCTCTTTCACATTGGTTCTATTATTTAACTGATGTGAAATATTGATTTTTTACATATGTTATATTATAACCAATGTGAAATATCAATTTTTGATGTTGGGTATAGTATAAAAAATTTAAAATATAAGTTCCTGGCCTTAAACCATACTTAATATTGAATTAAATGAATAATTCAAATTGAGGATCTTTTAAGGTTTAGAGTTTTATAGAATTAGGACATGACTATTTCATCTCAAAAGATTACAATGAAGACACTTCTACTAAGTTTCCAAAAAATAAAAACCCTTAAAAAGAAACATGTCTAGTTTAATGTTTTAGATAGCATGAATTTCCCCTGATCCCATCCTTGACCCAATTCCACATTAAGTCCTGTGAAAAACATTTCAATAAAAAAACTTGGGGTGAGCATAAAAATCTCATTAAGGGATACACAAAGAAAGAAATCTGTTAGTTTTTCAAACATCAAGTAAACCATGTATACTTTATCAAAGTAATAACTTCACCTTTATGAAGTAGTAAAAACTCTTCACTGAATAAAATATCATTACATACCCTTTTGTAACCAAAAGATTACCATAAAACCGATATAAAGAACACATAACATATAAAGGTAACTTGGGACATAAACATACTTAAGTGGAATAACCATACGGTCAACTTCCACACATATCACTTAATGGAATAGCCATTCAGACAAAATCCATACATACTTAATGGAATATCCATACGGCCAACTTCCATACCCAATGCATTGGAGGTTATAATATAACCACCCATCCTGGTATTCACAGCACCAACTGTCATATGGTTTATCACGTAACCAACAGTCAAATGTCCAAGTACCATTATAAAATTATAACACATAAAACCAATATAAAAGAATGATAACATTTCAAAATTCCAATCACAATATATCATTTAAATATATTGACATAATAGAATCCTTTATCAAAGCCATTTTCAATACCAAAATACATAAAAGTCTATATGGTATTAATTTTATTTTAAAAACATTACGGCTTGTTGATGAAGCCAAAGATCAAATAATACTCGCGGCGGTAGAAAAGGTCATTATCACCGCATATGTTAAATGAAACATTCCTTTTCATCATTTAGTAAAACGATTCGTGTAAAAAGATTCCTTTTGTATAAAAGTAAAAGTCAAAGGGGTTTATACACCATATAAAATAAAGTTGTGTATAAAACGAAATATGCCTCAATGAAAGGAGATTGAGACGAAGTCCCTTACCTCGGGTCCGACTTGACTCGATCGTTCTTTAACGTCCTGAATAATAAACTTGAGTTAATTTATACTTTATTAAGAACCTTTTTCAAGTTCATTATTCCTTTTATATGACTTATTACTAGGTTATGAACACTATGTAATTGTTTAAGTTAATAATGGTCATTTTGTCGATATTTGGTACTTGAGTCAAAAGTGAACTTCTTATATTTACAAGTTGTTCATGTAGTCAAATATCCATTATCTCAAGAATGATATTCATGATATAGATGACATTTATATCATATATATCCAGTATATACATCCATTTATAATATTACATAATCATATAGAGGTATGAAATGAAAAGCACCGTTCATGGAGACGGTAAGCCGTACGTACGCATGAACGCTACTTCCATTTCTATTTCATATTTAATGGAATTAAAATATAATGAAACATAATAGTATTATAATATCAGTATGGTATCATATATAATATCATTAAATTTATCCTTTATACGTACCACATATGGTGTTAACGAATCAAATCACTTTGAGGGGGCGGTAGTCCGCACTTCCTAAAATGAAGATATCGCGTTTACCCATAATGGAAACCATAAAGGTATGCCATAAATGAAAAATGAAGAAGCTTAAGTAAAACAAAAACATATTATATATAATATACAAATATAGTGACATCTTAATGTCCACCTTTTAAGGTGTTATATGAGTGTTGAACAATCATCATTTTGTGAGGCAGAAATTCATCATCCACAGAAACAATATGTTCTTTAACCATTAAATAAAAGTGTCTATATGTGTAGCTCGAATAATTATTATAAAAAAATCATAGTATATTAAAGATACTATAGTTGTTACAAAATAATGTAATAAAAAGATTTTAGGGGGTTGGAGAAGAAAAATAAAACAAAATAATACAAGAGAAGACATTACATTTGAATCGGGTAACTCTTTTTGATTTGAGATCAAAGGCTTCCTTGGGAAGCCTTCTGCCCAAAGAGAGGCCTCTAGGAGTAAGATAGGGATGTGGAGAGAAAAACTGGGCCAAGTTTGGCTGAGCCAAAGGCTTGAGAGGTTTGGGTAAGGAGGTAGAAGTGGGGGCCTTTTATAAGAGGTGGGGAGGGGCACTCTTGGAAAGTAAGGAAATGTTACTATATTTTAGAATGAGTTTCGGATTTTAATGGTCCCACATTGATTTGTATCGAGGATAAGGTGATAAGGGTTCTAAATACACCCATCCAACAGGTTTTTTACATGTGTAGGTCCTATATTTTGCATTATCTTTCCATTTTATTTAAATTGTTAAATAATGAGGTAACCACTACATCATCATAAGTCATAATTAATTTAATTTCGTGAATGTCTAAAAATTATAAAACAAATAATATGATATAGGAAATTGTTTTAGATTTCCAATGAATATTTATAGTCAAAACTCTGACTTGTATAACCCCATGTAAAAATTGTTTTAGTAAAACAACTCATGTTTGTGACATTTTTATTTTAACTTTAAATAAAAAGTTATTTCTGTCATTTTCCTACCAAAGTGGATCCATGGGGTCCCCAAGTTGACCCATGGATTTTCATGGTCGGCCATGAAACATCCAATAAGGGTAGGACATGTGTGAACTTCATTTCATGTTATTAAAACATTATTTTAATCCTAAATTACACTAATTACCTCTAATCGCGATTAAAAACAAAAAAGTTACTATTCACCAAAAATTTATTTTAATATCATTGAACCACATTTTAATTATTAATGACAAAGAATGAATTTGAGATTTATTTTAAATTCAAAACACAAAGGTGGAAAATTTTCATTGAAATGAAAAATCAGTTTTTTTAAGTACCACTTAGTGGTTTCACTATTAATCAAAAATTGAAGTTTTTTAGAAAAATACCAAAAATTCACCCTAAGTTATATTTGATATTCCGAATTCAAAATTTATGTCTATTTTACAAAATTCAAAACATATAATCTGAATTAATTAATTTAATAATTAATTCCCACTGTCAGAGAAAATAGCGTGTTTTTATGAAACAATAAGTATCAAAAGATTGACCCTAGTTTAAGTCTGATTTCAAAGTGAAATTAATTCCAACGACCACTATTGGATTAAATGGTAAAAATATATTCTAATTTCACTTTAAAACAACTTCAACAGATTATCTAATCATATTAAAAAATTAGATTAAAAAGAGGTTTTGAATTGAATACAACATTTTTCACTATTCATAAAAAAATGATCTTTATCGGAAAAATACAGAAAATTTACACAATGTAAATTTTGATGTCCCGATTCTAAAGAAGAATTTTATTTGGTCTAATAGAATGTATAAGAGTTTCCAAAACTATATTTAATGACGGTTCACCATTAAAAGTTGATAAGTGGACCTTTAGTGAAAATTAGAGTATATATGCCTAAAATTGAATTCTTTTCGTATTTTAAGCCTTTATCCTTTATTGGATAAATGTAAAAATATTTAGCAAACATATATAATCATATTTTAGTTACTTCTATTCATTCCCACTAAAACAATGGCTACGTGTTAACTAATATTTAAAATAATATTATTTTATTACAAGTGTGCAACGTGAGATTTCAAAGAAACTCTTTGTTGCGTATCGGGTACGCTATGGATCATAGCAACCCATTCAAAGTAAAATTAATATTTAATTCACAAATATTAATAAATATGAAAATGTATTATTCTTTATTTACCTGGGATGTTACATCCTTCCCCCCTTTTGGTAATTGCGTCCTCGTAATTTTATTTACTTATCAAAATAAGTGGGGGTATTTTTCCCTCATAGCGTTTTCAGATTCCCACGTTGCCTCTTCAACCATATGGTTTTTCCACAAAACCTTTACCTGGTGAATTACCTTATTTCGCAACACTTGCTCTCTTCAGTCAAGAATCTGGACTGGTTGTTATTCAGAAGAGAGATTCTCTTCCAACTGAACTACCTCTGGGCTCAAAA
The DNA here is from genome assembly GCA_963277665.1 of Viscum album. Taxonomy (NCBI): domain Eukaryota; kingdom Viridiplantae; phylum Streptophyta; class Magnoliopsida; order Santalales; family Viscaceae; genus Viscum; species Viscum album. The sequence goes on along the minus strand of OY728135.1, from coordinate 735,473,365 downwards.
CATGAGATGGATCTGGCATACACTTTCTCAACATCGAAACATGAAAACATTGTGTACCTAAGATAAACTCGGAGGTAAAGCCACTCAGTAAGCAACTGTTCCAACTTTCTCCAGAATTTCATATGGTCTAATGAACCTTGGACTCAACTTTCCTTTCTTACCAAATCGCATCACACTCTTCCATAGTGAAACTTTGAGAAAAACATGATCACCTACCTCAAAAGATAGATCCTTCCTCCGGTTATCTGCATAACCTTTCTGTCTGCTCTGAGATGTTTTCATGTGTTTCTGTGTCTACTGAACTTTTTCTGCCTTCTCTTATACCAATTCTAGTCCCATCAGCTTCCTTTCACCCACTTCATCCCAAAAAGCTGGAGTTCGACACCGTTTACCATATAATGCTTCAAACAGAGCCATCTGTATACTAGAATGAATACTGTTATTATATGAATACTCAAATAAAGAAATATTTTGGTCCCAACTTCCCTGATAATCCATAGAGCAGACACGTAGCATATCCTCCAAGGTCTGAATTGTTCGTTCCGACTGCCCATCTGATTGAGGATGAAAAGTTGTACTAAAATTTAATTCAGTACCCAATTAATTTTGAAGGCCCTTCCAAAATTTAGAAGTAAAACTGAGATCACGATTGGATACAATGGATAGAGGAACACCATGCAACCTGACTATCTCTTTAAGGTACAATCGAGAAAGTTGATCTAGAGAGAAAGTATCTCGAATAGGAAGGAAATGAATAGATTTAGTCAATCGATCAAAAATAACCCAGATTGCATTATTACCTCTAGATGTCTTCCATAATCCCACAACAAAGTCCAAGGATATATTTTCCCATTTCCACTCTGGCACTGGTAAAGGCTAAATCATCCCTTTCGGTAACTACTGATCTGCTTTAACGTGCTGAAAAGTCAAACACTTCACAGTAAAGTCAGAAATATCCCTTTTCATTCCATCCCACAAGTAATACTCACGTAGATCTCTTTACATCTTAGTACTGCCAAGATGAACTGAAAATGGGGAACTATGAGCCTAAAATAACAACTCATTCTTCAACTGTGAATCACAAGGCACACATAATCTCTTCCAAAATCTCAAAACGCAGTCATTATCAATGTTGAATTCAGGAAACTTATCTTTCTGAACCATGTCTACCTTTTTCTGCAACTCACTATCTTGCTTTTGTGCTTTCTTGATTCTGTCTGATAGAGAATATTTCACTGATACCTGAAACAAAACAGAATGACATCCTGGACCAACAACGTCTATGCAAAAGTTCATCAAATCCTTAACCAAAGGATCAAGTTCCAAATGCAACATCGTTAATGAAGCATTACTTTTTCGACTCAAAGCATCAACAACTTTATTTTCTTTTCCCAGATGGTAGTGAATTGTACAATCATAATACTTGATTAATTCTAGCCATCTCCTCTGTCTCATGTTCAATTATTTCTAAGTGAATATATACTTTAAACTGTTGTGATCAGTATATATTTCACACTTTACACCATACAAATGATGCCTCCAAATTTTTAAAGCAAAAACAACAGCAGCTAATTCCAAATCATGTGTAGGGTAATTTACCTCATGATTTTTCAACTATCATGAAGCATAAGAAATTACCTGATCACTCTGCATAAGGACACAACCAAGTCCTTTCAATGAAGCATCACTGTATATAACAAACTCACCATTCCTGGAAGGTAGTGCCAAAACTGGAGCATTCACCAATCTTCTTTTCAGTTCCTGAAAAAAATCATCACATTCTTTTGTCCAGATAAACTTAACACCTTTCCGAGTTAGCCTAGACATTGGACTAGATAACCATGAAAAATTTTCAACAAACCTTCAGTAGTAACCTACCAAACCAAGGAAACTACAGATCTCGGTTACATTTGTGGGTCTTGGCCATTTTTCAACAACTTTTGTTTTAGCAGGATCAACAGTTATGCCATTTTTTGAAACAATGTTACCAAGGAAGGAAATTTGTTGTAACCAAAACTCACACTTGATGAATTTTCCATATAGTTTCTTTTCTTTTAAGGTTTGCAAGCTAACCCTTAAATGACTATCATGATTCTATTTACTTTTAGAAAACACAAAAATATCATCGATGAAAATAACCACAAACTTATCCAAGAACTCATGGAAAATTCTATTCTTAAGGTCCATGAATATAGAAGATGCATTGGTTTACCCAAAAGGCATAACTAAAAATTCATAATGTCCATATCTAGTATGGAACGCAGTCTTCAGAATGTATGCTTATTTTACTTTCAAGTGATGGTACCCCGACCTCAAGTCAATCTTTGAAAAATATTGAGCTCCCTGGAGCTGATCAAACAAATCATCAATAGGAGGAAAAGGATACTTGTTCTTAACAGTGATATTATTCAAGGATCTATAATCAATGCAATGTATCATTGAACCATCTTTCTTTTTAACAAACAAGACAGGAGCACCCCACGGTGATGTGCTAGGTCAAATGAAAGCTTTATCTAATAACTCTTGCAATTGTTTCTTTAACTCTAAAAGTTCAAATTGAGCCATTCCATAAGGAGGTTTTGAAATTCGCTTAGAGTCAGGAACTAAGTCAATAGTATATTCAACTTCCCGATCATGAATAATACCATGCAACTCATCAAGAAAAACATCAAGATACTCATTTACCACAGGCACATCATTAATCTGAACAGTTCCCTTGTTTTCAATGATATGTGCAAGAGAACATTCATTTCTATCTATTACTAGTTTCTCAACATCCTGTTATGTTATCAAAATAAAGGGTTCATTCTTGTACAAAAACTGAAAATCTTTCTAAAAATAAACCATTTTAGCTCTGTAGTAAATCATAGCATGATAAACAGAATGGAAATCCATGCCCAAAATAACATCAAACTCTACTAGAGTCAAATCAATAAGGTTTACAGGTAGATTATTTCCGCACACGAGGATAAGAAGGTTCTTATAATTTTTTTGGTGTCAATGTTTCCTTTGGGTGTTTTTACCATAAGTTCATGATTCATATCTTGTGATGGAATTCCCAATTTACTAGAAAACTTCTCAGAAATGAACGAATGTGTAGACCCTGAATCAAACAACACATTGGAATAATCTGAACAAACAAACAGTGTACCTGATACTACTTCATTCGACGACCCAACATCTGCTGAAGTAGTTGCAAAGGATTTCACCACCCGTTTCTGCTTGTAGTCTGGCTGCTTTCCACATGTTGTGTTCTTCGTTAGACACTCATTTGCATAATGACCCATTTCATTACACTTAAAACATCTTACCACTGGCTTTTCATTTCTTGCCTGACCATCGTCCTTATAGTTACGAGCAATATGACCAGACTTACCACACCGAAAGCACTTTCCGGACATGGATAAATAGTCTCTAGGATTAATTTTACCACACTTCTCATAGGACATATATTCGGTTTTCTTACCTCCTTGCTTCTTTGATGAATTCTTCCCCTTTGCCTGCCAACTGGACCTCTTATTCTGTCATTTGTCAAAGAACACCTGATCATCGGAAAACTCCATTTCCACCTTTTCCACACATCGTACAAGTTTTTCATAACTTTTGAACTCACGAGAAGCTAAATACCTTCGATACTTCAGCTTTAATCCAGAGTAAAAACGGTTTATTTTACTATCAAGATCTCGTTTTAAGTTTGGAGCATACCATGCCAGTCGAGTGAACTTTGCTTCATAAGTAGCCACTGAGTCATGCTCCTGCCTCAATTCTAGAAATTGTTTTTCTATCCTAACATGAAGCACCTTAGGAAAATATTTCTCAAGAAACATACCTTTGAATTCATCCCATTAAAGATCATCAATCTCATCACCATCCCTGATATTTTTTACCATCGACCACCACTGATTAGCTTATCCTTCAAAACGGTAAACAAAAATACTAACCTTTTGATGTTATGAACACCCCATGACATCAAAAATCATCTCCAGTGCTTTAATCCACCCTTCATATAGCACAGGGTCAGATGATACTCTGAATGAATGGGGATGTTGCCTCATGAAATGTTCCACCACTGGCATATTCCTCTACGGTTGATCTGGATGATCTCGTGCATGGATACCACCACCATTTATAGCCTGAGTCAACTGTGCCATCAGTGCAACAAACTGTTCAGTTACGATTCCGACCATCTCAGGTTGCTCATTTGGAAGGTTGTCTTCCTCTTGACGTCGTCCCAACATAGCCGCATTGTTTTCTCTGTGGAAAACCATTCTGAACACAGAAATATCTTTAGTGAAGCAACATGGTAATCTGTAAATGCTATATCATTTCAATCATACCATAAATTAATTTATAATTTAACAGTTTTCTAACTCCTAAAGTTGTCTAAACCGACCTATGATACAAACTATAAGGCCCCGACCTTAAACCTTACTTAATATTTAATTAAATGAATAATTCAAAATGAGGATCTTTTCAGGTTTAGATTTCTTGAGAATTAGGACATAACTATGTCATCTCAAAAGATTATAAACTAGACACTTCTACTAAGTTTCCATAAAATAAAAAACTCTTAAAAAGAAACATGTCTAGTTCCATGTTTTTGATAGCATTACTTTCCCTTGATCTCAACCTTGAAACTATTCCACATTAAGTCTTGTGAAAAACATTTCAATAAAAAAACATGGGGTGAGCATTAAAAGCTGAGTAAGGGATACACAAAGAAAGAAAACTGTTAGTTTTTCAAACATCAAGTAAACCATGAATACTTTATCAAAGTAATAACTTCACCTTTATGAAGTAGTAAAAACTCTTCACTGAATAAAATATCATTACTTACCATTTTGTAACCAAAATATTACCCTAAAACCCATATAAATAACACATAACATATAAAGGTAACTTGGGACATAAACATACTTTAGTGGAATTACCATACAGTCTACTTCCACACATATCACTTAATGGAATAGCCATTCCGCCAACTTCCATACATACTTAATGGAATAGACATACGGCTGACTTCCATACCCAATGCATTGGAGCTTATAACGTAACCACCCATCCTGGTATTCACGGCACGACCCGTCATATGGTCTATCACGTAACCACCCATCAAATTCCCAAGTACCATTATAAAATTATAACACATAAAACCAATATAAAGGAATGATAAAATTTCCACATTTCAATCACAATATATCATTTAAATATATTGATATAATAGAATCCTTTATCAAAATCATTTTCAATACCAAAATAAATAAAAGTGTATATGGTATTTATTTTATTTTAAAAACATTATGGCTTGTTGAGGAAGCCGAAGATCAAATAATACTCGCGGCGGCAGAAAAGGTTGTTGTCACCGCGTACGTTAAAAGAAACATTCCTTTTCATAATTTAGTAAAACTATTCATAGAAAAAGATTCCATTTGTATAAATGTAAAAGTCAAAGGGGTTTATACACCGTATAAAAGAAAGTTGTGTATAAAATGAAATATGCCTCAATGAAAGGAGATTGAGACGAAGTCCCTTACCTCGGGTCCGACTTGACTCGATCGTTCTTTAACGTCCTGAATAATAAACATGAGTTAATTTATACTTTCTTAATAACTTTTTTCAAGATCATTATTCCTTTTATATCACTTATTACTAGTTTATGAACACTATGTAATTGTTTAAGTTAATAATGGTCGTTTTGTCGATATTTGGTACTTGAGTCAAAAGTGAACTTCTTATATTTACAAGTTGTTCACGTAGTCAAATATCCATTATATGAAGAATTATATTAATGATTTAGATGACATATATATCATATATATCCAGTATATACATGAATTTATAATATTACATAATCATTTAGAGGTAAGAAATGAAATGCACCGTTCATGGAGACAGTAAGCCATACGTACACATAAACGCTACTTCCATTTATATTTCATATTTAATGGTATTAAAACATAATGATAAATAATAGTATTATAATATCAGTATGGTATCATATATAATATCATTAAATTTATCCTTTATACGTACCACATATGGTGTTAATGAATCAAATCACTTTGAGGGGGCGGTAGTCCGCACTTCCTAAAATGAAGATATTATGTTTACCCATAATGGAAACCATAAAGGTATGCCATAAATGAAAAATACAGAAGCTTAAGTAAAACAGAAACATATTATATATAATATATAAATATAGTTACATCTTAATGGCCACCTTTTAAGGTGTTATATGAGTGTTGAACAGTCATCGTTTCGTGAGGCAGAAATTCTCCATCCACAGAAACAGTGTGTTCTTTAACCATTAGATGAACGTGTGTGTATGCGTAGCTCGAATAATTATTATAACAAGATCATAGTATATTATAGATACTAGAGTTGTTACAAAATAAAGGAATAAAAAGAGTTTAGGGGGTTGGATAAGAAAAATAAAATAAAAGAACACAAGAGAAGACACTACCTTTGAATCGCGTAAATCTTTTTGATTTGAGCTCAAAGGCTTACTTGGGAAGACTTATGCCCAAAGTGAGGCCTCTAGGAGTAAGAGAGGGAGGTGTAGAGACAAATGGGCAGGGGTTGGCCGATCCAAAGGCTTAATAGGTGTGGGTAAGGAGGTATAAGCTGGGGCCTTTTATAAGTGGAGAGGAGGGGCACTCTTGGAAACTAAGGAAATGTTACTTTATTTTAGAATGAGTTTCGGATTTTAATGGTCCCAAATTTATGTGTTTCTAGTATAAGGTGATAATGGTTCGAAATCCACCCATCAATTAGGTTTTTGACATGTGTAGGTCTTATATGTTTTATTATCTTTCCATTTTATTTAAATCGTTAAATAATGAGGTAACCGCTGCATCATCATAATGTCATAAATAATTTAATTTAGTTAATGTCTAAAAATTATAAAAAAAATACTATGATGTAGAAAATATTTTTATCTTTCCAATGAATATTTATAGTAAAAAATTTGACTTGTATAACCACATGTAATAAATTGTTTTAGTAAAACAACTCATGTTTGTGACATTTTCATTTTAACTTTAAATAAAAAGTTATTTATGTCATTTTCCTACCAAAGTGGCTCCATGGGGTCCCCAAGTTGACCCATGGATTGTCTTGGTCGGCCATGACACATACAACAAGGGTAGTACATGCATAAAGTTCATTTCATGTTATTAAAACATTATTTTTATCCTAAATTACACTAATTACCTCTAATCACAATTAAAAACATAAAAGTTACTATTCACCAAAAATTTATTTTAATCCCATTGAACCACATTTTACTTCCTAATGACTACCAATGTATGTTGGATTTTTTTGAAATTCAAAAAACAAAGGTGGTTAAATTTCATTTAAATGAAAAATTAGTTTTTTTTAAGTACCACTTAGTGGTTTCACTATTCATCAAAAATTGATGTTTTTCAGAAAAATACCAAAAATTCACCCTAAGATATATTTGATATTCCGAATTCAGAAATTATGTCTATTTTAAAAAATTCAAAACATATAAGTTGAATTAATTAATTTAATAATTAATTCCCACTGTGAGAGAAAATAGCGTGTTTTTATGAAACAATAAGTATCAAAAGATTGACACTAGTTTAAGTCCGATTTCAAAGTGAAATTAATTCCAATGACAACTATTGGATTAAATGGTAAAAATATATTCTAATTTCACTTTAAAACCACTTCAATAGATAATATAATCATATTAAAAAATTATATTAAAAAGAGGTTTTGAATTAAATACACCATTTTTCACTATTCATAAAAAAAATGATCTTTATCGAAAAAATATAGAAAATTTACACAAAGTAAATTTTGATGTCCTGATTCTAAAGAAGAATTTTATTTGGTCCAATAGAATGTATAAACGTGACCAAAACTATAGTTAATGATGGTTCTCCATTAAATGTTGATAAGTGGACCTTTAGTGAAAATTAGAGTATATATACCTAAAATTGAATTCTTTTCGTATTTTAAGCCCTTATCCTTTATTGGATAAATGTAAAAATATTTAACAAACATATGTAATAATATTTTAGTTATTTCTATTCATCCCACCAATACAATGGCTACGTGTTAACTAACATTTAAAATAATATTTTTTTATTACTAGTGTGCAACGTGAGATTTCAAAGAAACTCTTTGTTGCGTATCGGGTACGCTATCGAACATAGAAACCCATTAAAAGTAAAATTAATATTTAATTCACAAATATTAATAAATAAGAAAATGTATTATTCTTTATTTACCTGGGATGTTACATCCTTCACCCCCTTTTGGGAATTGCGTCCTCGTAATTTTATTCACTTATCAAAATAAGTGGGGGTATTTATCCCTCATAGAATTTTCAGATTCCCACGTTTCCTCTTCAACCATATGGTTTTTCCACAAAACCATTACATGGTGAATTACCTTATTTCGCAACACTTTCTCTCTTTGGTCAAGAATCTGGACTGGTTTTTCTTCATAAGAGAGATTCTCTTCCAACTAAACTACCTCTGGTCTCAAAACATGATATGGATCTGGCATATAATTTCTCAACATCGAAACATGAAAAACATTGTGTACCTGAGATAAACTCAGAGGTAAAGCCACTCGGTAAGAAACTGATCCAACTTTCTCTAGAATTTCATATGGTCCAATGAACCATGGATTCAGCTTTCCTTTCTTAACAAATCGCATCACACTCATCCATGGTGAAACTTTGAGAAAAACATGACCACCTACCTCAAAAGATAGATCCTTCCTCCGGTTATCTGCATAACATTTTGTCTTCTCTAAGATATTTTCATGTGTTTCCAAATCAACTGAACTTTTTCTGCCATCTCTTCTACCAATTTTGGTCCTATCAGCTTCCTTTCACCCACTTCATCCCAAAAAGCTAGAGTTTGACTCCGTTTACCATATAATGCTTCAAATGGATCCATCTGTATTCAGGAATGAAAACTGTTATTATATGAAAACTCAACCAAAGAAATATGTTGGTCCCAACTTCCCTGATAATCCATAGAGCATGCACGTAGCAAATCCTACAATGTCTAAATTGTTCGTTCTGACTTCCAATCTGATTGAGGATGAAAAGCTGTACTAAAATTTAATTCAGTACCCAATGACTTTTGAAGGCCCTTCCAAAGGTTAGAAGTAAACCTGGGATCATGATCGGATACAATGGATAGAGGAACACCATGCAACCTGACTATCTGTTTAAGGTACAATCTAGAAAGTTGATATAGAGAGAACGTATCTCGAATAGGAAGGAAATGAGCAGATTTAGTCAATCGATCAAAAATAACCCAGATTGCATTATTACCTCTAGATGTCTTCAGTAATCCCACAAAAAAGTCCATGGATATATTTTTCCATTTCCACTCTAGCACTGGTAAAAGCTGAAGCATCCCTTTCGGTAACTTCCGATCTGCTTTAACCTGCTGACAAGTCAAACACTTCACAGTAAAATCTGCAATATCCCTTTTCATTCCATCCCACCAGTAATACTCCCGCAGATCTCTGTACATCTTAGTACTGCCAGGATGAACTGAAAACGGTGAACTATGAGCCTCAAATAACAACTCATTCTTCAACTGTGAATCAAAAGGCACACATAATCTCTTCCCAAATCTCAAAACGTAATCATTATCAATGTTGAATTCAGGAAACTTACCTTTCTGAACCATCTCTACCTTTTTCTGCAACTCACTATCTTGCTTCTGTGATTTATTGATTCTGCCTGATAGAGAAGATTTCACTGATACCGGAAACAAAACAGAAGGAAATCCTGCACCAAAAACTTCTATGAAAAATTTCATCAAATCCTTAACCAAAGGATCAAGTTCCAAACACAACATCGTTAATGAAGAATTACTTTTTCGACTCAAAGCATTAGCAACTTTATTTTCTTTTCCCAGATGGTAGTGAATTGTACAATCATAATCCTTGATTAATTCCAGCCATCTCCTCTGTCTCATGTTCAATTCTTTCTGAGTGAATATATACTTTAATATTTTGTGATTAGTATATATTTCACACTTTACTCCATACAAATGATGCCTCCAAATTTTTAAAGCAAAAAAAACAATAGCTAATTCCAAATCATTTGTATGGTAATTAACCACATGAGTTTTCAACTGTCGTGAAGCATAAGCAATTACCTGATCATTCTGCATAAGGACACAACCAAGTCCTTTCAATGAAGCATCACTGTATATAACAAACTCACCATTCCTAGAAGGTAGTGTCAAAACTGGAGCATTCACCAATCTTATTTTCAGTTCCTGAAAACAATCATCACATTCTTTTGTCCAGGTAAACTTAACACCTTTCCGAGTTAGCTTAGTTATTGGACTAGATAACTGTGAAATTTTTTCAACAAACCTTCGGTAGTAACCTGCCAAACCAAGGAAACTATGGATCTCGGTTACATTTGTTGTTCTTGGCCATTCTTCAACAACTTTTGTTTTAGTAGGATCAACAGTTATGCCATTTTTTGAAACAATGTGACCAAGGAAGGAAATTTGTTGTAACCAAAACTCACACTTTCTGAATTTTCCATATAGTTTCTTTTCTTTTATGGTTTGCAAGATAACCCTTAAATGACTTTAATGCTCCTCTTTACTTTTAGAAAACACCAAAATATCATCAATGAAAAAAACCAAAAAATTATCTAAGAACTCATGCAAAATTCTATTCATAAGGTCCATGAATATAGTAGGTGCATTGGTTAACCCAAAAGGCATAACTAAAAATTCATAATGGCCATATCTAGTACGGAACACAGTCTTTGAAACGTCTGCTTCTTTTACTTTAAACTGATGGTACCCCAACCTCAAGTCAATCTTGGAAAAATACTGAGCTCCCTGAAGCTGATCAAACAAATCATCGATATGAGGCAAAGGATACTTGTTCTTAACAGTGATATTATTCAAGGCTCTATAATCAATGAAAAGTCTCATTGAACAATCTTTATTTTTAACAAACAAGACAGGAGCACCCCATGGTGATGTGCTGGGTCGAATGAAACCTTTATCTAATAACTCCTGCAATTGATTCTTTAACTCTAAAAGTTCAACTTGAGCCATTTGATAAGGAGGTTTTGAAATTCGCTTAGAATCAGGAAATAAGTCAACGGTAAATTCAACGTCCCTATCATGAATAATACCAGACAACTGATCAGGAAAAACATCAAGATACTCATTACCACTGGCACATCATTAATCTGAATAGTTCTCTTGTTTTCAACAATTTGTGCAAGATAACATTCATTTCCATCTTTTACTTGTTTCTCAACTTCCTGATATGTTATCAAAATCAAGGGGTCATTATTGTACGCAAATTGAAAATATTTCTAAAAAGAAACCATTTTAGCATTGCAGTCAATATTAGCATGATAAACAGAAACCCAATCTATGCCCAAAATAACATCAAACTCTACTAGAGGCAAAACAATAAGGTTTTCATGTAGATTATTTCTGCACACGAGGATATGAAGGTTCTTATAATTTCTTTTGGTCTCAATGTTTCCTCCAGGTGTTTTTACCATAAGTTCAAGATTCATATCCTGTGATGTAATTCCAAATTTACTAGAAAAATTCTCAGAAATGAAAGAATGTGTAGACCCTGAATCAAACAACACTTTGGTATAATCTGACCAAACAAACAGTGTACCTGATACTACATCATTCGACGACCCAACATCTGCTGAAGTAGTTGCAAAGGATTTCACCAACCCTTTTTACTCGTAGTCTAGCTGCTTTCCCCCAGTTTAGTTCTTCGTTAGACCCTCATTTGCATAATGACCCATTTCATTACACTTAAAACTTCTTACCGCTGGATTTTCATTGCCTGCCTGATCATCTTCCTTACAGTTACGAGCAATATGACCAGACTTACCACACTGAAAGCACTTTCCAGACTTGGATAAACATTCTCCAGGATGCATTTTACCACACTTCTCACAGGATGAATATTTGGTTTTCTTACCTCCTTGCTTCTTTGATGAATTCTTCCCCTTTGCCTGCCAACTGGACCTCTTATTCTGTCGTTTTTCAAAGAACACCTGATCATCGATAAACTCTATTTCCCCCTTTTTTGCACATCGTACAAGTTTTTCATAACTTTTGAACTCACAAGAAGCTAAAGCCCTTCAATACTTCGGCTTTAATCCTGAGTAAAAATGGTTGATTTTACTATCAAGATCTCTTATGAAGTTTGGATCATACCTTGCCAGTCGACTGAACATTGCTTCATAAGTAGCCACAAAGTCATCCTCCTGCCTCAATTTTAGAAATTGTTTTTCCATCCTACGAAGAACCACATTCGGAAAATATTTCTCAAGAAACATACCATGGAATTCGTCCCAGTGAAGATCATCAATCTCATCACTATCCCTGATATTTTTTACCATCGACCACCACTGATCAGCTTCTCCTTCAAAACGGTAAACAACAAGACTAATCTTTTGATGTTATGAACACCCCATGACATTAAAAATCTTCTCTAGTGCTTTAATCCAACCTTCATCTAGCACATGGTCAGATGATCCTCTGAATGATGGGGGGTGTTGCCTCATGAAATGTTCCCCCACTGACATATTCCTATGCGGTTGATCTGGCTGATCTCATGCATGGATACCACCACCATTTATAGCCGGAGTAAATTGTTCCATCACTGCAACAAACTATTCAGTTCCGATTCCAACCATCTCACGTTGATGATTTGGAAGGTTGTCTTCCTCCTGATGTCGTCCCAACATAGCTACTTTGTTTCCTCTACAGAAAACCATTCTGAACACAGAAATATCTTAGGCGAAGCAACATGGTAATCTGTAAATGCTATATCATTTCAATCATACCATAATTAATTTATAATTTAACACTTTTCTAACACCTAAAGTTGTCTAAACCGACCTCGGATACCAACTATAAGGCCCCGACCTTAAACCTTACTTAATATTTAATTAAATGAATAATTCACATTGAGGATCTTTTCAGGTTTAGAGTTTTAGAGAATTAGGACATAACCATTTAATCTCAAAAGATAACAAAGTAGACACTTCTACTAAGATTCCATAAAATAAAAACTCTTAAAAAGAAACATGTCTAGTTCCATGTTTTAGATAGCATGACTTTCCCTTGATCCCATCCTTGACCCAATTCCACATTCAGTCCTGTGAAAAAAAATTCAATAAAAATACTTGGGGTGAGCATAAAAAGCTCAGTAAGGAATACACAAAGAAATAAAACTGTTAGTTTTTCAAACATCAAGTAAACCATGTATACTTTATCAAAGTAATACCTTCACCTTTATGAAGTAGTAAAAACTCTTCACTGAATAAAATATCATTACTTACCCTTTTGAAACCAAAAGATTACCATAAAACCCATATAAAGAACATATAACATATAATGGTAATTTGGGACATAAACATACTTAAGTGGAATAACCATACGGTCAACTTCCACAAATATCACTTAATAGAATAGCCATTTGGCCAACTTCCATACATACTTAATGGAATATCCATATGGCCAACTTCCATACCCAATGCATTGGAGGTTATAACGTAACCACCCATCCTGGAATTCACGGCACCACCCGTCATATGGTTTATAATGTAACCACCCGTCAAATGTCGAAGTACCATTATAAAATTCTAACACATAAAACCAATATAAAGGAATGATAACATTTCCACATTTCAATCACAATATATCATTTAAATATATTGACATAATATAATACTTTATCAAAACCATTTTCAATACCAAAATACATAAAATATTATATGGTATTTATTTTATTTTAAAAATATTACGGCTTGTTGAGGAAGCCAAAGTTCAAATAATACTCGCAGCGGCAGAAAAGGTCATTGTCACTGCGTACGTTAAAAGAAACATTCCTTTTCATCGTTTAGTAAAACGATTCGTAGAAAAAGATTCCTTTTGTATAAAAGTAAAAGTCAAAGGGGATTATACACCGTATAAAAGAAATTTGTGTATAAAACGAAATATGCCTCAATGAAAGGAGATTGAGACGAAGTCCCTTACCTCGGGTCCAACATGACTCGATCATTCTTTAACATCCTAAATAATAAACTTGAGTTAATTTCTACTTTCTTAAGAACCTTTTTCAAGTTAATTATTCCTTTTATATCACTTATTACTAGGTTATGAACACTATGTAATTGTTTAATTTAATAATGGTCGTTTTGTCGATATTTGGTACTTGAGTCAAAAGTGAACTTCTTATATTTACAATTTGTTCACATAGTCAAATTTCCATTATCTCAAGAATGATATTCATGATGTAGATGACATATATATCATATATATCCAGTATATAAATGTATTTATAATATTACATAATCATTTAGAGGTAAGAAATAAAATGCACTGTTCATGGAGACGGTAAGTCGTACGTACGCATGAACGCTACTTCCATTTCTATTTCATATTTAATGGAATTAAAACATAATGATAAATAATAGTATTATAATCTCAGTATGGTATGATATATTATATCATTAAATTTATCCTTTATACATACCACATATGGTGTTAACCAATCAAATCACTTTGAGGGGGCGGTAGTCCGCACTTCCTAAAATGAAGATATCGTGTTTACCCATAATGGAAACCATAAAGGTAAGCCATAAATGAGAAATAAAGAAGCTTAAGTAAAACATATAAATATTATATATAATATATAAATATAGTGACATCTTAATGTCCACCTTTGAAAGAGTTATATGAGTGTTGAACAATCATCATTTCGTGAGGCAGAAATTCGCCATCCACAGAAAGAGTATGTTCATTAACCATTAGATGAAGGTGTGTGTATGTGTAGCTAGAATCATTATTATAAAAACATCCTAGTATATTAAAGAAACTGGACTTATTACAATAGGAAGGAATAAAAAGGGTTTATGGGGTTGGAGATGCAAAATAAAACAAAAGAACACAAGAGAAGACACTACATTTGAATCAGGTAACTCTTTTTTATTTGAGCTCAAAGGCTTCCTTGGGAAGACTTCTTCCAAAAGTGAGGCCAATAGGAGTAATAGAGGGATCTGGAGAGAAAAAATGGGCAGGAGTTGGCCGAGACAAAGGCTTGAGAGGTGTGGGTAAGGAGGTAGAAGTGGGGGCCTTTTATAAGAGGAGAGGAGGGGCACTCTTGGAAAGTAAGGAAATGTTACTTTATTTTAGAATGAGTTTCGGATTTTAATGGTCCCAAATTGATGTGTTTCGAGGATAAGGTGATAAGGGTTCTAAATCCACACATCCAATAGGTTTTGGACATGTGTAGGTCTTATATTTTACATTATATTTCCATTTTATTTAAAGCGTTAAATAATGAGGTTAACGCAGCATCATCATAATGTCATAAATAATTTAATTTAGTTAATGTCTAAAAATTATAAAACAAATACTATGATGTAGGAAATCTTTTTATATTTCCAATGAATATTTATAGCCAAAATGGTGACTTGTATAACCCCATGTAAAAATTGTTTTATTAATACAACTCATGTTTGTGACATTTTTATTATAACTTTAAATAAAAAGTTATTTATGTCATTTTCCTACCAATGTGGCTCCATGGGGTCCCAAAGTTGACCCATGGATTTTATCGGTCGGCCATGACACATCCAATAAGGGTAGGACATGTGTAAAGTTCATTTCATGTTATTAAAACATTATTTTTATCCTAAATTACATTAATTACCTCTAATCGCGATTAAAAACATAAAAGTTACTATTCACCAAAAATTTATTTTAATCCCATTGAACCACATTTTAATTCTTAATGACCACAATGTATATCAGATTTTTTTTAAATTCAAAACACAAAGGTGGTAAAATTTCATTTAAATGAAAAATCAGTTTTTTAAGTACAACTTAGTGGTTTCACTATTCATCAAAAATTGAAGTTTTTCAGAAAAATACCAAAAATTCACCCTAAGCTATATTTGATATTCCAAATTCAAAAATGATGTCTATTATAAAAAATTCAAAACATATAAGTTGAATTAATTAATTTAATAATTAATTCCCGCTGTCAGAGCAAATAGCATGTTTTTATGAAACAATAAGTATCAAAAGATTGACCCTAGTTTAAGTCCGATTTCAAAGTGAAATTAATTCCAACGACCACTATTTAATTAAATGGTAAAAATATATTCTAATTTAACATTAAAACCACTTCAATAGATAATCTAATCATATTAAAAAATTAGATTAAAAAGAGGTTTTAAATTAAATACAACATTTTCACTATTCATAAAAAATGATCTTTATCGGAAAAATAAAGAAAATGTACACAAAGTAAATTTTGATGTCCTGATTCTAAAGAAGTATTTTATTTGGTCCAATATAATGTATACGAGTGACTAAAACTATATTTAATGATAGTTCTCCATGAAAAGTTGATAAGTGGACCTTTAGTGAAAATTAGAGTATATATGCCTAAAATTGAATTCTTTTCTTATTTTAAGCCTTTATACTTTATTGGATAAATGTAAAAATATTTAACAAACATATATAATCTTATTTTAGTTATTTATATTCATTCCTTCCAATACAACGGCTACGTGTTAACTAACATTTAAAATAATATTATTTTATTACTATTGTGCAACGTGAGATTTCAAAGAAACTCTTTGTTGCGTATCTGGTATGCTGTCGAACATAGCAACCCATTAAATGTAAAATTAATATTTAATTCACATATATTAATTAATATTAAAATGTATTATTCTTTATTTTCCTGGGATGTTACATAAAAGAGTGGATACTATCAATTTTTTGATGTTGTTTATTATATAACCAAAATTAAAAATCTTTTAAAATTTATAAATTAAGTGAGGGTTCATTACACTTTCTTCCATTATCGTGCAACATGTCTCGTTTCTATATTTATAAAGCCCCAAATAATTGGTTTCTTCTCTATAGTGGTCCAATACCATATAAAAATCTTAATCAAGAATTAGTTTTGGTTAGCCTCATGTTACATAATGAAGATAGATCTGATGTAAGCCTCAAAACTTTTTGTTTATCTCATTTTAGTCATTATTTTTCTTGGAATATATTACAGATTATTTGTTCAATATAGTATTCTTTAACCTCTCATTATCATCATTATATATTAAGGTTTTTTAGCTTCACCTTTTAGCATTTTATTACAGATATTATTGTCTCCAACTAACTCACAAAAAGGATTCAATATGCTTTATAATGTGTTAATTAGTGGTTCTTGATTTTATTTATAGTATGAATTAGTTATTGTCATTTAATATATTTTACCTTGTTAAGATTATTTTAAAATTAATTTTTAGAATATTTCACACTATTGAGTATTATTTATGAGATAAGGTAGATGAATTTTTTGTGTTTCAACATTTTCATTCAGGTCAATGATTTGGGTAGTAAATTAATTCGGTGATGATATCACAGTTGGTTCATTTCGGTTCTGATAAATTTGGTACATGATAGAGTTGACATATTCTATTTAATGTAATTTCACATCGTGAGATGGGTCTTTTAATGGGTTTTATAATAGATTTTTTTAAGAGATGAAATGACTGTGTTGTAGAATTGAATGAGATTTTTTTAAAAACAAACTATTTGGGCATTTGAAATTAGAAATTTATAGTTAAAACCATTTCTAATGGTACTTTGGGGCATTGAAAAAGTGTTGAATGGGTGATTGGTATACTTTTTAAAGTAGAAGACAGATCAGGTACCCGGTTAGGGAATACTATTTACCATATAAATTCCCATGAAGAAAGGTTTAATGTGACATTTTTTCAAACTAATACTAAATTTACGTTTAGACTATATAGTTAATTAAAATATAGATTTTTTTTTTATAAATAATCAACAACGAATTTGTTTTTCTCATTCTATATTCTTTTATAGATATTTTTTATGGATATCATCATACTTATTTTATTAATAACATCAAAAGGTTATATTCATTTATTTTTACATGAGAAATTTTTTAATGAATAAATTTTTTAATTCCTTTTGCATGAATGATTTTTCTCATTAGGATTTTTTATTTTACTTATAATATTTCTGTTATTGGTTTTTAATATTTTTTGATGTCATTTTTAATCTCAATATCTTATAAATTGCTACCTTTGTTTTTAATATTTGTTTTTTATATTTTTTATATATAATGAATTGATGTTGGATTAATTCACCTCAAATAGTTGTTGAATATGAAGAAGGTGTCGATGATTTTTTTTAAAAAATTTCTAAATGAAAAGTCCTGAAAAATGACTTTTTTTTTCATTCCATGCCTATAATGTTTAAATATGATGATATTGAAAATCAAATAGTTCAAATATCATCAAATTTGTTATGGTCTTAATTTGAGTAACATCCCTTGCATTTGGCCTGGTGAAACCAGACAGAATTTTAGATCGATTGATGTTGGTTCCTTACAAGATGACAAATCTAATAAACATGATGAAATGATTGATGATATTGGAGTAGAGAAAATTGAAAAATAACTGAAAACTGAGAATTTATATGTTGATGATGAAAAATAGTTATCTTTGGGTTGTACAAAATATATGGTTTTATTGAATGTTTTATTATTGATAAACCTCAAGTCGGAACAAGGATTAAGTGGTAAGAGTTTTTTTAGAGATTATATAATTATTGAAAGAAATAATTTATAAAGACAATGATCTTCCATATTCACTAACTTATAATTAAATTTTTATTTCAAAAGCAATTTTGAGGTAAAATTGGTAAACCAGAGTACAATAAAAGGATTAAAACACAACCATGACTCTTTGGACCAAGTTCATCAAGAAAAAATAAAACCCAATTCCAGAGTAATAAAATTCCCCACCCTAGAAAAAAACAATATGATCAGCTTCCTCCTTCCCCTTTCTACTTGGCTAGCTGTCCTGTGCAAGGATGGACATGCCCAGTACCGATGGAAAACAAAATACCCCCTCAAAAAATCAAAATATGGATAGTGATGATGAGGATAACACACCCTACTCTTATCCACATATAGGGAATTCCCTTGAAATTACAATGGATGTAGTAACCCATGGACCCAGCCAACAATGCCACAAGTGAATTCACAAAAATCAGACCACAAAAGCATCATAAATGCATAGAAACACACCAACCTTCACTAAATCCTATAAATCAAAGCTGCAACCCCACAGACCGAATTACATTGTTTCTTCTAATTCTCCTTAAATGTATTCAAACCACACCAAAATCATACACCACAAAACTGAAACACACAGAAAATGCAGTCTTCAGCAATGCCTTGAAGAGCTCCCTATAAAACATGAACACTACCACCACTACGACTGAACCAAACCAGAATATCCTTCATCTGAGACACCACATCAAGAAAAAATCCACATCCAAACTACAACAATGCATCAAAAACCACAAATCCAAAAAAAATGCAGAATTCCCAATGAATAATCACAATTAGAAAACATGATAGAAAATCAAGGAGAAATAAACCAAAACCCTGAAGGCAGCCGCAAGTCTTGTCATAAACCAACCAGTTCCCATTTCCGTATTCACATACTCAACTGAATACAACCTCGATCTGTCATGCGCACTCTCAACCGACAAAGAACCACCTCTCAATCTACAACAGGTGAATCTAGAGCAATAACTGCGGGGTCAATCACACCGCTTGATGAAACCCTATCCAACATAGTGGGGATAGAGCGAGAAGAGGCCACTAAATAGTGAGAAATGCCAAACCGCTCATGCCAATGAAAAACGATGTCGCCCCTAATAGAATCTGTCGTCACGAGAGCACTAAGAAGGAGAAAGAAGGCAATTCGATGCCAACCCAAAAATAGATGTTTGCTCGAATGACCATGTTCTACATAATAAAGAATACAAATATCTATCAGAGTTCCCTAATTATAATAAATCATGATATAATTTAAATGAAATATCACGGGCTAATTCAGAAGTTTCAGAAACCCATACCATATAATTCTAGTATCTTCCAATAATTCCTTATTTGAAATGATTATTTTCTAATTCACGTTATGAAAAAAGGATAATATTTCATGCTGATGAGAAGATATGTGATGGAAAAGTATGTCATCCAACAGATTGACCACATTGTGAGAAAATTGATCATAAATTTCCAACATTCTGTAATGAAGTTATAATTCTCATACTTGGATAGTGAACAAATTGAATGAATCCATATCTAAGCTTTAGTAGAATACATTATTAATGGATTGTTTTATTTGTAATTTTTGACTTGTCTCCAGAATTTTGTATGAAGCAAAAATTTATCATGTTGAGTTTAATGATCTGTGGACCAAAATAGGTCAGAAATGATATATATGTTTTCTTATCACCGTTAACAAATGATTTGAAATTACTATAGGAGGAAGTTATAAGGGTTCTTGATTTTTATAAAATGGAATATTTTTAACTATATGAAATGATTACGTTTACTATAAATGAATTTTTAGCATATTGAAATTTGTATGGATATAGTGTTAAGGGGAATAGATCTTGTCCAATTTTTGATCAATAGACTTCATATTATCAATCACATCATCAGATAAACTATAAATTTTTCATCAAAAGTTTTTTTCTATGGATCACACTTATATAAGATTAAAAAAGGCTTTCAATAGCTCACATGAATTTGGTATTTCTATAAAACCTTTATCCATCGATTAGTTTTTCCATAGGTTGAAAAACATTGATGAGACATTTGGAAAGCCACATAAATTTGGTAATTGTAGAAATATTTGGACGAAATAGTGAATATTTCTCAATCATACATAATGGATATATCATGAGGTGAAACATAATATTTACTTCATGGATGCGGTGAAGAATATATGTGAATACGTTATTGGAAAATTGTAAGATATTAAAGGAAAGGCTAAAGATGGGTTGAAGGAAAGAATGGTTTTACTCTTAATGGGAATATGAATGGAGTTGGATCTCACTCTTTATGGAAGGAAAACATTCCTACATATGGCTTGTCATACCATATCCAAGAGGGGTAAAACTAGATTTTTTCCATGTCTTGAAGATACCAAAGTTCCACATGGTCATTCTTAAAATGTAAAAAATTTTGTTTCTTTAATGGAATTGATGTTGATAGTTACGAAATATCATGATTGTCACGTCATGATACTATAAATCCTATCAATTGTATTCTAAGGAATATTTCCTACCAGTTTTAGAATTAACATCATGAGGGTATTTTTTTTAAAATAAATTATTATAAGGTGATTGATTCATTTTT
This sequence comes from Viscum album, assembly GCA_963277665.1. Classification (NCBI taxonomy): domain Eukaryota; kingdom Viridiplantae; phylum Streptophyta; class Magnoliopsida; order Santalales; family Viscaceae; genus Viscum; species Viscum album. The sequence goes on along the minus strand of OY728135.1, from coordinate 735,452,083 downwards.
TTTGATTATTTTGGAGCACGAAGTGGTTTCTATATAATGAAAATTGGATATATCTTTTCCTCCATATTTTCTAGATATCATGGTGCATATAATGGTTCATTTTCTGAGAGAAATAATGCTTTGTGGACCAATATATCTATGTTGGATGTGTCCTTGTGAATGGTATATGAAGATATTGAAGGGGTGTGTTATGAATCCATTTTCACCTTAATAATACATTATTGAGAATTATTTTTATAAGGATGTTTCATTGTTTTTTACTAGTTATTTTTTTGACATGGAGAACATTAGATTTTAAAAATCTCTCCATAAGTGAGTTACTTAAGGGGGAAAGGGGATTCATGGTGTGTAATTAAAATAATTTACAGGAGAATAGATAAATAGGGTAAATTAAATATCTTATATAACGTAGATAATTCTCAACTATATATAAAATTTCATATTAATGAGTTGAAACAAAGTTATCTAATGAGTAAAGATATGTGGATTTTGAATGATCATAACAAAACATTATTTCCATGATTTAAAGAGACTATACAACTAGATGCATCAATAAAATTGAGATGGTTAGTGGGAGTTCCAATTTTAAATTTTATAACATGGTCCGGGTATGATATTAATGGTTATATATTTCATATAAATGATCATGTCAATAAAAATGCTGTTCAGAATAGTATTGTGTCAATATTCGCAGAAGCAATGCATTTTTCAAGTACTAAAGAAAAAACCAAATATCTGCATCAACCGAATATTATGGAATCATTGAAGAAGTATTGGATGCTAATTTTATTAAATTTTATGTTCTTATTTTTAAGTTTAAATCATTTATCGATGACAATAGTGTCTGACATTGTGATTTTGGAGTGAAACTAGATAATATGAATAAATTGGAATACAAAACTGATCCTTTTATCAAGGAAAGATATGAAAAAAAATCTACTTTCATGATCAATTCGATATACAATAAGATACTATTTTAAAAGGAGAAAAATAGTATGCTGGTGATGATAAACATGAAGCAGATGTTGATTTATGTGAGATCCCTACATCTATGAAATGATAAAAAATAATATTGACGAACAAGTCAAAGACATGGTTTGTGTATTATATGGCCATAAAATTGATGCATTTTCCAAATATTTTATTTAATATTTTAAAGTTTAAATTAATTAATTTTACACTTTTAGTTAAATATTTTATCTGGTGTAATTTTATAAGTAAACTCATTAATTAAAAATCTTTTATAATTAATTTTGTGTTTATGTACTTTTTATTAATTAAGTTTATCGAACATAGTTTTTAGGTTCTTTAGTATCCTATTTAATTTTTATAATTTAATGTTATCTCTCAATAATTTTTGGGTGTTTTATGGTTAATATTCAATTAGTTAATCAATTTACTTCATTCAACAAATTGAAAATATAAATTAATTTATTATTATTATTTTTTTAGTCTTAATTAATTTAATTATTTTATTAGTTGTCAATGTTTAATTTATTTTTTTAAATTTAATGTACTAAATTAAATCTAATAATCTAAATTTTAATTTTAATTTTTCTATGCATTTATATTATAAGTTATTGATGTTAATGAAATTTATTAATTAATCATCTTTTTTTAATGTGGATTTCATATTAATAATTTTCTATTTAATTTTACTAATAATGTTAACATTTTATTTCTTTTTTTAACTTTGTTTTCAATTTTTAATTAATTTCTATTTTGAATGAATATTAGTCGTAGTTGTTTACAATACCATTTTTTTGACCTACCGACACTATACTGGTTAGATATTTCTCACCAGAAGCAGTAAACGCTGATGATCCCATACAAAAAATATCAAACACAGATGAAGGTAGGAAATAACCCTAGAGAAGCTGGGATCTCTCAGCCTAATCCGAGAGCCCCCTAGTGAGCCGACATTATTCTCTACTTTTCCATTACTAAAATAAATCAACTGATGATTCTGGATGTACCATATAAGTTTGACTTGTGAGTTTTATGGCCCTAACAATTTCTGATGTTATTTATATTTTTCATGTATTGACCAGACCCAAATATCAATATAGTACCGTATCCGGGGTATTATAAGACCACATACATTCATTATGATCACCAGAGGATGCTATAAACACCATGGAATAATCAGTAACAACATAATATTTTTTTACACTTTGGACTAGAAATAATATATAATAATCCTACTAAATATTCAGAATAATGTATGTTGATAGTGGATTTAAAGAATACTAAAACCAGATCATAAAATAAAAATTTATATAGAGGTGGTAACTATTTTACCTAAATAATACTATATATATATTTTTACATATATAACTAATGCAATACATCATATCTAAAATATATATTTAAATGTTTTCTAAAATATGACCTAACAAAGATACATAACTCAAAAAAATGGAATAATTACTGAAAAGGGATTGATGACCCATATTGTTTCATTTAAAAAGTCATTAGATGTATCCTGGCATAATTTTTTGACATGGAGATCCACATATATTATAATGGTCTAGGAATATATCCCCAATCGCATTTAGTTAGCTTGTATAATCAGTTCACATTTATTATGATCATGTAATTGTAGGTCAATAAGCATTCTATGATAACTTGTGTAGGGTTGATTAACATTATACAAAGAGGAGGGGACCACATGACCCCAACCAAAATACCATAAAACCAGGTGTATAAGTCAATAATAAAAAGTAACCATTTAGTAATGAAATAAAGTTGAATATATTTATTCAATATTTCTGGAATATAATATATCCTTGAATATCTATCATTCAAAAAAATCCTTATTGAAATAATCCAAACCAAAATTAATACTACTTTGACATCTAATCCATAGTAAATATCTGATATAAGGGGCATGGCATACATTAACAGCTATAAAATCATATCTTCTTTAGGAGTAAGTGAATATGTATATGTGTGGGGACATATAGATATATTTTGATATATATATTCATCCCCTCCATAGAGACAACTCATGTTATAGGGAGGCTCAAAATAAATATATCTATATATATTTGTTATTATGTTGGAGTCCACTCTATTCTCATAAGGAAAAACATGCACATATGTATATATATATATTATCATAAAAAAACCAACATAGAATATGTTACCAATATTATAATAGGGAGGAATATATATATATATATATATATATATTATACATATATCACTACCCATAGTTTGTATACATATATTAATTCTTCAACCAATATGAAAATGTCGTAAACTCTTATTTGTGAAATAAATAGTGAAAGAAAGCCAATATATATCCATCCATCCAACATTATCTTTTTATTATTATTTCCAGATAGTAAAATCCCTACACAGAACAAACCTAAAGAGGTCTAAAGTATTGGAGACCCAATTCATATGCCCTAACAAAGTTACCACATTCATTTGGAAGAGACCCCATCCTGGAAAACAAAAAATTATGATCACCATTAGTAATTTTTAAAGTGAGGAAGTCAGACACCATATTCACCTCATGCCATGTGGGACTAATAATCACCTTTGGATCCAAGAGACATTTGCACTTATGAGTGATGTAGAAAATAGTCTAAGGGATTTAGAACTTCCCCTGAAGTGAACCATGGAGGATAACCGAGTCGATATCGACTGATTCTAACATAATGTTGTGTAAAGGAAATAAATATAAAATCCATCCAAATATGTACTATATGCATAATTAACATATCAATACATGGTTTTGAAATTAAAAACCAAAAATTGGTACTCCAATGTTATGTTTCCATGTCTCTCTAAAATCATCATAATAACAACTGAAGCCTTAAACACATATTATTTCATAATTTTTAACGTAGATTTCCAAAAAATACTATCCATAGATCTTTTGGTATATTTTATTTGGGAGATTGGAAGGATAGGTATGTCATAATTAAAATAGATTAAATCATATTTATTTAAAAATCCCCATGGATCTCTTAACTCCCACATTTATTCTTAAATTTCATACGATCCTTAAGATAAATACATAAAGGAAAATGGATAGCTAGAAACCCCAAAATGTTAATTAACCTAGTAAATCATGATGGTGAGGAAACATGTATAAGTTAGTAGGAAAAAAATTATATCATAATGATAATGATCATAATCCTAGAAACCTGACACAAATAAATCATATCCTTAGATTATGGGTGGGATAACCCCAACTACAGCAAATGAGTGTTTGTATTTAGTTTATTATATTTAAATTTGATCTACAAGGATCAATAAGTTTAGTATTATTGAATAACATGATGCATAAATGAATCATATATTACACAGAAAATAAAATATTGAACACATTAAAAATAAATAATCTATATATTTCAAACTCATTGAAATATTCTTTCTTCATATATTTTGGAACAAAAGAAATAATGGTGAGATCAAGAACTTAGTAAGGGTTTCATATAATGGAATATATCATTAGAAAATAAGGAATAATCGATATAGAAAGGAAAATATCATAAAACATGTACCATGTGATACATAATTCAACCATGTAATGTATCTATTGAAAATATAAAAAGAGTAATTTCATGGATAATAATAATTAAATTCACAATAAATAAAATAAATAATGTCAACCATCTAGATCAAGTTCATGTGTTATGTTATTCAAAATACATGTTTTTATACACAGAAATTCCAATTAATAAGGCAACCTAACTTTTGTTTGTAATGATAAATGTCCATTCAACAAGGGGAAATCTATAACTACCCCCAACCCACAACTCCGAATTCATTTCATTCCTCATTTATTGAATGAACAAATAATTGACACACAATATATCTTTTCATCAAATATCTATATTGATAATGTAATATATAATGTTAATATTTCATTAGTATGTTAAACAACATTCATAGCTAAACATTCTTTATTGAAAAGTTATACTGATAAGGCATTAAGAGTACCCATTAATCAATGAAGATGACGATGAAAGAAACACGTGAGGTGTGATGAAAGTTGATCACAATAATGTGAATGTTTCAAGATAAATTTATTGAATAAAAAATCTATAATTGATAAAATGAGAACATCATTTCAACATAAATATTTTTTTTATAAAAAATCATGTCTTTTCATGGATGGGATAAAATGAAAGGAAACATTTTTAATATGTTTTCATTAAATTAGAGGATTTTAATGAAATGTGAAAATTAATCATTCAAAAACATTATAAAGATTAATATCTAATATAATAAAAAGTAAATGAAAATATAAAATTACCTCAATAAATAACTTTATTTAATTAAAATTAATTTTTTAAAATAGATTTCAAAAATATTGACATGGAATAAAAAAATCCATGGTCAAGAAGTGAAATAAGATCAAATTTTATTTAAAACATTTATATTATTGATTCATTTTATAAATATAGGAAAATTTTATATGAGACATGAAAAATAATTTAATAGAATTAGTATAAGATAATATATAGATCTTATGAAGGATGGATTATAAGATTCCTTCAAAAGAAATATATTTAATCCTAAAAAGGTGATTGTAAAAGAAAATATTTTCGTATTTGTAACATTAAAATTATAAACCCTTGAATGATTAAAATTGAATTTAGAAATTAGTTACTACTAATAAAGAAATTGTCATGTCATACACATACAATTTGACTTATATAAAATACAAAAATGAATATATGTGAAAAATAGAAAATAGTTCTCAATGGAGTGAATTTAAAGACATATCCCTTACCTCGTGCTTCTACTAAGTGGAATATAATTTACCCTTATATATAATAATTTAGTATTTATTATACATACAAACCCAAAAAATATTAATATAAATAAAATCATATATAATCCACTTATAACATCTTATCACCTGTTGTTTAGTAGTCTTTGACTATTATCATTGTTTCAAGTGCTAACCGCTTCATTTTTCCGGTATTTTTTGATTCAGAAGTTATAGTCCTATTGTCTTTATAATGGTTCTATCATCTCTAAAAATATAATAATGATATTATGACATAAATATTCATCAATCACAAATTTTTATATTCATATTTGAAAAGTGATAATAAACAATTAACCACATGACTTCATAGAAGTAGGTTTTAGCATGAATGCATAAGCGATGTTGTTATTTTTTAATAGAAACATGGTAGAGGAAGTACATTTTAAATTAAAATTACAGATTAATAATTATGTCATAAATATCATATATATTAATTGGTTACATTTTTTTCTATCTATGTGAGGAAGTGATGGTAATAAAACTACCTTAGTTTGATAGGAAGTAGTCCATTGTACACTCGAGTGATGGGTTTGTATCCAATTTGACGGGGAAGGTGACTTGTAAATATTATTAAACCAATATAAAAATGTAAATGTACATTAAATATACAATTGTTATTATATAGCAAAATTAAGGGATTCATTTTTTTAAAAAAATTAATATATTTTATAGTGTTCAGTTAAGATGAATACCTTTTCATTGAATTACATGGATGTATGAAACCTTTTTCTAGATTCACATGTATTTTATTTTTTAGATATTATTATTCAATGGGTCCATTTAATAATGTTTCTTTTATATGGGAGGGTAATAGGTATAAGATCAATTGAAAACAAAACATCTCATATAGGGGGAATACAAGTCACCTCTTTGGGTAATACATCAGTATATTCCCTTAGAATAGTCATGTTTTCAATTGTTGGCCTCTCATTTATTTAAATCGTTGCAGCTAGATATTATTTCCCACAATGAAACAATATGTATTCCTATTGATGTTATTCAAAAGGATATTAATCATCCTCTTAAAATATATATAGATTTAGAATACAATTTGGAATATGGAAAGTGATTTCCTTCAATCGATAATTGATGTGGGCTCCATATATGGACATATAATCCATTCAATGTATAACATCAATTATCATGAATTAATGTTTGAAAAGGGTTGTTGAGAGATTAATCCCAAAATTGGTCCCTGGGTTGGAGTTATATACTGAAGAATAAAATATTATACCATTTTATATTTTCACCGATAATTCGACCCACAAGTCTTACAGTGGTGTGTTACTAGTATTCCAATATTACATGATATAGAGGAATGTGTGAAATTAAAAAAGATATATTAAATTTATATTATTTAATGAAAAACTAACATATCTATCAAAATCTCATTGTATTAATCAACCTCAAAAAGGTAAAAACATAATACCTACATTTTACTCCTTTGTTTGATCGTTGTTTCCATTTTTTATCTTTGATCTCCCTTGGATTATGGAATAAATATTTAGAGTGTCCATGTTCCTTAGAGTTGATACATTGGGTAAATATCTGGGTATTGATTAAGAAATTCATTTCCCCTATAATAATGGTAGTATTTGTCTTATCTCTACTAAAACAATTGGATTGATGTTAATCATTTATGCACATTAATCATTTCTTAGTCCACATGAGATATATTACAGGAATATTATACCCACAAGATTAAGATTCAGGATGATATATCTTCTTTTCACCCTGATATATAAACAATGATACCCCATAATGAAATATCATAATTCACTTATTATATCCAGTCCACCAAGAAAATAAAGAATCTAAAATCTCTATATCGAGTATTATGGAACATCATAGAACTTCCTCACATCATTAAAGGTACCGAATTTACAAATATCTTCATAGAATTTTATTAGGCAATTGAAAATGTGATAGATTTTATATTAGGTGTTATTTTTGATTCTAGAGGTGTACCATGGAAATACTTGTTCCATGTTCTTCATAAGACTTGATAGATGCATGGAAATTTATCTTTATTATAAGGAAACCTCATTCCACTTTAATATAGAGAGTGTGATGAAAATTATTATTCATTGTTATTATCATAAATTATTCCATATCCAAAAAAATTATTTTTTCCTTAGGATTCATATTCTTGATCGATTTCCATCTTTGATCAGCTTCAAAATCATTGTGATAAAAAACCTAAATGACATTCTCTTTCCCATAGAACAAGAAGGATAGAATATATTATCTAAATATGTGTAATAAATTTTTTGTAATTATAGGATCAAAATGTCCACAAAAATCTGTATGCCTATACTATTTAATAGAATCATAAAAAATGTTCTTATTCTTAAGATATGGATGGAATTCTAAAACATTCAAGCTGTTTTTCAGAAATTTATTTAATTATTTGATTAAATCCATGATTTTACCAACTCCCACTCCCATTAAATTCGTTATTTCTTTTAGAAATAAAAACGCTGCACAATGGATACATATTTTTTCATAGTATCTCTTATTTCAATACATTTCCTAGAATAATGGAATGAAATTGTTGATTGTATTAAGATTATTAACCATCAAAAGGTAAACTATAATCATGAATGGAATAAAAAATAAATTAAATATATACCCTCTCTTATGAATTTTTTTGTCTCAATCCAGTTTATCCATATTCTATTTCTTATTAATTGGAATATAATTACATTATATTGAAATACTTCATAATGTTTCTTGTAGAGCATGTGAATTATTTAATGAATATCCCATGGAAGTGTATATCCATGTGTGAAGGATTAGGGAAACTCATCATACACTGATTCAAGAACAAGTTGATACTCAAAAAATTTATTTTATTGTGATTAATCATATGCACACCTATGTCAAAGCCACAGACAATCTCGAATATCTAAAAAATGATGTAATTTTTTGGAAACCATATTCTTTATAAATTTACAAAACATTAGTTAGGATAGTATAAAAATATCCATTTTTTTAATCTAATTATTTATAATTACCAAAAATAACTAAACTTTTCTCTTCGAAAAGATATTAAAACCTAATCCTTAAATACAATTTTTTAATGATTTTTAACACAGGTTTTCCAAAATACATTCTAAGGATCTAGAGTTCTAGTTTTAATGATATTCTAGTCACACATAGGTACTCTAAAGATATGTATTATACCCTATGGAAATATATAAAGTAAAATGGTCTGTTAGAAATATCAAAAAATGTGTAAAATTAGAGCAATGAATGATTATGATACTATAATTATTTGTTAAGAGGCATTATATGATACTAGAAAAAGAATGTTCATAATCATTGAAAAATGGAAAAGTAAATGATAACAGAAGATCATGTAGTTAAATTTTTTATAGGAAAGAGAAAACATATCATCATAACAATTATTCGAGGCTCACTCCCATTGTAATATAACATTGTATGCTTACGCTCACTGCCAGTGTACTATACATTGTATCTCATGAGATTGAAACATTACCCAATATATTAGATAAATATCCAGTTACACCATTAATATTCATGACATGTAAAATAATATGTGTGAAACAAGAGTAAAAAATAAACCATACATAAATCATAAGCATGACACACATATTTTAATGAAGTGTGAATCATAATCCTATCTCAAGGAAAAAATTAATGTCTATAATATAAGTATTCCCAAGATATGATATAATTATATTCTTATGTATAGTCATATTTTAAATATAAACATACATATTGAACCAAGATTTCCTATTAATAAAATTTATCATGAATTATCAGATATGTAATAATAAGAAATGAACCTCTTAGGTGTTGTTTTTTTGAAACGATCAAAGGATATTTTGAAATATGGATAGTTTATACTATTTAAATATAAGACCACATTATACTAGGATATTTTTCCATATAATAATGATGTTTTTTGAATATATATTAATGGTTACAATTAGTTGATTATAGGGGTACTATAAATGAAATATAATACACGGAAGTTACCTAAAATAAAGATTACATAAGTGGGGGAACTGAGAACGAAATATAAAACAATAATTATACCCAAAAAATAAAGTCAATGTTACTAGGTATATTTTTGAAAAATAAATATAAAAAAATAATGAATTACATGATAATAATTTATAGGAAAAGGGAGAAAAATAATAATAATGTGTAACATAAAACAATTGAGGGTTGTTAGGAATATCTCTTACATTGGGTTTAGATTTACTCTGTGTGTTCACTTAACTTCCTCTAGAATCAAAACATGATATTTAAAAACCTGTTCAGAACATTGTTCAACCATATTTTTATGTAATTTAAATATTTATGTCCTTTTTAATTAAAATGTTTAAAAAAGTATATTTCTTTATAGATTCCCCCAAAATGGTCTCGAATTAATAAAGGTCCAGTGGTATGTTCATTTGTGGCCATTAAATTAACTATAACAATTTAAAATTTATATCACTTTCATAATGTCCAATAACATAATATTTAATATTAATTGTATTATAAATATAATGTTTATATATTAAATATATTTCAAAATTGGTCCCGGACATACAGTGATGGAAAATATAGAACATTCCCTTTATGTAGGCAGTAATCTGCTCATACGAATGGCAACATCTTAGTTATTGAATAGTTATGAAGCATGGTATAAAATTGATAATACATTAGTATAATAAAATTTCAGAATATTTATAATTATAATTTTGTCACACTAACCTGGATATAAAATATTATTGTGGGTATATTTATAAATGAATTATGAGAGATCTATTGAGAATATTACCTCTCCCTTTGGGGTAACACTTTAGGGATCTAAATCATGTTTATTTGGAAAGAAGAACGCTTATAGAAAATTTTATGATGGTTTTGGAGGGAATATATATGAGTTTTTTTAGATAATTCTTAATAATTAAAGGATATATGGGGTTGAAGTGATCTCTTTGAATAGGTGATGACAATGTTATTTTTGTAAATATAAATTTTAATATAAAGGAAGCCCATCTTTAAAAACGTATAGGGAGCCAACATGGAAAATAATAGAGTGGGGGAATGTTATGGTTGTTAATATCTCTTCCATTAATTTATACACATTTTTAGACATAATTTTAGCTATTTTACCCATTGATTTATTAGTTTTACCATTTACACATTCATCAGGGTACCTAGTTTTTACCTAAGTAATTTATTTTTATGAATAAAAATATAATTGAAATTATTGAATAATTTTTACATAATGATCTAAAATATGAAGTAAGTTTTATTTGGTTTTATTTATAAATGTAATAAAAATTAATTTTAATGAAATAATTGCACATCTTATTAAAAACATTTATTTGAAAAATATGTTTTTTTGGCAAAAAAGTTGAATTTAGTGTAAAATTATGATTGTTTTTAAAAAAATGACATGAATTAGATTATTAATATCAATGTAAGAGATATTTGAAATTTAGAAATATTCCAAAACCAGTATCAACCCTGTGAAAACTTAATTAAAATAAAAGCACTACACTTTTTGTTAGAAAGATAATAAATAATTCCTAAAATTTTAAGAATGAGATTATTAAATAAAGTATACTATTATATATCAACATAAATATATGTTTTTTCATATGTTTTTTTAAAATATTTTCAATTATTATTACTTTGTGATAAATTCATAAACAAAGTAATGTTTCTAAAAAAATGTTTTTTTACTATTAATTTAAAAATACATTTTTTCCTAAAAATTTCCAAAAAATATTTGAATGTTTTTTACATGATGATTCAATAATTGAATATTATTTTTTATATTCATTTTTTGATAAGTAAATATTATTCTTTTTGTATTTGTGTTCAAAACATGAAGAGAAGTTTTTTTAGCATAAAGTGTATTTTAAATAATGAATGGATTCTAATATTATTTTTATACTATAAGTCATTATTTTATTATAATGGTCATGATTCCATTCCAATGTTCATATTATGGCCGTGAATAATTAATCTAAAAATTTTATAAGTTTTTTAAATTTATATTACCTAACATGACACACATATATACTTAGAAATGAATTATCTATAAAAATTTATAGGACATTGCAAAAATCATTTATTAGATATATTCTGGAAAATTAAAAAAATTCCCATATTTCCTAAAATTTGATAAGCATGTTAAATGAATTTAATTTTTTTCAGTAATTTTAGAAATTCACAACAAATTAAACTATATATAAATCCTATAACATGTCATTAGATACAACAAACTACATGTATAAAAATTTAAATATAGAATAAATATTAGGGGCATATATGGATTCCATATTCATATTGAAATTTATGCTATAAATGTGTGATGTATGCTAACATGGTTTTGATATGAAATTTAAATTATAAGAAACATGTTTTATGGAAATATTATGAAAATTTATTTATGAACTTTGGAAAATAATATATAGAATAAATAGAATTCCACAAACAAGATTAAGTAAATATTAAACATATAAGTCCTAAAAATCATGAATTATATATCAAAGAAATTAATGGATATAATGAAATAAGTATAGAAATTATATAATTCATCAGAAATAAAAAATATATAATCAAATATATATTTGAATTTATGACAAAAAAATTTATTTGAATAGTTATAAATGAATTTATTTATTTATTTGTCATCACTCTAACCCATGTTATTGCATTCATTGACATTGTGGTAAGTATATAAGAAATAGAGGGGTAAACCACTAACAAATATATAGAACTAAATCCATATTAATACAATAATTGGATATAAAACTAAGTATGTTCTTTTAAAACATAGGTAAAACAGATTTCAGGTTTTAAATAATTTTAATATGAAAAAAAACAAAAAAACAAATTAAATTAATGAATTATCACTATAAGATCATCGAAAAGAAATTTATTCTATTACTTGATGGAAGAATTAGTAAATGAGGGATTTTTTATGGAATCAAATATAAAATATGTATTGATTTATTTATATAAATTCTATAATAGGAGCATGAAACAAGAGATTAGAAGGTGTCTATACTTTAACTTTTTCAGCAATGGGCTCTTACAGAAATTCATTAATGAATCTGGTTGATGATCAATGGTATGATTAAAGTATAGTGAAGATGAATAATTTTTGTAGTACTTAGGAGTCCTATGATTATGAAATAGGGTTAAAAACATTTTTTTGAGGATTAAAATATTAAAGGAAAAATACCATTTAAATCATTAATAAAAATTAATAAAATGAAATAACTAAAAATGAGTTTGTTTCTATTGGAAATTTTGTGGCCACAAAAATATAAATGGTCTCCTATTAGTGAAATACCAGAACTATGATGTCATTATTTCACATTGGACCTTTACCATTTAATCTATACTGTATTTTATTTCTTTTGTTAAATATTAAATCACTCAAAACAACAATAAACATTAATAAAAATTTAAATATTGTAAATTAATATAAACATTTTCCCTTCTGTTGATTATTGTTATATTAAAATGGTAGAAAATATTTTTTGGAGTATATAGGAGATATTTACGATATAAATGGAAAAGGAAAAAATTGATACTTTTCATTATATATGGAATAGAAAGAAGTCAAATATTAATGTATATTTGATGATTGATGTTTAATTATTGTTAATTCTTACTGACATGTGCTAAGGATGATTAAAATAACACATTTTTAGAATCAGTGTAGAAGTAAATATTGTTGATACTAGTTGAAAAACTATTTAGAAAAAAAATGTATTCAGAATAATACAAATTATAGAATATGTAAAACATAATTATATGAATTAATTATTAAATTGTTGAGTATACATAATAATGATGCATACTCAGGCCAGCTAAGTAAAAAATCAACTACATTCCACAAGGACAAAAATTGGAGGAATTTTAACATAAAACAACTGAGTGGCATTTGGGATTTGATTATATCCAAGATAGGATAATTCATGGGAATAAATAATATGGATTTAATTGGTATGCATAGTGCACAACATAATGTGGTTGGCATGAAGGGGATACATAGTGCACACATAAAAAGTGCTAGTGAGGTGAGTGTATGAGTGTTTATAGGATCAAACCTATGATTCATGGCTAAGAGTATGATATAAGACACATGGTAATTAAGTGACATTAAAACCCCATTTTATATGTGGGACTCACTCATATCATGCTATTGTTAATCAATGTTTAAGAGTTACATATATAATCTTGGGTGGATAAGTTCATGTCATGTGTTTCGTCTCCATTAATCCATTAATGAGTATTCACAATGAGTCTTTGAATGGTTGATTCATCAACTGTATATAGTTTTTCTATATACATCATACATATCCTTTGGATCGAATATAAGAGAATTTAAGATACCACTTGATGATGTGATCTACTCTAGGAATACATGATATATTGATCTACTACGAGAGAAAAGTGTGAACCATGCCATAGTATGTGATCATAATTAATATATATGGACTAATTCATGAATAAATTAAAGCTGCCACATTTTTCACTAAATAAAGAGACCTCAAGATGACCAACTGAATAAAGGCATAATGAAAATTTAACTTCATCGGGAAAATTCATGACTTATGCAGATTTACTGTACATTCAAGATTCATGGTAGCTAGACCTATTATGAGATAAATTCTAATATTCTACATGAATAATAAGAATATAACATTAGTGTGACTTATAAAATGTGTTTCCAAGTTTCAAAATGTTTTATTAATGAGTTACCATTTGTTATGAGTTATTGTGAGTGACTATCTATGCAAATATATATGCCATATGAAGAAGTTTTTTAAATTTAAAAAATAAAAATCCAAGTATTAATATCACACAAATAAGATTTAAAACAAATCATCCAAATTGAATGAGGTGAAAAATTTATACCTACATGTTTGAATTCATATAATCGAAAGATTCAATTTTTTTTGGAATTTTATCAAATTCCAATGGGTTAATTCGAAGATTGAACCATATGAATGATCACCCTATTATCAGTGGTCCTATAGATATATATAATGATAAATTATGATTCGTGGGATAAAAATTCGCTAAAATAATCCTATATCAATGACATAGTTTTCATTAATTATATAGTTTATATTCAAATACCATGTAGTGTATTGGTTCACTGAAGAAATACATATGAGTTCTGTGATATAGTTTCATGAAGAATTTAATGAGATGAAATGTTCAAAAACACATTAAAAAGAATAATTTATATTTTTCTAAGATCAATATTTATATGTTATTTATGATATACTAATGAAGAAGTGTGTATGTGATATTCATAATTATACATTAAATTTTAAATGAATATGTGTTATCTTGGACACAAAAATGATGAATTTGGCATTCATGTAATTTCTTTGCTTGAAATGTAGATCAAGATACATATTAAAAATTATCATGCATAAAATTTTTATTCTATGTAAAAATATGGTGCCAAAGAAGATATTGTGATATTTAGTGTGAATCCTTCAATATGACTATTATTGTATATAAGTAATTCTAGTTGATGAATTATAAGATAATTTGATACTACTGATAAGAAAGATATTTTTTTGATGGATAATATGGTTACGTTAAATAAATTCATTCCATTGAGGTAATTAATAGATATGTGGTGAATGATACTATTTTTATTCATGTGATATCATTGAGACTATAAATATAAGGAGATCCACTATGATATCAAATCATATTGTCACCAATTGATGAAAAATGACTATGTAAATGATGTTTATTATCAGATCATAATAGTTTAATACATTATCAATGGTTTCTAGTAATTTTGCAATAATATTTGGTATATTTATAAACAACAACATTGAAGAACTTGTGGTAAATTTATAATAAATTCCACACACATATGAATATTGTTTCTTCCTACCCTCTAGTAATTCGATGATACCAGTCCAACTGTTGTGTATGAATTATGATTAAATCTATTATCACTATAATATAATAGTAATAAAAAAATAAATTACCTAACAAGATCTAAGAACAAAAATGTGTATGCTTTCACACTGAGTTCAAACCTTTTAAATATTGTGTTCCACTGTTCTTTGTTTATATCTACATTTCATGATTAGGTGAGGTTGCATAGTGTATCTATTGTTCAATTTTAGTTATGTAGGGAAAAGGTTCGATTATAATAATGGATAATGAAGAGAAAATAAAAACATGGGAATTACTAGTTTCATTGATTCAACCCTTATTAGAATCGTGCATGATCCATCTAGGATCTATAATTAAAATTAGAGCCTAGGTCCACCTCATTCTCGATCAATGTTTCCAAAAATATTTTTATATGATCTATTTTTATTGTAGATCAATTGTTGACATAGAAGTTCCTCATGTGATGTCGTGATCACTAATCAAGTTAAATAATACAGGATTGCTTCTGCTAAAATTATCAATATAGGAATAATAAGAAGGAAAATTTTGAGAAAGACCATAATATATAATAAGAATAAAACAATATTTTAATCTGATCATGGTGATAAATTATCATCTATATAATATATTTAATATGATTTTTTTGATGAAAATTTTCATGTTGTGAAGAGTATGAAAAGATGTGTCTATTAAAACAATTTAAGAATTAAAGTATCAAATTCCCATGTAGGCATAGAATGTTTTATATGTTGTTCCATCATGTATAGTTTTTTTAATCAAGGATCATCTCAATGTAGAATAAAAAATTATAGAGTAAATTTATTAAATAAATTTTTAACAGTTATGTAAATCCAAAAGGCACAATTATCTCATATATACATTTGAAAAAATTTCAATGAAAATACATTAATTATTTATTAAAAACATCTAATAAGTAACTTTTTGAATGATGTATTAGAAATTGTTCTATGGGAAGTGATCCACAATTTTTGAAAAGATAATCAATATCTCTTTAAATTTAAAATGATCCTAGTTTGATTTCAATACTAAAATAATTAAAGAGATTGAAATATCATTATAAGATTAAAAAAATATACGATGATTAGATAATGAAGTTGAACAGATAATTAGAACATTATCTAAGAAAATTGTTAGATGAGATGTTCATCCTCCATAATAAATTCCATTATTTAATATTAATATTTCAAAATTTGGATGCAACCCAAGTTAGAAGTTCAAATTCTACTTCAATAAATAATGATGTGGCAAAAAAAAGATCATAAATGACTCGGGTATCAAAGAATTATCAATGTGGATGTTAGAAGGTCTAAAACTCATCTTGAGAATCATAATATATGAGATCATACAAGATGATATCCCACAAGTGAAAAAATTTATCTGATGATAAATACATTTCATTTAATAAAAATGAAAATAAATGAAAATTTGGCATAAATGTAGAAAAATGAATATGGTAGAATACTCAAAAAAAAATTAATGGTGGTGGACATTTACCAGAAAAAATATACCCAAATAGAATATAAAATGTTTCATTGACATACCAATATAAAGAAATAAAAAATATGGAAAAATTAAACCATTAATGAAATGAAAAATATCATTCATCCACTATTACTGTTTCCAGAAGATTTTGAATCATGATAAAGTGTGATCAAACAAAATTTCAATGTATGATGATTATAAAAGGCTTATATTTGGGTGGAGTAGATATAATGTGAGTAAGAAACCCTCTAAATAGAAATTGATTCATCATTAGATATCATGATAAAATTGATGCATTTTCGACATCTTTTATTTAAGATTTTAATATTTAAATTAATTTATTTTACACTTTCTGTTAAATATTTTTTGTGGTGTAATTTTATAACTAAATTAATTAATTAATAAGTTTTTATAATTAATTTTTTATTTAAGTACTTTTTATTAATTAATATTATCAAACGTAGTTTTTAGGTTCTTCAATATCCTATTTATTTTTTATAATTTAATGTTATCTCTTAATAATATTTGGGTGTTTTTTGGTTAATATTCAATTAGTTAATCAATTTAATTCATTCTACAAATTTAAAATAAAATTTATTTTATTTTTTTATTATTTTTATTCTTAATTAATTTTATTATTTAATTAGTTGTCAACATTTAATTTATTTCTTTTAAATTTAATGTACAAAATTAAAATTATTAATCTATATTTTAATTTTAATTTTTCTATGCATTTATATTATAAGTTATTGATGTCAATGAAATTTATTAATTAATCGTCTTTTTTCTGTTTTTTAATGTGGATTTCATATTAATAATCTTTTATTTAATTTTACTGATAATATTAACATTTTATAACCTTATTTTAACTTTTTTTTTTCTAATTTTATTTATTTCTATTTTGAATTAATATTAGTCGTTGTTATTTACATTTCCATTTTTTTGACCTACCGGCTCTGTATTGGTGAGACATTTCTCACGGACACACATATCCTCTTCATTGTCTCACATCTCACAAACACACTACCCCAACGACATCTACCGATGCCCCATCCTCATTCCGCCAACACTATCCCACCATCACCCCGACTCCACTCGCATTGTTTCCCTTCTTACCAACCATGATCCCAACCAAATCTAAGATAAAAACATCAAAAGTTTTCCTTATATAAGTCCAATTTGACAAACCCCAAATCAAAACATCAACGGTGGAAATTTCATTGCTATATGAAATCAAAGAACAAATATGAACCCCAATTACCAAATAACCCATGTAACGCCCCTATGTGAACCCGAAAAACTTCACTATCATATGTATGTGCCACTGCTATGTGAAGGAAGAGCCACTGGTGCTGAAGGAGGAGGACCCACGATCACCATCTGAACCAATCCCGAAGGTAGCCATATTAGGTCGGGATGCTACCATTGATCATTGCTGAACCCCATCATTTCGAAGAGTATGTCGAGGCCTATATGAGGAGAAAAACCGTGTTTCTGCCACGAGAGGATGTTGCTGCCACCTGTAGGGAGCCATTGGGCCTCTCTTCTATGAAGCAAAACTAAAACCCCTATTTGCATCGAAGATGAAGATGATGAGGGGGAATAAATAAATAAATAATAATAATAATATAACAATAAAAAGATAATAATAATATAAATTAAGAAATAAATTATATTAATTAAATGAAATATAAAATAAAATAATTTAATCAAATTAGTAAAACAAAAATGTTAATAATAATAATGTATAAATAAAATTTATTATTAAAAATAACTAATTTAATCAAATAAAAATAAAATAATAATTACATTAATATTAAAAATAATATTAAAAGTATTAATTGTATTAATTAAAATAAACATTAATTAATATATTTAATTAAATAATTAACCTAATAAATTAATTACATTTTATCTTAGAATAATAAAATAAATAATAATCATTTATTACATTATTAAAATATGACTTTATAAATATCAATTATTTAATTTTAAAATTACTAATTAATAATATATTTAGATAGAATAAAATAAATAAAATAATTAATTAATGTATCTAATAATTATTAACCAATTATTCTAAAACATTAATTTAATAACATTAATCTAATTAATTACATGTGTAAATATTTATTATAACCTTTCTTATTACAATAAAAACAATTTTGAACAATTCTCTGTGTATATTTCCAGATTCATGTGAGAGTTAGGTTGACGTCTAGATTCAATAAATTCAACTCTCACAATGTTAGATATATGGGTTAACATGGTTGGATAATATTTTCACAAAAAAAAACATATGTTTGTGGTACATAAGTGGATGACTAAACTTTGTCACTGTTTGTAGTGAATAGTTAACAAGATAATGAAAAAAGATTTGAAGGAGAGAAGAGTAGAATTTCGGTGGATCTATATTTCATTCACCATTAAACATTTAGAGAGAAGATAGATAATTGGATATCCACTCTTAGAGACCCAATGAGAAACTATAATAGAGCATCATGAGATTGAAAGGGGGTTTATCTTATTCACTTTTTAAATTATGATACTCTATAATTGTATATTTCTAATTATTATAATGAACATTTGTTTAAGATAATTAATTTGAGTTTTGGGGGACATTCATTTATATTAGTTGTCTTTTATTTCATTTTTCAATCATTATTTTCAATGATTTTAGAATTGATCAGTGAGATCAATTCTAAAACCATTCAATTACTTCACTCTACTAGCACTTAGTTTCAAACTCCACGATCATTTTGGGAGACTAATAATAGATTCACTTTTAAAAAAAAGATTATTTCCAAAATAAAACATCAAAACATACGGTTCATGTGTTCTGTTGTACATTTATAAATTTATTTTTGTACTTGAATCTTTTTTAGAGTGGAAACTCCCAGATTGATCAATCTATATGATTTATCTCATGATGAGGGAGATAAGTCATTCATATTTAGTGGTTAAGTTTGTATTCATTTCAATGAAAATGAATATTTTTAGACCAATAGGATAATATTTTCCTAGGCTTTGCATCATGATTGTTCACCTATCAAAATTTTTCCTCTCTATTGCTCATTGTTTACTTATTACATCCTATTTAATCATTTGTCTTGAACAAAATTATAAAAAAATCATTATTTATTATCATTGTATTCATAAATATAATACAGAAAATAAAAAAAACAAATTGGCAAAGTCAAAAATATATGTTCACCCAACTATTTTGAATAGGGGGAATGTTTTGAAGAAAATCGGTCCCTCCAATTCTACCTTTGCCTTCACTTGAAATCGACTATACATTTCCCTGAACTATATTTAGTAGGAAAATAAAAATAGTAAATTATGACAGGTTTCAATGACATTTAGGCTTACGCCATAAAGAACAATCATAAATAATGAATTTAGGAGACCAATCTTCAGTAAGATTCTAATATTACAGGTAACATATGTTTAATTATGGTTTAATTTTTTTAAATTTCAGAATTTAGATATGTTCATTTTAATTTATTTATTAAAATACTTATTGTAAGTGATATGTTAATTTTTTTGTTTATATTAGTTTAGTTTTTTCCATTTTTATGTTTAGTCATATATAACTTATCTATTAATTGATTTTGTTGAAATCTAATTGTTTTAAATTTTAAATTTTAATTAAAAACAAAAAATATATTTTAAGAGTATATAATAAAATAATTCTTTTTGTTTTATAAATGATTTATCAAATTGGTGAAGATTTATTATTTCTTTTCATCTCTCATTGATGTTTTGTAGTTTTAATTAAGTTATGTCATTTCAACTCTGATTACTATTGTTATAATTTAAGTTAACAATAAAAATATGAATAAAATTATGTTTCTTTTAGTTTACTTATCTTTTTTTGATAATTGATATTTTTTTATTCACATTTGAATGTAATTAATAGACTTGTATATTTTTTTACTACTTGATGTTGCTTTGATTAGTATAATGAAAAATTAATCTTCTAATTATGGATATGAACATACTCATAGAAATGGGAAGGAACATAGAGTGGATCTTATATATAAGAATCCTCAAACATCATTACATGAGACATATACTTACATGGGTGAAAATGAGTCTGATGGTTGGTAATCGTGGTACCACACCTTTACCAAAATTATCAATTTCCAATAGCGAGCAATAGAGTATACCAATAGGATCTGATGGTAGTGATATTCCAAAAGGTGAAAATTAAAAAACATTATTTTGTATCAGTATAGGAAAAAGAAAAATTAGAATTTTTTTGATGATTGGTGAAGTTTTGATATAGAGAAATTATCACTACTATATGAGACCATATTGGTATGTTTTTTTGTCATTATTTTACAAATCTCGGAAATTTTATGGTAGTATATGTTTTTATCCTTTTTTATCATATGACTTATGATTTACCTTATACTGGAGAAGTCATGAGGAAATTTTTATCATTGGGTACTAAGATATGGAGGAATTTTAAATCATTCCTCACATCATAGTTCATTTTAGGGAATATCCAACATGAAAATCCATGTGATATATTTCCATTTGTAGGTGTAGATACATTGAAATAATTTTTGAATGTAGAAGATGAGAAGAGTTTTTAGTAAGTGAAATTTTACCTTTTTAGATATTTTTTTATATTACTGACCATGTAAATGATTTCATTATTCTAAATTATTAATTTACAATAATCAAGGAGATCTCATTTGGAGATACAAGATTGAAATGTAAACCTCATATTTTATCTTGAGGAGGTTATAAATTATTGGAAGAACACAAGAGAGAAAAAAAATTTAAAACCTGAGATCTGTGTCATCAATATCTATATATTTTTTCCCCTCCTCCCCCCGCTAAAACTAAAAAATTGAAGAGGACTCTAACAAAGAAAAATTGGCAATATATTATGGAAGAGTCAATAGTTTTAACTGATAAGATTTTATGATTTTTATTTAATTAAAGAAGTTAAATAAACTCTTTATATATTGTGATTCCTTATAGATTTTTCAAATATTACATATAGGATTATCTTGAAGAGAAGAGGACACTGGGGGTCTTTATTGACGAGGGTATATATGATATTTTAACTACAAGAATGGGAAATCCCAAACACCCTGGTCATGTATAAGGATACCTGGTAGGTGTATCAGTAAGAAAAGTGTTTCCATGCTCAGATTATTCATCAAACTTCCATGTTTATATAAAAAACAGGATCCTTAGAATCCAAAGTTTAAGATATTCATGTGATGATGGATGCTGGGATCACAATTTCAGTACTTGCGATGTTTTCAGACATAAATTTTTGTCATTGAAAGTATATGAGATTCCAATTGATGCTTATCTTTGTGGGAATGAAATGAATGTATGACTTTTGAAAATTTATATCATGGATCTTGTGGCTAGAGATCAATTTTACATCAACACAATGAAATTGTTTTCCATGTATGTCAATTGACAAAAAAATCATTCCTTTAATTTATTGAAAATTTATAATCATCTATTAATTTTTTTGTTATCTACATAAAATTTGTACAAATAATGATAATAAATGTGTATAAGGATTTATAGACCAATATTTTATTTCTCATATAGATTATATAATGACAGATCCTGATAGAATAGTTTATATAGCTGAAATATTTCATAAGAATGTTATTATTTAGTGTTTGAAGATAACATATCTTGAAAGGTATGAGATATTTTTTCTCAAAACCTATTATATATCACTTAATATTTTAAAAATATATATTATATATTCGTTTATATGAGTTTTATTTGGATGTTGGGTATTTTGTTTCAAGAGAGAAGACATTGTATTGGCTATTCTCTATCCATTGTGAAGTGAGAAAATTTTAAGAATGTCTTGAAAACAAAAGTTTTCTTATTTAAATAATTGTTTATATTATAATGAATTAAATTTATTATCTCATATTATTTTAAAATAGTGTATAAAAATTCTTTATAGAGATGATAAGAAAGAAGAGTCCCAAGATCAAAATTGAAAAATCTAAGGGGAATTTTCATTTACAATTACAAAATTTTTCATCTATTAATTTAAAATGTTATTTTGATTTAAAATATAATTTAAACAGTTTTATAAACAACAAGGTGGATCCAAATGTTAATATATGTTATAATATTCATGTATGAAATAATTTCAAATGGGACAGTTATAATTTTTTATAAGGATATATTTATTTATAACACATTCCATAATATTTAATATGTTTTATTGAAAATTCAAGTCAAATGATTTCTATATTATCTTTGTATATTTTTAATGATGCATGGTCTTATAATACAGAGGAGTTGAGAGATTTAAAAATATCATGGGAAAATAATTTTATATGTTGGATTTATTTTTAGATTATTTGAAATTTTAGTTCTATGCGTTATTTTCTGTTTTTTCTACTACGTTTTCTGTCGCCTTTCCTTCTATTCTCGGGTTATTAATATGGTTAAGGTTTAATCAATGAACAATTTCAAGAAAAAACATTTTGATTATCCAATAACTGACATGCAAACCCATTTATGACATCATTTATTTAATAAATGACATGGAAAACCAATTGCGAATATTATTTTATAATGTTAGTTTTAGTTAACATATGTGAAAAAGTTATTTACTACCTCGCATATAATAACGTTGTTTAATAACTCATGTTAAAAGGCATAAAAACCGATATGAAGACCTGTTTATGCACTTGTGATGGGAAGAATTCAAAAGAGAATAATTATTAGTTTTACCTTCCCATGTCTTTGGAGATAAGATCTATCTATAAGTAGAGACCAAGGAGATAGAATTCTTCTTTACTTCCATTAAGAATGAATTTGATAGTGGACTATCGAGGGAATAATAAAATTAATTTTGTGTGATGAATGATCCTAACTGGATGTAGGGAAACTATTTTATGGAAGAACTTATCAGTGGTAAGGCTATACCTAGGTTAAAAGATTTGATAAAATTGGATTTTAAAGAGACTACTTACAAGGGAACAACATTAGATCTCATCAGCCACTCGGCAGAAGAAATGTTTAAGGAGACCTTTCTAATTAATTCCCCTATTGAGTTTTCTGAAAGGATATATGTGAGATTGATACAAGTGGATGAAAATAAAGAGTAGTGAGATCGGATCAATAAGAAGTAACTTTTTATCACAAGAGGATTCAAATAAATGAGGATATCTGTAGAGGAGTTCATTAATATGTTGGGTAAGATGGATTATTGGTTTCAGGATCTAATCAAAGATAACCTGGTTATATTGATAAATAGTCTCCAATGTAAATTATATAGGGATAATAATAATAATATCCTCTAATGTTTTTTATTAGTTCATCCATATCATACGGTGAATTATGTTTTGTTTTTTATATTTTTGAGGTTTCTCACTTTATACTCAAAAAGTGTGGGAAAATATTAAAAATGTAATTTTCTATCAATTTCTAACTATGAATGATAAATAAATAAAAATTTAGTGTTCCAAACACTTCTCATGGAGAAAACTATACCACAATATGAAATATATATAAAGGTAAGACATCATCTAAAATACAATAATTAATCCACAAATATAAAACTGAAAATCTCATTGCAATGAGTGTATCTATGATCCCTTAATCACTAAAATCACACAAGGTCCCATGAATCAATCACAACCACAAAATCCTTATGGAACATTCTTTTTCTGTAGACCTGGCATAACATTACCAACAAAAACGCATGGAAAAGGTAGGGTGTGTAAAAATAGGCTATCAATATTTCACCAAATATTTCTTAGGAATTATCAACAAAAATAAACCATTTATTTTTTAATTGAATAATGAAAATAATTATTTTCAATTAAAATTTTCCATCAAAACATGATTTCAAATTATAAAGATGAAATATATATAAAAAATTATCATAAATGAACATTTTTCTAAAATTTAATGGAAAATAATTAAGTACTCCAATAAATACTAGTATTTGTTAATAAAGTCACAATAAATAACTATGGAAATATCCCCTAAGGTAAGTTAGTTATTGGATATAGAATACTCACACTACTTAGAAAATCATCACAACTCAAAGTGTGTGGATACATCCATAAGGATTTGGCTATTGAGATAGAATCAATCATCACCCTATCTGAAGAGATAATCATGCCGAAAATGGTTTACATAGAGTTACTCTCAAAAATACATTTTCTTGGTAGTTAGATTATTACAGTTATTTTCATAATGATCCAATTAATACTAATGATCACATGTGTTTTCAATTGATCAGTAATTATTTAATTGTAAAATGAATTCAAATAATTATTTATTTTCTGAATTTTTAGATCCCATGTACCATTTCGATATGAAAACCCAAATCATAGGTTTTTCATAAAAACACATGCATTTAAAAATAATCTCTAATTTAAATAAATTATCTCATGAATCTAAATGAAATAATTTTACCAAATCATATCTCATGTGAAGCTATTTTTTGTAAAAATCCACCTAATTGATAAATTAATTTTAAAAATGATTTTTGCTTGAAAAATATGTGCCTCATTGAAATAAAAAATCAAGAATACTAAATTTTTGGAATTAAATTGAAAATACATTTCAAATTAATTAAAAAATTCAAGGTTTTAAATATATGAAAAAATTATTAAACCACTTATCAACGATAACATTATTAAATTATCAATTACCCAAATTGGGAGTCTCCAATTGAGAATCGCGAATGAGGAATATTTTGATGGAATACCTATAATCATAATTCATAAAATCAAGGTTCCTATATACCAAAAAAATAAGGATCCATCACTACATAATAAAGGGGAAGGTAAATAAGGAAGATTCCATGTCAAATTAAATTCACTTACTGAAGAGAAACATCCACTAGAACATCAATGAGAAAGAAAAGTGGATGGAGATTCATAAATCATCACTATAGTGCTTTAAAAATACAAATGGGTGAATTATAGTTGAATGATATTCATTTATAATACAAAGGGGGTCCTTAGATGTCAATTAGAATTTTATAAGGATAAATCCAGTTCACGCAATTTATGGGGTTAGGCTATATGGTTTATACTAACTGTACACATAAATGTGCACCCTTACTGGGCTTCTATAAGGGGTTCACAGTTTGGATACACATCTAGACTAACCATGTTCAGACCTTTAAATACCCCAATATCCTTATCAACATGTTCAAAGGTTTCATGTTTTGTACTAACTGTGAACCAACCATGTGCCACTATCTAAAACATCCACACATGGAACAAGCTTCGTTAAGATAAATGAAACAGTGTCCCCTAACCACAAAAAAAATTGTGCATAGATCCATATACTTCCAAAAATATCAAAAAAGTATTAAAAATAAATCAAAATAATATATAAAAAAGTATTATAAAAAATGGTACATGAAGTACCTACAAGCTAGCAACGGGATGTTTTGATTTCCACACCACAAATCATTTCTACCCCAAAAAAATCTTTTCATGATGGCTGCACATTAATGATATGAAGAAACATCACCCTCATCAATAAATCATACTCATAAGTATCACGGAAAAAATAACCATGTTTTTAAATCACAAAGACCACTAGTATATACTTCCCACAAAGTGCCTTCATCTTGAAATCCAAAATCTGAACCAAGGACATAGTAATATATAAATTAGGTTCTATGTCAAGGTTATCCCAAATCAAGACATGACATGTGTCAGGGATATACTTTCTGAGATGTGATATGTGAAACACATTATTAATCGATGTAAAATTAGGTTGAAAAGAAAAACATTATTCTACCTTTTAGAGCTTCTAAAAAAATTAAATATTAGGACATATATGAATGAAATGTTTTCTAATTTTCCAATCCATTGGAGACCCAAAGGAGATAAAACTCTCAAAAACACATTGTAAAAAAACATTAAACTCAAAAGTGTATTAATGAAGATCAAAATAGGATTTATACTGACTCTAAAATATTACCAATTTTTATGAATAAAAAAATATTTATTATCATCTCTTAGGATAAATTGGGTAAATCCAGAGATGCGAAACCAATATCTAAAAAAGCAATGGAGACTTACACAAAATCAAGAACACATGAATGAATACTATACTAAATAATATGTATAGATCATTCTCTCTGGCCATTCATTTATATATGATATTCTGTTATCAAATAAACCCAAGATCCCATTTCATTTCAGAGGAAACTCTAAAAAAAGATGTTAATTGGTGATCTATGTCATAAACATTAAACAAATGTAAATCAGTGGAATATAATGATCTCCTAGGAATATAATCTTCCTTAGTCTCCACTTTTGATTATATTATGATGGATAATGAATTATTCTGATTTTTTCAACTTATTAATCACTACCAATATTACATTCATTCCATTTAGGGGTATAAGGAACCCTGACTATGAAATCCATTGAAATATCTTCCCACTTCCATGACAACATTAGAAGGGCCTAATGAAAAACTGTAGTGTTTTTGTTCTTTTCCTTTAACTATTGATATGTAAAAGAATGAGAAATAAAATTCGGAGGGTCTTGTCCCATACCTAAATTGTAGAACCATCACTGCATGTCATCAGACATTTACTTGGTGGCAGGGTACACCACTAACTAGAAATTATAGAAATACCCCAACATAACTGTTATGACCTGTAAATGTATGATTATATATTTCTAAAAAAATAAAACACCCTACGAAGTTAAATTCCACTTATTGATACTCTCCCCACTACAATGAGATTCCCTAAATCCATGTAATTCATCATTGAGATATTACTCCCAAATAATCTTCTCAATAAGTTAGGAGGTCAACTAAAAAATGTCAGGAATCATCATTGCTTTACTCCCCCCCCACACACACTCACACCAAAATTAAAATGAGTAAAGAGAGAAATAAAATAACACTATTATGAATAAGTTTTCATGACTTGGGTATCAATTTTCATACTAAAATCATCATCAATGACATTCTCCAAAACAACGGTCGAGGAAATATGTAAATCAATTGATTTTAGATACCCTACCTATCATCTTTGATGCAGGTTCAAATATTTTTGAGAGAAGATATAAAATATGTTTTTTTGTTTAGAATAATGGAAATGTTTTTATGAAAAGGTAATGTATCCAACACTTAATATCATGCATCATAGATGTGAGATTGAGATCATGACTAGGATAGTACTTATCATGTGTTCTGTGATATTGAGAACCATATACCAGCACCGTATAAACATGTATGAGAGCACATACCACACCTGAACTCGATGTGTCATAAAAGACCATGAAGCCCTTCCTAGCCTTAAAAAGAGTCGACAATGGTGTAGAAGCCAAAAGGTTATTCAAATCATGAATATAAATATATCATTTCAAATACCAAACAAAAATTACTCCCTTATAAGTGATAGTGTTCATTAGAGAATTCTTATTTGATAATTCCTTGAAAAATCAGTGGTAATACCCTACTAAGACCAAGTTTTTCCAAATCTCAAAAAAATTCATAGTTTTTCACATATTATAATTACCCTACCCATATCTGGATCAACTGAAATACCATGTTCTAAGACCATGTGTCCCAAGAACATCACTTCTGAAACCCATATATTTTATTTCTAAAGCTTGGAATGAATTTTTTTTTCTCTCAATTTTTCCAAAACTGCTCTTAGTTGAAGTTCATGATCCTCCTTTATTTTTGAGTAAAATAAAATTTAACCCAAAATAACACTAGAAACGAGTCCAGATACTCATGGAAAATCATGATCATCAACACTATAAAAATAACATTAGTATTTTTTTAGAATAAAACGGATAATAAGATAGGTATAATGTATAACACTACCCATAAAAGTAGTCTTCCAAATGTAATATTAATTGATTCTCATCTAGTGGTAACCAGATCAAAGAAAAATCATTGATAACCACTTATCCCATTTCAACTGATCAAATAAATAATAAATTTTAGAAATTATATAAATTTTCATTAATATAAATTGAATGGGTTTCTGGTATTTAATTAAAAATAGAATTGTTTAATGAGATGTCTCTAAAAAATCATTGGATCTTCCCTAGGAGACACATTCTAGAAAATAAATCATTTATCCAATAAATAATCCAAGTGAACCTTAAAATATTTTTTTAGTTTGTTCTATATGATAATAAGGTATTGAGAAATATTAAGTACCTTATACCTAGTCAACCAAAAATTCTACCACTCCTACTGGAGGCAAGAAAAAAATTTATTTTGAAAGTGGTTGGGAAACTAAATAAATACTTAATTAATATCACCTCTCAAAATTACTCCACCATATCAAAAACAAATAAATTTATCACCAAGAGCTACTGAAAATCTAATTTTCTAGATATACTTGACCTCAGGTCCCATTATCCATGGAAAACACAATACACCTCATCATGGATAGTAAATGAGACCTACAAAAGATAAATTTAAATCGAAGATTTGAAGTTGATCTACCAATCCTTCCTGAGAATTAAATATATAGGATTTATATTTGGAACCATAAAATTCCTAGTGATCTCAATATCTAATAAATTGAAGTCATAATATAGGTATTAAAGACACTTCATTCTAATCATTCTGTAGTGAATTGAAATACCTATCACATATAACATTAGATCTATAGAATGATTTAGCATATTCACAGTATGAGTCAATATGAATGAATCATATGCACATTTATCAAAAAAATATTCACTAAAGATTAATCAATTGTGATGGTACTCATCACTATTATTGTAACCTGAACATCTTCTTCTACATCCTCTCCCACTACATGGAGAAGCTTAATTTAGGATGCTTATGGCTGGAACCCCTTAGTTATAGAAGAATTTTATTATAACAAAAAAAACATTAGGTGTTTATGATCCCACACAACAATACGTGGTAAAAAATACATGAAAACATATCTACAATTGGCATGAGCACTCCCATGAAACACAGATCTTTGATGCCTTAGTAAAATCATGCTTTAAATACTGAACCTTTTCACATTGGAAGGATGTTAATGGGCTTGTTCAAGAAATCATATATGTTTGGATGGTTCATAATGTTTATATCTACCATGAGACTCATCATGATTCCTTTATCCTTTAAATTAATAATATAATTTCTACATAGAGTAAGGGTAAATACCATGAAACATGAATTATCATCTAGGTCAATTTCATCCATCAACTATTTTTCCATCGTATCTGAATAAAAAGTGACTTTCAGTATGAAAAGAAGTGATCATATATCACATCCAAGAATCATCTCAAATATACGGGACATTATCAACTTTATCTTCATAATATCCGGAGAAAATTGAACATGTTGAGACAAGAATTTTTCAAACTAATTCATGTTCCTATAACCTTGTTAAAGTTTGAGGAACTTCATAGACATTAAAAACCCCACTGAATCTAGAAATTTATATTATATGAAAATATATATAAATTATTCCCACCCCAAGAATTCATATTTCTTTGACATAACCATAAAATCCCATAATATCTTCCTAGGTCCTTCAAGATTGAAGGTATAACATTCCACCTTTATAGAGTCTAAAATTTCCATGAATTCTAAAAGTATCTCAATATTGTTTAATCAATTTTCTAGCTACTAATGAATATTTGATCATTTTAAAGATGATGGTTTCTTCCAAATTAAATATTTATCATGATCTCATGTTTCATCCCATTAAGGTTCCACTACTTAAGCCTAAACAAGAATGGGTGAAACTAATTGTCCCATAGATTAGGAAGAATTAACTACTATTTCAATATGATATTTTATCAATTGCAGTGTTATCATATCCTAGTTTACCAGAAGCTACCTTCTGAGATCTGTCCAAAGATCTTCTTGGGTGAATGGTACTATAAAACATGAAAATGAAATCCAAAACCATCAAAATGGGTCCTCAAATAATCAAATCAATCAATAGATACTAGAGTAACAATTCCATAAAATAGAAATCAAATATATGGGATTTAAAAATACTCATATCAATTTTTTAAATGGTTATAATTAGATCAACGTATTCCCTAAAGACACTTTTCGAAAGAACTAATAGTTTCTTAACAATTCCTATGATAAGATATGGTATAGAACTCACATGTGTCTACCATCTATGTCTCGAAAATTCCACCTCACATATACCATTAAACCTAGACTTGATACATTCATCAATATAATATGAAATAACAATAAAATCCGACATAATTTTTTCATGAACTTACCCAATAAACCTAGTACAATCATACCCAAGATGGACCTGAAATAAACTGAGGGGTATTCCCAATCTTAATGGGTTGGCGACTAGTTCGTGAGTATCATCAAAAAGTTAGATGGAACAATTTCATCAAAAAAATAATAAATCAATATATAATAGTGATAGATAAATCAATGAAAATATGGTATTCAAAACACTCCTCAAGGTAAAAAACATACCATGTGTAGATAGATATTCCAAAATAAAATATCATTTAAAATTTAACACGACATCCACCAATATGAAACTAAACACCACCATGAAAAGAGTATATCTCAACTCCACTAATCACCACCATATTCTAATTTCCCATGAATCTAGAACACATTTTACCTTCAAGTGTCTCTTTCCCTTTTTCGAAATATTGAATAACTTAATCAATGAGAACCCAAAGGAAACGTTAGGGTGTTAGAAAAATTTATTTGTTTGTTTGCACAAAATATTCCATAAGTTCCTATAAAAACAAACCACTTATTAATTAATTTAAATAAAACGAAGCATAGAGATCATTTCCAATTTTTAGTTAGAACATGATTTAAAATTAAGAATATTGAAAAGATATCAATAAATGGATTAAATTAAAATTTTCTAAAAATGGAAATTAAATGAATAAATAAGTTCAATAAATAATGGCATGTAATAATAAAATATCAAAAATCCCCATGGTTATATTCCTTGAGGCTCTTTTGTTCGAATATATAGGATCATCACACAAAACTACCAATCATCAGGGCTTATGGTGTCTACATATGACCTTAAGGCTCAATCAGTCAGGGTAGAATCAGTCCAAACCCCATACATAGAAAATAGATCAAAATATAGTTTAGTTAGAGTTTTTATCATCAATACTATTGGAATGGAGTTAGAGTCTAGAAATATTATCCTAACTACATTCTAACTACTCATAATCACATGTTCTTTCAATCTTTCAATCAATATATCATTTGAAAATATTTTAAATCATCATCTAATTTCCTAATTTCACTTTTCTACATTCAATATCAATATCTAAAACCGAATCATTTGTTTTCAATTAAATTTTTTCCATTAAAATCATCTTTTATTTAAATCAATTTTATCATGAATTTAAATCAAATCCCTTTTCATTTCAGTAAATATTTTCTATAAATCCACATAATTTGAAATGTCTTTGAAAAAGGGTTTCTATTTCAAAAATACATGCCACTGTGAATTAATACTTGAAGTCTACTCATTTGTGGAAATCAGTTAAAAACAAAATTTCAATCAAGAAAAAAATTCATGTTTTCAAATTTATGAAAATATTTATGCAACCACCTACATTTTACCATTTTAGAAAATGATATATAACACAAAATAGGATTCACCAATGGATAATTAAAGGTGGGGAAGATAAAAGAGTAATATATAGTATCATAATCTATATAATCATTGTCTATATCAAAAAAAAACCTTAGGATACGTCACTGCTAATTTATTAGAGAAGGGATGATATGAGGATTCTAAATGACCGATAATTCACTTGCTGGAGAGGAATCAAACACATCCACTGGGACTTCAATTTGAAAGGAAAGGTGTTTAAGAAGGAAATGTCCTATATAAGAACCTCAAAGAACCAAATTATGTAATTAAGGTTGAATAAGACACTTTTAGGATGTTATATAGGGGACCTAAGATTTTAATTAAATTCTTTTTATGATTAAAAAAATTCTCATTATTTACTAGGTTAATCTGCAAGGTTCCCACTAATTATGCACCAAAATATGCACCATAACATAGAATCTATAATGGTTTCATGGTTTGTAAAATTTGTTAAACTAACTATGAACCAACCCTAAAAAACATCACTATCCAAATATATATGGTTTTGTGGGGAGGCCACATGGTTTAGATGAAAAGTGTGCCAACTCTGGTCCACGATCCATAACCACCAAATATGGAAGAATGTTTTTTGGGATAAACAACATGGGTTTCTCTAACTAATCATTAAATATGAAAAACCCAAAAAATATCCCAAAATATCATAAAGTCTTCATATATAACTTGCAATAATATACATATAGATGATGGCCTCAACAAGGGTCATGAATTACCTAAATGAAGGAAAAATGATGCTATAATATGTAAGGGGTACCCATGCCTTATTGTGAAATATATAATAAAGTGATTAAATACCCCTATTAGTTTTATGGGGGAATCAAATGTATGTATTAGTGTTTATTATAACATAAATGGTGGTCCCATGTTAAACATGATGTTTAAATATTGTAAGTAAACATTTCATTCTTTGGAAAGCATATCGTAATTCCTATAGCTTAATTGAATAATGAAATTAAATGATAAATTATAAATTTTGATAATTTTTATTTTATTAAATGAATTATTGTTTTGTATTCATCATTTCAAAATTCTATTAGGGTGAATTTTTAATATTTTTAGAAATAGTTAACTTTTGGGTGAATAGTGTATATATTTATTTTACATATAATGTCACTATTAAGCATTATTATGATATAAGAATAATTTGAAAGCCTATAAAACATTTTAATAGCCAAAATATACATTTAATAAGTATTATAACTCATTTTAAAATTATACTTTTTAACATGGAAATATAAGTTTAACATTTTATAATCTATGAAATGTTTTAGTTCATTTAAAAATTATTTCTTAATCTTATATAATAATAAGTTATTATAAGGGTTCCTTAAGTTTTTTGGAATGATTATAAGTTAAAATAAGTATCATTTTATTTAATCTGATCCAATTATTCCCATTCAAATCAATAATATACCTAATTTTTGTATAAAATCATTATTATGTTTAAACATGCATTTTTTTAAAATTAATTTTCATTAAAGTTTCCCAAAATCATTTCAAATTAATTTTCACCAATTATAAAAATTGAATCCTTGAAAATATACTCCATAATTTTAATTAGAATTCAAAAATTCATTTACATGTTATGTTTAATTTTTGGTCATAATATTTAGTAACCAGGATAAACATGTATCACAATAGTTAATGGTAAAATGGTTTAGAAGAGAATAAATAAATAAATAAGGATTCTAGATAAACAAAAACATGTTATATCCTTAGATAATATTACACCTATAGGGGGAAGGGGGTGAATCATGTTATGAATGTTAAAATCAATTCATCCATAAATGAGTATTTTCTTCCATTACCATGTAGATCACTTTAATTTCTCAATGTTAATCATATCAATGAGTGAGGAAATGAGTAAACATCAAGAGAAATTTTACTTGGTTTACCTCAAATAGGATATACCAAATTATCATGCATGATAATGTTATTTTAAACCAAGTTCACTAATATCTAAATTCTTTACAAGTACAATTTGGATCAGTCTCACAAAACCTCATAGTTCACAATAATGAATAATTGGAGAAATAAGTACTCCCCATAAACATGGTACACACATATGAATTTGTTGATCCTTTGCTTCTCTAAAAAAGGAAGATGTAAACATACACCAAAAATTGTGTTTCTCTTATATATATTTAATGGTGAATTCTATTAAGTGGGTGGAACTCCTATAATATACTCTAATCATCTATTTTTTTACTTTCTATTAATTGAAAATGTACAGTAGATATATCTTCTTACCATATTCTATACTTTCCCTTTTTAATTTTATCAAATAAGGTTTTTGAAACTCATCCCTTGAATTCATGGGTTAAAAGACATTAAAAATTGGATTCTAACTATATGTAATTTAGTTGTAGAAACATCCATAAAATTTAAGTTCCAATTCCAAATATTTTATAGATCTAGAAACTCAAATGCTAAAAGATCTTTAAACACACCATGGTGAAAAATATTGGTATTTTTTCATTTACACACCCAACACCATGGGAATAGAAACAAGCTAAATCTATTTCTTATAGGTAGTAATTCTATGATCCATTCTCTCTAAAGTAATTTTTTGTGGTTTTCAGTGGATCAAAGGATGAAACAATCTCAACCACACCAAGTGAAATAAGATGGCCTCACTCGTTTCCGTATCCATTAACTGTAGGCCTTGACCACAACCTCCTCTGTATATTTTGGTTCAAATTTGTTGCTTGTTCTATACTACAGATCTTTTTATTTGCGACAACTGCCTCCTAATATGTCATGGTCATGTATATAACCTAGTTCGGATAGGAACACTATGATTACACCATAGGGACCACCATGGGTATGGTCCCTTCAACCTTCCCCATCTATAGAATGTCCTTTGACAACATGCCTACGGTGTGATCCTTCTGGCTATGTTTTCTATCTCCAAAATTCCATCTACCGTGGGCATGACCCTGGTTGTGATGAATCGTTACTTTAATAAACATAAGAACCTATATTAACTAACATCTCAACAAGAATCATTATAAATTCTTATAAAAAACACAACTCAACAGGGCCAGATGATAATTTTTCTAACAATTACCCCTTGCAGATTTTTTGAAAACACATCAAACACTCTAATATTTGATTAATCAACCATTGAAAATATCATTTTCATGATGTGAATCAATGATCCCATATTCACTCATTCTAATCCAGTGTGATCCATTCTTTTTGTGATAAAAAATAATTAAATGAAACAAATCTCCACCACATAGCATGAATACTTTGAAAATCCATCACCTCCCTCTTGTATAAATCACTATTAAGAACTACAACCCCCCATAGGGTTTTCATTAACATGATATCCCCCCTTTTCAATTATCTTCTTCTCATTTACAGTATACTTGAGTAACTATCCTCATTTTTAAACAAACCCAAAGAGAAAAACTTCTATACAAAGTTCATAATATTGTGTTATAAGTCCAAAAATTGAGTTTGGAAACCAAACCATGCTCATTAAAGAAACCTAGAGGTGTGGTGGTTCTATTCTGGAGTCAATTAATTGGCTAAATATAGTTTTACTACAATATGAATTGATTCTTCTAAAACATCACTTTATGTGGTTACTTTTTTCAAGATATGAGAAAATTGATCTTGATTTGGAAAATACTCCAAGATCAAAATTCCTTTCTCCGTTTTATCCTTTATAAAAAGGTATTTGATATCATTGTTATCTTTCCTAAAAATAAAAATTGTAATTTTTCTATGATTGAACACCCTTGATATTTCAAAAATAATTAAAATAGGTTAAATTATTTCATCACCGAAATCATCAACCTATTATTTCTTCTATAGAAATTGGGTTAATATTTGAGTGTAAGAAATTTACTCACTCTCTATAATCTTAAATGATATGTGATAGTTTATCTTGATTTTCCACATAATAAATGAGATTCCAAGATAAAAATAACCAACTAATCATGATGTTTTGTCATATAATGAACCAAAATAATATACATCATTAAATACCAAAATGATCAATTGTGAATCATTGTGATATATCATCCTATAGTCCATAATACAATGCATATATCAATATATTATCTTTATATATTTCATGTTTTTTCCCATGGGATAACTCAGAAAATGTGTGGCTTGGCACATAGAAAATTAAATATCTAGTTCAGTGGTAGTCAAATAGTGAAGACTCCAAATGATTTGTTTAAAAGAAGTAATATCAACTTTATTTCCCTACCCTTATTTGGATAACTTCAGTCTTGTATTCGATGAATATTACCGGGTCCTTTTACCCTCCATTTAAATTCATCTTAAATATTCCATGTAATATTTATTTTTTCAGATGAATATACTATAAAATATTACAATAAACTTCATGGAAAGTAAAAAAATGAAATTTCAGAAATTAGATACATCATGAATTCACAACTCATGATATCTAAAAATTGATTGTTTTTTTAATCATGTGATACTTTAAAAATTACATCTTATACAAAGATCAACACCATCAATCATTGCTCATTCTACTTCACAATATATTGGTTGGGATCAAATCCTTCTCTATAAAAATAAATCTTCTTTAGTCAATGATCTAACCTAGATTATAATTCTCTAAGTGCTTTTTTATGGACATGTAAATCCTTATTCATCTGAAATACCTTTCCATCATCATAATCTAGGATAAAGATATCTGGTTTCCAATATACACTTCATCTTCATGGAATATAGTCAAGAAGTCTAGTTTTATTTAAATTTGATATACTTTTATACCTTTTTAATTTTCATGGAAATAACAATGATATATTTTCATTTAATTATAATTGTTAAAACATCTCATCACCAAAACATCCTTCAATGTGGGAATACCCCTTGTCACATAGCCTTGGAATGATTTCCTGTGTCTTGTATTTCTATATTTTATTAATATCCTCATTCATATCCCTGACCCAACTCTCATTATTTGTAGATTATTTAAGTTATTTTCAATATGTCAACTATAAAAAAGATACATGTTGTTGATCCTTAACATTTTGGTTTTAATCAGGGATATTTAATTTCCAATAATGTTTACATCATTGATTTTAGTCTTACTAATCATTCTTATTGAACCTCCTGAAATTTGTATACTTTTCTAATAGTATTAGTCTTTATCAAAGCTTTAGATCATTCTTATAACTCCCCCCGAACCACATGTTTCTTTATAACTTTCATACTCAAGAATTAGTTGATTATCAATTGAATTATACCAATGTACTGCTATCATTTCCCAAATTTCAACCATAATAATTTTATTTTTCAAAATAATAATTTTGAGTATCTCAATGTAACAATTGTATTTTTTACCCTTGGATGAGTATACAAGAAATATACCTTAATAACCTCAACCATTATAAATTATAATATTGTCCTTATTATGAAATAAAGATTAACTTTCAAATTCCATAAATACTTGATTTTAGGTTTCCTTTCATAAATATTTTCATAAATAATTCTATGTTTATTTTATAAATTAAATACTCTATTATATGTTTACACCACTAGAAGAATAGATTCTCACGAATATCATTCCAGAAGAGACTTCCATATGATCATTGTCCAAGGCATGTTGTTCATTATGAAATTTCTTCTTTCCACATCACAGTTTTGTTGGATTTTTCTAATGGATGACACGTGATACTAAATTCCATGATTCAAAAAATATTTTCCAAATAAATGATTATTTAATTTAATCCCATTTTTTGTTCATAATTTCATAATATTCACAGTAAGAAAATTCTCAGATATAATACAATATAGATTAATAAATATATACACACAATTCATGTTTATGATAAAAATAATTAATGAATTATTTAAAAATTAATAAAAAATAACACATAATAACATTTTATATCCATCAATTTGTGTGAGATTGGACCAAAACATCCATTTTCACAAGCTCATGAATCTTTAATTCCTTTAATTCCTTTATGTTTTAATGTATCCATATCGTTTCCCCTTTTGTACATGAATCAAATCTATGAGTGTGATCATTTATGATATGGAAAATATCACATTCTCTATTACTCATTGAAAACCTATATAGATATTACTGGTTTAAATAGCCAAGATACCTATACAATAAAATGTCCCCCTCCACTTTAGATAGTATAAACAATTTCTTCTCCAAAAAGGTATATATTTCTCTTGGTTTATCCCCCATATAGAATAAGTGAACAATATTTATATATAATAGTGCATACTATTTTATTGAAATCAACCCCATATCTATATTCAGAAAATTTAATAACCCTATGGATATTATTTCTTATCGCATCAAACAATAGCACATCAGTCCTCTTATGATATTTTGCTCAAATTTATTCCAACATGAAACTAAATGTAGTAATACCATAACAATTGCTGAAGTAAATAACAAGGTCTTTATTTTTTGTCACATTTAATGTGAATAATCTGTCCTATATCTAAAATCTTGGTTGTTTTGTTTACCTAAATTCAATTTAAGAATCATTAACCTTCTCTAAATTCCATTTAATCACCAATTTTGGTGATGAATGTGAATACTCAGTAGTTTTCCTATGTACTCTTCCTCATCTTACAAAACAAAACAAAAATTATTTTGAGTTTCATTTATTTTATATGGTGGTTCCTACTTTTTCTTTCTAATTGTTTGAGTCATTCTTGGTTATATTGGTTTCTTCATTGATTTATAACTAATTATCATATTTATAAATCCTGTATTTAAAAAACAATACCCATTGAAATCAAATGAATGGTAAGAAAATCAACTTTCTGGGTAGGATTTGTGTTCCTCTCATAAGGACCTTCTAGAAATAGAGAAAAGACATGTGTGACCCAATTTTCTATAGTGAAAACATCTAACTCTTGATTCGATATAATTATCCTTGACCGCATGAGGTTTTTTCATTCCTGTATAATAATGAACAACTATCTATAAAGGAGTTGGTGTATGTGATTTTGAACTGACCATGAACTCATGTTCAATTTCACATGCTTAACCAATGGTTTTCCTTTATCAATGAACTATTGATCCTGAGAAATAGTTATACATTATTTTGTAGAAATTATTTTTGTTTTTATTGATTATGATTCATTTGTATTTCTCGTCATCATATCGGGTGTCAATAATCATTAATGTTCTATACACATATGATGAAAATTCACAACTTCTTCTTCAAGATCTTCAATTATATTAGATTTTTCATTGATAGTTTTATCCAAATCATCATGTGTTTAGGTTTTTTCTTAAACATTATGTTTCATTTCCACCTCCCTTTGAATGTTCTCAGAGATTCCATATTTTATTTTTTTAATTACATACTCTAATTATTCATTTTCTTCTTATTTTTGTTTTGTATAGAGTTAGGAATCAAGAACCACTGTATTGGCATTATTATTAATTACTATCCAAATATAAAGTTAATCAAGGGATGGTTCAATTTATTCTGATATATAAAACCTTCTTAAAAATTATTCTTTCTCATTATCAATCCCATCATCTCAGGGATTATTTTCAATATCCATTAACACACATTAATCCTTACAATTTTAATCATTTTCTACTTTATTTTTCATGATAAAAATATCATTCGTTAAAATGATTTAATTTTATTTTTATGGACCTCTATTAGATATTATTTTTACATTTTATTCCATGTTGTTTTTTTCTTCATCATCATCTTCATAAAATTATCTTGGGTAATTATTTATTATATGTCCCACTTTTCCAAGTGTGAATAAAGAAAGAAGAAAATGACCTTAAACATTCCTCTTCCTTATTTAATAATAGAAAACATGAATAAAATAACCTCATAAACTCCATTATCTTATAGATTTTACATGATTTAATTCATCGTCATGGAATCAAAGTCCACTTCTTGGGTACTTTCCATTTTTCATCACTCATTGTATTCATTTATCATCTCATAAGCCTCATGGGAACTATGAAATGTTTCAATTGAAATAAATTTTATATAATTATATACTATAACCAATAATTTTTCAATGAAATAAGGTGGGATTATTCCCTTGATCCTCTCCATGAACTTCTCGTATTTGACATATTCACTAAGGCCTCGCATATTCATTAATAATAACATTTAGATGATCTATAAAGGTATCAAACATATCATTGGAGTACATTATTAATTTGGAAACAACAAAAAAGTTTTTTCCTGAATATATGAATATCCTTTATAAATATTTAAAAACATTTCCCACATAACATGAGTGTTTTTTCATGACATAAACTTTGTGAAAATGATATTTGAAGAATAACATACCAAAAAATATATGGCAATGGTATCTATATCCATTTATCAATGATCCCTCCCCATTAATGATCAACTCTTAATATTAGTGGTGATTATATAAATAAACACTTTGTAAACATCCATTCCTAATGATCTGAAATAAATTTCATCTGAAATTTAAATAATTCATTTCTTCAAAGATATGGATACAATTATTATTGAAAATAATATTCATGCTTACAATAGAGTAAA
This sequence comes from Viscum album, assembly GCA_963277665.1. Lineage (NCBI taxonomy): Eukaryota > Viridiplantae > Streptophyta > Magnoliopsida > Santalales > Viscaceae > Viscum > Viscum album. Next base: position 735,410,727 of record OY728135.1, on the reverse strand, counting down.
TGAATAAACACCCCATTGATATCAAATATTATATTCTTAGAGTGAATTACATCCTATTGGGGGTTAGGGTATGTAGGTTAAAATCATTTATCCCTTTAATAAGGATTGTTTTGTCTCATCTTGTGAAAATAAATAAATTAATCTCTATAATATTTGTACATGATTGATGAAATATGAAAATGACATGAGGTCTTTTACTTGGTTCCCCCACACTAGTCTACGTTTAAGGAGCATGCATGACAATGTTATTGCACACAAAAAAACACTATACCTTAAAAATAAAATTTAAAATGGTCTCACCGAACCTCCTAGTTTACTATAATGAACAATTAGATAATTCACTTATCTACATTTTAAAAAATAACTCACTAATCATTTTTTTAAATAGTTTCTTCTTTATAAATAGATGATATAATCATACCCCAAAAAATGGTTGTTTAATTTGACTCAATCAACATTAAATTCGACCAAGAGAATAGAACTCTAGGAATAGAATCAAATCCCTTTTTATTCATCCATATTTGTTCTTCAAAAATGTGGTGCAAATATACCTTTTTACCCTAGGATTTTCATTCCCTTTTTCATTTAAGTCAACTAATGTGTGTGACATTAATCCATTGAATACATTGATTAAATAACATCAAAAGTTGAATTGACACTACCCACTATATAGTGGTTACAACTCCAATAGGATCCATGTGTTGATGATATGTATTTTTTGAGTCAAGATATTAATTAGGAAATGTATTGTAATATGCCATGTTGCAAAACATCTTTTAGTTTTTACTAAACATTACTTGCAATGCATGCATAGAATCCCACTACATATTTTTCTCATTGCTACCCATGATTCAAAAAACAAAATCTAAAATATTCATGATGTTGTTACTCATGTCTTACTAGACAAACTAATCTCCACCATGCCAAGTGAAACGATATGGCCTCACCTACATTTACATCCTTTAACTGTCATCCTAACCCAGGACTTCCTCTCTAGGACCTTCTTAAAAAAATTATCAATATTTCAGTGAATGTATTACTATCAACCATGGAATCCTCCAAAATTAGTTTGGAAACCTTAATATCCCACTTAGAATATGAACACTATGATTCTACAAAATCTACCACCAGATGTGTTGTCCCTCCAAACATACCCATTTTGGGAAACTCCCTTCACAACCTTCCCAAGACCATTGGTGTTGTCCTACTGGTATTCCTATATATCTCCATAGTTCCCCCAACCATGGGAATTCCCCTATTCGTTTTTAAGCATTAGTTCACAAAACATGGTAGTCTCTTTCAATTTATATCCTAAAAATCATCCTTTGACATCCTTACCAAATAAAAAAATCAGAAATACTATAGATATATTTTTTCTGGTAAAAAAACTTTATTAAAAATAATTGGTTTGATTTATTTCTATATTATCCTTAAAATAATAAAAAATATGAAAATTTAAGGCCACTTTTATTGAGTAAACCATATATTTTATATAATAATGCTTCATGTATTTACATGTTTTCCACACATCTCACTTATAAAAAGGGACACCCCCATCTCACTGATCCCCTCTTTCTGAGAAACATATATCAACCAATACCAACAAAAATATATTCTCAAAATCAATTAACACATACATCAGTTTATTATATCCCAAATTACCACATCAAAATGGATTAATGTGTAATCCAATTGAGGTTTCCCAAAGAATATGTAATCTTTTTAACCAAATCCTTTCAATTAATTTATTCTTCTACTGCTATCAAAAAAATTTAATTCATACTAATATAATGAAGTTAGTATCATAAATATAATGAATGTAATTATTTTATGGTCAATGATTACATACCACATCTGCATCCATTGTATAATGATAATGGTGAAAATGTATACGCATAGAATAGAACCTTCAGAAAGTGATGTGATTAATTTTTCATTTACAGTTTACATAGATTATAATGAGGACATATTTAATAAATATATATAATATATATAATCAAAATACTATTTAAGAACTATTTATAATGATTTAATTACTTTCATTTCCATCATCTAGTAATGAGAATATGACATTATGTATACATAAAGACAACAACCTTCATGAATGATATTTTTTTTATTATCACCGTGAGTGGTTTGTTTTAAAACAAAATGTTCAAAAATAATATTAATTACATTATTAAAATTTTAAATATGATGTAACATTCTAAAAACACATTTTTTTGACTTTCATTATACTAAAATAGTTTTGGAAATATTGACTAAACATCCCTAAGTGGTCAAGGTAAGCAAGTACTATACAATGACTAAATATAATATGAGTATAAAAGTACCATAAAATGGAATATATAATAAAAAAATCCCTATTTATTTTTTTATATATTTAAATCGGTTTTTCAGTTTGATATAAGGTGTCTGACCAGACATCGATCCATGTTAAGGGTTTTCCATCTCAATTCCACTCCACTGATACTAATTTTTTATTAGGCAGTTAAATTATTTTATATAGTTTATATACTTTAAATTGAAAATATTATATCATGAATTCCTATTTATTCATGGTATTTAAAAATTCATTTCAATTTTACTCTTATTAGGGGACTTCATTAAAAAGTTATTTAATTTTTTATGGTTTATTTTACAATCTCACTCTTATTAAGATTGTTAATGTTTAAATATATGTTGGGAAATTTAAATGATATTTGTATAATAAACCCATTTATAATTTCTTATCTAGTTATTTCATTAGCTTAAAAGTATTCTATCTATTTTATTATCTTTACTACACAAAACCTTGAGATAATTTTATAACAAAATCTAACCTTATTTCTCCTTTTGGTCAGAAAAATCTCTCTTCCATATCAAGAATCGTCGAAATTTATTGGGGAATTTTTAAACTACATTAAAATTATTCATAAAGTTATTTTTATACCACATTTAACTTTCTTTAAAAAATTAAAACTAATAGTTTTATGTTTTTTGAACAATTAAATTTTTTGATCTTCGTTAAAATTGTGAATGAAATGTCCTTCTTAACATATATTGGATTAATAGATTTTCTAAAATCCATGACTATTATATTTTTTTATATTCCTATAATAGTAACTATGGTTTTTAAAATATAATCCTTTTATATTATTCTTTGAATTTTTAGTTTTGATATTAAAATAAAAAATAAATATTTTCTAAAAGTCAAAAAGAATTTTGGAAATGATTTATAACAATGTTTTCTAAAACAAAGTTACAAAATAATTAAGGACAGTTATTTAAAATGATTCACTTAAATTTTACTATCTAATTTTCAAAAATATTTTCCATTATTTAAAAATATTTATTTCCAATGAATTGATGGTCTCCTTTCAACCCTTACAGATTTTTGTTTTATACCTCATTTCATTCACACAAAATAATATCAGTTGCTTAATGGCCTGTTATCTATTATTATAAATTATTATATTGATATTATATCTATATTATCTTGTATTGTGGACATATTTTTCATTTAGATGCGGTATTAAATTTATATCATGGTTATATATGGTGTTGGTTGAAGGAATCTTATTAAGAATACTAATTTATTTAATGGGGAAATATTGTTTCATAATATTCATGATTAAATACATATATCTATTTGTTGATAAGGTATATTGATTATAAATTATATTTTTAATTGAATAAATGTAAATTTTTGGATATATGAATATGATGGGTGGGGCTCAATAATAGGTATCCCCTTAATTCATTGATAGGTCTCGTAAGAAAAGAAGTTGGACAAATTATTTGTCTATTTTGGGTACACCTAACCATTTGTTTAAATACATTAGTATAAATCCTAGATATCATGGTTCACGGTTTATTTTCGTAATAACACTATAGTAAGATCATGAAATTTGACATTATTAATTTCATTCATTAATATTTTTGTTATTAGTATCCATATCATTATTATTTTGATATTTTCCAAGGATATATATTTAAACCCATGTTAATAATTAAATGGAATATATATTAATAATATACTCTTAATTATTATTTATTCTTTATCAACTCAAGGAAATTTCAATTTTATATAACCCTTACTAAGCATATGAGTTCACCCCTTTATTTTTATTTTCTTTCAATACAATATGAGGAATGAATCCTCAGATGATTTTTTTGGATGTAGGGAAATTTTTTGTGATACTTTGTTTTCAATGAATTATGGAAATGATTCATGTATCTAGTTTTCCAATATAGATAAATGAATTATAGTTATATTTCCTGTAAAATTTTTAAAATATAAAAATCCATAAATTTTGGAGATAAATTAATAATTCATATCAATAAATTTTTAATTTTATTCATAATATGGTAGAAGGATATTAAATTTAGTTTGTAAGAAAATAGAAAAATTAAAAGGTATTCACTTATAAAATGATGTCACGATGTAACACACCTTATCACACCATGAAACCTCATGATGAAAATAAGTTATGTTCCAAATTTGATGATTTTTTATTATTACCTAATATTAATTATTCTCTAACACTTAGGATTAACTTGGAAACATTTATTGGTAAAATTTATGGAATTTAAGACACCCAAGGGATATATTTTTTGTATAAAACCGTGGATATAGTGGTTCTACATATTGAGAGATTGGATACCAGATCCTGGGGAAAGGTTTTGTGCTACTATATAGTCTTTCACTGAGCCCGATTTACCAAGTCTCAAAGGCCTTTTATTTTTAATTATAATCCCACCATATCAAATATAGCTATAGGGGTAATTTATTTCATTCTAGGTATGTATTCTGAAGAAGGGGTTGTAATTAATAAAATGTTTTTTCATGTTTATTTAAATTTTTTATTTCATTTTTCATTAATTCATTCATTTATCCTCTTTCTCTTTCTCTATGCAAGCGCATTGTATGCTGAAGTGAGGGAGAGATAATTTTATGAATTGGTTACTAGAAATTAGTTGTCTCCATGACCATTAGGCGACAAATATTATATGTTTAAACACGGGTTCATATTCTCTCTTAATTAATTTACCAATGTATATTGATCATTGGGAAAAGTAATGATTAGTGGGAGAGATATTATTCAACTAGACCAAGGGGTCTACTTGAACTAGATTCCGACAAAAATTTAAAGGAATATTGGATTTCTTGATTTACTTATTAAATGAATGTAGATCATCCGTACTTGGAGAATGTTTTTTTTATTTTTTTCTCCCACTCTCTTCAAACCAAATGCTTGATAGTTTAGATTTATTTTTAGTAAATAGTTACTTATTTGGGTCGTTATTATTAAATTTATTTTAATTCTCCAAACATGTATTCAAGTGGTCGACCATATACACAGAAATCCTATACTATATTAATATAGTGTTAGTGATTGTATTTTTTTTATAAATTAATAAATTTGGTACCCCCAATATAAGTAATTATCCCATTCAACCGTATCAAAATTTATGGTACCGTTGTCGATGAAAGTGACACAAGTATATTTAGTATTTTTAAATATTATTATTTTTATTTCTTTTTTACACTTGGTGTTAATGTTATAGTATAAATGAAAATTAATCATACATGAACACTTCACACAAGAAAAAGGGAAAAAATTTAAATTATGGCCTTCAACATCAATAAAATGTAAGGAAGAAAAAAATGTTGAAATAATTACTGGAATAGAGAAAAATAATGTTGTTGAAGTTTTCCAATCAAGATATGAATAGATTTAAAACCTCAAAGATTTTTAGATATCCTCCAACATAGAAAAAAACTGATTATCCCATTCACATCCATTATAGATAGTATTTTTAGGAAAAAATTAGATGTTATCCAAATGATCTCCAACATTATTAAATTCTCCAGGATATCATAAGAAGATCCAAACATGAACATAGAGAGATTTCTTAAACTATTGAATACTTTTCAATTTCAAAATATTTCTTGTGGCATAGTATGACTAATTATTTAAATATTTTCTTAAAAAATAGGATAATATATTAAATGATTCCCAATACATTATTTTACCACATGAGATCTGTTATTAAAGAAAATTTCCCAAAAAAATTATTTCCACCCTCAAGATACAAGGAAATCCATGTTAATATTAGTAATTCTAATAAATTTGAAGGTAAATCAGTATATAATGCACGGGATAATTTCAAATATATAATCAGAAAATGTTTGTATCATGGTATTGAAATCTATTTTTTAATTGAAATATTCTATAATTGTTTATTCAATGAAAAAAGGCTTATCATAGGTAAGGAAGAAGGTTGATTTATGATGCAAAAATCACTGAAGGAAAGAAACTATTTATAAGATTAGATAAAGAGAAATCTTTTTCAATGGGAATGTGATGGAAAAAAAAGAAGAGGCCTCAATATGCTAAATTAAAATTAAATTATATATTCCTAGATGTAAGAACTCACCAGAAAAATAGACACCGTGATGGGAAAACAAAACCCCATGAAATGTACACTGAGGAATCTAATTTTGTGGATTAAAATCATTATAAAATATTTATGTGTTGTTGGTTGAAATAACAAGGGAAAGGATATTAAAAAAGAACAACAGTTTTTCACAAATAGAAAGGACCATTACACAATTGAAGAGTCATTGTATACATTCATAAAAACACTACTAGAGAAATAGGCTTTGAAGCCACCTGACACGAGTGACCTCATTTGGCGGTCACTATAGGTGGCATATTGTGAACGCCAAAGGTAGTCGCTGGGATTTTTAAAAAAAACCTTCAGTGCCCCCTCCCCCCACGATTCCCCTACTCGTCCCCTCACCACCGCCCATCCCCTACCCCCCATCCCCTTGAGTGCCTCTGCCCTCCACCCGTACCACATCCCTCGTCCCCTCACAGCCCTCCAACCCCTCACTCACCCCCCCATCCCACGTCCCCTCATAGCCCTATGCCCATCCCTCGTCACCCGTTCCCTCACAGCCCTCCATCCCCTTGCTTCCTGCCCCCTGTCCCCTTGATGCCCTCTACTCTGGCTCCCCTCAACCCCTCACCCCTCCCTCTTCATCCCCTCCCTCATTGCACCACCACCGCCTGTCCCCTCCCTCACCGTCCCCTCCCTTGTCGTACTGCCACTGCCTGGTCCCCTCCCTCCATGCACGGCCGCTGGCCTCCCCCTCACCGTTTCCACACGTTAGCTCCGACTCCTCACTATCTTTTGTCCCCTCCCTCTTCGTCCCACCCTCATTGCATCGTCGCCACCCCACCACCTCCTCCTATGGCTCACCTCTACCCATCCACTCCCTCGTCGCACTGCCTCCAGCTCCGGATCCCATCTACTACCTCTCCTCTCCCTCGCAGTGCTGCCTTTAGATCCCCTCCCATCAAGATTTATAGCGCATTCATGTATGCCATAATTTCTGTTCAAGAGTTTTTATTTTAGAAAATTTACAGCACAAATTTGGCATGCATTAAGATAATATGAATATTGTGTGTGAATAAAAAGTGGGGAAATGGATGTTTGTGTGTATAAAAGCTTCTATGAATATGAAACAACGTGTCTTGACAGTGTGTGTATGAGAGGCTTCACACATTACATGAGGTTCAGAAGTTACATAACATTTTTGAGTCCATGTATATGTTGAATAAATTAATATTTAGTTGTGTTTTAATTTGATTTAATGAAATCTATAATTGTTTTCCCAGTATTCAGTATTGAATGTCCTAGAATATCATAAATTATCTAACCATTTTATAAATCCATGTAAGTTTTATTCCTCACCTTTGTAAGTTTACTCCTTTATAAATATTTAGGGTGATTTAACTTTTGGTATCTTCATGTTATTGTTGGTGTATCATCCCATTGAGGTATTCTTTATTTGGTTCAGGTTCTACTTGATTTTTTATTAATTTAATCTAAAATTTGTGTATGCATTGATTGGTTTTGTACATAATTTTATATTTGTTTAGTTATCTTCATAATTTTTTTTAAAACCCATTTATAACTAATTATTAAATCCCTTTTTGTTTTATTAACAATTGTTCAAGTTTTATTTTCTTAAAAACAATCCAATTTATCTTTTGGACACTTTGAATAGTCCCTTTACTAATGTTTTCTATGACCGCATGTTTGTCAGGGGAAGAGGCAGCAGATCCACATCATCCATATGATCCATCTACCTCATAGGGTCGAGGTATGTTTGAATGTAATTGTGTTTATTATTTATGTAATTGATAAACATATATATATATATAACATCTGTCAAATTATATATAAAATTATTTTCAACAGGATCAGACTTGACTGCTTCTTATTCTGGAAAGAGAGAACCTGGTCGTGGCATTTTATCATGGAATTTAGACAAGACGTTTAATGTTTCCTTTGATGAGATATTTCTTCCTGTGGGAATTAATTCCCCTACATTTATTCATTAGCTAGGTCTTATCATATGTGACCCTCATCAATTTCCATTGACCACACGTGACTGGTCTTCTATCCCCCAGGACACATTAGATCGTCTTTGGAGAGAGGTTAAGGTAAGAAGATCATCTTAATTTATTCCCTATGGATAAACAATACTAACATATGTGATTTTTTTTCTTAAATATAATAATATGATAGTATGATCCAATGAGTTTTGGCCCGTGTGTATGAGAAAATTCAATAATATGTGGAAAGATTATAAAGGCAAAGTCAAGAGGGACCACAGGGTACCAAATGTGGGTTCCCTGTACATTCTAGAAAAAGTCCCAAGAGGTGTTCTCCCAGCTTAGTGTCATGACTTAGATGCATATTGGTCTAATGAGGGTGTTTAGGTTTGTATATTTATTTTGGTATATATATTTTAATTTATTAATTAATATGGTTTTGTGTTTATATTCAATTTGTATACAGTTATAGGAGTAAGGTGCACCAACTAATAAAATGTCGGTGTGGATGTGGACTTGTGATCGAAATGATCCAGAGGCCGCAAGATTGATAGTAAGTGCTTGAACTCATTACCAATAATTAAATAAATCTGTATAATAACATATATATGTATATATCTATTTAAATATTGCACAGTCTCAATTTGATGCTTAGTTAGAATAGCTTCCAGAGGACAAACAACAACTTCTCATGTGAAGGGATGATATCTTCCATCAAATTATTATTCTAAATGGACATGGATATAGTTTGACCTATGGAACATTTATTCCTCATTTTGAAGTATCACGTGTTATGGTTTTCAATCCTATTGTTGCTCAGATAACACAATAGTTGTCAGATTTTGAGGCACGACTGCACGCTTCAGAGGAGGTAAATGAGCAATTGATCGCTGAGGTTAGAACATTGCGGGAATATGTGTATCCAAGTGATGGTGTAAGGGATCAAACAACGTAGGTTTATACTGAACTTATTTATTTACTTTATATTATTTTTGTTAAAAAAAATTCATAATTTTTATTTTTTGTAGGCCCCTGGCCCACCGGATGGAGGTAGTAGTCATGACAACGTAAGATTCATCATATTCACTAGGTATGTTTCTTTTTTTGTTGGTGGGGTTGTTATTGTTGTTTCAAAAGGTAAATTTATTTTCCTTGGTGATAATCAAGAAGAATTTAATGTTTTTAGGAATTCCACACTTTTCGTGAGTTTGAAGTTAATTGATGTGGTTGAATGGCTTTAGTGCCGGTATAAGAAATGATACTCATGTAAATTCTATCTGGGGTGCTGGGAGAAATCCAGGGGGTATGGAGTCGGTTGTTCTGGTGGGTGGGGGTTGGGAGATGTCCATATGGTATGGAGTGGGCTGTTCGGTGGGTGGGGTTGGGAGATGTCCGGGTGGGTTTGGAGGGGGGCTGTTTAGGGTGGGGGTTGTCTGGGGGGGTTGGCAGTGGGCTATCCGGGAGGCTGGATAGGGTGTTTATGGGGGGGGGGGGTTGAGAGTGGTGATGGGGCTTAGATTGGTGTTGCCCAGTGAGAGGGGGATGCATATGGGGGTGTACGATGGGAGTTTTTTGGGACAATTATTTATTAGGCCAATAGGATAATTTTACATTAGGTCATTGATCATTTTTCCATTGGCCTATTGGCCAATTAGTCATTATTCCATTATACCATTAGGCCAACTGGCTAATCGGGCCGTTATAAAAATTATCAATTATGCCATTAGTTCATTGGATGTTTGTCCATTAGGATTTTTATCAATTAGGACAATTGTATAAGAGATTGTTAGATCGATTGGAAATTGTATCCTTAGGACATTTTTACAGGATTTTATTAGGAAAATATACCATTAGCTCATTATGGAAATTGTTTGTTAGTATGTTAGGCCATTAGGGAAATTGGCCAATTAGTCAATTGTCCAATTGGATGTTAGGTGATGCACTGCTATGCAGAAGGAATTTCCACTGGGTTTGATATCTATAAAATGGATTTTGTGGATGGTTTTCTGTGAATTTCACAATTAGGATGTGCCTTGTTCTTTGTTTTTCAGTCACCAAAGGATAAAGTATGGAGTCTATGAATTTTGGAGATTCATAAGGGAATTAGAGGCTTATGAACCCTTTTCCCCTAACTATGTCAGAATAGAGTCAGCCAGATCTATCACAAAACATGAAGGACAGGAAAATTCAAGAATTTCAATGGCATAGGCTACTCGCATGGTCGCCCCACAGTTATCAAAACTATGTGCAAACCAAACCAGAGAAGATACCATTGACAGTACCCTCCACACAGTTGGTGCACGACCTTCCCAAACTGTGCGGCCTATCCAAGAAAACTGTGCAGGTCAAGGAATTGAGATAGTTGCATCTGCACGGTTGGTGCATAGTCTTCCAAACTGTTCTCCCAAACCGTGTGTACCACTACAGCCTTCCTTTTTTGGCTTTTTCACTTTTCACCCACTCCTTATCCCGGGGTTCCCTATTCTACCTACTTTTGGAGAACTAGATAAATACCCTTTCTAACTAACAAGACGTTGGGGTGTGGTCCTAACATGGGGGGATTAGGGAAGGAAGATGAAGTTGGATGGTAACTAAGCTTAAATGGGGGGGGGGGGGAGGTTGGTTTTTAGGCAATGGTTCTTGTAGTTTTTTTATATTTTGGATTCTTTTATTTTCTGTTGAAATGAACTCTCTGATGAATCTTACTAAGTTTCTTATCCTTTTCATTATGAGTAGCTAATCCTCCCCCCTGTGTTTGGGCTGGGGGAAATGTGGGTTCGTTAGAACCAATTTCTCTATTATTGTGTTTTTTCATTGTCTCGCGCCTAATTCTCCCAACGTCCATTTCTTATTTTGCTGGAAACCTCATTTTAGACCAAGAATGGAGTTTCTAGGGATCGATTCCTACCGACTTGATTAGAACTCACAAGACCAAGGGATTGGTTCATACCGACATGATTCGAATTCACCGGACCAAGGGAGTTCTGACACAAATGAAACCGGGAAATGTGGGTTATTATGAACAACACAACACAATAGGGAATAAGGTTTAATGTCCCACAAAAATGTCCTACCGCGACACATTTTCATTAACATCCAAAATCCAGTTTTATGTAATTTTTATTTTTCAAGTTTAATTCGTAGTGAATTAGAAAAGTCCAAGTAATTAATTATCTTTAGAGATCCATTCCATGAACCAAACAATCATATTTAATTTCATCATCTTTACTTAACTGATTTCAAATCAAGAGAGTGGCGGGGGTGGGGGTTGTGAATTATTGTTGTCTGACGAGAGGGGGTTGTGGAGGGGGATGTCCGGTGGGAGTTTTTTGGGACAACTATCCATTTTTCCATTAGGATAATATTACATTAGATCATTGGCTATTATTCCATTAGGCATAATGTCCAATTAGTCATTATTCCTATTTTTCCATTATTCCATTAGGCCAATTGGCTAATCCATCCATTAGTAAAATTTTCTATTAGGCCATTAGTTCATTGGATGTTTTTCCATTAGGTTATTTATCAATTAAGACAATTGTATAAGAGACTGTTATATCTATTTTAAATTATATCCTTAGGCCATTTTTATAGGATTTCATTAGGAAAATTGACCATTTGTTCATTAGGTCAATTGTCTATTAGGTTGTTAGGACATTAGGTAAATTGGACAGTTGGCCAATTTTCTAATTGGATGTTAGGACAAATGGCCATTAGGAAGTTATTCCATTATTCTAATTTTACAACTATAAAATATGCCATTATTTTAATTGTACAACATTCGTGGTGTGCATGGTACGACCAAATATGTTGTTTTTAACAGTTTGGCGCACTCTAAAAGGGTGCATTGGGTGGTCAAAACCAGATGAACGACCTCAGAATGTCATGAAATCATATTTCAACAATCATGGTGTGAATTTTAAAATTTTCAGGTAGACGGTACGTCAATCGAAGGTGTCATTTGACTACGGTGACCATAAACACATTTCTAGAGTCATATAACACCAAAACAACATTTACTGTTCAAATTCAAAGAAAACATACTCATAATGACTTGAAATCACAGGAAAACAATAGAAATATTATTTTTGACATTTATAAGAAGACAAAACATCAATCGGACTTGCGGTATGTGCAGTACAACCAAATATGTGGTTTTTAACAGTTTGGCGCACTCTAAAAGGGTGTGTTGGGTGATCAAAAGCAGTCGAATGACCTCATAATTCAATGAAATCATACGAAAACAACCATGATGTGAATTTTGAAATGTTTGGAAAGATGGTACATCAATTGGAGGTGTCATTTGATTGCGGTGACTGGAAATGCATTTTCGGAGTCATAAAATACCAAAGCGATGTGTAGCGGTCAAATTCATAGTAAACATCCTCAAAATGACTTGAAATAACATGAAATCAATATAAATATTATTGTTGACATTTAGGATGAGACGAAACATCAATAAGACGTGCAGTGTGCATGGTACGACCTAATATGTTGTTTTTAACAGTTTGGCGCGCTCTAAAAGGGTGTGTTGGATGGTCAAAACCATCTAAATGACCTCGGAATGTCATGAAATAATACGAAAACAACCGTGTCGTGAATTTTAAAATTATCAGCTAGAAGGTATGTTAAATTGAGGTGTCTTTTGACCATGGTGACAAGAAATGCATTTCTAGAGTCATAAAACATCAAAACAACGTGTAACCATAAAACTAAAAAAAATGTCCTCAGAATGACTTAAAATAACACGAAAACAGTAGAAATATTATTCATTACATGTAAGAGGAGACGACACGTCAATAAGATGTGTGGTGTGTGAGGTATGACCAAATATGTTATTTTTAACAGTTTTGGGCCCTCTAAAATTATAACATTTCTTAAAATGATAACATTTATTAAATTGGGGGTTCTAAATTATTATAGCACCCATGAATTGATGTCAGACATAATTTTATTATATATATATATATATACAAATTGAATAAATATTTCAAATTTATGTTTGTTTTGTTTAGTTGTTTTTTTGTATCTTATTGTAGGTTTATTAAAGTAGAAGATTGAAATGGATAGGAGCTATTTTGATCGTTGAATATGAAACACGTCTACCATTTATTGTTTATCAGGATCATGATGTTTATACTATTTGGAATTGTTTTCTTTTTTATAATTTTTACCATATTTATGTTGTTTGGGAACCATCAGTAAAATTTTTTTAAATAATAAATTCTCTAGAATAGGGACTGGCATTGGCAGTCACTATAGGTTGGTCGGGCAGAAGGACAATGACTACCATTGGCGGTCCCTCTAGCTCGGCCGAGTGGTAGGTCAGTGACAACTATTGGCAGTTGTTATTGCTCGGCCGAGTAGAAGGTCAGCAACCTCTTGGCGGTCGCTGTAGGCCAAATTTTCAGGGCCCTTCAATGACCGCCATTGGCGGTCGCTGAATAGTTTCTAAAGACCATTAGAAACTGCCAATGGTGATAAATAATAATAGAATTTATAGTAGTACAACTACATGAACTATTTTCAAGGAACTAACTACATACTCAAAAGATCAAGGATCAGAAATAATGGAGATAAAAAAAGTCTCAAGAGACCATAATATTGTTGTCTGAAACCTAAAATTTCAATTTTTTCAATTTATTATAAAACTTCAAGAGAGTCTATGCTATTAAGAAACCTATAGTTCAATAATAGTAGATATTTAATTTCCATAAACCTAAAAAGAATAAAATGAACAACGGGAAAACCAGAACAAAGGGAGGTTAAATAATAAGACCAGGAAGAGAAGTAAAAAAAGATAATGTACTAGAGGAAGAAGTGTGATATTAATTCCCTCTAATAATATTGATACAACTATTTACATAGTAGATGATGCAAGGAATATTTAATAAAATGTGATGTAACCTTATCATAAATATTAAAAAAACTGAACATTAACATTCCTTTTGTACAATTGATAGCTAACATGACAGCATATTGAAATTTCATGAAGAATATCATATCCATAAGGAAGAATATAGTGGAAATATAAATTATACCACCCATGTCATATGGTAGATTTCATCTATGGTATTAATGTATTTACAAATGAAATAGAAATTTCTAGGTTTCATTTCAATTTCAATCAATATCTGTTCTAATGACTTTAGGATGGAATTGTGTGAATTAGGTTCTATTATGATAATAAGTTTATAAAAAAAATTAATAGTCTAGTATATGGAGATATAATAACCATAAATGAAAAAATAAAATTGGTAGATTCAACAGTTACATACCCATGGGGTCTAATCCAAGAAATTACAGGCATCTTGAGCACTGATTCATTTATGGTGGATTTTCTCATTTTTTGATGGATGATGAGTGGGAAATAATTATTCTTGGGATAATATTCATAGAGACTAGAATAGAATTGATTATCTTCCAAGGTGTTGAGCTATGTTTGAGAATTAGAAATGAGAATGAATGTTTCCTTATACACCATTGAATGTATCATTTTGAGGTGAATGGTAAAAAATTGGAAGAGGTAATCATGCATGGGAATAATGAAGATTCCATCATTTATAATATAAAACAATATATATTTTTTGAAAATAAATATAGAAATATGAAGAAAAATATCACCATTGGTGGAAGAATAGCTGAAATCAAAATTTTTGAATAGGGACAACTGGTTTGGAATGTCCGTAATCTTGACACTTATTTTTAATGGATGAAAAAGAACCGGTGGATAAACCCAACAAAAGTATACCAATACTTTCCCATGAGAGGAGTAAATATGGTTTTCAAGAATATAAGGGGGCCCACATATGTATAGATGACCATGTTTTTACCATTCATTCATCGAAACTGGTTAACATCATTTTAACCCCTATTAATTGAGGTGAGAAAAGGTAATTTTTAAAAAATGAAATTAAACAAAATCTCGTCAAGAAATAAGCTTGATTTTTAAAACTATTTTTATTTTATTTAATTATTATTTGAAGGAAGATCTCTGAATAATATTCTTGAATTTCATAGAAAAATATATAGTAATTTCAATTGTATGTTTGTTTTCATTTCTGAATAAGGGAACTAGATGTCTATTGAAAAAGAATCAAAGAGGTATCCATAAGTTCAAGTACATCATTTCAAAAAGATAACATATGTTAAAATTTATTATTTACTATTACTTACCCATATTTTATCATAAGAAATAGAATAACTTATAATTAACATACCCCTTCCCCATATTTGAATTTTTCACTTTCATCATTGATATTGGGGGAAATATGTGCATAGTATAATCATTATAAAACTTTAAGTAATTATTTTCAATAAATCTAGATGAGAAGAACAGGGAAATTAATTATTAGAGTTAAATATAGGGATTTGAATTCAAAAATTCATGATTTTGAGAGATTAGTTAATTTTTTAAAATGGGTTTTTTTTTGAGATTTTCCATGTATTGAATTTCTCTAATTTATATTGAATTATTTAGTGTGAATTTCCATGACTAATTTTCCCAATTTCATGTTCTCACTCATCATTTATTTTTTATGCCAAATATTTCCATTCATATGGGGTATATTTCATGAGAGATAATGAAATATGCTTTCTTCTATAACTTTATTTTCATATTTTCAAAGATATGATTATACAAATCCACAATTTTTATGGGTGAGGAATAATTTATTTAGATTTTATCATGATAAGTGTCTTTAATTTTATCCTTCTTAAAAATATAGTATCTATTAATAGTTTTTTGTGGAATAACCAAATTACTAACCAACATTATTTTTTCCTACAGTCCTTTAAATATTTTTCGATACTATCAAAAAATGAGGGTGGTGGGATACTCTCATGGTTGAAGGGAAAATATTATGAAAATGGATAACTATGAAGGTGTTTTCAATGGATATTAGGGAAATTTTTAATAATGGTCATTTATTATGTTTTACTATATAATATTTTTTGTAAAAATATGTCATAAATAAAAATTAAAATAATGGTATGTGTTTTTGGGGGTAAAAAATAGTCATTTAATTTAAAAATGATTTTAATCATTCAGTGTTCGGTGGGGGATGTGAGACGTATTGAAATCCAATTTTAAAAAAAAAATTGAAAAAAATCAAGGGAATGTCTCATTATTTGAATTCAATGATTCATGACCATTATTTTAGTTTTGGACTGAATTTGGGATGTCCTCTATTAGATAGAGAATTTTAATTTAGATTTTATTGACTATTGGGGAAAAATCATTAGAGATAGTCTCTTTTTTAGGTTTGGTAATTTTTCCATCATCTCCCTACCTACACTAAAGCCTTATAGTCATTTAAAACTAATTATGAATCTCTCATGATTATTTTTGATTATATCTATGCGAGGTGAAGAAATTATGTGAATTGAAAGACTATAGTAAGGAACATGATTTAAGGTATGTGAATTGGAGACCCTTTGTGGATAAATCTTTTTTAAAAATGTATTTTTATTTGCTGACAACTAATATTTTTTGTTTAATAATGTTTTTGTTCCCTAGTAATTAGACCCAGTCCATTGTAATGAGGATGTTTTCTGGACATATGTTTTTTAACCAAGGTTTTCATATTTAGTTACACCAGACATGGAAGATGTCTAGAAGAAGCTGTTATTAATCAGACACTTTATCATATTCAGGTCCATCAGCATGACATTGAATATAATCTAACTAAAAAATCAGAGAAAAATGATGTTTTTGAAGAGTTTTGAAAGAAGAAATTGATGTTAAGAGTTTGAAGGTTTTCATACATTCGATAACATATTGTTATAGTCCCTTTATGATTTATAAATTATAAATCATAAGTCAATTTGATAACTTCTGCAACTTGGGTGAAATAAAGGGGAGTGAAAAAGAATTCGTCTGATTGTATTCTATGAAGAAAAGTTTTCTAGAAATCATACTCAAAAATATCGTACTCATGAAATTCAATTTCAGGATTAGAAGGAAAGAAAAAGGTTACTAGAGGATTCTAAAACATCAATACTTTAAATTTTAAGTCATGAACTATAGCAGTTTATCCCCAAATTTATTCGGAGGAATTATAACGGAGTAGATGGGAAAAGATAATGATGTTTTATGTGGTATCGTATTGAGGAAAGAAAAAGATTTTGTTGAACCCATGGAATAAATGTTTTTATACTATGATTTCCATATTGGTAAAATCATATTCATATTTACATTCTAATATTTTCATACTATGATTTTTGTAATTTGTTTTTCATACTGGGAAAATCATATTGATATTTTCATACTCATGTTTTCATACTGATATTTTTGTACTGGGATTTTCATACTGGGAAAATCATAATGAGATGAGAAAGAAAAAGATCCTAATGAGCTGAGAAAGAAACAAATAGTAATGAATCTAAGGATGAAATTGATTGTAATGAGATGAGAAATGTATGATTAATTGAAGTAGTCAAACATGAATTTCAATTTTGTGTAAATATCAGAGAAATCTATTGTGGTTTGAATATTTCAACATTGATGTTTAAAATGTTAGAGATTTTTAGAGATTTTCATTTTTGAGGAGAAGCTAAATGTTTCAATGTTTCCTGCCTTTAAATTCTATGTCACCTATGAATACTTCCTCATATCATTCATTTATTTTAATCTTTCACACAAACAAAAAATATAGAGCACTGGAAAATTTGAATTGTATGTTCCCATCCAATTGAAGAATATTTTTATTGAGGATTGAGCAGAGTTTTAGTTTTTTAAATTGACACTAATTTCATAATACTAATTAAATCAGATCTAGCATTCTCATATTCAAATAATCGGATCCATCGTTATTGTATGACATAAATCAGATCCAGTATCATTCTATTGAGAGAAAATGATACATAATCATTATATTTGGAGAATCATATCTAGAATCCATCATCATTGAATTTTGAAAATCAGATAGCGAATATAGCATCATTGCACTGAAAAAATCAGATCTATAATCCAGCATCATTGTATTAAGAAAATGTGATCGAGAATCCAGTCTAATTGAATTGAGAAAATTGGATCCAGCCAAATGAGACTAAGGATTCGAACTGAGCAATAGTAGGGAATATTCATCAAAGTATTTATTCTTCTGTTTCACTCAATTATTTTATGAGAAAACATTTTAAACTAATGGGAGTAGTATAATCACTCCTATAGGGTGATAGAATGTGTCTAATGGGATTTGTCACAATTTTTATTCACTTAATCTTAATAGTGTATTTTCATATACCCAAAGGAGTGGTTATTCCAAAGATGTCGGTTCTCACACTGAGGATGAATCCTTTAATTATTTTTTTATTTACTTTATTTTCTACTTTTTCATACAAGATTATTTACTAAAAGTTGATTAGGAAATAAATATTAACTCGTTAAAGAGGTTAAGATTCTAAATGTTTTGAAAATTATAAAAATTGAACAATAGATTTCCCCCCCTTCGAAATTGTTAATCTATCCATTGGAATATTAAATTGTATAGAGGTGATGTTCCCTGGTCGAATCTTTTTCATAGATAATATAATTTCTTTCAAAAGAAGAGGAATTCATACATTCAATGTAAAAAATTATTATGGATGATAAAATAAAATGATCCCCTATCTATTATCTCTTTTCCTAGAAGTTATTGATGCTGCTACTATTGGTTTTCCACCTATTGAGATAGATTCTTCTATGTAATATGCCAATTAGTGAAATATAGAAGTTTATGAAAATGATATATATGAAATACTTATGTCCTTATCAGAGAATTTTTATCAGAAGGTGATGGTTCTCAAAACATCATAAGGAATATGGGAAAAGCTGTAAAGTGTTTTCAAAGGGAATACAGATGTTAAGGAAGAAAAAATACAAATCTAGAATAGTAAGTATGAAGACATTAGAATCAGCGATGAAGAAAAAATTGATAAATACTTCACCAGAGTAAATGAAATTGTTTGCAACATCAAAGGATTTGGAGATTTCTGGTAAGATTTTACAATTTTGAATAACATTATGAGAATCTTTCCTAAAATGTTGGATTATAAAATTTATTCATTAGAAGTTAAAGATGATATTTCTATTGATAAATTTCATAACATTATTGTTTCTTATGAATTTAGGAAAGATCCAATGTTTCAAAGGATGATGAAAGGTGAAAGGGCTTTCGATTCTATGAGAATGTTAAAAATTAAAGATATTAAAGATGTTGATACTTGTGATTTTGAAGATAAAGAGGATAATGATTTGACTAAACAAATCATGTCTCTTGTCATAACTCAACTCATGCTAAGGTTTGAGCCACAACTACCCCAAGTTCGCCTCTATAGGCCAAGGGGTGGCGACTAGCACCGAAGGCACAACATACTCGGGGAGGCCTTTACTTAATAACTATTACACACACACAAATCCAAATCAATGAAAAAGTGCTGGGGAAAGGAACAAAATAAGCAACACTGCTATAATTAAACCAAGCATAAATGAACTTCTAAATAGTACAAGTACAATAATGTAAACTGGAAGGGGAATAGTAGAAAAATACACACCCAAATAGAAAAGTGCTACAACATGGTATTAACTAAAAGAATATGTAAAACCTCTAAGAGAGTCCTACTCTTAGATCATATGGTATGACCACCATATGTACTCCAAGAACCCATATCCCTAAGACCAGTTGATGTCACGATCAACTTGTTCATCATCTGCACAGGAACGACACATGCGGGCAAGGGCCATGCAGGGTTAGTGTAAAAATAATTTATAGGACAATTCGAAGTGGTGAAGGGGGATCTGTAAGAGATACATTGAAGTGGGATGAATTATATCGATCATATTATAGTAAAAAGTAAAACTCTACCAAACAAGAGAGTTAAGTAATCTTATCTATACACAAGGAGATATAAACAATGAGAAGATGAACTGAACATTGAGTCTTTGCCACATATAGTAGGAGAGTAGACTCGTCCAACCACGATAAGATAGACAAGGAAAGCATGTGGCATACCCTACAAGTCTTCACCTCTCTCAGAATGAGAGTTTCCAAAACTGAAGGAGTTGGTATTGAAATAGGATATATATATATATACACTTATCCAAGAAACCCTAATGAGAGATTAAGGGTATCTCCATCACACAGCTCATCCCGAGAAAATAGTATCCAACATTCCATAAGTAACCACCATCAACGCCCAACATTGCACATGTCTTCCCTAAACAAAAATTCAAAGGGACTCAATCTCCACACTTTGATACTATCTGCTTAGGGCGACGCTGCCTCACCCTCACAATTGTAGGTCGCATCTCATGGACATGTCTTTGAGTGAAAGTGTACCTATTCATAGAGATTCCAAACATATGTCAAATAATGCCTTGTCACTATGTCACATCATCAAGAGGTCATGTCTCAAGGTTGAGGACCCATGCCCAGCCCGACTGGAGGGTTCCACTCTAGTCATTGGGTATTTGTGTCCTAGTACACTAGGAGGGATCATCAACCTGAAGTCGATGGGGACTCACCGCCCAGCCCCGCTGAAGGGTAATCTACTGGAGGGTACTACCTAACAATCATCATTGATGGGACCCAATGCATAGCCTGGTTGGATGGAAGACCATATCTTCCATCGGGGAACACTTCCTATCCCATCTATATGTAAGCCTAGAAATTCAATCATGGACCACTGCCCAATCAATGTGGAGGTAATCCCAGAACTACCATCGTGGGACACTTCCTAGCCCTGTTGGAGGTAAGCCCGAAACTTCTCTATCCACCCCCATTAAATAGTACCTCTCAGAAACTATAGAAGGACACCACTGACCATCCCTACTAGATGGTACTTATTGGAAAGAATCAGGGAACACTAGACATCCTTGTTAGATGGAATATCTCAGAAATCATCAAGGAACACTGGTCATTTCTGATGGATGGTACCTCTCGGAAAGCATCGAGGAACAATGGTCATCCCTAGTGGATGGTACCTCTTGATAAGCAAAGAGGAACATTCACATCAAATCTCATAATGTGGTACATGTCGCATAGTGGTCCCACACGATGTGTGACCCTGCCTTGTCACCTGGAAATACACTTAACCATTCTCAGGAACTAAATGGTGCACTAGTACCACCTAGGCGCACCAGTGTACTCCTAGAGTACATGGAACATTTAGCCAAAAAGGTTGACAAGCAAATGAACATCATTGTTGGTCCGAAGGGAAAAACATACTTTTACTCGCATGCCTCCTCAAATAGCCTTGGAAAACAATATGTGTAATATCATTGTGATCCTTATGAAAAAATTCACAGGTTTTACTATTCATTCACCTGAATCGAACTCCTGGTGAAGAAGCTACATTACACAAGAATAGTGCTTCATGGGGCCCACTCCTCGATCCTGGAACACATAATATAGATGAAACTGTTGCGATTCTCGTGAAAAAACACGTGGGATTTACTATTTATTTGTCCAAAATGGACACCCGAAAAAATGTCACATTTCACTATAAATGCCTAAACCAGGCCTCATGGGGCCAGCAACTCGATTTCAGTTTAAACACCCAAGATCAGTTTTGAAATTCCCAACTCAATTTTAGGGTTGTGGCACAGCTGACAATGCATAAATCGGACGTTGTGTAAAGAAGTTATGAGTAGTCACATTTTTAATAATAATATTATATTATTATTATTTGGGCATTTCGTGGACCCTATCCACAAACCTAAAAAATGCATCCAACATCATTCTCTAAAAGTCCATCTCGTAGACTCATCCACACTACTGCAAATGGAATGTCAGCCGAACACTCAATGTAGGAGTTACAATCGAATCATCATTTGAAAATAATAACAATATTACTATTTTGGGAGAGTTTTATAGACCCAATCTCTAGGTCAGAGAATGGTACCTAACATTGGTTTAAAAAATGCCATTATAGAGACATGGTCACTTATTTAATTTTTTTTATTATTTATTATATTTTCCATTTTTCATTTATCTCTTTGACTTTTTCATACCCATATTCTTCTTCTATGGGTTTTCAGCAGGAAACTAAATCATGTGTAGCCGCCGGTCTTGCTTGAACCACCTGTCACCACTGGCATGGACCACCACCTGCTTCATGGGCCTCCACTGATCGGCCTCCCTTTTCTACATGTTCATCCCCCCACTACCGTTCCAACGAACCCTGACCACCACTGTTTGCCAGCAGGCGCCCCCACTGTTCAAACCCCAATCATTATTGTTCAATCTATTAATTGTATTCAGATCTCGATGACTCGTTATTCATGGGAAATTACCTCTGATCATCACATATCGACCTCTCCAATGTCGGGAAACCCTCAATATGGTCTTGGGTCTCTTTCTATTTCAATTAAACTGTATCATCACAGCATGTAAAAAATTGCTCAAAAAATATTCATCTATCATTGCTTCCATCAGACAACAAAAAATTATCTAATAATGATCCCGAACCCAGATTTATGGGGAAAAGAAATCTTTGGATCAAAGATTGATTGCTCAATAAGTAATTTTTGTGTATTTATCAAACAATCCTCCAAAATAATAAACGACCAAGAATGGATGAAAAATCATCAGAGAGTAGAATGAAAAACAATATTGATGAACTAACCTCAGTTGTTATTGTGATTGGGATTAATATGTTCTCATTAGAATGAAAAATGTAGATATATAATAAATAACTAATAAACTGTGTGGCTCATGTAATGTTTGGAAATTCCCAATAAATCAACGTAGATTAAAAATTCATGCATCGTTAATTAAAAAGAGGGCGGAAACCAACTAAAGAAATGTCCTACATCAATTTGGATCTGTTCGTAGATAAAAAACACACCTTATAAAGCATCATTGAACATTAATCATTGATTTTAAAAAAGTGTAATGGAGATGGATTTGATGTCATTGATGGTAGGGTTATAAGAAAACCCTAATTAAGAACCTATAACAACCTATTTATAAAATTTTAATTAGGTCATCCTCCAATGTTCATGGGATCTGAACTTCCTATGCCCTATCACTTTAGGTCACACATAGGTAAAACACTTGATTTGGAACTCAATAGTGGTATCATATTTCAATATAAGTCCCTATTCCAGAGTTATTTGAATCAATGCCTAAAATAAAATAAAATAGTTGTATTATTTTATTTACAGTCATGTCCTCGGTGAAATTTTCTCTAGAAGACCCTCATCGAAAAACGTTGTGTCCCACCAAGGATAAATATAAAATTATGGACTCAAATGTGGCCTCATATTTATTATTCGAGCTTTTATTTTATAGTTATCTTAATTTATTCATGTGCATAGTATAAAATATACTTAGTATTTTTATAAAATTAATTTCAGGCACACTGGGAATCGAAATCGCACACTGTCTTAGTTTCTAACTCTAGAAATATATGTATAAATATTCCAAAGTATTAAATGTGAAAAAGGTGTCTACATCATTCCCTCCATTAATATGTTCATCCCATGAAACAACAATTAGGGAAAAACACCTGATACTGAGCTCACACTTGGCTCACCTACTCCCAGGTAAACTCATGGACATTTCTCTACTACCACAACATGTGAACCAAGGGGATGGTCTATCCTAATATGTTCTACTCCTATTGATAATGTCTGTAGGACCATATACGTATATCCTCAGTTTTGACACAAGGAAAACATTGTGTGCATACTCCTGCTATTGGTGTTAGGGAAAGGAGGTTGGAGACCTTTCCATCAATCTACATGATCTTGAAAGGCCCGAAAAAACATGGTGGTCAGTTGGCCTCCCTTTCCAAAATTCTACCTCCCATGTCGTGGGTAGAATCACTGTTTGTACTTTGAATAAGGTCTCGTGATTAACTCCTCATAGTATCCATCTGGTGAAACACCTAAGGATATTTTGTCTCACGTGAATTCACAATAGATGCATCACAACTAAGACTCTCTTACATGATCCAGAGGTGAAGGAGTCATCACCATCGACTAAAGAAAACATTTAACCTCATTCTCCACTAGGGTCATCAATAGGGAAGTTAACTACTCTGAAACATCCCACACTAGGCAAGATTGGTACTTCTTATTAAGGGCATCTACTACAACAACATCCTTTCTTGGTGTATAGAATATCTCAAAGTTTTAGCCCAAAAGGATGTTCAGCCAACATTCCCGCATCATGTTCATGTCTTTATGGGTGAAGACGCAGCGAAAACTCTAGTGGTATGAACAAACCACAAATCACTCTCCCAGATGATAGTGTGTCCACATTCTAAGGGACAATACTACAGAAATGGCCTATATCAGTGCTCAAAAAGGGCTTTAACAGCCCTAAAAAGGTGTTGTAAAGCTCAACACTAATTTAGGGGGGTTCCTTTTATCAGCGCTCTGCAAATCGCAGATAAAGGCGACTTTTATCTGCGCTAAAAAAAGCACTGATAAAAGTCAAAAAAAATAAAGAAAACTAAATAATGCATGGGGAGAACTTTTATCAGCGCTTGACCACCCCATTATCAGTGCTAGGAGGTCTCTCGCATGATGCCCTTCTCATGCCTCCTCACACGCGCGCACCACCTTTGCCTCCACATGAACTCGAACCCACAACCTCCCCATTTCGCAACTACAACTTTACCACTATTTTATTTCGTTATTTCCTCTATTTAATGATATATATCTTTATATATATTTTTATATAGTTAAATTTATTCATATATTGATATATATTCATATTAATATAAATATATTTAATCATATATATATATATATATATTCATTTGTATATTAATATATATTTATATTTATTTATTTATATATATATATATTTAGTTATAAATTTTTATCTGTATATTTATTTTTATATTAATATATACTTATATGATTAGTTTTAAATACATCTCTTAAAAATCTTTTTTTTGTGTGTTTATAATTAAATAAATACATACATACATACATACATACATATATACAACACACAAACACACACACAGACACAAAAACACACAAACACATATATATTTTCGAATAAATACATATATATATATATTTGAAAAGCTATATAATGTTAAAGTGACCATAACATATACTCTAGAATCCCTTTTTAACACAACAACCAGTCAAATAGATGAAAATGAAACAATATTCAATATGATATGTGGTACAAGTCTAACAGACATCCGAATCGGAATTTATACTTGTTTGAATGTTAACAAATCAGGGTATCCTGAATAAACACTCAGTTTTGGAGGCCTTCTGGGCCTTTTTGTCTTTTAACAATGTGACAGAGGCTTTTCCTGGGTCACCAGCGCGTATATCTCATCGCAGGATTTGATTTGAAATGTTGTAGAGCTCAAAAAGACACCCGGATCAAAAGTTATGGTCATTTGAAGTTTGAGTTACATTTTCAACTTATTGTAGATCTTATACTGATTGTTTTTAATTTAGTGTTGTCAAATTGTTATTAAAAGATTTTAATTGATAATAATTAGCAAATTATTAATTAATAGTATTTTTTTAAAAATATTTTAAAGCCATTTATACTAAATTTCTTATACATTAAATGTAGTATTCTTTTTATACGTATATAAAACATATTTTAAAAATATATATTATATTTATATACGAATAAATATACTTATATAAAAATAATTTATTTTTCATGAATTTTTTTTGAAATATAATTTCTTTCAGCGCTGATCAGCACTACTAAAAGAAGCGCTAATAAAGAGGTAGCACTTCCCTTGCCCATTTTTGTAGTGGTGGGAGAAGAATACAGCTGTCAGCACCAGGTAGTGAGTCACTTAATTCTATTCATGGGGTCTTTATCACATGGACATGTACTTGATAACTGTTATATCAAGGTTGATGTTGGGAACACAAAGTTACCAATGAATAGGGTAGGTGAGAAAACTCATCCAAATTCAAGAATCTAGACATGGAAAGCATGTGGAATACCCCATGTGTCTTCGCTTCCCATGGAGGGAAAGTAATCCCAAAACTAGATAATCTACCACAGTCACTAGTGGAATTCCAATCAAAAGGAGGTCAAGTTGAGAAAATCCACTGTCAATGATAGGACCAGCTTCAACACTCCATTCCACAACCCCTCTATGAACACACAATTTAGAGGGACTCATCTACCACACCCCGATAATACCCAATTTGGGTGGCCTTAATTCACCCTCATGGTTATTCTCGCATCACAAAAATGCATCTTAGTGGGGAGATGACCCATATTCCTTGTACATGAAAAGCTATGTCGAACAACACTGAAACAATGTTACACCAATGCCCCATGTTACCTAGGTAAAATGAAGCATAGTGAAATGAGTACCTCACACAGTGTCCACAGATTTCTAATGAAATAAGTCGAAATACACAGAGCATACCTCTTATCATCTCATGCACTAAAGGATAAAGGACATCTAATGCTTGCAGATGTCTGTAGCCCGAGCCACTAGCTTCTTGAGCCTAATGTGGGCCACCTAGTTGTGGGGAGGGACCACATAACATCATCCCCTACCTACAACTCCTCCAGATACACTAAGATCACCACCTCCCTAGGGACCACTTTGTACCCACCTAGTGAATCCATCATCACATTTTTGTCTCTACTGTGGTGGTCCACCTGATTCCTTCTTGGGGTTCACAACACTTCTAGTCAAGCAGTCTCATTCCATGTGATATCCCCCATCAAAAGCGTAGCACTACCCTTACTAGGCTATCCTTGTGCTCTACAATGTACCTAACCATGTGAATGAATATGATCAGATGGGGGGCTCCTATTTTATAGACCTACCAACTGATGTTTGCAAGCTGTGATAGATATATTTGCTCTATTTCTCCCACATCTAGTTCTCTTTATCTAGAGACCCTCTAATAGAAATCGCTCCCTCACCAGTGCTCAATCCAGTACTCTAAAATATTTGGGGATGTACAAGGGTGATACGCTATCTCTGATATCTCCATGGAGTCCCTACTCAATCCTCCATATTTAAAAGTAACCATCACTAATCTTGTTATGAGAGTAGTGTGTAAGGTCTGTGGACCTAGTCTCATACTCATCCAACGTCATCCCTCCCTACTAAAGTTGTTTGAGTTCTTGAATCTAAACAAAGTGCAAGTAGTAAGGGGAGTAATCCCCATGAAACAACTACTGGAACTTATCCCACGAGAGCGCCAACCCATCAATTATTTGAGTTACCAGTCTCCACCATCACCCAACTACACCATGTAAAAGGTTAGCTGCCAAAGCCACCTCTTGATCTGTTGGTGTTCGTACAAGCCTAAAGAGTCGTACCACCAACTCTAGCCAAAACAATATTGTTTAAGGGTCTTCCTCACTGCTAAACCTCAGTTGTCTCTATCTATGGAACTCTTGATGTGTGCTCAGCTTTCACACGTCCTCATCCTACATTTTTCAGTCTTCCTCCCACTCAATAGGTGGAGTAATTTCTACCTTCTCACCTAGAGGATGCGGATCATATGATGGATTTTTAAATGATGCCTCATCTATCATGGGGACATCATCATGAACCCGATCTGGTATCTTGGCTGGCTGGA
The DNA here is from genome assembly GCA_963277665.1 of Viscum album. Lineage (NCBI taxonomy): Eukaryota > Viridiplantae > Streptophyta > Magnoliopsida > Santalales > Viscaceae > Viscum > Viscum album. The sequence goes on along the minus strand of OY728135.1, from coordinate 735,382,800 downwards.
GTCACGGGGGAATCTTGAATGTTATCAAGGAGTACCAAAATCATATGAGAATATATATATATATATATATATATATATATATATATCAATAAAAATGGAGAGGTGGCTCAATAATTATAGTCAAATAATGAATCTTATATGATGCATGTACCATTATTCCCTGGAAAAAGTCTCTTAGGGTACTGAGTCGACAAGTTGGTAATCAGGGTCCTGGTGAATGGATACATCGACCAACCGTACCATCACTGGACTCCCTAGAATTAGAGATAATATGAAGAAACTTCAACAATGGTTCCCTATAACAAACGAAAACATTTTAGGGAAATGCCTGAACAACTTCCTAAGGTCCAAACCACCTCGGATACCACATTTTCATGACAATACCCATGTATGGGATTGATGCACAACTACCCCCAATCCCGGCACCATATGCTAGGGGGTGGTGACTAGTGTCAAAGGCACAAAAAAACATCTAGGGGCCTTTTATTAAGAACACACACACACACACACAGAACCAACTCATGGAAATATTGAAGGGGAAAGGAACAAAATATGAAATAGTGCTATAAATAAACAAAGAATGCATGACCTGCTAAACTGTACAAGTAATATAAAGAAAACTAAAATGAGAGAAGGAAAAAAATAAACACCCAACAAGAAATGTTCCACAACCTAGAAATAATTAAAAGAAAAATTAAAACATTTGGGAGAGAACACCTCTTGGATCCCAACTTATGACCACCATACGTGGTCTAAGCACCCACATCTGTATGATCCTCTGAAGTCATGTTTAACATGTCTGTCATCATCATAGGGAATGACACATGCGAGAAATGGTGAGAATATGAACATCTCGTCATGTGCTCGATACCTATAGTTGGAGTGTAGACTCATCCGACCATGAGAATCTAGACACAAAAAACATGTTCTATACCTCGCACATCTTTGGATCTCCCAAAAGGATAGTAACCAAAACTGAAGGATTGGTTAATAAAATATAATATATATATATATATATATATATATATTCTCAACCAAGAAACAATAACCAGAGTGTAAGGAGATATCCATCACACAACTCATCATAGGAAACATGTACCCAATAGTCTATATGTAACCGACATTGATGACCAACATCCCACTTGTCTTCCCTAAACTGCATGTCAAAGGGAATCAATCACCTCACCTTTATATTTTCAACTTTTGGTGGCAGTACCTCACCCTCACGGTTTTAGGTCACATCACATGTCCACGTCTCAATGAGAAAATAATCCATATTCCTTGAGAGTCTAAAGGCATGTCAAAGCACACCTTATCACTATGTCACATGGTCAAGAGGTCGTGTCTCATGGTTGGGGACCCATGCCCAGCCCAGTTGGAGTGTTACATTCTAGTCATTGGGTATCTATTCCCTAGTATGATAGGGGGGATCATCACCCTAACGTCGATGGGGACCTACTACCCAGCTCCACTAAGGGGTAATCTGATGGAGGGTAATTCCTGAAAATCATCGTCAACAGGACCCACTGCCTAGCCCTGGTAGATGGATGTTCAGAACTTCCTTTGGGGACCACTTCCCAACCTAGCTAGAGGTAATCAAGAAACAACCAGCGGGGACCACTGCAAAACCCATCTATAGGTAAGCTTAAAACTGCCACTGAGGACCATTTCCCATCCAGGTAGAGGTAATATGAAATCTACTCTGGCCAACCCTACTAGATGGTACCTCTTAGAAACTATTGAGGAACATCACTGGTTATCCCTGTTGGATGGTAACTCTCAAAAAGCATCAAAGAACACTGGACATCCAAGATGGATGGTAGCTCATGAAAATCATTGAGGAACAATGGGCGTCCATGTTAGATAGTACCTATCAGAAAGAATCAAGGAATAATGACCATCCCTGCTAGATGTTACCTCTCAAGAATCAACATGGAATATTCACATCACATCTCATAAAGTATTATGAAACTTATATCAAGACCACATGATTTATGACACCGCCTCATCTCCTGGTCATGTACATAACCATTCTTGGCAACTAAATGGTGCACTAATACCCCTAGGTGTTCCAGTATGCTCTTATAATACCTGTCACATTTGGCCAAAAAGGATGATGAGGTCATGACCCTTGTCATTGGTATGAAGGAAAATACATACATTAATCAGAATTCCTACTCAAATGGCCCTGGACAACCAAACAAGTCACACCATTACAATCCTTGCAGAAAAGAGCGCATGATCGACTATTCATTCACTTGAATCGGACCCCCGATGATGAAGTTACATTTCATATCATTATGAATAAATGATGCTTTGTGGGGGCCACTCCTCACTCCTAGAACACATCATATGGATCAAACCATTTTTATCCTCATGGAATAACAAACAGGATTGGCTATTCATTCATTCAAAATGGACACCTGAGGAAAAAATCACATTTCACCACAAACACCCAAACCGAGCCTCGTGGGGACTGCAGATCGATTTTGTTTGAATTCCCAAAATTGGTTATGAAAGATCCTCCTCCATTTTAGGGTCATGGTTCCACTGATGGAATGTAAATAGGATATCGTATGCATAAGTAATGATGTGTCAAAGTTTTAATAATAATAATAATATATTATTATTTGGGCTTTTCGTGGTCCCAATACACAAACATGAAAAAGGCCTCCTACACTGGCCTCAACCAAACCTTCCTGTAAATTGGGTCATGCTGAGGGAGACGACACATCAATATTGATGCTTTATGTAGGAGTTACAATCGAATCTCTATTTGAAAGTAAAACTATTTTTATTATTTTAGAGTGTTTTATAGACCCGATCCCTGGGTTAGGGAAATGTACCCAACATTGGTCTTCAAAAGACCACCTCAGAGATAGGGTCATGTCATCACTGACAGTTCTTCATATCGATATATCATGGAGGTGTTATATTCATATTTTGATTTGAAACTAAAAATAATAATAACATAGTAATAATAATAAAATATTATTATTATTATCTCTTTTTTATCACTCAATCAGGGATGACACGTCCACCCTTATCTCCATGCCAACGTAGTACCCACCCCTCCTTGGATTCCATTATTTTATTTTTATTTAATTAATTTTTTTCTTTTCCATTTTTCTTTTATCTCTTTGAATTTTTCATACCCAACATCTTCCTATATGGGGTTTTAGTAGGAACCTAAATCAGGTGAGGTTGTCGGTCATGCTTGAACTACTAGCCACACCAGGCCTGAACCACCAGCAGTATTAGCCATCTCTATGGGCCACTATTGATCTGATTCCATCATCTGCATGGTCCTCCCCTCACTACCTTCCCATCAAACCCTGATCATCGTCGTTCGTAGGGAGGCTGACCCATTTTTCAAACCCCGGTCACTATTGTTTGATCTATTACCAGTAGTTAGATCTCGATCACCTAATCTTATTTGGAAATGCCATCTGAGCATCGCATATCTGCCTTAACAATGTTTGGAAACCCTAAATTCAATCATATACCCATTTCAGTTTCTATTAAATCGTATCATCATTGTATGTCAAAATATTCTCAGAGAGCATTCATCTTTTTTTGATGTCACCATACATCAACAAATTCTCTAATATTGATCCCAAACCCAGAGTTTTAGAAAAAAAAAATTGTTTCACCATAGATTGATTACATAACGAGTTGTTGTTTTTATTTATCAAACTACCATCTAAAATAATTAACGATAATGAATAGATGTGTAACGTTAGGAGTGTATCATGATAAAAAAATTGATGAGTGAACCTCAACCCTTATTTGGATTGGGATCAATATATTGTCATTAGAAAGACAAAAACGATCTATAATAAATAATTAATAAACTTCGTGGCTCATATGAAGGTTGTTAAATTATATGAAATCAATGAAGATTCAAGATTTGTGCTTGATTAATTAAAAAGAAGACAGAAACCCACAAAAGACATGTCATACCTCAATTTGGATTTGTTCATCATTGAAGAACACATCCACCAAAGATTCATTGATGATTTATTATTGATCCTCTAAAGGATAAAGGGAGAGATATTTGATGTCAGTGGTGGGAGGTTTATGAGACAACCCTAATCAAGAACTTATAACGACTTTCTTATAGAATTTTAATTAGGTCACCTGCCCATGGACGTGGGATCTGAACATCAGATTCCCTATTGCTTTGGGTCTCGCTTACATAAAACACCAAATTTAGAACTCAATAGTTATATCAGATTTCCAATCTGAGTCCACATTCAACAGTTATTCGAATCAATACCTGAGAAAAAATAAAATAATTTCATTATATCATTTACAGTTACATCCTTGGTGATTTTTTCTCTAGAATACCCATATCGACAAAAGTTATTTCCCCCATAAGGAAAACACCATATTCTGGACTAAACAGCAGAATAATATTTCTGGTCCAAGATTAAATTTTAGAATATCCCCACTTTCGTCATGTGAAAAGTATAAAATATACATAATTTTTTGATAAAATTAATTTCAGGCACACTGGGTTTTGGAATCGCATATCGTCTTAGCTCCTTGATCTGGAAATATATTTAGAAATATCATAATGAATGTGAAGGAAAAATATAGTCTATACATATCTCATATATATGAAATATTGAAGAGGAATATAAAGGTATATGGGTAAACATCCTATCAAATGTTATAAGTGTGTTGGAATTGGACCCTTTTCTATGAATTTACCTAAGAATAAAATTAGAGAATATCATGATGATTCTGATGGAAAGCCATGATAGAAGAAGTGGAAAAATTATAAAGAAGAAATTTATTCTAACAAATACAAGAAGAGGTTTTCAGAAAACAAAATAAGTTTGTTGAGTAATAATGTTGAATCAGACTCAATCGAAGTCCATTCTTCTGAAGATGAGAGTTCAAAAAAATTCAGAACCTTTATTTCAAAATTTAAGAAAATGAAAGATTCCTCAAAGGATGAATAAGGTGGTGAAAATCTTATAGAGTGTGTCATCTCAGAAAATAACTTGTTTCATGTCTTGAGAAAAAAAACTCTCACGAAAGAAATTATATTTCTGAAGAAATATTTCCAAAAAGTTACTGATGGATAAAAATATGTTATCCATCAGGATGGAAAATACATCGATTAAATATTATGTTACAAACATAGAAGTGTTGAATTGGGAAAGATGATTGAAGATCTTTGTAAGAAGTTATAAAATGATTAATAAAAAGTTAAGAAGTTTCAATAAAATATTATTGAGTTTGAATGAACCTTGAGGAAGATGAAGGAAATCTTCAACAAGGATTCTGAAGTAGAATCAAAGACTACTAAAGTTTTTGAGTAGTCTCAATTCAAGAATTATGTGAAATATTCTCTGACCAAAAATAATGTTTCATTTAATTATTTTAAATTTGAGGTTCCAAAAAAATAATTTGGAAATCATTTATAAAAAAAGGATGTGAGAGACCTATCATATATACAAAATTAGAAAATTCACTTAAAATAAAAGATGGTCTATGTCCTGAGTATGTTTGAGATGGAAGATGTTACCAATCTCAACAAAGTTTCAATAAAGATGGATATTTTTTCAATATAAAATCAAGATGTGATGTTTATTCTTGGTGTTTTGGAATCTATGGAAACATGGATTATAATTTTTGTCACATCATATCCTTACCTAGATGATGGTTTGATAAAAGTGGAAAAAATAGTGAAAGAAGAATGAAAAACATTCCTAACATATATAAAGTTGAAAAGGTGAATTCTCGTGATGTTAGAAACATGCCAATAGGAAATAAATTTGAATGTATTGAAGATGTTTATGGAATATGTGATCAAACCAGTCATAAAGCTGAAAATGTTTGAGACAAATTCCAGAACAAGTTTATTATGATAGAAATGAAAAGAAATATTAAAATAATAAAGTTGATGAAAGAGATTTTGTTGTTGAAACATATTTGAAATAAAGTAAAAGGAACACCCCTTGGATACATGATAGTGTATTTCATTTACATATGATATGTGATATATAAATCATGAAACATTTTCAAAGTCATTATGAAGGATTAGTTACCATTGGTAATGGTATTTCCTTAAAAATCATAGGAATTAGAACATATGAGATTGTAGACAATAAATTAATATACATTGTTTTTAATTTGTATATATGCTAAAACATAACTTACCGAGTGTATATCAACTTTTCCATGATAGAAAAGAAATTTTTAGAAATGATTTTTGTATCATCAAAAGTGTGAATGATGGAAAAGTGATGAAAAAAGTGGAAAGAACCAGTGTGAATCTCTTTCAAATAACATAATTCAATAACACATGTTACATGAGTACTGAAGATGAAATAAAATTGTGACATTGAAGACATGGACACATTGGGAAAAAAACATGAACAAATATTATAAAGTTGATGTTGTTTGGATTTTTCAATAATTGAAAATAATAGATGAAGATGTTTATATTAATATTCAGAAATGAAAGACGACTAACAATGGTCATAAGATAATTGAGATTCAGTCTACTACACCACTTGAGTGTATTAATTCAAATTTATGTGGGATGATGAGACAACAATAAATAAAAGAAGACTTATACTTTATCTCTTTTATTGGTTATTTCCCTCGGATGAAAAACATATTTTTTATGAAGAAAAATTCAATTGCTATTGAAATGTTCAAATTCTTTAGAAATGATGATGAGAACGAAATGGGGGTTTTCTTAATATTGGTGAGAACATATAATGGTACCAAATTTACTAGAAACACTTTTGAAACTTATCTGAGAAATAATGTTATTAAATATAAGTATAGTGCTCCTTAAACTTCACATCAAAATATAGAAGTAGAAATAAATAATATAAGATTGGTGGAAAGGGAAAAAATTATGTTAGACGAATAAAAAAATTCAAAATTATATTGGAAAAAAGCTATTAGTATAGATGTACATGTTCAAAATAGATTCTTGTTGTGACTGGAAACTAACAGGACTCCTTATTAAATGCAGTATAATAAAAAACCTACAAGGTAATAAATCATGTCATTCTCAATTAATTTCTCAACCATATTTCCATGTGAAGATTAAAGAGTCATTGAATAAAGTTGTAGAACTAAAAAATTAAGTTAAATATGTTCATGAGTTTAAACATGATCATGATGGAATGATAAGGTTTGGTAACCTTGTATGAATCATGCGCATACTTGAGATGAAGAAGGATTTATTAGAGTAATCTTATAGTTCATTATACTCAATTCACCTAGGAAGTACAACGATGTCTCTAGAATTGAAAGAGTGCTTCTAGTTATATGACATGAAGAGTGAAATCGAAGAGTTTATATCTCATTTCTTGGTGTGTCAACATGTTAACAATGAAATAAAAATATCTATGGTGATATTAAATCTGTTAAAAATACAAGAAGGTAAATGGGAAAACATCACAATATTTTGTTATTCATTTAACTTCACAAATCATCTAATGGGATTAATTCTAATTTTTTAGTCAATCACCTTATTTAGTTATCACACTTAATCACTATAATATAAGACATCAATTGATTTAATTTTTTTGAGGACATACATTAAAGAAGTGGTAAGGATTCATGAAGTACTACATTCCATTATTTCTGATCAGGATCTAAGGTTTATCTGCATGTTCTGGTGAAGTCTTCATCAAACATGTGATTCAGATTTATGTTCAATCATTATGTATTATCGTTAGATAGATAGACAGTATGAGAGATTAATTAAAACCCATGATGATATTTTCATATCATGTTCTTTGGGTGTCAATGGTGGTTGGTATTAAAACCTTTATCTCATTTAGTTTTCTTACAATAATATATTTTACTTAAGCATTCATATGACTCCCTATGAGTCCCTTTATAGAAATAGTTGTATATATCCAACATGATGGAATAATATTGTAGAAATAAGGATACTGGGACTTGAGTTAGCTGAATAAATTGAAAATAATTTTAGATCCATTCGATAAAACATCAACATAGAATAGATTCAGCCTAAAAGTTATATTGACAATCGTTAGTGTGATCTAAAATTTTATATCGTTGACAACTTACTTTTAATAATTTCTCTATGGAAGATGGTTATGATATTTAGGAAGAAATAGAAACTAGTACATAGTTATATATCCCATTTTAAATTATTGATCATATAAGGATAATATCCTATTATTTGGAGCTTTAATCGAACCTCTCTCAAGTCTATGATATGTTTCATGTATCTATCTTAACGAAGTACATACCAGAACCTTCACATGTACTGAACTGAAAGATCAAATATTGGAAAAATATATTTCTTATGAGAAACAAACATCAGAGATTATAGTTTGTACGAATAAATTTATATGAATCAATATTTATCACTTGGTCATTTTTTATTTCAAAACCACCAGTTTGAGGAACCTTTATAGGAACCTGACGAAATAGTGAGGTGGAATTACCCACATTTGTTTTCATTAGAGTGACGAATTATGATAGAGAAATTATTTTTATGGGAGTTGAATGTAGTACACCAATAATTTAGTTATTATTATTTTTTAAGATAATTTCTATTTTATTGAAAGATTTTGTAACAAAAAAGACCAAGTTATTCTTTTTTTACATGCAATACTGGGTTAACTTTCATTACACACAAAACTAAGTTGTAACAAAACCCAAATATATTGTCAATATTATTAAAATGAAACCACTATAAACTAAAAGTAAAAAATAAAAATATCAATTGTAATAACTTATTTTTAAATATTAATTATAACCATTTTATATAATGAACACTTATTGATAAAAAATTAATTAATGTTTCAAGAGTGATTGTAGGTTTTGAAAATATTATTTTCTAAAAATGAAATTTTTATTTATTTTTTGTGATTGATAATAAAATTAATATTGGAAATAATTACGATATTAATTTGATAAAATATACATTATTTTTAAAATCGATCTGTCAATGTTATCTTTTAGTGAATTTTGGTGAATTTACTAAAAAGTTTAATTTTTTTATGAATATTGAAAAACACTGTATTTAATTGACGACTACCTTTCTGTTTAAATAATTTCTAAAGTTAAATTAAAAATAAATTTTTATTTTGATTAAAATTATCAAAATTATATATCTATTAATCCAATATAGTACATTGGAATCAATTTCAAATTGAAATTGGATATAAATGATTTGTAATCTATTTAACATTTTCTCCATGAACACACGCTTTGTCATCACCTATGTTGTATTATTTTTAAATAGACAATTTTTCATGTCTATTAATTTAATTAGAAAACATAGATCCCATATTTTGAATAAATATAAAATATATTATCTAATAAGGTAAACTAAATATTTGACCAATATGAATAGTGAAAACAATAAAAATTAATTACCACGGTTAAGTTCGAAATAGGTGTATAGGGAGGTTAAACCAAAATGATAAGGTAAAAAATGAACTAAAAGATTTTGTGAAATATATTTTACGGTCCTATATATATAATATGAGAACTATGTCTCTATAATAATCCATTTTGTTGCCTTTTGGGATGATAACAACCAAGGTACACCTTTTCCTTTTTAAGCAATTACAAGTGTTCCACTCACCCTACTTATAAAAGACCACCCTATACTCTATTATTCACATGATAAAAACCATTTGGTTTTGAAATTAACTTCCCAAAAAAATTACCAAATTCTCTCCTATCATCCCATTAGCATTTTTTTGGTATGATATCCAACCATGGAAGGCTTTTGATGCAAACATAAGTAGCTTACCTGAATAAAATGTAACGTTCCTCAATGAGTGTTTTTATTTTATTTCTTCCTTAAACTTCTCCAATTATTTTATATAATACTAGGATTTAATAATATTAGTATATTACATATACTATTATTTTTTATTTCATAACGTAAAACCATATACACTTCCACCAAATAGGTCACAAAATCATCATTTATGTGCACAACGGACTACTGCCTCACAGACCGATGTTATTATTTTCAATTTCCACATGTGATGTATTGTTATAGTTATGGATTATATATTTCTTTATAATATTTATAATTTTATTATAATTATGTAATTTTTATATCATATATACTTTCATAATTTACATTTTTTGGGATATGATAATGTCGCTGCGGTGTACGGAGGACTACTGCCACACAGAGCTATGTGACTCATTCAAGAATATAAAGGAAGGTAATAAGGATGATTTTAATTAAATAATGTGATATATATGACATAAAATTTATTATATGATTGTAATATATTATATAACATTATTTAATTCGTTTTTTCAAGAAAATTGAAATAATATTCATGAATACGTATGACCTACCATCTCCATGAATAATTTATTTCATTTAATATCTTTAACATTTATGGATCTCAATAAACACATATATTTAATATTTATTATATTTATATCTTGGTAATATTTATGGATATTATGAAACCATGATCAATTTATGAGGATAAAAAATAAAAAATAAAAACATATATGAAAAACAAAGTGATTATTATATGAAACATGATTTTGACAAGGAATTGTTAATAAACGAGTAACAAAAGTTCATAAGTAAGTCATATATGGTAGAATATATATATATATATGGTAATTTAATATATTTAAAATAAAATTATATTTATTATACATTTGTTCTTTATGTCTATGAAGGAAGTCGAGACTTAAGGTAAAGGATTTATGTCTCACTTTTATCTTTTGTAAGACACATACCAAATTCACAACCTATTAATTTATGTGGTGTATATACTAACAATGAATATATTTTATGATTTTTATACTAAAAATTATATGGATTCCATATCTATATGAGGATATATCTTTCATGGGGATTATGTTTCAAATTTTTACAAAGTGGTAATGGATTTATGTTACAATCTCTTCATTTATCAGATTGTTTACAATTAAGTCTTCACTGCAGAAATATTATGATCTACCTCTTAAAAAATTCTCCTGAATTATATTCTCCACTCTTTATTCCTGATATTTTAAATAAATAGTATCATATTCCCATTCTTCAATGAAGATTGTTTTAGTGAAAAATTATCTTTATTTCTCTCTCCGACTGACACCACTTTTTCTTTCAAAACAATGTTTTCTAAATTTTTTTAATAATATATTTTGACATTATTTAAATAATTTATTATTGAAATTTACACAAAATTTTCAATTTTTACTATTTTATTTATAGGAATATTCATGTCATTTTTCAAACAATTCCATTTAAATGTTACCAAACATGTAAAATAAATATTCTATTTAACTTGTATGGAATGAAAAAAATCTTCAGCTAACATGAAAAGTATTTTCCTTGAATCTTAATTTATAAATTTTCAAGGATATATTATAATAAATTTGTTCTAATTTTATTTATTATGAATTAGTAATTTTAGAAAGTGATTTTTAAAGGAAAGTTAATTTCATCAAGATATATTTTAAATGATATTTCAAAATCCTTTTCCCATATAAGATGTCATTTGTTGATGTTATGTATGTCTTGCTGATGATATGATCATATGATACCATTATTATTATTTATATAAATGGTTTTCTAATATGGAATTATTTTTATAAATCCCATTTATCTTCTATGAATCACACTTTCATAAAATTTTCATGCAACTCGATTCATTTTCCACGAGTTATGATATGATGAAATGATGAAATGATTAGGAATGCTGCCTCTTTTCCAATGGTTATGATAATATGGAATGTCTATGAAACACATTTCATTTCATGGGTTATGATATGATGTATGTTTTAGGATCATGTTGAATGGATTTATTTGATTTTAATTATCTGATGGGTGAGAACTATATCTCCCTCCAATACATTCGGTAATGAATAGTGTGTTGCGAGCTCAAAGGGTACATGGTAGGATATAGAATTAAACAATAATGGTATACGAGAAGTCATTATAAGCCCAAATCAGGTACATGTGTGGTTAGACCAAGTCTAACATGTTATAAAATGTCATGGTGGGTATCATTGTTATAATAATCTATATGTTTACATGTACTCAAACAATCTATGTCTTATACCAACATTATGCTCTTTGGACTCATGTTATTTTATTTCTTTATTACTAATTTCTTATGAACTTCCAATATTTATTCCTTGATATTAGGATCTTTCATATGTTTGGAATGGTTTTCAAATGTTATGATCATGTTATCATACCCTAATTTTCAAGTTATGCTGACATATCTCCCTTGTTTACCCTTAATAAGAATATGATATAAACCTTTTATAAGTTTCCTTTCCCCCAGGTTGAGAATAAATGTATAACATATGATATACCTAAGAACGGTGGTATTTATGAATAACATTGAGGGAGATGTGGTACTATACCTATGGAACATATGTATGTATTTCTAAGGTTATAAATTAACTATACATGTATGGTCCCTCGACAATGTGTTTTTTAATATATTTAATATTTTCCTAAATTGTGTAATATTCATTTGTGATCATCCTAGGTCACTATAATAGATTACCACTATTCATGCTGATGTAATTTGTTTTCCATCACAGAATCACTTCATTTGTTAAATTCTAACTTCAATTTTATGATATTTCTAAGGATTAGTCATCTCAATATGTTTCTTTGAGACATGTCTTGTATTATGAAAATACTTCCTTCTATAAGTGTATATTATTATAATTGAGATTTTATATGCTAAATTATTATTTATCCATGATATTTAATGTTCCTTTTAATTTTTATCTTACATAATATATTGATTCAAATTTAAATAAATTTTTGAGATTTCTCATGGTCTCAATTTCAATTCTTTGAGACATAATCCATGTTATACACAATGTTTTTTTACATGGTGTAATTAAATATCCATGAATGTGTTTTCACATATTATTTTATGAAAATTAATGAAATTGTAGAATAATGTTATGTTCTTCATTAAATGGTTTTTTTGTCAAAAATTACCAATGATGTAAGGTTTTCTAAGGCCAAACATCCTTCATTGAGAAATGTTTTATATTAATGAAATGATATTCATTTATATGGTGTGTAAAAGGAATCCTTAAATATAATACCATATCTATTTTCATACTCATCGTATATTATTTTCCTATCTTATTTTATTTATTGAAAATGGAGTTTTTAAAATATTCTAAATGGTATTTCGTTAAAAACCCCATTTTAAGGTTTTAATTATTTTCAAGAAAACACCTAATTTAAATTTTTAATATTATTTAAATATTATTATTTTATAAAAATAGTTCACTTCCTAATCTTATTTTACTAGATCTTCAACCATATTTTAAAATTTTCTTATTGAAAACTTATTAATATTTTATGTATGAAACACGTGAATGAAATTTTACACCACTATAAACCCAAAATCATTTGAATATTACATTAAAATTTTCTATATTTATTTTAAAATAAAATGGTTTACCTAATATTATGGGAATTGATTGTCAATAAAAGTAGTTTTCAATGTGGGATGTGTATTCTCCTCAATAATGTTTTTTAGGATATGTTTATGGTATTTCTTTTTATCAACTATAAAAAGTCTCAATGTTACATAACTTCCACTAAGTATATGTGATAATGATACCATCCATATTATTTCTCTAGAGGTATTATGAACATTTCAGAGTGATTTCCATGTATCCTATTTCTTTTCCATGGGTAAATAAATCAAATAAAAAATAATGTTTATTATTATATTGAAAAGTGAACTATGGTTATAAAATAATAATATTTAAATAATATAAAAAATTTAAAGAAGCTGTTTTCTTGAAAATCATTAATACATTAAAATGGATTTTTTAAAGAAATACCATTTATAATATTTTAAAAACTCCCTTTGAAATAAATAAAATAAGAAAGTAAACTAATATACCATGAGTATAAAAATTGTTGTGGTATTATATTTAAGAATTCCTTTTATACACCATATAAATGAATATCTTTTCCTTAATAAAAAACTTGTCTCAAAGAAGGATGTATGGCCTTAGAAAACCTTACAATATTGGTAATTTCTAACAAAAACACCATTTAATGAAGAACATAACATTATTCTAAATTTGAATAATATTCATAAAACAATATGTGAAAACACATTCATGTGGATTTAATTACACCATTTAAAAATAATCATGGTGTATAACATGGATTATGTCTCAAAGAATTAAAATTGAGACCATGACAAATCTCAAAACCTTAATAAAATTTGAATCAATATATTATGCAAGATAAAAATTAAAAGGAACCTTAAAAATCATGAATAAATAATAATTTAGGATATAAAATTTCAATTAGAATAATATACACTTATAGAAGGAAGTATTTTCAGAATACAAGACATGTCTCAAAGAAACATATTGAGATGACTAATCCTTAGAAATATCATAAAATTGAAGTTAGAATTTAATCAATGAAGTGATTATATGTAAAATTTTTAAAAATAAACAATACAATTGTATATATAACATAATAAAATCAAGTATCATTTAATACATAATCTTCTCAAAACATAATGAACGAAGTATATGCATGGACCAATAAATCAAAATTGAGTTAAGAAACCCCTTACATGTTTATAGATTTAAATCCAATTAAATGAAGTAATTTCAATTGAAACAAAAAATAACATGATGTATGAAGGATTAATGATATAAAGGATAAAGGGAATAATATGTATAATATATTATAAATTATGTTTATAATAGTAAAACATTCCATTTTAAGGGAAATTGACATGAAATCCCTTACCTCAAGTCCAGACCTGTAATGTGTGACACTTAAAAACTATATAATAAACTTATATAAGTTATGTTATTTCTTAAAAAAATCTTGGATTAATAAATTACCCTTAAACCATTTAATTAAATTATTTTACTGATATATGTAATTATTTAATCAATTAAGTCTATATCGAGTGTTTTGTGGTTGTTCAGTTAGGAACTTCAAATTAATTTTGTATGTTGAATGTGATGAAAGGGATATATGTTTCATAATCTAAATAAATAATAATCAAGAAATAATTATCATTTTATAAATTAATTATGCATTTTAAACAAACTATTAATGATGATTATGAAAATTGAATTATATTACAATCATGGATTTGGTTGGTAATATGTATGCTTGAGTAACGTTTTCATTCCTTAATGAACATGAGGTAAATAAGGTAAGTACTATTTAATTTTCAATAATTATCATTATATCAGAAATATTATATTATATATTTAAATAATTATTTTATAAAATCCATTTCACATGGTGGTGAAAAATGAATCATATCGTTTCGTGGAGGTAGTAATCTACATGTACGCATGAATGATGCTATCATTTTTCAATTGATGGAATTTTATGAAAGAATATGATATATTAACATACATTATTATAATTATTTCATTAATATAATATATATATACACATTAAATCCATTAGAAAAACCACTAATAAGAGTTTGTGATGGCAAACAAATTACATCAGCTTGCATAGTGGTACTCTTTTATAGTGACCTAGGCTTATCACAAATGAATATTACATCATTTTAAAAAATATTAAATATATTAAAAAACAATGTTTATTATTATATTTAAATTGAGACCTTGAAAACTCTCAAAAATTTAATTAAATTTGAAACAATATATTATGCAAGTATCATTTAATACATAATCTTCTCACAACATATTGAATGAAGTATATGTATGGAAAAATAAATCAAAATTGAGTTAAGAAACCCCTTACCTGTTCATAGATTTAAAGCCAATTCAATGAAGTAATTTGAATTGAAATAAAAATTAACATGATGAATGAAGGATTAATGATATAAATGATAAAGGGAAGAATATATATAATATAATATAAATTATGTTTATAATAGTAAAACATTCCATTTTAAGGTAAATTGACATGAAATCCCTTACCTCAAGTCCAGAATTGTAATGTATGACAATTAAAAACTATATAATAAACTTATATAAGTTATATTATTTCTTAAAAAAATTATAGGATTAATAAATTATCCTTAAAACTTTTAATTAAATTATTTTACTGATATATGTAATTATTTAATCAGTTAAGTCTATATCGAGTGTTTTGAGGTTGTTCAGTTAGGAACATCAAAATAATTTAGTTAGTTGAATGTGGTAAAAGGGATATATGTTTCATAATCTAAATAAATAATTATCATGAAATAATTATCATTTTATAAATTAATTATTCATTTTAAAAAAAACTATTAATGATGGTTATGAAAATTGAATTACATTACAACCATGGGTTTGGTTTGAAATTTGTACACTTGAGTAACATTTTCATTCCTCAGTGAACATGTCGTAAATAAGGTTAGTAATATTTTAATTTTCAATAATTATAATTATATCATAAATATAATATTATATCGTTAAATAAATATTTTATAAAATCCATTTCACATGGTGGTGAAAAATGAATCATATCATTTCATAGAGGTAGTAATCTACATGTACACATGAATGATGTTATCATTTTTCAATTTATGGAACTGTATGAAAGAATATGATATATTAACTTACATTATAATAATTATTTCATTAATATAATATATATATATACCCATTAAATCCATTAGTAAAACCACCTATAAGAGTTTGTGATGGAAAAAAATTACATGAGTTTGCATAGTGGTACTCAATTATAGTGACCTAGGCTGATCACAAATGAATATTACATCATTTTGAAAAGTATAAAATATAATAAAAAACACATTCCTAGGAACCAAACATGTATAGTTAATTTAAAACATTCGAAATACAAACATATGTTCCATAGGTAAACTACCACATCTCCCTCTCTGTTATTCATAAATAACACCGTTCTTAGGTATATCATATGTAATACATTTCTTCACAACCTGGGGGAATGGAAACATAATAAAGGTTTATATCATATTCATATTAAGGGTAAACAAGGGAGATATGTCAGCATAACTTGAAAATTAGGGTATGATAACATGATCATAACATTTGAAAACCAATCCAAACATACCAAAGATCCTAATCTCAAGGAATAAATTTTAGAATTTCATAAGAAATTAGAAATAAAGAAATAAAATAACATGAGTCCTAAGAGCATAGTGTTGGTATAAGACATAGATTTTTTGAGTACACGTAAACATATAAATTAATATAACAATGATACCCACCATGACATTTTATAACATGTTAGACTTGTTCTAACCACACATGTACCTGATTTGGGCTTATAATGACTTCTTGTATACCACCATTTTTTGTTTCTATAACCTACCATGTACCCTTTGAGATCGTAACACACTATTCATTACCGAATGTATTGTAGGGATATATAGTTCTCACCTATCACATAATGAAAATCAAATAAATCCATTCCACACGATCCTAAAACGTACATCATATCATAACCCATGAAATGAAATGTGTTTCATATACATTCCATCATATCATAACCAATCGAAAAGAGGCATCATTCAAAATCATTTCATCATTTCATCATATCATAACCTATGGAAAAAGAATCGAGTTGCATGAAAATTTTATGATGGTGTGATTCATAGAAGATAAATGGGATTTATAAAAATCATGCCATCTTAGAAACCCATTTATAGAAATAACAAAAATTCTATCATATGATCACATCATCAATTAGACATACATAAAATCAACAGATGAAATCATATATGGGAAAAGGATTTTGAAACATCATTTAAAACATATCTTGACGAAATTAACTTTTCTTTGAAAATCACTTTCTAAAACTACTAATTCATAATAAATAAAATTAGATCAAATTTATTTTAAAATATCCTTGAAAATTTATAATTTAAGATTCAAGGAAAATAATTTTCATGTTGGCTGAATATTGTGTTCATTCCATACAAGTTAAATAAAATATTCATTTTACATTTTTGGAAACATCTAAATGGAATTTTTTGCAAAATGACATGAATTTTCATTTAAATAAAATATTAAAAATTGATAATTTTGTGTAAATTTCTATTATAAATTAATCAAATAATGTTAAAATATATTATTAACATAATTTTAGAAAACATTGTTTTTAAAGAAAAAGTGGTGTCAGTCGGAGAGAGAAATAAAGATAATTTTTCACTAAAACAATCTACATTGAATATTTGGAATATGATACTATTTATTTAAAATATCCAGAATAATGAGTGGAGAATAAAATTCAGGAGAATATTTTAAGAGGATGATCATAATATTTCAGCAGTGAAGTAATAATTGTAAACAATCCGATAATCGAAGAGATTGTAACATAAATCCATTACCACTTTGTAAAACTTTGACACATAATCCCCAAGAGAGATATATCTTCATATGGATATGGAATAACTATAATTTTTAGTATAAAAATAATAAAATATATTCATTGTTATTATATACACCACAAAAATTAATATGTTGTGAATATGGTATGTGTCTTACAAAAGATAAAAGTGAGACATAAAACCTTTACCTTAAGTCTCGACTTCCTTCATAGATATAAAAAATAAATTTATAATAAATATAAATTTATTTTAAATATATTAAATAAACAGATATATATATATATATCCTACAATATATGACATACTTATGACCTTTTGTTACCCGTTTATTGACAATTCCTTGTCAAAATCATGATTCATGTAATAATCACTTTGTTTTTCATATATGTTTTTATTTTTTATTTTCAATACTCATACATTGATCATGGTTTCATAATATCCATAAATATTACCAAGATATAAATATAATAAATATTCAGTATATGTATTTATTGTGATCAATAAATGTTATAGACATAAAATGACATACATTATTCATGGATATTGTAGGTCATACGTATTCATGAATATTATTTCAATTTTCTTGAAAAAACGAATTAAATAATGTTATATAATATATTATAATCATATAATAAATTTTATGTCATATATATCACATTATTTCATTAAAAATCGTCTTTAATACCTTCCTTTATAATCTTGAACGAATCACATAGCTATGTGTGGTGGTGGTCCTCCGTACATCAGATTGAAATTATCATATCCCAAAAAATGTAAATTATGAAGGTATTTATGATATAATAATTACATAATTAAAATAAAATTATAAATATTATACAGAAATATTTAATCCATAACTATAACAATACATCACATGTGGAAATGGAAAAAAATAGCATCGGTCTGCGAGGCAGTAGTCTGCTGTGCACATAAATGATGATTTTGGGACCTATTTGGTGGAAGTGGATAAGGTTTTACTTTATGAAATAAAAAAATAATAGTATATGTAATATACTTATAATATTAAATCCTATTATTTTATAAAATAATTGAAGAAGTTTAAGGAAGAAATAATATAAAAACACTCATTGAAGAACATTACATCTTATTCAGGTAAGCTACTTATGTTTTCATCAAAAGACTTCCATGGTTGGATATCATACCAAAACAATTATTATGGGATGAGAGGAGAGAATTTGGGAATTGTTTTGGGAAGTTAATTTCCAAACCAAAAGGTTTTTATCATGTGAATAATAGAGTATAGGGTGGTCTTTTATAAGTGGGGTGAGTGGAACACTTGTAATTGCTTAAAAAGAAAAAGGTGTACCTTGGTTGTTATCAAGCCAAAAGGAAACAAAATGGATAATTATAGAGACATAGTTTTCATATTATATAAATAGGACCATAAAATATATTTCACAAAATATTTTAGTTCATTTTTTACCTTATCATTTTGGTTTAACCTCCCTGTACACCTATTTCAAACTTAACCACGGTAATTAATTTTTATTGTTTTCATTATTCATATTAGTCAAAAATTAATTTTAACTTATTAGATAATATATTTTATATTTATTCAAAATATGGGATCTAGTTTTTCTAATTAAATTAATAGACATGAAAATTTTCAATTTAAAAATAATATTGCATTGGTGATGACAAAGCGTGTTTTCAAGGAGACAATATTAAATAGATTACAAATCCTTTATATCTAATTTCAATTTGGAATTGACTCCAATGTCCTACATTGAATTAATAGATATATAATTTTGATAATTTTAATTAAAATAAAATTTTAATTATAATTTAACTTTAGAAATTATTTAAACAGAAAGCCAGTCTTTAATTAAATACATTGTTTTTCAATATTCATCAAAAAATTAAACTTTTTAGAAAATTCACCAAAATTCACTAAAAGATAATTTTGACAGATCGATTTTAAAAATTTTGTGTATTTTATCCAATTAATAACTTAATTATTTCAAATCTTAATTTTATTATCAATTACAAAAAAGAAAGACAAAATTCTTTTTTAGAAAATAATATTTTCAAAACATATAATGACTGTTGAAACATTAATTAATTTATTATCAATATGTGTTTATTATATAAAATGGATATAATTAATATTTAAAAATAAGTTATAACAATTCATATTTTTATTTTTAACTTATAGGTTATAGTGGTCACATTTTAATAATATTGACAAAATATTTGGGTTTTGTCACAACTTAGTTTTGTGTGTAATGTATGTTAACCTAGTATTTCATGTAAAAAAAGAATAACTTGGAGTTTTGTGTAACAAAATCTTTCAATAAAATATAAATTATCTTAAAAAATAATAATAACTAAATTATTGTTCTATTACATTCAACTCCCATAAAAATAATTCCTCTATCATAATTCGTCACACTAATGAAAACAAATGTGGGTAATTCCACCTCACTGTTTCCTAATGTTCCCATAAAGGTTCCTCAAAATGGTGGTTTTAAAACAAAAAATGACCAAGTGAGACATATTGTTTCATATAAATTTATCTGTATAAACTAGAATCTCTGATGTTTGTTCCACATAAGAAAGATATTTTTCCAGTAGTATGATCATTGAGTTCAGTACATGTGTAGGGTTGGGTATGTACTTCGTTATGAAAGATACATGAAACATATCATGGACTTGAGAGAGGTTCGATCAAAGCTCCAACTAATAGGATACTATCCTTATTTGATCAATAATTTAAAATGGGATATATAACTATGAACTAGTATCTATTTATTCCTAAATATCATAACCTTCTTCCATAGATAAATTCTTAGAAGTATGTTTTTAATGATATAAAATTTTAGATCACACTAAGGATTTTCAATATAACTTTTAGGCTGAATCTATTCTATGTTGATATTTTATTGAATGGATCTGAAATTAGTTTCAATTTATTCATCTATCTCAATTACCAGTATCCTTATTTCTTCAACATTATTCCATCATGTTGGATATCTACAACTGTTTCTATAAAGGTATTCATAGGGGGTCATATTAATGCTTAAGTAAAATATATTATTGTAAGAAAACTAAACAAGATAAAGGTTTTAATACTGATCACCTTTGACGCCCAAAGAACATGATATGATAATATCATCATGGGTTTTAATTAATCTCTCATACTATCTATCTATTTAATGATAATACATAGTGAAAAAACATAAATCAGTATCAAGTGTTTGATGAAGACTTCACCAGAACATGCAGATAAACCTTAGATCCTAATCAGAAATAATGGAATGTATTAATTCATGAATCCTTACCACTTCTTTAATGTATGTCCTCAAAAAAAAAATAAAACAATATATGTCATATATTATAGTGATTAATTGTGCTAACTAAATAAGCTGATTGACTAAAAAAATAGAATTAAACCCATTAGATGTTCTGTGGAGTTGAATTAATAACAAAATATTGTGATGTTTTCTCATTTAACTTCTACTATTGTTAAAGAATTTAATATCACTCGTTATGAATGATACATGAAACATATCATGGACTTGAGAGAGGTTCAATGAAAGCTCCAACTAATAGGCTACTATCCTTATTTGATCAATAATTTAAAATGGGATATATAACTATGAACTAGTTTCTATTTCTTCCTAAATATCATAACCTTCTTCCATAGAGAAATTCTTAGAAGTACGTTTTTAATGATATAAAATTTTAGATCACACTAAGGATTTTCAATATAACTTTTAGGCTGAATCTATTCTATGTTGATGTTTTATTGAATGGATCTGAAATTAGTTTCAATTTATTCATCTATCTCAAGTCCCAGTATCCTTATTTCTTCCACATTATTCCATCATGTTGGATATCTACAACTATTTCTATAAAGGTATTCATATGGGGTCATATTAATGCTTAAGTAAAATATATTATTGTAAGAAAACTAAACAAGATAAAGGTTTTAATACTGATCACCTTTTACACCCAAAGAACATGATATGATAATATCATCATGGGTTTTAATTAATCTCTCATACTATCTATCTATTTAATGATAATACACAGTGAAAAAACATAAATCAGTATCCAGTGTTTGATGAAGACTTCACCAAAACATGCAGATAAACCTTAGATCCTAATCAGAAATAATGTAATGTATTAATTCATGAATCCTTACCACTTCATTAATGTATGTCCTAAAAAAAATAAAACAATATATGTCATATATTATAGTGATTAATTGTGCTAACTAAATAAGCTGATTGACTAAAAAAATAGAATTAAACCCATTATATGTTCTGTGGAGTTGAATTAATAACAAAATATTGTGATGTTTTCTCATTTAACTTCTACTATTGTTAACGAATTTAATATCACCTTATATATTTTTATTTCATTGTTAACATGTTGACACACAAAGCTATGAGATATAAACTCTTTGATTTCACACTTCATTTCATCCCACCAGAAGTACTCTTTCAATTCTCCAGACATCATTGTACTTCCTAGTTGAATTGAGTATAAAGAACTATAATATTACTCTAATAAATCCTTCTTCATCTCTAGTATATGCATTATTCATACAAGGTTACCAAACCTTATCATTCCATCATGACCATGTTTAAACTCATGAACATATTTAACATTATTTTTTAGTTCTACAACTTCATTCAATGCCTCCATAATCTTCAGATGGAAATAATGTTGAAAAATCAATTGAGAATGATATGATTTATTCCCTTCTTGTTTTTATTGGATCAGAAATCCAATGTGGTATATCTCTATGTCATTGAAAATTACCTATTTTCTACAAACACATGTTGATATAAAAGTGATCACAATGTGAAGCATCATACCAATGTGTGATTTTGAAAAAAAGGGAAACTATTCATAATATATAGAAGATAAGTCTCCTTGAGCTCAACTATATCATATAACTTGTAAAAAATACCACCAATGCCTAATGAATCTCCAACACACTAACCATCACACTACCATCGAGGCCCACCATTGATTTCTAATAGGATCTTGATCTCACCTAAATACAAAATTTTGATGGGACAAAATAACCATGGATCACTAGTAGAAATAAAAATTTTCCTCTTGTTGATTAATTCAAAATATACATAGAGATGGAAGTTTGATTCAACCACTATGAAGGTGAGGAGACAATGAATAAAAACTGTCTTATAAAAATAGTTAGAAAAAATCTCATCATGTGCTTGACTTTGGGATAGGTGGGTTTCATTGATGATGAAATGAAAATTACAATTTCTTCATTGTCAAAGTTAATTTCACGAAGATGATGAAAAGACTTCCTAAACTTCATAACATCATGTTTAGATCTAAATTTGAACATAAGAATCTATATGGATTTATGAATTTGTAAATAGGGATGATACATTACTATTATCATGTCGTTGTGTCTCATAGGTAAAAGAACAAAAAAAACCTTATCCTCTCATGTAATAGTTTTCATAGTGAGTTTTTATGAAATAAATAGTAATGTTATATCAGAAATGAAATGGGGTCATGCTTAATTCATCGTATTCCAAAATGGGGAAGTCTTTAATGTGGTTCTCATTGTGTTTGAATGATAGAGGACATAAATTGGGAAATGGCTTTTTCTATATCATAGTGTCAAGAACAATTAAAAATGGTTTTTATCCCAATGACTATTTAAAATGATAAAATAGAAATGGGAAAATATAATATCACATCTATGTTGGCCATAATTTTATAGGATAATTGAAATGAAGATATGTATGAGAAGATATGGTAGTTTAAAATTAGAAGATAATGAAGATATAAATGAAACTTTATTCCTCAACATAAATTATTTCATCTATAAATAAGAAGGTGAAAATAATCAGATACCACTCAAAGGAAATATATTATTGAGTTTGGAGACCGAAACTCAAACTATTTTTTCTTCACTCTCTCTTAGGAATAATTTTTTATTCCATCCTCATGAATAATATGAGGGCTTAACTCTTTATAGTTTCTTTTGATGTAATTATCATTGTATTATGTATGTGGAATTTATTGTTTATTTTTGTCTCATATATTTGTCATGTATTTCATTATTTAATTCTATATCCCCCTTCATATTATGTATAAATTATTGATATTTTAATTGGGAGGTTTTTTTAAAAACATTCTAATTAGTATAATCCATGCATGTAATTTAAATGGTTCAGAATTATTTTTTTATAAAAATGGTGTTTATTAATATAATTAAGTGATTAACATGAGTAGTTTACCATATTAATAGGGGATTAAGTGAGTTTGAAAAAGGATACCATTACCAAGAATCATCCTTCATTAAACTCCACAAATAACATGACTAATTAAATTAAATTTTTATTCCATTAACACATGAAACTAAAATTAAATATCTTGATATGGAATCTCGTATTGAATTTCAAACATATATTTCCTATCCTTTCTGATCATTTTTATAATTTATAATGTATTTTATACCATATCATGGTTTTGACACTCAAACATTCCAAGTACTAAACATATTTAGAAAGTAGTTTTAGTTAGTTATAGTTTTAGGAAATCTAAATTTCATTTATACAAAATGGAATTAAGGACTCCATTTAATAAATTGTTAAATTTACATCCCTATTTTTGAGTATATTTTCTATGAATTATTAGGTTTCTTATGAATCGTTTTTTATTATTTTAAATTTAATTCTTCCTTTAAACTTGATCTTGTCATGTATTTATCTCAGAAAAAACATTGATGTTTTTATACTATACTTGGAAGAGTAATATAATAGGGTATTTTATAGGGCACTGAGTTATATTATACCATATAAAATAAAATAAAACATAAGGAAGAGATGGATGGAGTTGAACAAGACCATGGTGATATTTATTGAGGATATATGAAGATATGAATACTAATGAAATATATTTGATACACAAGTATGAGGGTCTAAAAATTTATTAATATACCTTCAATCTCTATTAATGACTTTGAGATAAAACATGAAATCATCTAAATGATAAAAAATTTGGTTAAATTCATTGCTCGAAAATAAAAAGACCTGAATACCCACTAGGGAAGTTCTCTTGTTCATTATGACAAATTCTGGTTCAATTATATGACAATTCATATGATAAGATTTATATTTTTTAGAATCCAAAAGGAAAATGTAGAAAGTGAATCCAAAGTTGACCTCAACATTTTATCACCACATGAGAATATTTTCCTGGAATTTTGGGGAATGATTCTTTCATACCTCTAAATTAATAGACACATGTGCAAGATATTTTTTAGTACAATAAAATCATTGATGATTCATTATAAAATTTATATAATTGGTTCATGTAATTAGTTATAAATTTTCCCAACCATATTATAGAGATGTGGTTGTTAATCCAAAAATTATATAATGGTTTATATCAGGGTATTAGGTTAATTATTTAAACTACTTCTGGAGGATCACTCTTGAAAATATAACCATAAGAGTTCTGTGAACTTATAAATGTGATGAAATGTAATAGCATTAATTGTAAATGTTATGAAATAAAAATGAGGACTCCACATGGAACATATAAATGAACTCATAGTGTGCCAAATGGAATAAATCACAAAGAATATGAATTTCATGATGTCCATGAACAACCTAAATCCTACACAAACTAAGGATATTAATTATATTTTTTATAATTGAAAAAATATCATTTATAAATTGTATTTACAATAGAAACAAGGTATATGATATCAATAGTGGTTTAAAGTATTTCAAAAAATGAATCCTGGGGTCTCTCACTGACAATCCAAATTCATTAATTATAAGAGTATTTTGAAACCTTTAGGACAACAACTTGGGATAAAATAAAAAAAATAAAAAGTGGAATCAAACGACTATCAAACTGATAAATAGGAATCATTGGATGAATTTGTTGAGGAGAAGAGAAAATAGCTAGGTAATAATGTTGAGAAAAATATAAATGTTTAGGAAAATAAGAATGAGAAAAAAAATAAAAGGATAAATAATATTAAGAGGAATTCTCAATAATTAATAAAAAAATATTACATATTATACAGAGATTTAGGAAAGGGAAATTTTAGGTAAAATGATGTAATTTTATGAATAATTTTAAGAATCTTAATATTAACATTACTTTATTTGGGTATTTGTAGAATATGAACATAAATGATAATTTCATGAAATTTGTGGTTTGAAATAATAGGAAACATTAGGTATGGGTAATAGTTCCACTTTCTAGGGAATGATCGACAATAGTGTCATGGATTCTAAAGATGAAGAAAGTAGACATGGGTAGTTTTTATTTTATAGTTAATTTGGGGTTTGATAAATTTTGAAAAAAATTAGTCTAAGAGAAATATTTAATTTAACACCATGAGATTTAATAAAATATTTCTCTTTAAATAAAATTATTTCTTTTATATCTGGAATTTCAAACAATAACGATTGTAAACGAACCATGTTGCAATATTAAAATATTATCATTTAATGTGAAATTTAAAACATACCCATTAATATGGATGGTTGGAATACAATTAAATAATTTATTTAACATATATAAATTTCCTCCTCAATATAAATTCATTGATAAGTTTTTAGTAAGTAACCACTCATTTTTCAGAAAGTATTTTTTTTGATTAAACAATGAATTCCTCAAAAAAGATTTTATTACATTTTTGTGATAATATATTATAATTAATTATGAATAATATTTGAAATTCTTTTCATAAAAAAATATTATTTTTGAAATAATAATACGAAAATTATATTAGGGTTAATTTTTAGGATTTTACTATAAATATGCATTTTCCAATAGATATAGTAAAATACTGATTTTTATTGAAAATTGTAGTTTTGATTCAACCATTTAAAAAGATAAATTTTATTTTATAATTGTATTAAAATATAATTACTTACATTATATTATTATTAATCCAATTATGTTCATTGTAATTGGATTTATAATTTAATTTTTTATAAATAAAATTACACAAAAAACACATGTTTAAGGAAAATAATATTTTTCTAAATAGTTGTTTTCATTAGGTTTCACAAACATACATTAAAAAAACCACATCAAATATAGGTATCTAATTTGATAAATTGGATCCCATATTTTTAATTAAGAGGTTAAAATATGGTAAAAAGGCCCCTTTTATTTTTTGACATTATGAGTAGTAACAATCGTACAATTTATCAGCATAGTAAATGGTAAATTGAGAAAATATTGGATAAAACTAAGTGATAATTCCACAATTTTTCATTATAATTCCAATTATACAAATTTAATTCGATCATAATCATCATAGGCTCGAAACTTAAGTTTCCAATTGATACTTGAAGATGAAAATAAACCTTGTAGTATTTAAAGAAAACATAGTTTTAAAATTTCATTCTCTTAGTTTTAAATATATATTATGTGTCCACATAGAGACAAAAAAGCTATCAAGAAACATAAATATCAATTTTGAGATTATTTAAATTATCTTAATGATATAAATTAAATTTATATTATTTATAATTTATTTAGTTACATTAAATTCTTATACCACACTATTACATTATTATTTTAATTAATAGAAATATAAAATTAATGATTTATAAAATGATAAAACGAATATAATTTGACATAATTAATGTATACACTAAATTTTCTAGATATTTATGACATGTTATATAAATATTAAATCATTATATTCTAATTTAAACTTTTCATTGATGTATTTAATGTCAAATTCAATGAATAGTGTCAGCATTTTCATTAATATCATTTTTTCAAAATAATATTTTTCAAATTATTAAAAATTAATAAAAATAATATCTTAAACCATGTGAATTGAATTGTTTCTGTGGTCTATATATTGTAAAATTATTAACCCTTTATGATTAAAATACTTGTCAACATGGTTATATTCATAAATAATTTACCAAGAGGATAATACAAAATATAATGATTATAATGTTATGAAAACTATTCTATAGTTTAGTAGAAGAAGTTATTGAAAACATTGAATTTTTTATGTGAATTAATTACCATTTTTATGTTTTTTCTCCTTAAATTTCTTATTATATTTTATTTCTTTTAATGAAAATTCCAAAATTCCCCCTAACATCAATTATAAAAGGCACCTCTTCCCTCACATCTTTATACTACATTGAGCCAAATATCTTGACCAACCCCACCAAATTATTCTTATCAATATCTTTATCCATCTTTTGTTGGTAATACTATCCTAAAATTACAAACCACAGGTTCCTTAAGGGAGTATCTAAATGAGGTCTCCCAAAGAAGAGTAGGTTTGAATGTGAATGGGAAAGTTATAACATGAGGTAATGGATTTTTGTCTCTCCTTTATTTATGTAGAACAAATGACAAATTCACCACTTAATAACTTTGAGTGGTATATATACAATAATTAATTATATTTATAATACTTATTATGAATGTTATGGGTACTTTCATATCCATATTTATTTATTCATTTCATGGGGCTTATAAATTAACAGTTACCAAAGTAGTAAGGGTTATATTTCACAGTCTCATAATTATTAGGGATAGTCTATATTTATACCTCCAATATGGAATATTTCTCATCCATTTCCATGTTTTCTAAAAAATCAGATTTTTTTTACGATTCTAATATGATTCATAAATTCATTTTCACCCATGTTTGACTTTGTAAAAAAAGTCTTGAAAGGAATATTTTTTTAATTCCATAAATTTGGATCTTTTTTATTTTTTGAAAAATATATGGAATTAATGTTATTTAACTTATATATAATTAATGGAATTTCACAATTTCATAATTTCTCAATTAATATAAGCTTATATTACATGTTTAAAATGTTATTTTTAAATAAAATTGTTTCTCTATTATGTGTGTGGTTATTTATTTTAAAAAGTTATTTTTAAATTTGAATGGGTTTTTCTTCCAAGAAGGCTTTAATGAACTTTTATTGGTTTCCATATCCATCAATGACTAAAACCCTTGATTATAATTATTATATAATTTGGTTACTATCTAATGATACTTTCCTTATTCCTTATATATGTGGTTTATTATTATGATGACAATATGTTTGTGAAACCTGTTCCCATTTCAATAGGTAACAAATTAAATAAATGTTTAGGAAAACCATTTCATTCATAAAAATAGTGATGATGAATGATTTATGATCTTGTGTAACACATATGTATGATTTACTTTATTTTATGGGTGTGACCTATATGTCCCTCTTCTGAATTTGGTATATATGGATAACTCATGAGGTAAATATTTTAAGAGTGAATCGAATTCTAGGTTTCCAATTTTATACCTGCACCTTGTTTCATGTACACATATTTATAAATGGACCTTGAATTCATGTACATAAGATCATAGATGTATTGAGTTACATGTCTATAAGTTTATTAAGGGGCATGACTTCATATCCTTGACATGATGTGTGAACTTGTTTCTATTTATACATGTTCACAATGTTATAATTTTATGTTTACTCCAAAATTCCATGTCTTATTCCACTGATATTATCTTATAGATCATGCTCTTTAATACTTTTATTATTCATGTCTTATGAACAGTAATGATTTTTCCATGTCTTAGGATTACGATCTATTATATTCAGGGTGTATATTTTAAATGTTAAGATGATATTCTCCCACCCATATGCTCAGGTAATGCATATATGATCATCTAAATCTCCCTTTTTTACACTTACTGAATATATAATCTCACCTTTATAATGTTTCCTTCCCCCATGGTATTAAAAATGGTTTTAGAAGTAATATTTCTACGATGGGTGACAGTTATGAATAACTTAGTGGGATATGATATAGGTTATTTATGAACCAATTGTATACAAGTGGATTCTTTTAAAGGAACTAAAACCTTTTGATTTAGGCATGGATAAATGTTCTATATAATAAATATTGATCAATTTAAATTTAACATCTATTTTTAAATGTATGGGTTTATATAGTTAGTATTTGAGAATTTTTTTAGTTATCCTTTGGAAACTAGGATGATAAAACCATAGTAAGAACAATAGGGATAGGTATAAGTATAGGATAATATCCTAAATGCATTAATACTGGATAACCTAGGTAAAAACAAGGGTAACATATATTTAAAAGAATATTTCATATATTTTGTCATAAAATAATTTATGTTTCATGATTAGGTAGTTTTCCACTATGATTATCATTTCTCACTCTTTTCTTTTTGGTTTTAGTCATTAGATGAAACATGAAGGAATAATGTAAACAATGAATGTGATGTCCAATGCATTGACCATCCTTGTGGGAAATCAAATGGAATGAGAGCTAGGATGAAATATCTTGTGGCTATTCTCACTCAACACTCTAATGGTATTGGTGGTAACATAGATTATTTTAAAAAAACATAAATTTTGGAATAAAATGTTATAGGATATTTTATGATATAACAAAAACCATACTTATATAGGTCTTATAATCCACTGATTTTTGAGAAATGAATCAATTCATTGGAAATTATATTGTCTATCCATCAGTCCTCATACCATTAAAAGTGTGTCTTGGATTTTTACCATTTTGATCAAAAACATCAATGGAGGAATCCCATTATGAACACAAGGAAAAGGAGGAAATTGGATCCATGGAATTAGATTAGTTTAATATAAAATTTTGTCAGTATGTAATTCCCATGTATTCTATAAAAAAATATGGATATGGAATTCATTGAGAATAAGTAGAAGAATGATAATTCATTGGTACCTATGTGGTAGATTTTACAAGACATGAATTTTCTAATTCATGTTTAATCATAATACTAGAAGAAACATTTATCAGTTATTTAGTGGTTTAAAAACAATTATTCGAAAGGAATTATCCATAATTGACTTTGGAAGCTCTGAGGTAGTTGTTCTATGTGAACTGAAAGTAGTAATGGAAGATGCAAACCCTCATGGTTATGGTGATTAGAAATTGAATATGGAGAATCATGGAAATTCCAGTTGTTTTTCACATTGAGGAGAGAAACTATTTCAACATCATATTGTAAAAAATGATAGAATTATTACTCAAGTGAATGCCTAAAAAGAATTTTTTTTTTCAAGTGTGGTATGTTTTTTCATCAAGAAAATGAATGTTAGTGTGACGAAATGTGACCGAACAATGAAATGAATGGAGAGGTTACTCAAAAAAATTAACCATCCACACTTTACTTCTATAAATTCAATAGATTTGGACATTATGTGAATCAATTCCTTAATCCAATGGATAATGGACATAGTTATCCTTAACAACCTTTGAATTAAATAGAAGAAGTGAAATCTAATGAAATTCTAATAGTTAAAATGAGTCTCTATTGATAGGAAACACTTATCCTCTACTATATAAATGTGGATTCCAAATTGAAATTTTTATGAATATTCCCTATGAATATCATGTCCTTTAGTGAATTTTGATGTGATTCTAGGAACTGACAACATATACCTACATAGATTCCATATAAACTTATGGAATCAATAAATAATTTTGAAATCAACCTATGATAATCAATTATTGAAAAGAATAACCCAAATTCCAAATATAATTTTTAATAGAATAAATTAGAGTCTATGAAATTAATACATAGTGAATTATATCTTAGAATGATTTATGATTTTATAATGACCTTTTGAGAATTTATTTGCTGAAATTGAAGGATATATGATCAAGATATATAAATTTTGGTGTGAGACTATATGAGTAAATAAAATTATTTTTTTATTGATCATGGAAAAATATGAGATCAAATTATTTTAGGGTTTTGATTATGGTTGATAAAATCTTCGAGGAGTCTTAAAGTTAACTACTTATGGAATTGCTTAAGTTGAAATGTGGATACTATTGTTTGAGTTAAAAAGTATGACTTATCATAACCTGTACTAAACGGTTTATTGTTGGATAATATTTAGAGGCTGATTGAATGACATATTGATATCATGATTTGTTAAAATTTAATCAAGAATCATAAATTCACCATGAATATAAAATTCTCAATGTATGATAAGAAGTGTAAGCTGATCGAAGCCCACCAAAAGAATGATATTATTCTTATGATATGGAAAGATATAAAGTATGTTTATTTTTTTAATGGTTTTATCTGAATAGAAAAATAATCTCTTAGCATTATTAAATGTACCTTGAAATAAATATATACACATTTAATTATTCTACAATGAAATCAATATCCTTTTCATCCATCATAGATTTATAGTTTTGTGATGGTTAACTTTCTCCTAACAATGATCTGTATCACTCTCCATGTATCCTTAAAAGTTAGGTTCTTTTTCCATATCCATGTTTTTACTTCCCAAATATGTTATACTACTTTTAATGCTAGCTATTTTTTATTCCAGATGACCTTTGTACATCACTTTGAGTCTTTTATGAGGAAGTTTTATTAACCTTATTTACGATTTGTGTTTTCAATAAAGTATTTTTCATAAATCAAAACATTGATTACATTGTAGAAGTTCAAATTTTGATGATTCAATTTATTATAGGCAGGGAGAATGTTAAACCCTCAATTTTAGAAAATATTTCCTTTTTAATAATTTTCTTTATTCTATATATTGTGTTATATAAAACACCGAGATTAAAAAAATCATGATGGACTATAAAAATATTAATATTTAATGTTATCGTTACAAACTAGAAATTAATTTGCAGGGATTTAATATAATTTATCAATTTATGAAATATATATAAATTTCCTAAAAAATATAAATTCATTTATAAATTTTAAATAAATAATCAGTCAATTTATCATGAAGTTATTTTATTCTTCAAAATACATATTCCTCACAAACTAATTTTTTTTTGAGATATTAATATTATTAATTTCTAAAAAAATATAAATTGTATTTTATAAAAAAAATTAATTTTTTATGTAACCATATAAAAGTTATCTTATGTTGGATTTTTTGGATTTTTCTTAAAATATTTATTTTCCAACGTATAGTGACAAATATAGATTTTTTTTGAAAACTATACTTTTATTTCAATAATTTTCAATGCTCTAATTTATTTTAAAAATATTTCAAAGTAAAATTAATTTTATTATTTTATTATAAATATAATTAGGTTCATTGGAATAAATTTTATAATTTTATTTTCATAAAATAAAATTTCTTTAGAAAAATAAATGTATAAGAAAACAAGTATTTTTAAAAGAAACATTTTTCATCACATTTTGAGCACTTATTCTAGAAATTAATTTCTTCCACTTATAGGTATTGAATTTGATAAGATGAATTAAATATTTTTAACTAGGTAGTTTAATTTTTTAATTATTTCTCTTCTATTTATAGAAATTATGAATAGTAACTATGGTAAAATTTACCCCCTCAATAAATGGTAAATCATGACAATCTAGGTTAAAAATATGGGATAAGGCCCAAGTTTTTCAACCAAATTATTATCTGATGATTCTAATTTTACCCTAATAATATTATAATCTAAATTGAATTTTTTTATGGACAAATGTGGATTAAAATGACCCTTATAATATTTATATCAAATAATGTTGCAAAATATAACTATATTTCTTTTGAATATCTATTATTTGTCCACATATGGAAAAAAGAAAGGTATAGAGAAACATAAATGTTAAATTTAAAATTAATGCAATATGTTTCATGAAATAAATTAATTTATTATTTTTATGAACTATATAATTACATTAAATTATTTTTCAATGCTGATAGAGTGATTTTATAATTAACATAAAAAATAAAATAATTGATTTTTGAAAATCTAAAACTAATATAATTTTAATGATTTAATGATTTCTTGGATTTTTATATATCTATAAGACATGTTATCAATTTTTTAGAGGATTATATTACAATTTCCAATTTTCATTGATGTGTTTAATGTCAAATTAAAAGAACATTTTCAAAAATGACAATAATTATATTTTACCAAAATAATAGTTTATTAAATTATTTAAAATTCATAAAATTTTATCATTGAACATGCGAATGTAATATGGTTGAAAAATAATTTTTTTTCATTTAAGAGTCACCTATGACTTTATAGTAAAATTATTTACACTTTATGATTATAATAGTGGTTATAATGGTAATGGTTAAAAATAATTAACCAACTGGTTAATCAAAAATATAATTATTAAAATGATTTGAAAACAATTCTAAATTTTATTGAAAGATGTTCTTTAAAAAATATACAATTTATCTTAGAAATAATGGGAAATTATAATAATTTTTATAGATTATTCTTATTATAGTTTATTTTTTTAAGAATTTACACAAGTTCCCCACACCTCAATTATAAAAGAGAACCCCCTCCATCCCTCCATTACATCGGTTCGAGCCATATATATCGATGAAAAACATTATATTCCTCTTATAAACATCATTATAAATGATATAGAAGAATTTGTATCATTAAAATACAACCCTTAGGTTCCTTAATGAAGGATCTAAAGGGGGTCTCACAAAGACGATGAGGTTTGAACATGAATAGAGAAAATAAAAGACCAAGGTAAGGTACTTTCATTTCACATTTATTTATATGGGAAACATTCCACATTCCCATTTTTATAAATTATATAATGTATATACTGTCCATGAATTTCTTCCATGATACATATTATAAATTTTATATGGATTTAAATATCTACCTATGTTTATTTATTTTGTGGGGCTTACAATTAAAAAGTTATCAATAGAGTAAGATTTTTATTTCATAGTCTTGTAATTATTAATGATTATTAACGTTGAAGTATCAACTTATGATTATCACAAAATCAAGATTCCACAATTATTTGAATCATCCTTTACAATTTTATAATGTTATTTTTAAATAAAATAGTATCTTTATTATGTGTTTATTTTTTATATTTTGAAAAGCGATCATTAAAATTGAATGTGTATTTTTATCAAGAATAATTTAATCATATTTTATCTTGAATCTCTATTAATCAATGAAAATAGCCATTGATTATAATTTTTCATTACTGGGGTTAGGATCCAAGGATAAAATCTATGTTCATTATTTAGATGGTTTATGTTTATAATGAAAAGATGTTGGTGAAACCCATTACCCTTTTCTATTGGTTATACATTGATGAAATATTTTTTAAATTCATTTATTATAATTACTTATAAGATAATGATTGATTTTTAATCTTATTGAGCACATATTTATGGTTTTCATTATGTGATTATTGGTACCTATATCTCCCACAAATGCATTGGGTAAATATGGATAACTCAGTAGTTAAATTTGTTATGGTTGAAATTGATTTCATCTTAATAGTTTTATTTGTGGAACTATTCTAATGTACATAAGTTTATGTTTTGACGTAGATTTAATTTCCATAATATAATGTGTGGACCTAATTTAATGTGAATATTTTGTTTGAGGACTTGATGGAATATCCTTAACATAATTAGTGAACAAGTTTCTATTTATCCATGCCCATGATGTTATAAGGTTATCTGCATGCCACACTTCCATGTCTTATTCCAATGATATGATCTTATAGCTAATGTTCATTGAAAATTTTGCAATTTATTTCTTATGCACTTCCATGACTTATTCCATGACTCAAATTATGATCTATGATATGAATTTTGTATATTTTAAATGTTATGATCATGTTCTAAAACACCTAGGCTCGTGTCATGGTTATATGATCATTGAAATCTCCCTTGATTACCATTATAGAGCATCTATACTAACCCTTTATTAGTTTTTCATTCATCAGGATATGAAGATTTTTTTTTGAAAAAATATTTCTAATAAGGGTTATATTTATGGGGAACTTAGTAGGATAATATATAGATCATTTATGAACAAGTTGTTTATGTTTCAATGTTTCCAAATGCACTAGACATATGTGTTTATATCATAGATCAAAATTTGATGTAGTGAATATTCATCTATTTGGATGTAATATATATGTTTTCAACCAGGGGTTTAATTACTGAACATCATTTCCTACATTATATAAACATATAAGATAAATTTAATTTTAAGAGAGTGGAATTTTTTATTTTCATTTACATAAAATAATCTATGTCATTTCGATGAAAAATGGAACAAAATTTCCATAAAATGTAATCATGGATGATTATTTCATAACAACACTCGTATGATCGATTAAGAAAAACTTTTATGGTTATTGTTTGTCCTTATCACTATATTTTTATCCTTAATTACCTGATTTACCCTTCTTGATGTGATAAATATTTACTATAGTTACTATTCATTTAGAATAAGAATAAAAGTGATATATTTTCCTAATAATAACCTCATAATTAAAAATATGAAATAAATTTTATCAAATTCAACTACTATAATTTCCATAGAACAATTTTAATATAAATGTGTAAAACTCCATAAAATAATTTTTTAGAAAAAAAATTTATACCTAAAAATAAATGTATACCAAAAGTAGGTATAATAATGATTAAATTGAAATTAAATTGATTATATAAAAATTAATAATCCTTATTTTTCTTTAATATAATATTTAATTCATGATGAGCCTTTTTAGTGGAAAGAATGTTTCAGTTTGAAAAAAAAATTATTTTTCACTATTAACTGAAAAATCAATTTTTTAGAACAATACCAAAAAATTCACCATAAGCTGATTTTGATATCCTAATTTGAAAAATTATTTCCCATTTACCAATTTTTATTTATAATATTTTCATAAATTAATTATATTATTAACACATAAAACTCATCAAAAATCATTTTAAGGAAAATATATCTTTGATGTATAAAATGGATTTATTTAAAATTAAGTGATTATTTGCTATACATTTATCAATATATTTTTATTGAGAAGGTGGTTATTATAATACAGTTATTCCTATTCATACCTTCTAATTTAGTGGATAGATCATAATGGTCAGCATAAATAATAATATTTCAATCTTCATTTAATATTATTATTGTGTGTCGTATATGCTATCGAACATAGTGTTATTATTCTAAAATATTGGGGTCTTACACACCCCCACTAGTAAATTGAAACAATGTAATTTAATAATTATAAAAAAAATAAAGGGATTAATATATTTAAATAAATTATTTGAAAACCCACATCATAAAAATGGTAACATAATATCCTTTTTTAGAGGAATGAGAAATATAAAGGTTCATCAAGAGTAACCAAAAAATATTTTTCCAAATCAGTGAACATTTGAGAGCAGTAAAACTATATATATGGAGGAAAAATTAATTTTTGAATAATTATAGACAACGACTATGAATATATATCACAACAAGGTGAATGATCATGAAAATTTAAATGACCACAAAACTATAATCCAATGACGTGTGAAAAAACCCATCAATGCATCATAAATGAATATAATAGGAGAAAATATTTATTTATAGATCATTTTTCTATAGTTGAGGAATTTAAATTACCATGTAGACTAAGAACATATGGAAATATACATACATTACATGTAAAATTTCATCTTTTAATCGATTTCTACTACAATATTATCTTTCTCTTTGAACGATGAGTATTCAAGATGAATTTTTTATGCCTGAATAACTTGAATAAAATTCTAATGGAACATATAATGCTAATAATCATAGCAATATATTTCCACTATCATTATATGTAAACTAAAACTGTATTTTGTTTTCTCATGGATAGATAATTTCCATAATTTATACATGTAAATAGAAATAAATAATACATTTAACTCTAAAATTACCAAAATAACACCAAAGGTTTAACATTGAATATTCCATAAATAAATAATGCTATATCCAAAATTACAAAAAAATGTCAACATTATAGAATTATTTAACTTCAATGTTTATATCATACCCTTTAACAAACATGCCCTAAAAATTAATATAACTCTTCCCAAATAATCCTTCTTGTTATAAAACATGATATAACTAGGGTTTACTTATACCTTATCCCAATAAATTGTCTCCAAAAATATTTTTAATCACCTTACAATAACATCACATTAAACCTAAAAAGGGGGTTTTTATTCCGGGGAAATTATAACCAACCTTAAATATATAAATTTATTGATGGAAATGATAAATCATAAGTTAACCTCACAAAAAAACATCACAATCTTAAAAAATTTCTAAACCCTCTTATGATACCACTGTAATAGCCTCGAACCCATGCTCTCGAATCTAGTAATGAAACATAATCTTAACATTACTATTTTGGTACCAATAAACATGACCCAATCTTATCCATCTAATAAATTAAATCATAAAACTGAAATATTGGATCACTTAAAAACCCAAGGACCTTTTTGGTTATGTTTTTAGGAAAATAGGACACACTTTTTCATGGAAAAATTGATACATAAACAACTATTTCATAAAATCAACTTCATCTCTCACTAAGTTATTCACATCTAGTAACATTATTAGGCATACCATACATAACAATATTCTTCCAAAAATTGATAAAAAGAAACATATGATTGGGTATCTAAAATTCTCAGTAGGGGTAAAATAGTTGTTAACTAACTAATGCCATTAGTGACCATAAAATGATCATAAGGGTATACATAGATATTAAATGTTCATTAGTATAACATAATATAATTTATACCCATAAAAAAATATCATAAATCATGAATCTTGGGATAACTTTGAAACACAATATATGATTCATGTATGTAAACAATCATGATCCATGTGAAAAAAAATCATTTATGAAATGATCTATTTGTAACACCAAGAAATCCTTGAGAAATTGTAATACTATACTATAACATCATTACAATATCACACTTAGAATCACTCTTAAAAATGTAATAACCTACCAGGTGAATTACAATAGTATCTTAGGAGAAACCTATAATCGGATTACTCTTTCCAATTTTCAAAATCATTTAATAGTAATATTAGGATCACTTATCATCATGAGTTATATCAGGCTCAACCATCATCAAAAATAAATTCAATGAAATATAAGATAATCATAACACGTAATATATTTCATTTTTCAATATAATAATAAACATTATTTTTTAATTGATTTATTTACCCATGGAAAAGAAATAGGATACATGGAAATCACTCTGAAATGTTCATAATAACTCTACAGAAATAATATGGATGGTATCATTAACACATATACTTAGTAGAAGGTATGTAACATTGAGATTTATTATAGTTGATAAAAAGAAAAACCATAAACATATCATTAAAAAAATTATTTAGGAGAACAAAAATCCCACGTTGAAAATAACTTTTAATGACAAACAATTTCTAGAATATTAGGTAAACCATTTTATTTTAAAATATAAATAGAAAATTTTAATGTAAGATTCAAATGACTTTGGGTTTATAGAGGTGTAAAATTTCATTCACGTGTTTCATACATAAAATATTAATAAGTTTTCATAATGACAATTTTTAAATATGGTTAATGATCTAGTAAAATATGTTTAGGAAGTGAACTATGTTTATAAAATAAAATATTTTAATAATATTAAAATTTTATAGAATGGGTTTTCCTGAAAATCATTAAAATATTAAAATTGGTTTTTTTAAATAAATACAATTTAGAATATTTTAAAAACTCCCATTGCAATAAATAAAACAAGAATGAAAAATAATATACCATCAGAATGAAAATAATTATGGTATTATATTTAAGGATTCCTTTTATACACCATATAAATGAATATCATTTCCTTAATAAAAAACTTGTCTCAAAGAAGGATGTTTGGCCTTAGAAAACCTTACAACATTGGTAATTTTTTA
Source organism: Viscum album (assembly GCA_963277665.1). Lineage (NCBI taxonomy): Eukaryota > Viridiplantae > Streptophyta > Magnoliopsida > Santalales > Viscaceae > Viscum > Viscum album. Next base: position 735,342,721 of record OY728135.1, on the reverse strand, counting down.
CAAAAAAGCCATTTAATGAAGAACATAATAGTATTCTAAAATTTCAATAATTTTCATAAAACAATATGTGAAAACACATTCATGGGGATTTAATTACACAATCTAAAAAATCATGGTGTATAACATGGCTTATGTCTCAATGAATTGAAATTGAGACCATAACATATCTCAAAAATTTAATTAAATTTGAATCAATATATTATGCAAGATAAAAATTTAAAGGAATATTAAATATCATGGATAAATAATAATTTAGGATACAAAATCTCAATTAGAATAATATACACTTATAGAAGGAATTATTTTCATAATACAATACATGTCTCAAAGAAACATATTGAGATGACTAATCCATAGAAATATCATAAAATTGAAGTTAGAATTTAATCAATGAAGTCATTCTGTGTAAAAAATTTAGAAATAAACAATATAATTGTAAATATAACAGAATAAAATCAAGTATCATGTAATACATAATCTTCTCACAACATAATGAACGAAGTATATGTATGGACCAATAAATCGAAATTGAGTTAAGAAACACCTTACATGTTCATAGATTTGAAGCCAATTCAATGAAGTAATTTGAATTGAAACAAAAAATAACATGATGTATGAAGGATTAACGATATAAAGGATAAAGGGACGAATATATATAATATAAAATAAATTATGTTTATAACAGGAAAACATTCCATTTTAATGGAAATTGACATGAAATCCCATACCTCAAGTCCAGACTTGTAATGTATGACATTTAAAAACTGTATAATAAACTTATATAAGTTATATAATTTCATAAAAAATTCTAGGATTAATAATTTATCCTTAAATTATTTTATTAAATTATTTTACTGATATATGTAATTATTTAATCAGTTAAGTCTATATCAAGTGTTTTGAGGTTGTTTAGTTAGGAACATCAAAATAATTTGGTATATTGAATGTGGTAAAAGGGATATATGTTTCATAATATAAATAAATAATTATCATGAAATAATTATCATTTTATAAATTAATTATGAATTTTAAACAAACTATTAATGATGGTTATGAAAATTAAATTACAATATAACCATGTATTTGGTTGGTAATATGTACGCTTGAGTAACGTTTTCATTCCTCAATGAACATGTGGTAAATAAGGTAAGTACTATTTTAATTTTCAATAATTATCATTATATCATAAATATAATATTATATCCTTCAATAATTATTTTATAAATTCCATTTCACATGGTGGTGAAAAATGAATCATATAGTTTCGTGGAGGTAGTAATCTACATGTATGCATGAACGATGTTATCATTTTTCAATTGATGGAATTCTATGAAAGAATATGATATATTAACTTACATTATTATAATTATTTCATTAATATAATATATATATACACATTAAATACATTAGTAAAACCACCAATAAGAGTTTGTGATGGAAAACAAATTACATCAACTTGCATAGTGGTACTCTATTATAGTGACCTAGGCTTATCACAAATGAATATTACATCATTTTGAAAAATATTAAATATATTAAAAACACATTCCTAGGGACCATACATATAGAGTTAATTTATAACATTAGAAATACAAACATATGTTCCATATGTAAACTACCACATCCCCCTCTATGTTATTCATAAATAGCACCGTTCGTAGGCATATCATTTGTAATACATTTCTTCACAACCTAGGGGAAAGGAAACATAATAAAGGATTATATCATATTCTTATTAAGGGTAAACAAGGGAGATATGTCAGCATAACTTGAAAATTAGGGTATTATAACATGATCATAACATTTGAAAACCATTCCAACCATATCAAATATCCTTATCTAAAGGAATAAATATTATAAGTTCATAAGAAATTAGCAATAATGAAATAAAATAACATGAGTCCTAAGAGCATAATGTTGGTATAAGACATAGATTGTTTGAGTACATGTAAACATATAAATTATTATAACAATGATACCCACCATGACCTTTTATAACATGTTAGAATTGGTCTAACCACACATGTACCTGATTTGGGCTTATAATGACTTCTCGTATACCATCATTTTTTATTTCTATAACCTACCATGTACCCTTTGAGCTCGTAACACACTATTCATTACCAAATATATTAGAGGGAGATATAATTCTCACCCATCACATAATGAAAATCTAATAAATCCATTCCACATGATCCTAAAACATACATCATATCATAACCCATTAAATGAAATGTGTTTCATAGACTATCTATTTTATCGTAACCAATGGAAAAGAGGCATCATTCCTAATCATTTCATCATATCATAACTCGTGGAAAATGAATTGAGTTGCATGAAATTTTTATGATGGTGTGATTCATAGAAGATAAATGGGATTTATAAAAATCATTCCATCTTAGAAACTCTTTATAGAAATAATAAGAATGGTATCATATGATCATATCATCCTTAAGACATACATAACATCAACATATGACATCTTATATGGGAAAATGATTTTGAAAGATCATTTAAAACATATCTTGATGACATTAACTTTTATTTGAAAATCACTTTCTAAAACTACTAATTCATAATAAATAAAATTAGATCAAATTTATTTTAAAATATCCTTGAAATTTTATAATGTAAGATTCACAGAAAATAATGTTCATTTTGGGTGATGATTTTGTCCACTCCATACAAGTTAAATAAAATATTCATTTTACATGTCTGGTAACATCTAAATGGATTTTTTTTCAAAATGTTATGAATATTCCTTTAAATAAAATAGTAAAAATTGAAAATTTTGGGTAAATTTCTATAATAAATTATTTAAGGAATGTTAAAATATATTATTAACAAAATTTTAGAAAACATTGTTTCAAAAGAAAAAGTGGTGTCAGTCAGAGGGAGAAATAAAGATAATTTTTCACTAAAACAATCTACATTGATGATTGGTAATATGATACTATATGTTTAAAATATCAAGAATAAAGAGTGGAGAATAAAATTTAGGATAATATTTTAAGAGGTAGATCATACTATTTCAGCGGTGAAGGCTTAATTGTAAACAATCTGATAAACGAATAGATTGTAACATAAATCCATTTACACTTTGTAAAAATTTTAACCATAATCCTCATAAAAGATGTATCCTCCTATGGATATAGAATCACGATAATTTTTAGTATAAAAATCATAAAATATATTCATTGTTAGTATATACACCACATAAATTAATAGGTTGATAATATGGTATGTGTCTTACAAAAGATAAAATTGAGACATAAATCCATTACCTTAAGTCTTGACATCCATCATAGACATAAATAACAAATGTATAATAAATATAAGTTTATTTTAAATATTATATATATATATATATATATCCTACCATATATGACTTACTTACGACCTTTTGGTACCCATTTATTAACAATTCCTTGTCAAAATAATGATTCATGTATTAATCACTTTGTTTTTCTTATATATTTTTATTTTTTATTTTCTATCCTCATACATTGATCATAGTTCCATAATATCCATAAATATTACCAAGATATAAATATAATAAATATTCAATATATTTATTTATTGTGATCTATAAATGTTATAGATATAAAATGAAATACATTATTCATGGAGATGGTAGGTCATACATATTCATGAATATTATTTCCATTTTTTTGAAAAAACGAATTAAATAAAGTTATATAATATATTATAATCATATAATAAATTTTATGTCATATATATCACATTATTTCATTAAAAATCATCCTTATTTCCTTCCTTTATAATCTTGAACGTATCACATAGCTCTATGTGGCGGTAGTCCTCCGTACACCGGAGCGACATTATCATATCCCAAAAAATGTAAATTATGAAGGTATTTATGATATAATAATTACATAATTATAGTAAAATTATAAATATTATACAAAAATATTTAATCCATAACTATAACAATACATCATATGTGGAAATGGAATAAAATAGCATCGTTCTGTGAGGCAGTAGTCCGATGTGCACATAAATGATGATTTTGTGACCTATTTGGTGGAAGGGGATATGGTTTTACATTATGAAATAAAAAAATAACAGTATATGTAATATAATTATATTATTAAATCCTAGTATTTGATAAAATAATTGAAGAAGTTAAAGGATGAAATTAAATAAAAAAACTCATTGAAAATGATTATGGGATGAGAGGAGAGAATTTAGGAATTGTTTTGGGATGTTAATTTCCAAACCAATAGGTTTTTATCATGTGAATAATAGAGTATTGGGTGGTCTTTTAAAAGTGGGGTGAGTGAAACACTTGTAATTGCTTAAAAAGGAAAAGGTGTTCCTTGGTTGTTATCATCCCAAAAGGCAACAAAATGGATTCTTATAGAGACATAGTTGTCATATTATATATATAATACCATAAAATATATTTCACAAAATATTTTAGTTCATTTTTTACTTTATCATTTTGGTTTAACCTTCCTGTACTCCTATTTCGAACTTAACCGCGATAATTAATTTTTATGGTTTTCACTATTCATATTGGTCAAAATTTAAGTTTACCTTATTAGATAATAAATTTTAAATTTATTCAAAATCTTGGACCTATTTTTTCCAATTAAATTAATAGACATGAAAATCTTCTATTTAAAAATAATATTGCATAGGTGATGACAATGTGTGTTTTCAAAGAGAAAATGTTAAATAGATTACAAATCCTTTATATCCAATTTCAATCTTAAATTGATTCCAATGTCTTATATTGGATTTATAGATATATAATTTTTATTATTTTAATTAAAATAAAATTTTAATTATAATTTAACATTAGAAATTATTTAAACAGAATGGCAGTCTTCAATTAAATACAGTTTTTTTCAATATTCATCAAAAAATTAAACTTTTTAGAAAATTCACCGAAATTAACTAAAAGATAATTTTAACCGATCGATTTTAAAAATTATGTTTATTTTATCCTATTAATATCTTAATTATTTCAAATATTAATTTTTTTACCAATCACAAAAAAATAAAGAAACATTTATTTTTTAGAAAATAATATTTTCAAATCATACAATAACTATTGAAACATTAATTAATTTTTTATCAATATGTGTTCATTATATAAAATGGTTATAATTAATATTTTAATATATGTTATTATAATTGATATTTTTATTTTTAACTTATTGTTTATAGTGGTCGCATTTTAATAATATTGACAATATATTAGGGTTTTGTTACAACTTTGTTTTGTGTGTAATGCAAGCTAACCCAGTATTGCATGTAAAAAAAGATTAACTTGGTGTTTTGTGTAACAAAATATTTCAATAAAAAATAAATTATCTTAAAAAAATAATAATAACTAAATTATTGTTGTATTACATTCAACTCCCTTAAAAATAATTTCTCTATCAGAATTCATCACTCTAATGAAAACAAATGTAGGTAATTCCACCTCACTATTTCCTCTGGTTCCCATAAAGGTTCCTCAAACTGGGGGTTTTGAAACAAAAAATGACCAAGTGAGACATATTGTTTCATATAAATTTATCTGTATAAACTAGAATCTATGAAGTTTGTTCCTCATAATAATGATATTTTTTCCAAATGTATGATCTTTGAGTTCAGTACATGTGAAGGGTCAAGTATGTACTTCGTTAAGATAGATACATGAAACATATCATGGACTTGATAGAAGTTCGGTCAAAGATCCAACTATTAGGATACTATCCTTATATGATCTATGATTTAAAATAGGATATATAACTATGTACTAGTTTCTATTCCTTCCTAAATATCATAACCTTCTTCCATAGAGAAATTCTTAGAAGTAAGTTGTCAATGATATAATACTTTATATCACACTAAAGATTGTCAATAAAAATTTTGGCTGAATCTGTTCTATGTTGATGTTTTATTGAATGTATCTGAAATTAGTTTCAATTTATTCAGCTATCTTAAGTCCTAGTATCCTTCTTTCTCCAATATAATTCCATCATGTTAGATATCTACAACTATATCTATAAAGGGATTGATAAGGAGTCATATAAATGCTTAAGTAAAATATATTATTGTAAGAAAACTAAACAAGATAAAGGTTTTAATACCGACCACCTTTGACACCCAAAGAACATGATATGAAAATATCATCATGGGATTTAATTAATCTCCCATACTGTATATCTATCTAATGATAAATCATAGTGAAAGAACTTAAATCAGTATCAAGTGTTTGATGAAGAGTTCACCAGAACATGCATATAAACCTTAGATCCTGATCAGAAATAATGAAATGTAGTACTTCGTGAATCCTTACCACTTCATTAATGTATGTCCTCAAAAAAATTAAATCAATAAATGTATTATATTATAGTGATTAAGTTTGCTAACAAAATAAGGTGATTGACTAAAAAAATTAGAATTAAACCCATTAGATGTTCTGTGGAGTTGAATGAATATCAAAATATTGTAATGTTTTCCCATTTAACTTCTAGTATTGTTAACGGATTTAATATCACCTTAGATATTTTTATTTCATTGTTAACATGTTGAAACACCAAGCAATGCGATATAAACTCCTCGATTTCACTCTTTATGTCATCCCACCAGAATTACTCTTTCAATTCTCCAGACATCATTGTACTTCCTTGTTGAATAGAGTATAAAGAACAATAATATTACTCTAATAAATACTACTTCATCTCTAGTATATGAATAATTCATACATGGTTACCAAACCTTATCATTCCATCATGATCATGGTTAAACTCATGAACATATTTAACCTTATTTTTTAGTTCTATAACTTCATTCAATGCCTCTTTAATCATCACATGGAAATATGGTTGAAAAATCAAATGATAATGATATGATTTATTCCCTTATATATAGATTTCCATATATATCTTTTGAAAATTTATAAATATTTGATCTTTTTTATCCTCATCATGGATATGATCTTGTGATTCTTTCACCTCACTTCTTGAGAGAACCAATCTATACTTGATTTAACCAAAATTTGATTTATTCCTATCAAAACATGAGGGTTTTAGGTACTTATGTTAAAATTATTGAGACATTTGTTTGATATTAATATCCTTTTTTAAAGAATCCTTTTTAATAATGTACTACCATGAGCATTTAATCCTTTTAGACCTTAGAATCCATGAAAATTCCGTTAGGTTAGCCACATTATAAGCCAATTTTTCCTATCCAACAAACTCTTGAAGTTAAATTGCATAATCTAGTTGAAATTAATTGTGGGGGAAGATGTCTTGTGTTGCTCTACCACATTTTGTGACACTTTGGGTGAAAATTTAAATTCTAAAGAGATGTGCTTTCTGATGAATAAAATCATTAAATAGTAATTTGTGCCTTTCTATAGCTTTCATGATAAAAGAAGCAGTGCTTTTTAGGATCTTTTAATAGAGGGGGGAAGTTGTGCCTATCTGGAGCTTTTAAGAAAATCATGTTCAAGAAGATTGACATTTTTACTGCTGAAATGTTGAATGGTGTGAACATTACATTATTTTACATGATTATGAACATGAATCGATGCTACACCGATTGAGGAGGATACCATAGTTAAGTGAAAATTATATTAATATAAATTTTCTACAAAAGAGTCAAGACCTCCTCATTCAACCTCTGAATTTTTCACATCTAAATCCTACCAACTAAATGCCACAAAATAACCCTAAAAGTCCTCATGATAAATATATGTCCTTGACTCAAATCGGGTGGTGATGTAGGAATTTATCAAGCCTATGGTGACCCTTTTATGAGTTGGGATGAGAAAGACATTGATAAAAAATTGACATTTTTGTGATAAGAGAAAAGTCAAGCGAGGTAAGAGTTTTGTGCATGGGAGGATAAATGAAGTGGAAATATATTGAATGACATAAATGGAGAACATGAAATAAGTTTTTTATGAGGCATGATATCTTTTGATTCTTGGTGTGGAATTGACGGATCTCAATTATATGTGTTTTAAAATTGTTTTAATTTAATATTGATCGTTGTTTGATATGAGGTTTTTCCTAGAAGTGCAAAAGGGTAAGTGTGGGGGAGTTGATAAGAAACTATTTTTTTGAATAATTTGTTGATAATGAATGACATAATTTCCTCACATTGTGATAAATATATTCCGTTATAAAATATTTGGTATTAGATCATTCGTTTGCAAATTCAATGAAAAATCTAGTTTTACCATTTTAAAATGCGTTGTACACTACTAAAAATATGCCCTTTATCATCGCTAAAAATGGCCTTTAACAGTGCTAGAAAAGCACTGTTAAAGCTGGTGATGATAAAGGGGGGTCCCCTTTATCAGCGCTAAAAAAAGAGTGGATAACGACCCCTTTTATCAGCCCTAAAAAAAGCACTGATAAAAGGGGTCTTTTATCAGTGCTAAAAAATGTGCTGATAAAAGTACCCATTTATCAAGGATTTTTTATCGCTGATAAAGGGGTCCTATATCAACAATTCGATTATCAGTGCTTTCATTTTAGCACTGATAAAGGACCCTTTTATGAGTGCTTTTAAAAAAGCACCGATAAACGTTAAAAAAATAAAAAAAATATTAAAAAAATTTACAAAAAAATAAAAAATCATTCCAATCTGGGGGGCTTTTTAGCGGTTGATCCCCCAATTTTAATAGCGGTTTCCACCCCCTCTAGGGCACCACACGCACCCCCTCCACCCTTTATCAGTGCTAGCCTCCCACATCCACCCTCATGTGCGCGCCTCTGCCTCCAGCAGGTTTTGAACTTGAGACCTCTCCCCTGCGCACCTAAGCCCTTACCACTCCTTTATTTGGATTTGTTTGTTATTTCATGATATCTCTATATATACATATATATAGTTATAGTTATATTTATTCGTATAGTAATATATATTTATATTAATATATATATATATATTAATATATATACAGTTATATTAATATATATTTATAGTTATATTAATATATATATAGTTATATTAATATATATATAAATATAATAATATATATATAGTTATATTAATATATATATATATAGTTATATTAATATATATATATAGTTATATTAATATATATATATAGCTATATTAGTATATATCTCTATTTATATATATATATAGTTATATTTATTTGTATAGTAATATATACATATATTAATCTATATATATATATATAGTTATATTAATATATCTACACATATAGTTATATTAATATATATATCTATTTATATATATATATATTTAGTTATATTTATTCATATAGTAATATATATTTATATTAATATATATATAGTAATATTAATATATATGTAGTTATATTAATATATATATAGCTAGATTAATATATATATATATAGCTAGATTAATATATATATATAGTTATATTAATATATAGTAGTTATATAAATATTCATATATTGGTATTTTAAATAAAATGGATATTAGTTATTATTTAGATAAATCTAATATATTTTATATGTAAAAATGTTTACTTATGTATTTTAAAAATTTAATTTTTACGTGTGAATATCTAAAAAATATGTACATATAGTTATATATTTGATTATAAATAGCAGTGCATTATAAAAAAAATAAAATTTCAAAGCCATAATATCAATATGAATGTAATTCCTTGGAGTAAATTCAGTCTCCACCAAAAAATCCAATAATGCCCCCTTAAACGAGGCTGATAATCCACAAAATGTTAAACAAATCGGGGTACTGCGACTAAAAACTCAATTTTGGAGGCCTTCTCGGCCTCTTTTAGCCTCAAAAATCCTTTTACCCAGGCTAATCCCAGTAACAGAAACATAGAGCTCGTCACAGGCTTCGATTTGATATGCGGTAGAGCTCAAACGGACACCCGGATCAAAAGTTGTGGTCATTTGAAGTTTGGGTTGTGTTTTCAACATATTTTGGATCTTTTTTTTAATTTTTTTTTAATTTTATTAGTCATCAAATTTTTATTAAATGACTATTAATCCATAATAATTAGCAAATTATAAATTAAAAATATTTTTTTTAATTTTTTAAGATGTCATTTTTAGTAAATATCTTATATATTAAATGTATTAAGTGTAAATGTACATTTATACATATCTAAAATATATTTAAAAATTATATATTTTATTTATATCAATATAACTATATTAATATATTAATATATTAATATATTTTTTTGATTTTTTTTGAATTTGATCCTTTATCATCACTTTTAAAAAAAGCCCTGATAAAGGCCCCCCTTTATCAGTGCTATTAAATAAGCGCTGATAAATGGGTACTTTTATCAACGCTTTTTTAGCGCTGGTAAAGGTACCATTTATCAGAGCTTTTTTGAGAACTCATAAAGGTACCCCACCTTTATCAGCGCTTTTTCATTAGCGCTGATAAAGGGGGGCACTGTGAAAAACTGTTTTTTGGTAGTGGTAGTATTTCAGGCATCAATATTGTTATGTAAAATATTTTGACTTAAAATTTTGTAACTGTGTTCCTAACATAATGGGATACAAATTTTATTTAGGACATGGGAGCTGGATCGTGAATTTTTGGGGAGTAAATGGGCCATGAAGATAAAGCTGGACAGAACCATCCAGATTGGACAATACTTCACTATTTGGGCCATATCGTCTTCATCCGTGCTTGAATTGAGCCCAAGATTTTAAGGATGCTTAGGGAAATAATTAGAAACAATTCATGTTCTAGAAAGTCGGCCAACGCATGCGTCTTGGAGGTCAAATATGTGGTTCAACTGGGAATAAAATATTTGGTCGTGTTTTCATTTCACACTTAAAAATGTTATGTAACCATAGCCCTCACAAACTCTATTTAAAGGGAGTTTTCACTTTTTGGAAAGGCTATCCGAGGATTTGGGAAGGTGTGTGCTAAAGGGTGTCTCTTGGGAGCCCCTCACAACTCTTGGAAGATGAAGGCTTTGTGAAATCATCTCTTAAAAAAATTATCTCCTCTCTCACCTCCTCTTTATATTTCATTTCATTCATGTTTGTATCCTGAATTTTTCTTCAATTAATCTTTTGTGTTATTGCATTTTCTTATTCTATTAATCTTTCTAATTGGGTTGGAATCAAGAGTGGGGATGAGATTAGGTTCTACCCTTTCAATCATTTGCTCATGAAAAAATTCTCCACGATGACCACACCGCCCATGGAAGAGTAATTTTCTTTGTGAACGATCTATCTTCTACCCTATTCATTTAATTATTTTTAATCATTTAATACTATAATTCACTTAATATGAACCATGAAGTGTGCTTTTAAATTATAATAAACTAAGCAATAAATTGAACAATTAACACAAAAACATGCGGAGTCGAGATTTTATGTAAATTATTAGAGTGTGACCTTAATCTGTAATGCATGACCACACAGGATAAATTTTTAGAGTTCAAATATAATCCCTTAAAACAATTAACACCCATTTATAGAATGGATATGTGCTCTAATTAACCACTGAAGATATGCTAAACTTAGAACAATAATCATAGTCGGGTGCTGTGATTGCGTGTTCTGAATCTATCCTAGGGTTTAAGTAATTTTATCTTTTTTGGTTAAGTTAACTCTTGTAGGGTTCGAGGGATAGAAAATTAGGGGATCATAATTAAGAGGATATTGATTTAAATGATAAATATTAACAAGTAAATGAAGAGGTAGACTTAGATCGATTACACTTTCTAAAAATATTTTTCTAAGAAAACATCTTCTCGTTGTGCTTTGTTAATCAACATCAATTGCAAAGTTAAAAACAAAAATAAAATAGAATCTTCTTCCAAAAAACTTCTTCTAGAATTATAAACTATAAACAACCCATGTCCTTTCAATTATTGTTTTAATTATATTCTATTTTAATTTTTTACCTTTAAGAAGTTGTTTTAATTTACTTCCTCCTTTGAGAAACGACTTTGGTCAACCACTCTACTGCACCTAAGTACCCAAAAAATCACAAATCATTTTAGGGTTCCCGCAACATCACTCTTTCATATTGGAGTCATTTCTAGGAAGGCAAGTAATTATTTCAACCAATTATAGTTATTTATTTTATTTTACATTTTATTCTCTTTATCTCTTCTTTCTTCCTTCTTCACCCAATCTATTTTTTTCTTCTTCATTTATTTTCTTCTTCTTCTTTTTGGACCATTAACTCAAACTTATAATTTTTATTTTAATATGGTCCACATTCTTTCTTTCCATTTTTATTTGATTTATGAAATGAACTAATCCCAAAGATCTCTTAGATCTTAGCCCTAATATTGAACACAGCCTTGGGGCTCGAATAAGACATTCTCAGTCTACGGGAAGTTTCAACATTCAAATAGTTAGAGAATTTCTACACTTCATGAAAATTGAAATTGGAAACACTTATAATTACAATATAAAACAAGAACCAATGGATGAAAATAATGGAAATAAATGTAATAGAACCATTCATGAATTGGATACACCTGATATTAACTATAAACCAAATTCTATTGCATAGCCGAATCTCAAATCAGACATTGAACTGAAATCTAGGTTAATTCATCTTCTTCCAAAGTTTCATGGATTATCTGGTGAGGATCCAAAAAAATCATTTGAAATAATTTAATGTGGTTTGATCAACCCTTAAACCCAGAAATGTTTCTGAAGATCAAATCAAACTAAGAACATTCCCATTCTCACTTGATAGAGCTGCGAAAGACTAGATGTATTATTTACAACCTGAAGATGTAAATTGTTGGAATGATTTGAAATGTCTTTTCTTTTAGATATTTTTTCAATCTTAAAGGACAAAAACCATTTGAAAAAATATCTCTGGGATTAAGAAAGCTCATGGGAAGTCAATATATGAGTACTTGGAGCGATTCAAAAAGTTGTGTGCTAGCATCCCACATCGCCAAATCAGTGAACAACTCCTTATCCAATAATTCTATTAAGTACTCACACCTATGGAGAGAATCATGGTGGATGCCGCATCTGGAGAAGCATTGGTGGACAAGACACCAGTAGCTGCACGTGCATTGATTGACAAAATGGCCCAAAATTCCCAACAATTTGGGGATCGAGGTACACCACATGTCAGGGGAGTACATCAGGTAAGTCCATCTTCTCTTGAAATTCATTTTATTGACACCATGTTAGAAGAATTGACATCTATGGTGAGGTAGATTGCTTTGGAACAAAAGACATCCCAACCCCCTCCTTCAAGGCCTTATGGAATTTACACTAAGACAGGCCAACCAAATGACTGTTTCCCACAACTACAAGAGACATAGGATTGCGGCGCAGTATTCCCAAGGAGACCATATCAGTAGCAACAACAAACATACCCCAAAAACAAGTTTGACTCACTTGATCCAACATAAAACTAGGGATTGAAAGATCAATCGGACATGAGCTATGGCTCTGGACAACAATAAAGGCCCCTTTTTCAACAAAACTTCCAGCAGCTTCTGCCTTACCAGTAGGGTTTCCAATAACCCAAAGGGAGATTTGAAGAACATGCATCAACAAGCCAACAACAAGGGAATCCCCTACCAAAGGTAGATTCTAACACTGATGACCTTTTGAAGTGAATTGTTATTAATAAATAGAATGAGTTGAAGAGTCAAGGTTCAGAGTTGAGGGATTTGAAGACTCAAATGAGCCAGATTTCCACTGTCCTCCATGAACTGGTAAGTAAGAATTCAGGAAACCTACCATCCCTACATACTCCAAATCCCAAGGGTAATGTCTGTGCCATCACATTGAGATTTTGGAAGCAAACAACTGATACATCTGCAACTGTTGTTCCACATGGATTCACCTCAAATATGGAGAAGCTATATTCCATACCAACTGATGAGAAATCCAAGGAGAAAGATAAAGGTAAGAAAAAGATTGATGATGTTTCTCCTAAACCCCTTCCTTTTCCAAACAGGGGTTTTTAAACCATGAAGATGTCTGAAGAAGCAATGAAAAAGGAGGTTTTGGACACATTCAAGCGTGTGGAGATCAACATTCCTCTACTTGATGCCATTAAGAAAATTCCAAGGAATGAAAAATTATAAAAAGAATTTTGTACCAATCGAAGAGGCCTCAAGGGAAATGAGAGGATCAATATTGGAAGGAATGTGTCAACACTCATTACACCAACTCTACCAATGTCAAAAAAGTGCAAGGATCCAGGGACATTCACCATCCCATGCACCATAAGGGATTTTCACTTTTTTGATGCACTTTGTGATTTGGGAGCTTCCCTAAATGTGATTCCTCACTCTGTATTCTCTTTTTTGCAGGTTGGTGAGATGAAACAAATCAGAGTAGTGGTGTATTTGGAAAATAGGGCTACATCATATCTAGCGGGAGTCCTTGAGGATGTTCTTTTCCATGTAAGATACATGATCTTCACAGTAGATTTCTACGTGCTTAACATGGAGAATGATCACGTAGGTTCTCATGATCCCATTATCATAGGTAGACCCTTTCTCAAAACAGAAAAAACCTTCATAAATGTCAATGAGTGTACACTTTCCATGGGATTTGGTGAAGGGGTTGTGATATTTAATTTTATGGATTCCATGAAGAATCCCAAATAGGATCTTTCTTCATTTGTTATCTCTCATTTTAAACCACAAAATAAAAACCACATAAAATTTGTTTTTCCAATGCTTAGAGAAAACATGAGTATTGTTTCTAGTTTGATGTCTAAGAGTTCTTTCACACCTATTTCTAATGCACAAGACTCTCTTATATTTGATTTTGAAATGGAATCATATTCTGAATTTGATCGTGTGAACTCTGATTATGACATTGTTGTTGAGTATACTGATGGATTTGATGCTTTATTCTCTGATTTTGATGATGTATATTTGAATACCGATGCTCTTTGTGTGCATATTTTGGTTCCTTTAATATCTTCATCCATAAACCACCCCCTAAAATGGAACTCATGCCATTTCCACCAAATCTCAAATACCCATACTTGTTGAGTGGTGAGAAATTATCTATTATCATTTCTAACAATCTCCCTGTTGAACATGAAGAAAAACATTTGAATATTTTGAGGGAGAACATCAGGGAAATTGGGTTGACCATGGCTGACATATCAGGTATTATCCATTATATTTTCATCCCTAGGATTATTTTAGAGGATGGGGCTAAACCGGTGAGGTAGCCACAAAGGAGACTCAATCAAACCCTTTTGGAGGTTGTTAAAAAAGAGGTTGAAAAATTCTTAAGGCAGGTGTAACTTATCCAATTTCAGATTCCTAGTGGGTAGTCCAATTCAGGTTGTGCCTAAGGAAAGTGGTGTTACAGTTGTAAAAATGATAAAGAGGAGTTAGTTCCAATGAGGGTATAAAACAGTTGGCGCATGTGTATTGGTTACAGGAAACTAAATCAATCTACTCACAAGGACGATTTCCCCCTCCCATTAATTGATCAGATGCTTGAGAGAATAGCTGGGAAGACACACTATTGTCTCTTTGATGGATTTTCTAGATATTTTTAGGTTCCTATAGCTCTAGAGGGTTAGGAGAAGACTATATTCACCTATCCCTTTTGTCACGATTGCCTATCGAAAGATGCCATATGGAATTTGGAACACCTTAGGTACCTTCCAAAGATGTATTGTGGGTATTTTTATGATTTTATTGAGACCTTCATGGAGGTATTTATGGATGATTTTATAGTGTATCAGTCTTCATTTGAAGAATTTATAAGTAGTTTGGGAATGGTGTTGATTCATTGTATTGAGAAGAATCTAGTCATGAACTATTAAAAGTGTCATTTAATGGTAGATCAAGGAATTATCTTATGGAATGTAGTGTCAAAACATGGGATAGAGGTTGATAGATCTAAGGTAGATATTATTTTATCCTTACCATATTCTTCTTATGTGCGTGAGGTTAGATCTTTCCTAGGGCATGTAGGATTTTATCGGCGCTTCATCAAAGATTTTAGTAATATTTCTCTTCCTATGTCACGATTACTTCAAAAGGATTATGATTTTGTGTTTGATAATTCTTTCTGGACATCCTTTGATGAGCTAAAGAAGTGTCTGACCACTCCACTGATCGTACAGCCCCTATGCTAGTAGAATTCTTTTGAGATTATGTGTGAGGCCACCAACATTGTTGTTGGAGTTTTCTTATCTCAGAGGGTGGAGGGACGCTCACATGTGATTACCTATGCATCAAGGAAATTCGATTCAACCCAATCAAACTACACAACCATGGAAAATGAGTTTCTTGCTATTATATTCGCTTTAGATAAATTCCATTCATATTTATTGGGCTCTAAAGTAGTTGTTTTTTCTGACTACATAGCTCTGAGGTACATCTTGGAGAAGCTATATGCAAAGCCCAAGCTAATCCGATGGATGGTCCTTCTTCAAGAATTTGAAATTGAGATAAAGGATAAAAGGGGTTAGAAAACATGGTGGCAGACCACATGAGTAGGCTTACTCACACACTAGAGGATGAAACCATGGACCAGGTACAACTTCGGGACACTTTTCTTGATGAGAATATTTATTCCATATCAGGTACACATACTTGTTATATAGATTTAGTTAACTACCTTGTTTCCTCTGAAATCCCAAAAAATTAAACGAAACATCAAGTCCAAAAATTAAAGATTGAGTCAAGATTTTTTGTGAGGGATGATACCTACTAATGGCGCATGTGTAGTGACCAAGTTATTAAGAGGTTTGTTCCTGATCTTGAGTTTGAGTCTGTTCTACAATTATGTCATACACTTTCTTATGGTGGAAACTTTGGACCCCAACAGACAACTAGGAATGTTTTGGACTCTAGACTATACTGGCAGAGATTATTCCATGATGCCCATGTGTTTTGTAAGTTATGATCTCATTTCCAACACACTGGGAACATTTCTAGGAGACATGAGATACCCCAACAACCCATAATATTCTGGGAGATTTGTGATGTATGGGGCATCAATTTTATGGGTCCTTTTCATAGTTCCTTTGGTTTCTTATAAATTTTGGTTTTTGTTGATTATTTGGGTAAATGGGTGGAGGCTAAGGCCAACAGGACTGAATACTCTCATGTTGTTGTGGACTTTGTCAAAGCCTGATGTTTTTGCAGGTTTGGAGTACCGAAGGCCATCATTAGTGACCAAGGGGAACACTTCTACATTTGAAATTTTGCTTCTCTCCTTCGGAATTATGGGGTGACACACAAAACATCAACACCATACAACCCCCAAACAAATGTCCAGGCCGGGGATTCAAATGGGGAATTGAAACAAATTTTGGAGAAAGCTGTGTACCAAATAAGAAGGATTAGAGCAAGTGCTTGGATGATGCATTGTGGGATTATAGGACAGCATACAAGACACCCATTGGTATGTCCCCATTTTGGATTGTTTTTGGGAAATCGTGTCATCTTCCCATGGAAGTTCATCATCCGGCTTATTGGGGTATAAATAAATGAAACATGGATTTGGCGCTAGCTAGAATCCAAAGGAAGTTTCAAATTCAAGAGCTTGAGGAGATTCGAATTTCTTCATCTGAGAACTCAAGGCTCTACATGGAGAGATCGAAAGAAACTCATGACAAAATGATCCAACAAAAAGAGTTTCATGTTTGAGAGAAAGTCATTATCTACAGTTCACGACAGAAGTTAATGCCTGGTAAGTTGCATTCTAGATGGTTAGGTCCTTATGTTGTGACTAATGTTTTTCCTTATGGTGTAGTGGAGATCACACAAGAGGACACATGAAGGAGCTTTACATTCAATGGGAAATGTTTGAAGAGATACATTGAGGGACTTCCTTTTGATGCAATAGATTTTATCACATTGCATGTCCCCATCATCACTTGAGCATATCAGATTGTTCCTAACCCTTTAACTTGTTTATTATTTTTCCTATTTAAAATTATATATTTCATATGCATATATCATCTCATGGGTTCACATTAAGGAAAATGTAATATTTTAAGTGTGGGGGATGGAACCTTTTAGTTTAGTAATTTCAATTGTTTTCCTGTTAAAAAAACTAAACAAAACAATTATGTGTTTTTCAAATTTTGTGTGTTTATTTTTCTATTTTCTGTGTGTTTTTGAATCATCTGAGCTGAAATGATTCTCATCACAATTTTGAAATCCATATCAATAAGTGAAACAATTTATCCTTTGAAACTATGCTTAAATTAATGCTGAAATGACTTTATTTCAAGTTTAAATATTTAGTAATTTCATGAAAAGTACACTGAATTTTGAATCCCATGACACATATCACTGTCTTTATATTAGAAATAATATACCTATGAGGATTTTAGACCGTTATTTTCATATTATTTACATTCACCTCACTTATTGAGAGAACCAAACCATGATTTATTTAACCAGAATTTGATTTATTACTGTCAAAACATGAGGGTTTGGGTTACATAGGTTTAAATGATAGAGGCATTTGTTTGATATTAAGCCCCTATTTCAAAGGATCCTTTTTTATAATGGCCTAACATGAAAATTTAATCCTCATAGCCCTTAAAATCCATGAAAATCATGTTAGGTTATCCACATTACAACCAATTTTCCCTATCCAACCAACTCTTGAAGTGAAATTGCATAATCTAGTTGAACTTAAGTGTCGGGGAAGCTGTCTTATGTTGCGCTACAACATTTTGTGATACTTCAGGTGAAAAATTAAATTCTGAAGAGATGTTTTTGTGGCTAAATAAAATCATTATACTGAAATTTTTTCCTTTCTGGAGCTTTCATGCTAAAATAAGTTGTGCATTTCTAGAGCTTCTAATAGAGGGGTAATGTTGTGCCTATCTGGAGCTTTTAAGAAAACCATGTTCTAGAAGATAGAAATTTTTACTTCTAAAATGTTGAATGGTGTGCACATTACATTATTTATCATTATTATGAAATTTAATGGATTCTATGTAAATTTAAGAGGAGACCATATTTATGTGAAAATTAGATTAATGCAATTTTGTTTCAAAAAGAGTCAAACCCTCCTCATTCAGCCTCAAAATTGTTTAGATCTAAATTCTACAAACTGAAAGCCATAAAACAACCCTAAAAGTCCTAATTATAAACATATGTCCTTGAATCACCTCATGGGGTGATATTGGAATTTATCAAGCCTATGGTGACCCTTGTATGAGTTTGGATGAGAATGACTTTGCTAAAAAATTGACATTTGTGTGATAAGAGAAAATTCAAGCGAGGTAAGTGTTTTGTGCATGGGAGGATAAATGAAGTGGAAATATATTGAAAGATGGAAATTGAGAACTTGAAATAAGTTTTTTATGATGCATTATATCTTTTGATTCTTGGTGTGGAATTAATGGATCTCAATGATATGTGTTTTAAAATTGTTTTGATTTAATATTTATATTTGCTTGATATGTGCTTTTGCTTAGGAGTGCAAAATGGTAAGTGCGGGGGAGTTGATAAAACACTATTTTGGTGAATATTTTATTGATAATAAAGTAAATAATTTCCTCACATTGTGCTAAATATGTTCAATTATTAAATATTTGGGATTAGATCATTCATTTTCAAATTTGATGAAAAATTCAGTTTTACCCTTGTAAATTCACTATAGTACTTCAGGCATAAAAATAGTTATTTAAAATATTTTGACATAAAATATTGTAATTGTGTTCCTAAAATAATGGGATACAAATTTTATTTAGGACATGTGTGCAGGGTCGTGCATTTGAGGGGAGTAAATGGGCCATGAAGACAAAGCTGGACTGAACCATCCAGATTGGACATTGCTTTACCATATGGGCCATATATTCTTCATATGGGATTTTATTGAGCTCAAATGTTGAGGAAAGAATGGAGACATAATTGTACAAAAATAATCCTTATATTAGTCTAGACAATTCACGTGTTTTGGTGGTCAACTATGCGGTGCAACTTGGAATAAAATATTTGGCTGAGTCTTCATTTCACACCTAAAAAAGTTATGTAACCCTAGCCCCCACAAACTCTATTTAAAGTAAAGTTTTCACTATTTTGGAAGGCAGGTGTAGTCTTTGGAAAGGTGTTTCCAAAAGGGTGTCTCTTGGGAGCCCCTCACAACTCTTGGAAGATGTAAGGCTTTGTGAAATCATCTCTTCCAAAAAGTTTCTCCTTTTCCACCTCCTCCTTGTATTTATTTTCTTTCAGGTTTGTATCTTAAGTTTTTCTTAAATTAATCTGCTGAGTTCTTCCTTTTTATTCTTCTCTTAATTTTTCTAATTGGTTTGTAATCAAGAGTGGTGATGAGATTTTTTTTACTCATTCAATTCTTGGCTCATGCAAAACGTCTCCACGATGACCACACCGCCCATATAAGAGTAATTTTCTTAGTGATCAATCTATCTTCTACCCTATTCATTTAATAATTTTGAATCACTTAACCACATAAATTAACATAATATTATCCATGAATTGTATTATTAAATTATAAGAAACTATGTAATAAATTGAACAATTAACACAAAAACACTCGAAGTTGATATTTTGTGTAAGTTGTGAGAGCACGATCTTAATCAGTAATACAAGACCACACAGGATAAATTTTTAGAGTTAAAATACAATACCTAAACACAATTAATCCTCATTTACTTAATGGATATGTTCTATAATTAACCACTGACCATAAGCAAACCTTAGAACAACAATCAAATTAGGGTGCTGCGATTGCGTGTTCTGAAGCAAGCATAGGGTTTTAGTAATTTCATCTTTGTGGTTAAGTTAACTCTTGTAGGGTTTGAGGGTTAGAATATTATGGGATCATAATTAAGTGTATATTTATTTAAATGATAATGATTAATAAGTAAATTAATAGGTATAGTTAGATCAATTACACTTTCTAAAAATAGTTTTCTAAAAAAACATCATCTCGCTGTGCTTTGTTAATCAACTTACATTTCAAAATTAAAAACAAAAATAAAATAAAATCTTGTTTTCAAAAATTTCATCTTTATTTATAAACTATAAATAACCCCCATATTTTTAATTACTGTTTTTATTCAATTATATTTTATTTTTTACCTTTAAGAAGTTGTTTTAATTTACTTCCTCCTTTGAGACACGACCTTGGTCAGCCACTCTACTGCACCTAAGTACCCCAAAAACCACTAATCCTTTGAGGGAACCCACGACATCGCTCTTTCAATCACAAAAAGGACTTTAGGAATTTTTAGAGATGTAATTTATATATTTGTGTAGGTATTGGTTGAATAAAATGTTTTTGGATGTGTGAAGTGGATAGGAGAGTGATAATCCTTTTATAAGTGGGGAGAGGAGAAACATAGAATTTTTTAAAGGAATAAAGGTTAAACACATTGTACAAAATAAAAAAAGCTTCAAAATGAGACATTATAAAATATTATAGGTTCTAAGGTCCACATAGTTCTAAAAAAATTGGGTTTTGAGAATTCTATAGGTCATTTTACCTTATATTTTTTAGTTTAAAACCTGGTAAACTCGTTTTAACCATTAACTCAGTAATTAATGTTTACTATTTTTATTATTCATTTTGGCCTAAAATTGCATTGAAAATGTTATTTAATATAAATTATTATTATTAAAAATATAGAATCAATTTTTTCAGATATCATTAATAGAAGTAGAATTATTTAATTTAATATTGAACCTATCGACGTGTTGAGAATGCGAGTTTCCTAAAAGAAAATGTTCAATAGTCTAAAATGTTTTTTTTAAAATTTAAATTTGAAATCAATTAAAATGATATAAATTGTATTAATAGACATATTATTTAATATTTTTTTCTCTTAAAACTATATTGAAATAAAATTTATCTAATTTTTTTTAAATTAAATGGTAGTTTTTAATAAAAACATGTCTTTTCATATTTTAATGAAAATTTTACCTTTTCAAAAAATTATCAAAAAATAACTACAAGATAATTTTGAAATGATGCTTTAAAAAATGATTTTAATTTTTTAAAATAAATATTCTAAAATTGAAAAAATTAATTTTAAAATAAGTGCACAAAAGGTGACAAAACATTTTTTTGAAAAAATATAATTTTTATGTGAAATCATTTCAATATCATTATTTTATCACTTGAAGATGAATAATACTAATTTAAAACATTTTATTGAGTATATAATATATAAATTTCAATAAATCAATAACCAAATGGGATTTAATTAAAATATTGAGATAAAACATGTTTCTACGCAAAAATAATTGTTTCTCAAAATGATATTTACTTAAACAATAAATGGTTTGTTTTATTTTTATTCAAAATTAAATGGGTCACAAAAGAATTAATTTTATATACATTTTAAAACAATATATGTTCATAATTCTGTTAGTCCTATTCATACATATAATTATAATGGCTATGTGACAACTATCATTTCAAATAATAATATTTAAATAGTATAACACATTATATTAAAACATGATATTGTGTGTAATACAATATATAGATGAAATTAATTTTAATTGAAAAAAATATTTCTTAAAATTTCAATTTATTATATTCTACACCGATAAAATTAATATATCCCAATAAATTTTTGAGTCTTAAAAAAAGAAATTAGGATACTTATTCTCATTATATCCTCATTCTCCTAGGCAACTTTCCCAAGCTGGTAGTTTGTCGAAAAATATTTACCCTAATGAGTGGTCATGTTTCATAGAAATTTATCTGTAGAATTATGAATCTCCACCATTTTTCCTTATAAGAAATATTGTTTTTTGGTGGTATGAACTCTAAGTTCATTATATATGATGGATCAGGAATGTAATTCCTCAAGAGATATAAATAGAACACATCCTGAACCAAAGAGACGTTCATTAGAATCACCAAGTGATAAGATATGACCCCATTATAATAAAAATTTTCAAAGGGAATCATATAACTAGTGTTTTGTTTTCCCTTCTTTAGAATATGGATAAAATTATTGGAACAACTTCTCACTTACTTAAAATTCCAGATCATTTCAATGATTAGAAACATAACTTTTCTACAAACTACGTTCCACCCTTATGTTCTATGGAATGGATATAACATTCTCTACAATTTATTTTACTATATTAGGTCCTAATATCTTTATTTCACTAACATCATTCGATAAATTTTGGTATTCATTTTTTATTACAATGACGAGTATATAAAGATAAAATTCAATTCATCGAGTGAAACATATTGTTATAAGAAAACTCTACTAGGGAATTTTTTGATACAAACTTCCATTGGAATACATAGAACAAGATATTATCATATCCTATATGTTTTTTATTTTTCCCTCAAACTAAACATCAATATAAGGATAATACAATGTTAGGAATCTCATCTATATATTAAGAATATATTGAATAATTCTCCCAATAATTGAGGAAAAACTCATATCCGGATTAGACACAATAAAATTTCATACTTGGTGATATCGTAATACATCATTAATGTATATCCTAGAAAGGTGATCCAAATATAAAACATCCATGATAGAAATGAAGTCTGCTTAATTTTTAAGTTGATCGACTATAACCCAATCAACATTATTCCCTTCATATATTTTGGTGATTTACATCACAAAGTCCACGATGAAATTTTCCAATTTCCATTCTTGTATTGATTATGGTTAAAGAATATGTTAGGCAAAAGTCCATCAAGGCATCATTGAAGTATTTCTGAGGCGATTGTGTTTTTTGACAAATTGGACATCTGTTTTGTGATTGTTGACAAATCAAACCAAGACATACAAATTTTTTGAAAAAGGGGATTTCATGGTGGCATGTAGAGTTCAAGAGCTATGGTTAACGATCATTTTTTGATTCAAGAACGTCGACAATGGAATGGATGATCTGGAGGCGGTTCAAAATGAATAGACACAAGGTGGTTCCATTTTCTAGTGTTTTCCAAATTTTTGGGCATGAAAATCGATAAATGGAGAAAAGTGATTTTTGGAAAAGGGACTTGCGTGCTGTGTACTTGAAGGAGAGGAAACCTACACGCCATATGTTTTTCAATATCAGACCATAAAAACATGGCAAAGGGATAAGGTTTGCGTATGTTTTGGAGTTGGTTGTGCATGTGATTTGTGCGGCAGGATACTTTCACGCCAAAACATGCACCCCGAGGGGAGACATGAACACCATCTCATAGGGTGTCCAAATTCCTATAAATACAAGTTGACCCCTCCTCATTCGGTTAAGAGTTCAACACATAGAAAAATCTTTGCTCTTGTCGCGCAGGTGGGTGGTCATTCTGGTGGTGTGTGGCCGCCCAAGTATAAGTTGCGCGCCAGGTGATAGTTTCACGCCTAAGGTTGATTGAGTGAGAAAGGAAGTGGGTCGCACAAATTTTGAGTTGAGGAATAAGGCATCGCGTAAGTGGTTTGGTGACACTTGCATGCCAAATTTGAAGAAGTAGGAAAGTTTTTGGTTGCACACCAAAATTGGTTTGGGCATAAACGGGTGTGTGTCGCGCATGTTTAGAGTAGCATAAGATTGTGTTGCACAAGTGATTGAGGTGGACTTGTGCACCAGTTGTGACTTGCGCACCGAGAATTGCGTGTCGGCTTATATGAGGGCTCCAAGTGAGGGTGGTTCATGGAAGAGATTTAGGTCAGCGTGAAATCTTAAATATTTCCTGATACCTTTGGTGCAACGTGAAATTCATCTACAGGTGAAAGTTGCACTTCAACAGATCATCCACATACCACAGAGGATATATTCAATAGTTATAATGAAGAGACCTAAAGGTCTATAAACTGTGAGTGGATCATTTCTAGATCAGTGAGAAAAGGAAGAGGAAGGAGGTGATCCTCTCCACCAGCAGTGATCCAGAGAGAGAGAAATAGGGAGTGACCCTTGGGAAAGCAGTGAGCTGACCCTAAACATTGTAAAGGCAGTGAGCATGGGAATAGAAGTGATCTATCCCAAACATTGTAAACAGATATGCACTTTTAGTGGATTTGGTACATCGGCACATTGCTGGTGTATGCTCCTTGGACGCAGCCCAGTGAGGTTGAAACAAGTAAAAATTGTTATGTCCTTTTCATGCTTTACTTTCTATTTATATTGTGCAACAGGAAAGAGAGAGAAGATTGTTTTGCTTAATAGTGAAACAAGATCTGTACGAGCATTTTTTTTAAATTATTCATCCATTAATTCACCCCCCTATCAGGGTATTCAAACTTGTGGACCTAAAAAATTGATATCAGAGCAAAAGGTTAATATCTGTGATTCTCTCTCAAATGGAGGTTACAATTACAATGAGATTCCGATATTCGATGGGAAAAATTTTCAGCTATGGAAGAATCGGATGCAACACTACATCCAATCATTAGGAATGGATTTGTTTATAGCAGCAATGAATGGAATAACAGCTGATATTAATAGTGGTGCATTATTAGATATTGAGCATAGATATTTGGATGCTAATGCCAAAGCAATCAATGTCTTAAGGGGTGCCCTATCCAGTCCAATAAATACAAAGGTGATGTCTTGAAAAAAATCACAAGCCATGTGGGAAAAGTTATTGAATATACATGAAGGGGATACAAATGTCAAAGTGGGAAAGTTGCATGTGTTGTGGAACAAGTACGAAGATCTAAGAATGAACCTGAATGAGTCTGATGATACATTCTTCGATAGGGTAAATGTTGTAGTGGAAGACATGCGGGGTCCTAGAGAAGTCATCAATGATATAAAGATTGTGATGTGTATCTTGAGGAAACATCCACCTCGGTTCAATCCAAAAGCTTCATTACTTGAAGATAAAGATTCAAAAGAGCTAACATTGGATAACCTACACAACACCCTTGTTGCATATGAAATGAGAAATGCTGATAATGATGCTTTGGAAAAGGGGAAATCCAAAGAGGTGGCATTCAAGGCTTGGAAAAAGATCACCATTAAATACTCTCAGGAAAAATAAGAGACAGATAAAGTAATGTCATTACTCACCTCAAATATTCAAAGAGGAAAAAGAAAGTTTAAAGGGAAACTTCCGTTAGCCTATTTTCGATGTGGAAAGGTTGGTCATCTTGTAGCAAGGTGTCCCAAAATGTTCCCAGAATATGATGATGTCGATGAAGTCGAAATTCCCAAGAAGAAGTATTCTGCCTATTGGAAAGGCAAGAAACAGTTCAAGAGAAATTTCTTTAAGAAGAAAAATCTCCATTTTAATGAATGTGATAGTTAAAATAAGTATAAAGGCGAGGAGGTTGAGGAGATAGAGAACTGCAAAAATCGTGGAGAAAATGCTATGGTGGCAGTCGTCGGTAGGTCTCAAGAGAAGAACGAAACCAAATGTGGTGATGAAAAAAGAAGAAGTGGAAGGAAGAATTTATATGAATGCAGAGTTAGATGATGCTCTTTAAGAGATAGTTGTTTGGAGAGCTAAAACAAATAAATCCAAAAAAGTTGTTCATGATTAAAAACTCTATATGCAGCAGCAGGAAGAAGAGAAGTCTGAGTTAATGGAAGAAATTGAGAAACTCACGTTATCATCACCAGAGAACTCAGAATCAGTTAGTGAGTATAATCTCAAGATTTAAGAAAAGAAAAGTGAGATAGATGGCTTGAATAGAAATGAAAAGGTTCACATCAAGCGTGTCGAAGATCTTGAAGAAGAAGTATTCAATCTGTATAGAAATAGTTAAGGGCCAGGAAAAAACCTTGATTCCCAAGTCATTCTTGGGAAAGTAGGTCATTCCGAAGACTGAAAGGATGAAAGAGGAGCCTAGTATTTCATTAGGAACAAATTAGCAATTAATCTCAAACGTCAAGAATGATTCATGGCTTGATTAGAAGTCAAAATATGTGGCAATTGAAGTCAGACCACAAGCACCCGCTCTGAGATTTAAGGTTTATTTGGGAAGAAAACAGAATCAGAATATTCAGAGATCCCAAAGGGAAATTCGTAGTGCAGAAGTAACACGAAGGAATGAACCTTATATCAGGTGTTACGATTTTGGAATGATGGGACATCCACAATATGTGTGTTCCATAGCAAATAGATATCAAATGGAATAAGAACAGGGGTGTAATCCAAACAGAGAATGGTTTTCTAGAACATATTTCAAAGGACACTATTTTTGGTGCGGAGGATTTCGGCCCATGGATAGGTATTTCACTTCAACGGTACAGAGGAATGTGTCAAAGCAGATTCGAGACGTTCACAAGCAGCAGATTAATGAAACAACAGGTGAGTTAAAAATGTAGAATAGATTTTTATCTTTGCAAGATGAAGCTGTTACATCATACTCTGATAAAGAAAATAAGTCTCAATTCATGCCGAGTCTAAAGGCAAAAATATGGACCAAGATTAAGAATAATGAGAAGGATGTGGTGGAAGAAATTACCCTTAAGGCATTAGATTGGTCTGGTGTGTGGATCCTTGATAGTGGTTGTACATCTCATATGAAAGGAAATAAGTATCTCGTCATAGGCAAAAAATATGACAAAGAAGGACTTGTCAAATTTGGAAATGATGAAGACCTGAAGATTATTGGCTCTGAAAAGACCTAGTTTGGGGGGAAAGAGACGAGACATGCTGATGTCTTGGTAGTAGAGGGTCTTAGTCATAACTTGATTAGTGTTAGTCAATTATGTGACTCTGGTCACTCTATCCAATTTACCAAGAAGATGTGTGTTGTGAGAGGAAAATATGGAGCAGTTGTTCTACAGGGAAAAAGGACAAAGGGAAATCTTTACCTTGTAGGAGGGGATGAAGATACATGCCTTTTAACCAGAGAGGAAGAAAAAAAGTTGTGGCATAAGTGACTTGGTCATCTATGCCAACAATCCATGGAAGATCTGGTAAAGTGTGATGTTGCAAGAGACCTTCCCAAACTATCACGTGATTACACTCATACATGTGATGCTTTCCAACAAGGGAATATCACCAGAATTACATATAGGAAAAAGGAACAGAAATCAACTTGAGTGCTCGAATTGGTGCATGCTGATGTTTGTGGACTGATCTCACCACGATCAATAAATGGTAAAAGGTACCACGTCCTTTTGATTGATGATTATAGAATAATTCCTGGTTATTTGTCATTACCCATAAGACAGAAGTGTTCAGTGGTATTAAGAAGTAAAGAAGGGAATTAGAAAGGATGCTTGGGTAGAAAATTCTGATGTTTCATGCTGATAACGGTACAAAATTCACAAACAATCAAGTGGAAGACTATCTTGAGAAACACATGATAATGAATCAAGTTTCATCAATAAGAACTCCCCAACATATTGGAGTAGTTGAAAGGAAAAATCAGATCATCAACAACATGGTCAGAACAATGATTATTGAATAGGACCTACTAGAGAAATTTTGGAAGGAAGCAATTTTTATATCGGTCTATATTTCAAAATGGGCTATGTTGTGTCCAAAAGAAGGGAAGAATACATATGAAATTTGGTACGGAAGGAATCCAACGTTGAAATACTTTCGAATCTTTGAGAGTGAGTGTTTCATCCACAATAATGAAAACCACAAGAAGTTTGATTCATGTGGAGATAAGGGGATATTATTTGGATACTTAGGGAAAAGAAAAGCATATAAATGCTTCAGAAAAGTCTACGAAACATTATTGAGAGTAATGATGTCACTATAGTTGATAATGAACAGAATACTCAATTACCCAGTGAATAGTTTATGGAAAAAAGTGATGATGAGGTACGTGACAACAGGGTCCCGGTGATAGCATAAACAACCCGCCATAACATGGTCATCGGGTCCTAGCCCACCAGGTACCACCAGTTGCCCCGCATACACATGGGTCCCACCCCAGGGTCCACCCACGTGCCTGGAAGAAAGTAGTTTTGACATTGGGTTATATTTCAAACAGGGCTCTGTTGCGTCTAAAATAAGGGAAGACTCCGTATGAAATGTGGTACGGAAAGAAGCCAATGTTGAAATACTTTAAAATCTTTGAGAGTAAGTGTTTCATCCACAACAAAGAAGACCACATGATTTTTGAGTCATGAGGAGATGAGGGGATATTTCTGGGCTACTTAGGGAAAAGCAAAGCATATTAATGTTTCAATAAAAGGATGGGAAAATTTGTTGAGAGCAATGATGTCACTATAGTTGAAAATGAAGAGACTACTCAATGACCCAGTGAAGAGTTTCTGGATAAATGTGATGATGAGGTATGTGACAACTGGGTCCCAGTGATAGCACAGACAACCCGCCTTAATATGGTCATCGGGTCCTGGCCCACCAGGGACAACTAGTTGCCCCGTAGAGACATGGGGCCCACCCTAGGGTCCACCCATGTGTCTGAACAGGTCATCTGACTAATGATAGATTCCACAGGCCAACACATGTCCTTTCCAGTGTGATTTGTCCTCACTCTCACACACCATGTAAAACTTTCCAAAAGGTCACCCATCCTGATCACTACTCCAAGCCAAACACGCTTAACTATGGAGTTATAATTAGTCAGGCTCTCGAAAAGGAAGGTGCACCTTGTTGACATGAGTCATATCATTTAGTAATTTTACCCATTATCATTTGGGGATGTTACAATCACCCCCCCTTTAGAGCACAACACCCTCGTTGTGGGTCCCACATCTTAACCCATGCAGTGCACCACACTTAAGGGTGGGTTCTTCCTCTGATACCAAATGTGACAACCGGGAGGGTGGGTTCTTCCTCTGATACCAAATGTGACAACCGGTTCCCGGTGACAGCATTGATAACCTGCCTTAACATGGTTGTCAGTTCCTGGACCACCAGGTACCAATTGTTTCCCCGCAGACATGTGGGGCCCACCCCAGGGTCCACCCACATGCCTGAACAGGTCATTTGACTAATGATAGTTCCAACAAGCCAACAGTGTCCTTTCAAGTGTGCTTTTTGTTCACTCACACGCACCCTGGAAAACTTCCCAGAAGGTCACCCATCCTGATCACTACTCCAAGCCAAGAACATTTAACTATAGAGTTCTAATCAGACAGGCTCCTGAAAAGGAAGGTGAACCTTGTTGACATGAGTCATATCATTTAGTCATTTAACCCTTTATCATTTGGGGATGTTACAAGGTAAGAAACATAGGGGGGAGTAGAAGTGGAAGAGGCTGACTCAGAAGACGATACTGATGATGAACAAGAAAGTGTCAACTCTGTATCTATAAGGAAGCCAAAGAGTCAAGCTGAAATCGATTGGAAAAATATCTTTGGTGATCAGACAGCTCCAGTTCATACTCGAAGAATGAATACACTACAACAAACATCATTTTTATCTCAGGTGGAGCTGAAATGTTTTTTCGATGCAGTTGAAGATGAAAACTTGGTTCAGGATATGAATGAAGAGCTTGACCAGATTGAGAAGAACCATAAAAAGGAGATTGTTTCGAGACCAGTAGATAAGAATGTCATCGGGACTAAATGGGTCTATCTCAACAAGTTGAATGAAGATGACATAGTTATTTGAAAAAATCATGACTACTGTTCGAAGGATACTCCCAGATAGAGGGAATAGATGTTCATGAGACTTTTGCACTGGTAGCAAGACAGGTGATGATCAGATTATTTTTAGCCATAGCAGTGCAAAGAATGTTCAAAGTATTCCAGATGGATGTTAAATCTTCATTCCTAAATGGAATTCTAGAAGATGTTGTGTACATTGAGCATCCAGATGGATTCCTCATTCATGAGGATTAGAAAAAAGTTTACAGGCTGAAGAAGGCGTTGTATGGGATGAAACAAGCACCAAGAGCCTGGTACTCAAGGCTTGATCAGTACTTGAAGAAGATTAGTTTCCAACATGGGGGAGTTTATTACAATATCTATTTCAACATCGATAGTAATCAAATAATAATGGTGTTGGTTTATGTCGATGACATAATATTCGGCGGATCATATGAACATTAGTGCCAAAAATTTTATGAATTCATGAAAAATGAGTTTGAAATGTCAATTATTTGAGAGATAACACTTTTCCTTGGTCTATAGGTGACAAAAGGAAGGAATGGAACATTAATTTCTCAATACAAATATTCCAAGGAGGTTTTAAGAAGGTTTGGAATGGAGAATTCCAAGGAGATGAAGAATCTGGTTGCTACCCGGATGAAATTATCAAAAGATGAGGATGACAAGGTAGTTAATATAACAGAATACATGCAAATCATTACAAGTCTATTTTACTTAACTATAATAAGGCCTTAAATTATTTTCACCACATGCCAAGTAACAAGATATCAGAGTAATCCCAAGGAAAGCCACATGCATGGAGTGAAAAAAAAAATACATCGGTATATCAAAGGTACCATGGATTTCAGTCTGATATATAATGAAAAATATCAATAAGTTTTATTGGGTTACACAGATGTAGATTGGGCCGGATCAGCAGATGATATAAAATCAGCATTACGAGGTGCATTCTATCTTGGTGGATTGTGTATTTCTTGGCTAAGCAAGAAGCAAAATTGCATTCATTGAGCACCGAAAAAGCTGAGTACATTGCGACCACTCAAGCATGCACACAATTATTGTGGATGAAGTAGCAGTTTGAAGATATTGGATTTTAAGTGAAGTCTATGATCAGAATCTAGTATGATAACTCAATTTCAATCAATCTTAGAAAAAATATGGTCCATCACTCAAGAAAAAATCACATTGAGATAAAGTATCATTTTATGAGGGAGAAAGTTGAGCAGGGAATCATGAAGTTGGATTATGTGCCTACAGAGCTATAGGTTGCTGACATTCTAACAAATGCCTTTCCCAAGGAAGATTTTGATGGGCATCGACTGGCTCTGGGAGTTCAGTCGACTCTCCGCACTTGAAAAGTGTGGATGTGGAACCCCCCTCTCACTGAGGTATGATGTGTTTTCCCTAATTCACTGATATGTGTTCTATACTTTTTTAAGAACTACAAAGGAGTTTCTTTGGGGTTTGTTGACAAAGGGGGAGAAAATAGTGATGGTTCAAGGGGGAGAAAATGTGTCTATTTGATAAATCATGACAGATACAAGGAGAATATTACTGGTGAAGCATCCAGATAGGGGGAGTTAAGCTTATAGGGGGAGCAATGAGATAGAGGGAGCAATGATATAGGGGGAGAATATCAATTCTGACGATGCTAGAAGTGCTCGATCAAAGAATATATATCATGACAGTTGAGGATCGTGATAAAATAAAAAGAGTGGTTTTGAAATGTGGAAAGAATATTTCCAAAAATTGTTATCATTTTGGTAAAAATTGGTATTATTTTGTGTCAACAATGGGTGCCAGAGATGAATTGATTCATTGATGAACTTTTCATTTAGTCTTGTTTCTCACGCCGAGCATTTCTCATGTGGGCTTAGAGTATGTTTTGAGTAAATACTCGATCGCTATACGAATCGCAATAGGTGAATAGTAGCCAAAGATTTAACGATGTATCTTTTTTATGGAAGAGTTGTCAAAAAACCCAAAGGGGGAGATTGTTGGGAAAAATCCCTCAAGGCATCATTGAAGAATTTATAAGGTGATTGTGTTTATTGTCAAAGTGGACATCTGTGTTGTGATTGTTGACAAAGAAAACCAAGACATACAAACTGGTTGAAAAAGGGGATTTCATGGTGGCATGTCGATTTCAAGAGCTGTGGTTAATGATAATTGTTTGATTCAAGAATGTCGACAATAGAATGGATGATCTGGAAGTGGTTCAAAAAGAACAGACACAAGGTGGCGCCGTTTTCCAGTGTTTGCCAAATTTTTGGGCCTGAAAATCGACAAATGGAGAAAATTAGTTTTTGGAAAAGGGGAATTCACTCTATGTACTTTAAGGAGAGGAAAATTAGAAGCCATATGTTTTTCAAGATCAGAGCTTGAAAATATGGAAAAGGGATAAGGGTCGTGCATGCTTTGGAGTTGGTCGCGCAAGTGATTTGCATGGTAGGAGACTTGCGTGTTGAGACTTGCGCGCCTAGGGGAGACTTGCATGCCTTCACGTAGGGTGTCCAAATTACTATAAATACAGGTCGAACCCTCCTCATTCGGTGAAGAGTTCAACACTTAGAAAAATCAGAGCTCCTGTCATGTAGGTGTGGTGTTCGTACAAGTGGTGTGTGGTCGTGTAAGTATAAGTTGCGCGCCAGGTGATAGTTTCATGCCTAAGCTATTTTGGGAGAGAAATTATGTGGGTCGCACAAATTTTGAGTTGATGAAGAAGGAATTAAGCAAGTGGTTTTGTGACACATGCACACCAGATTTTATGAAGCGCGAAAGTTTATTGTAGCACGCCAAAATTGGTTTGGGAGTAAAGGGGTGTGTATCGCACAAGTTTGGAGTAGCATAATCTTGTTTAACGCAAGTGGTTGAGGTGGACTTGTGCACCTATTATGACTTGCACGCTGAGACTTGCACACCGACTTAGAGAAGGGTGCCAAGTGAGGGTGGTTCACGGTAGAGATTCCAGGCCGCATGAAAGATAGAAGTATTCCTGATACCTTTAGTGCAAAGTGAAAATCATCTACGGATGAAAGTTGGACTTCAACAGAGCATCCACATTAAATAGAGGATGTATTCATTAGTGATAATGAATATACCTATATTTATATAAACAATGAGTTGATCCTTTCAAGAGCAGTGAGCAAAGGAAGATGAAGGAGGTGATATTCTCCACCGGTAGTGAGCCAGAGAGAGAGAAACAGTGAGTAACCCTTGGGAAAGCAGTGAGCTGACCCTAAACTTTTAAAGTCAGTGAGCCTGGGAATAGAAGTGATCTATCTTGAACCTTTAAACAAGCAGGGAAGTTTTAGTGGATTTGGTACATCAACACATTGCCGATGTTTGCTCCTTAGACGTAGCCCAATGAGGGTGAACCACGAAAAAATTGTTGTGTCCTGTGCATGCTTTACTTTCTGTTTATATTGTGCAACGAAAAAGAGAGAGAAGAGTGTTTTGCTTAACTGAAAAACATGATCATAATGGGCATTAATTTTTAAATTAGTCATACCCTGATTCACCCCCCCCCCTCAGGGTATTTAGCCTTGTGGACCTAACAAAATACCCTTAAAAAATTTTATATAATTATTGAATTTCCAAATTACCAAACACTGAGATATAAACTCTAAAATATCTTACTTCATGTTTTCCCACCACAATTACTCTTTCTGGTTGGAAAATGGAATGAATTATATCCTTTTCATCCTTTAGTTGTGGGTTCATGCCCCGTGGCCTTTCTAAATGTGACTGCTTTCAACCAAGCATGCATGTTCTCTCTTTTCCAAAACAATTTTAATGTAATTCCAAATATTCGTTAAACCTTATTTACCTAAAATCAATGATATGATAAAACCTAAATTCTTCCATTTCCATTAATATTATCCCAAAAATGTAATGGTATTCTTCCTCAAATAATTTTTTTATTAAATTATATAAAAACCCAAAGGGATGTATTATAACAAAACTCTACAAAATATACTTAATATTGATAAATACTCATCACATAAAACATAAAAATGGGTATCTAAGAATTTGAGATTATGATAAACATTAAACTCGGAAGCCCTTGATATTAACCATAACTCTTAGGTTAATATTGCATAAATATATATATATTTGTCCAAAGTTAACAAAATCATTAGATTTTTTATGATTTTTATAACCAAAATACCATTGGTATACTAATTAAACATCATGATTAGTAATTTGAAATACATAATTAGCACATATCATTATTCCTTAAATAAGAACATATCTTATACAAAAATATTTGTAATGGAATCTTGGGTTCATCACTTCATTGATAGAATATAAAATGTGGTTTCATTATTCTATAATCCATATAGGGGATATAATAAATTCTATTAATCACATAAAATTTCCCAGAAGGATGAAAAAAAATATTTTCATAGGAATTTTTCATAGAAAATCAAACATGAACTTTACAACTAATGAGTGCAAGTTAATTTTCCCCTAATTATAAGCTTTCTCATTATCTATTTTGATTTCATAATAATTCCATTTGTCCCTCACATTAATAGTTTTCTTACATTGATCATTTTTTTAAACCGTTGGATTTGGGAACTTGTTTGCATAATGCCTGAAATCCTTTCATTTGAAACACAAAAATGTGGGTGGAGCATTATGTTGAGTTTTTTCTTTATTCATATAACTATCTAAATTCATCCCATCACTTTTTTATTTAGTTACTCGATGACCTTCCTTTACATACCTAAAAAAATTAGTTACCCCCTTTAGAATATTTCCTTCATGTTTCCTTTAACACATCGAGCAAAAAAAAAATATCATCTTCTTCTCTCCCATATTTTTAGAGTTTCCATTAAATTAAATATTTATTTTCTTGTCCAAACCATTTGATTTATGGGTTACTCCAATATTCATTTCCTCCATTATATCACAATGAATGATTTCATCATAGTTAATAAAGTAATTTAGGGTAAACTCCCTTAGATGAACTAATTTTGATCCACTGAAGAATCGATCAACCATACATTAATTTCAGATGATAATACTAGAAGTGTATCTTTCAATATTGTAAAATTTTCCTCCTAATTACAAATGGATTCATTATCCTTATGATTTATCTCAAATAATTCCTTCTATGTTTTAGTATAAACATTTTAGGGGATGTTCTTACATAAAAATAATCCCATAAACTCATCCCACTCCATGGAGTAAACTTTATCTTATTGTCTTGAATTCTTTATAAGATTATTCCATTAATCCACTTCACCTTCCAAATAATCGATGAAAAATATGAATTTTTCACACTCCAAAAACTGGAAAATGGAAAACAATTTTTAAATGGAACTAATCCATTACTTGGAAACTAGTGGATTGAGGTAACCACTAAAAGAAGGTGGATATTTCTTCTTAAAGGACTCAACTGATCATTGATCCCTCCTTTTATATTTTTTAAAAGGGTTCTTTACTTCTATTCTAATCTGGAAGTTTGGGGCGATTCATAGCTTGAGAAAGTTGTGTTAGTATATAATTGGGATTGCTCATTCCATATCCCATAACATTATCCTGTTGAAGGGGTAAATAATTTCATTATCTATTGGATTCGGAATTAGAACAGTCCCTTCGGTTACTATCCATTCACTAAAAAATCAAATCATTATTTTAGCAACACG
Organism: Viscum album; assembly: GCA_963277665.1. Lineage (NCBI taxonomy): Eukaryota > Viridiplantae > Streptophyta > Magnoliopsida > Santalales > Viscaceae > Viscum > Viscum album. The sequence goes on along the minus strand of OY728135.1, from coordinate 735,306,688 downwards.
AATCATAGTGCGAAACTACATAATCATAGGGAATCACTTATAGGATATCTAAATAATGACACCGTCAATGAATTATATGGAACCGTCGACTTAAAATATATTATTCATGGTCATTATATGAATAATTCATTACAATTTTTAAAGGTTTTGGGATTTTTAAAAGAATATCCCATAGGATTTTCAAAATATGTGCACAATAAGGCCTGTTGTCATGTACTAGGTAATGCTCAAGTCAATCCTAGTGAGTCTTTTTTAGAGTTGTTCAACTTAATTAAATCTATGCCAAAACCACATCCACTTACAGTATATATACATGGATGTATTACTATGAAACCTCTTTCTCGATCTTTCACCAGTATTCCTGGATAATTTTTTATAAATATAATTATATTTAGAATCACCGATTGATGTATCCCTATGGATCTCCTTACAGTTTTTTCCTCCTAGTTTCTGAAGGTTAACTAAACATATACTTTGATACCAATTGTAATTATCATGTTTATCATACACAAATATATATCATTTTAGATTAATATTCATTACAATACACAAACAAATGCCTGAGGATAGTAACGGTATAATGGCATCAACAACATGGAAAAATAAACAACTAGTTTATAATAATTTTATATCATATCTCATTAATTTATTCAAAACTAGCACTAATCATAGACATATCATATTTAATAACTATCATCATAACCTAGGGAATATAAACATAAGAATGGGTTAGTTTGTAAGAAAAATAAGGGTAAAGAAGGTAAATATGTAAACATATTGTGTGGATAAGGGTATGTGAAAATGATGATAATATATGAAAACCACATACAACATATAAAATAAAAAAATATTGATTCATGTCATATAAATTGGAATTTCATTTGAAATAAATAATAAGGAAATCAAAGATCATAATCCATGAGAGAAGAACACTGACATTAGACATTGAATTGTGGAATACAAAATAGAATAAAAAATTTTATGTCAAGGTTACCAACCAAGACATTCATAACATCTTAGGTTTTGTCTAAACACCCATGTACCTACTTCAGGATTTGGATACCATCACATGTACTCTATTTTGGGTATTTGGATAAACTAACGTGTACCATATGATCTCATAAAACATTAATCATCACTTAATATATTTGAGGGATATTTAAATCCCACCCATCACATAATCCAACCATTTGTGTGATACAATGTCATAAACATTAATCATATCAGAACTCTTCAAATGAAATGAGTTTCATAACCATTTCATCACATCCTAAACCATGGTAGAGAAATAAGTTTCATTAAAAAAAGCTGCACAAGCATAAACCTACAATAGAATACTAAGAATGGTAACATTAGATCATCTTCCCAGTAAAGAATAATTAATATTAATGGATGTCAGCTTTGATGAAAATTATTTTCAAAAGACACTAGGAACATATCTTGAGGAAAATACAATTTATTGTAAAAATAATTGTTAAAAGTAAAAATTCATAAGTAATTTTTTAAATCATTTTATTTTATAATATATATTTAATCATATATAGTAATTTATAAAATATTGAGTGTTAATTATTTTAGTAAGTTTCCTACGCATTAAAATAATGATTCCACTCATATTTTTAGAAAACAATAAATAGGCCTTATTTTGAAAATGACATGAATATTCTTTTTATTTTTTTGTAAAAAACTAAAATAAGTGTAAAAATTACATCAAATAATCCAATAAGAAAATTGATACATTTATTAGTTTATTTTCTAAATCAAGGATATGAATTAAATGTATTTTCCGACCAAGTGAAGAATAAAAGAAATTTTCATTAATATAGTAAATTTGAATGGAGGGTACACAAATTGATTAAAATGAATGTAAAACATGTATTATAAATAAATAATTTGAGTATAATAAAATTAATTTGTTTATTGGGATCACTTTCCTAATATTTCATCATAATAACTATAAGCATAAAAAATATTGATAGGTTATGAGATTGTAACATAAAACCCTTACCACATTGGTGACTTTGAATTGTAATCCCCATGAAGGAATACAATTCAATCAAACAAAAATTATCTAAATAATAAATAATTTTATGACATAAATGTCAATGGGGAAAAGTAGATTTTGAGAAAACATAACATATGTCCCAAAGAAGAAAAATTTAGACAAAACAATCTTACCTTAAGTCTTGACATCCTTCATACACTTTTTAAAATCCTATATAGTGAATATAGATTTATTATAAATATATTATAGATACATAATCGTATTTATAATACCATATATTATTTACTTATGAGTTTTAATTTCCTTTTATTTACAATTCGTTTTTAAAATTTCTTTTTGTGTAATAACTACCTTGTTTATTTTGTATGTTTTATTTGGAATTTTTGGTATTTTAAATTGGTAATGGTTTCATAATCTCAAAATTTTATCCATGATATAAATATCATATATCTTTAGTATATATGAATTCATAGTAATATATACATGTTGTAGATATAAAATAAAATACATAGTTTTTGGGGACAATTAGTCGTATGCACACATGAATGTTGTTTTCATTTTCTCATGTGACGAAATTTAAAATCGTACATAATATATTAACATTAAATAATAATTTTTACATTTTTTCATCCAATATAATCATCAAATTTACTCTAATTACTCTATACTAATATCATAGTGTAAAATAAATCACATAGATGCGTGAGGCGGCAGTCCACCATACACACGAATGATGTTATCATATCCCACAAAAAATGGAATTTAAGTAAAAATATGTGAATAAAAATTAAAAATTATGATAATAATAAAACTATCATATATATTAATTTAATTTATCCATATTACCATCCAGATAAAATAGAAATAAAAGAACAATACATTGGTTAATGAGGTTGTAGTCTTCCATACACATGGGAAATGTTATTCCTATTAAATGGGTTGGTATGTAAGAATTTATATGTGGTATTATAATTATAGATGAATAAAATGTCATAAATATAATATACAAACAATAATTTCATAATTATATCCATCCTTGGTAGGTGGAAATTGAAAACAAATAAAATCTAGTCGCAAGGATATAGTTTTCTATACACATAATTGGCGGTTTTTTTCCCATTTGATGGAAGAAGAGATTGAAATAAATTATTTAATTAACATAATAAAATCACATTATATGGTATGTAATTTTTTATTCTATAAATATAACTGAATAAAAATTTACTAACTTATATGAAAATGTAAAACAAAAATACATAGTTTAAAATCATACACCTTCTTCGGAAAACCTCTTTTGGATTAACCTAAAGCCTTTTTATAATGGATATATGATCACCAAAAGGAATGTAGGATTATTTTGTATATTTATTTGATATATTAGGATAGTTATTGAATAAAACATATTTTTTTAATATGTAGAGATGAGAGGAGATTGTGTGACCTTTTATTTGTGGGGGTAGGACACACATGAAATTTCAAGAAAGAATAAAGTATAACCTCATTTTTCACAATCCAAAAGCTACAAAATGGACAATTGTAGACCCTTATTGGTTTAACAGTATTAATAAATACATAAAATGTGTTTTTGATATATTTTTTGTTTATTTTCACCTTATATTTTTATTTTAACCAATCGATAAACCCGTTTTAGCCATAACTATGGTAATTAATTTTTAGTAATTTAAATATTTATTTGAAAAAAATAATTTGAACTTATTCTGAAATATATTATTATTATCATAAATATTGAATAAAATCTTCCAAATTCCACTAAAAATAGTGGAAAATTCAAATTTAAAATCCACCATGCAGACGCAATGAAAAAGTTATTTTTCAAGGAGAAAATTTTCAAAAGATTAAAATGTTTTTATATCGATATTCATTATGAAATTGATTAAAATGGAATAAATTGTATTAATAGATATATAATTTAATTAAATATACTTTTAAAACACTATTAAAATAATATTTATCTTTTAAATGATTGGAATGAAAAGGAATCCTTTTAATAAAAACCATTATTTTTAACTATTCATTAAAAAATTTATCTTTTCAGTATATTATGAAAAATTAACTCCAATATAATATTGACATTATTATTTTAACTATTATTTTAATTTATTCAAATAAATTTTCTAAATGTATAAAAAAATAATTTAAAATAATTTTACAAAGGGAGACATAAATGTTTTTTTTTGAAAACATACAGATTTTTGTATAAAATTTGATTTATTCTTATCTCATCATAGAAAAAAATAAGATGAATATTAAAATATTGATATAATATAATATATATAAATATTTCATCAAAATAATTCATAAAAAGTGATTTTATTAATTTATTAATAAAAAACATGTATGTGCACATAAAAATTAGTTTTTAAAGAAATATTTCAATTATTTTCAAATGGTTTCATTTATATTCATTTATAATTAAATGGGTCACAAAATAATTCATTTTGTTTACATGTTTAAAATACATATTTTCCTAACTTATTTAATCCTTTTCATAACCAATATTCTAATATCTAGGTGACAACTATCATATTAAAAAATAATATTTTAATAGTATGTCATGTTTCATTAAAAAATGTTGCGAGTGATGCAATATATCGATGAAATTAAAATAGAAATTAAAAAAAATCCAAAAATATCATGGAATTTCAATGTTTCATTCATTTATTTTTTATTTTATAGAAAGCCTTTTTTAGGTCCTCTTTCAAAATTCATGATTTCAGGTGAACAAGGATGGATTAATCCATCATATCAGACAATTTGATTAGTTATAGATTTATATATGTGGTTAATTTCATGTTTCACAATATTTAATGTGTTTTTATGTGAAATGAATTTTTGTTCCTCGGGTTTTAGGTTTGATATTTCAATAATGGGTCCAGTGTACCCAGAATTGGAAAATGAGCTGGTTTAAATCTTATTATGTGTGATTTGATTATGTTATTCATGGTTTGGTAACATTAGAGTGGTCCAATGGCTATTAAACCAATGGGAATGATCTCTTGTTGGGTCCAACATACCCCTTTTTTATTTGGGTTTCTGATATGAGTTAATAATTACCTTGGATAAGGATGTTTTAAAGCTTTTATGGTATATCATGTAGTAAGTTCCTTGGGTAAGGGCATTGTGGGTGACTATAAATGATAATTTCTTGTTAAGGGTATCGATATTTCCTTATAACATTGAAACACCTTAATAGGGGATGTGTGACTGCGATATGTAATCTATGTTGAGGAACCCAACCCTAGTGAGAGAGTTTGTTATTCTCATCCATGAGCCTCAATGGTTGTCTTTCATAGTGTAATTAGGGTATTCCATGATTATTTAGGGTAAGTTTATGATCTATGGGTTAGTTGATTCATGGGATTTTATAGTGTTTTCTTTCATTCTCATGGAACAATGATTACATGGGATTTCTTATATAGCCTCTAAAAAGTGATTGTCATGTATATAACAAATGATGTACTTTTTCTTAGAACATTTATAGTCCTACTTCATTGTATGTTTTGAAAAGGATCCTGGGGAATTAGAAACACCCTAGGGTATTATTGTATTTTCCTTTTATGTAATTGGTAATGACGATGAGAGTTTCTTATGACCTTAGGAGTATATTACTACCTATATGGTTTGTTGAAGAATAGTTTATATGAATGTGAAAAATGGTCTTGGTTATAAGAAATTAATAGCATGAGTGCATCAGGATAATAATGAGATGTTCGTTACCTATAGTTTACACTTTAGATCTCAAGGATTGGGACATTATTCAAGTCATGATATATTGAGTCATTATGCATTACTCTCTATCAGTGAACTGGGTGTGGATTAATGGATAGCTATTAGCTAGTATAGGCTTCATTTCTATTCAGTTTTTATCCATGTACATTCATATTCCAATGTGATGAGGCCGAGGTTTTAAAAAATAGGGATTAATGTGTAGTCTTATACAAATTAAGTACTCATTCTTTCATATTTTTGGTTGTTTTTGTCAGACTACATGTCAAAGGTGATATAAGTTTTGAATTATATGTTCCCAAAATCCATTTATACATGATATATTTATTATATTATATGGTGTGGTATAAAATGTAATTTAATATGAACTAAATAGATACAAATAAGATATTTTTCACATTCATTTGTGGTATATAATGTTATATTGTATATTGATATCATATGACATTATTTTACTGATTCATAATGCATTGTACCTTATTATATGATTACATTTGAATTCCATAACATATATGGTAGTGAAATTTAGTGAGAAAACATATTTATTTTTCTACATTGGTTCTCATTTTTTATAATATTTTATGTGATGAAACAATCAGAATAGACATTTTTATTAACTCATGTATTATAAAGAACATGAGTAAATTCATAGATAACATATAAGTGTCTTATGAAAAATATATATTTAGTCCTATATAAACATATTTGTTTTTTATGTTCTCCTTTATCACTTCGTGTATGATGCTCATCCCCTTCCCATTAGAGCTCATCTCATCCATACATTTCCATTACGATACTAGCCTGTCATCGGTTGAGGAGATTCCCTCTTAAGTGAATTAAGTGATTTGGAATTTTTGATAGATACACCATCGAGATATATTTCATTCATATTCATTTTTATTATCTTCTTAAAGAATGTGGAATGAATATAGCGGTAATAATAACTCAAATATTATAGTATGTTTTTAGTACTTCATTTTATAGTATATGTGATTTTGGGTATCTTATATGGTGATCATGGGTTGTTTTTATTATTTCATCTGCTATGTCTAACTAGTGTCATTATATCCTAAGAACTCTGACATGTTTATCTATGGAACCAGCCATTTATAAATGTTAAAGATTATGTGGTAGGTTCTCTTTATTAATTATTCCCTCGAGATCTCCTCCTAATATTTGGAATTATCCATAATTCATACCTCATGTCGATGGTTCATCTCATATAGGAGGTAAGTTCTATTATTTTCCCCTTTAATATATACTACCTTTATATAAAATTATCCATCAAACCCACCTTCTTTTTATGTTTCTCCCGTGTGCTATTTTGGCTTAGTTTTTTTATTATTTAGGATCCAATTCCTTTTTATTGTACTTGATTGAATGAGGTAGTTTTTTATATGAATTTGTATAGAACCTTGATATTAGTCTGTATAGTTTACTCTAACATGGTGTTCAAAATTGCCAATTAGTGGGGGTATCACCATCATTTTTTAGGATACCATGTAACTCATTATTCTTGAGTTTTTCTCTATTTTTTTCTTTCCCTTATATTGTTCAATTCAAAGTGACTATAACAAATGTGATTATATGCATTTTTCAAAAATGTGGGGTCAAGTGTCATGGTGAACTGGTTAGTGCATGGTGACATGATAAATATTTTTGTGTGCTGCTTGTTTTGTTTACTTTTGAATACATACACTATATATTATGGTATATCTAAGGAACCCCAATGGGGGTTCCCTACTAAGATGAATTTCTCACACCTTATACCAGCACCTTACTGAATGTGTAGACTTTATGTCAAGTATTCAATTGACATGTTTTATAGAAGATCTTGTTTGAGTATATTGGTTGATAGTTAAGAGGATAAACTAAGGAGAGGCTTTTAATATCATAGATATTACACTTTTTTATTTTTCTCCATGGATTATATTTACTTGATCAACACAATGGGAGATCCTTTGGATTCATTTTTTTATACTTGACATTGGTGAAGAAAAAATATACCATGGTTATAGTTATATAATATTAATGGTTAAATTTTCATTATAATTCCTAAATATAAAATTTATATTATATTTTATTATAATATTTATATGATATACTTTATGACGATACTAAATTTATATTATTTTCCTATTTTTTATAGGATCTTGTCACTAGTAAAAAGCCTCTAGTGTATAGGGAGTCATGCATATGATCTTTTGGAACCCATGGCTTAGGGGTCATTAGAGGCCTTATAAAACCCCAATCTCAGGATGAATGTCAATTATTTAAGTCGGTGTTTTACTTCTGGATCACTCGATAAATTATGTACATGAATAAATAATTGGGTTTTGACACTTATGGTTACAACATATTTTCATTTACAAATGTATTAATTAAAGTTTAGTCATGACGAAATTTATAATTTTTGGATATTAATTAGGTTAATAATTTTAAAGAAATATAAATATTATAATTCATTACATTGTTACATCTATGGTTGTGTCATAATGAGATCATATTAAAAAATTTGGAAGATTTAAATATCCTTCAAACATGGAATTAATTTAATTAGATAATTAGATATAATTAAGACATATTAGATGCCTTGGGATATCATATAAGTGGAAAATATGTCTCATGAAGAAAAGCCTTAGGATAATATTTATATATCCTGATTTTGAATAAAATATTTTAAATTTTATATAATAATATTTTTAGTAAAGGTATAAATGGAGAATGTAAAAAATTGAATGAATTGAGAAGAGAAATTACTAGAATAACTAATGGTTTTATATATACCATTGATACATCATAAAAAATATAAATAATATGAAGATTATATCATAAGTTTTATAAAGATAGATCATATTATTAGACAATGAAGGTGTAATTATTTTATTTTTTAGATTGATATTATAATATTAGTGTACTATATATTTTATAAGTGAGAGTGGAGAAATATTTAATTATTATGAGTTTATGTGACCCAAGAGGGATAATTATTCAACTCAAAATATTTTTCATGAAGTAAAATTTAATGAATTTCGGTACACCGACACACATATATATATATATATATATGTTTTCTCCTCAACTGAATAAGTAAAATTTCTTGTGACATGTGCTTTATCAATTTTATACTTAGTATGGAACAGATATGTTTTCTACTTAATCGTGGAAAATGATCGTTGAAGGGGGATGAAATATTTTAAATGAAATTGACACATACTAAATAGATCAAATTAAATTAAAATTTTAATATGGATGAAACCAAATTTTATCAATCTCCATACCCTAAGTTTATCTACCAACTAGATATTCTCTATATTTTAACATAAGAGATAAAAATTCATGAGATTATATAAAGGTGTGATTAATAATAATTTGTATTAAAATCCCACGAAACATTTTCTATCTCATAAACCAATAGTGTCAATGTGTATCATTAATATATAATGTGTTTTCAAAACCAACATCTCAACTCACAACATCATCAATCACGACAATAATCATGGTCATTTGTTATCAAAAAACCTGTATCTCACCATTATAATGTTCACCAAATAACATATTCATAAGTATATATAATTTTTACAATTATAAATACAATAATAATAATATACCCCCCATAAAATACATCCTATAATAGACCACTAAGAACAATGATCCCGGACCAATCCTTCCATTCGTTCACTATAACCTAAGAGGGGTAACAATCGTAATGTTTTATCCATATAATGAATAATTATAACCCTCCATCAATAGATGTGGGAACTCATTGGGCCCACATTTGAATAGTAGTAACATTAGAAAATAACTTATTAAATTAAAATATTATCATGCCATAACCCATCACAAATTTTTCATGTAATGAATCCCATAGGACGCACCACCATATCATGTGGGATAAGTACCTCTACAGGCTTTCCCCATGCCATATAAGAACATTTATGGCTAGTCTTCCTAAAAAAATAATGTTTTTAAAGATAATAGAATAATTACATGATGTTTTATCATCCACTTCTAACCCAGGTATTGGGAGAGAAGAGTAAAAACACTTAGGTGAATATTTATCTTTCTCAAACTCAGGTCAGTGGGTGAGAATAAGATCAAATACTCAGGTATATCATTTATGATAACTAAAATAGGGAAATGGGTGAGAATAATAATTTAGACACATTTATCTCAACATTTAACTCAATCCTAGATTAGTTGATGAGAAAAGAATAAATTCATACATTGAATCATATATCTCTATCCCTATTCAGTGGGTGTGTATGAGAGTAGTCATTATAGTATTCTATGACTATTGGAATCCACAAAAAATTGTTCTTATAAATACCCAATTAATTTTATAATAATTTCTTTTCATTGTGGAATTAAATTTTAAAATTTATTATAAATTTATAATGAAATAAGTGTCATTAATTGAAATCAAAGAATTCATACAAAAGGCACAGTAACATGACCTTTGGAATAGTAACATGACCATTGGGAATACTTATATGGCCAATATAATTGTATCCTCACATAATAATGTATAAAGAAATTATCCATATTATAAGTTAAAATAATATATCTTTATATCATTGAACATGTAAATTTTTTTCTAAAAATTATAAATTAAGTGTTGGATTTTTTAAAAGTAATAAAAATTTAAATATTATTTCATAATTGATATACTAATTTAAAAAAATATATTTTTTCATAAAATAGATTCATAAATTATTATTATTTTATTCATAGGATTATAAGATCATTTTATGAGATTTTAATTAATTTTTCAAGGTGTTATAAAATCACTTATTTATTTAAAAACTGGTATTTCTGAAAGAAATTATAATTTAATTAATAATAAAATTTATCATATTTATAAAATTATTTTCAAAAATGGGGTTCATTTTATAATTCTATGCATCAAAAAATGGCTGAGGTGAATTTTTGGGATTTTTCTAAAATACATGAACTTTGGGTGAATACTAAAATAAGGTAATTTATAAAATAATCTGAATACATGAATTACTGTGTCGTGGATGATTTTATGCTAAGTTAATAACCCTTGGTTCTAAATCATAGGAACCAATTACTATATTTAGTCACAATAATCATCATTACTTCTTATATTTAGAAAAATAATAAAATAATGATTAAAATAATGTAAAAAACCCCTTTCCTACATTAGAAATACCACCCCTCACCCCATCTTCATCTTACACCTATCAAGATTTGAACCATGTAAATTTCTACCCCAATAACTTCCCAAGCATCTTCCCCACATCAAATACCTTCCAGTCTAACCAAAATTCCAAAACCAAAGACCATAAAAAGGTTCTCAAGTGAAATAATAAAAGAGGTAAAAAATCCTCCTTCATTTTATTTTATTATATTTTCAATTATATTTTTCTTCCACTCTCTTCCCCTACTCTATTCCAAGAGGCATGAAATCTCCATTAACTTTTATGTAATTTGATTTTATCATAGTTATGGAAATATTAATCATCATAATTTTAATCCATTCCATTTTATTCTAAAATTAAAACATTGTTTGTGATGTGTCAATTTTCCGAAATAATGTATAATTTATTTTAAATTTGTATTACCACCTTCATGGCTAGTCATAAAACCCTATTAACGGTTGAAAAATATTTTAATTTGTATGTTATAACCTATAATATTTTTAGTAATTAATATATATACATAATATTAAATTATATAACAGAACATGTTTTTGATTATCAAAGAGCTGCCAAAATTATATAAACAAATATTATAAATGTTTTATATAAGGATTTATCATCATATCTAAAAAATTATTTATGATGTAATTTAATATTCTAGAAATATATATATCATTTCATTCCACTTTTATAGTTTCTATTATATTCTACATGAAGACCAATTACAAACCGACCATGGAAACCATGTCAAGAAGCCCCATGAAACAATGGATATAACAAAATATTATTAATAAATGGGTGGAATAATGTTATAAAATGATAATATAAGGTGTTATAAAAATTAATATTTTTCTTTAAAATAATAATAAAACTCTTTTAACCACTATGTAATTGGTTTCAACACATTTTACGTAAGAATAACCTGAGGTAATTGAATTTCTAACCCTATTTCCATTCTTTGGGATAAGCTTCTATTTTATTGATTATGTGGTACAAATATTATATGTGAAATTATTTTTTATTAAATTATTTTTTATAATGGTGATTTACAATATATACACATATTCTAGTCTTTTTGTCAATACTCACTTCAAATATATTATATTTGTAAGGGACGTTTCTTTAAAAGCCCTCTTTTAAATTTCTAATCTTATAAAATTCAAAATCAATGTTTTTATGGAAGTATTCATGTTTTATGATTAAGTTATGATTCTTGGGAATTTTTTATGATGAATAGTGGGACCTATATATCCCCCAAATTCATTTTATATGTTTATGTTGTAGTTCAGTTGTATGGTTACTCTAAGTGTAACAGTGATGGTTACACCATAAGGTTTTCAGGAGGGTTACATTGTAAGGTAAGTGTGAGGGTTACAAATCATAAGTTAGTCACTAGGGTTAAAAAATTAAGAATAAATTTTCCCAAATCACTTATATGGTTTATTTATGTTTTTATATGTTCTATGGAAGTCTATTTGTTCACAAAGTACGTATATGATACTTCATGGGTGAGATGTTTGTCTTTGTGAAAATGATTTGATAAGTTGATAAGTATTCTGGTGATAATGAATTATATCTTTATTTTTATGACCTTTACTCAGCTTTCTATTCTCATCCCATGTTCTAATCTTTTTTTACAATGTTGAAGGATAAGTAATAGAAAATAAGAATCCAATATGGATGTCTTGATGAATTTTCATTAAAATATATCTTGTTTTTATTAAAAACATTTGAATTATGGAAGAAATGGATGTTGTTTTGGTATAACCCACATTTAATGTCTATGGGTTGATATCTATGAAATATTTTTTAAATTTCTAAAAGTCTAACTGAAAATAGCTTTTGGAATGTAATAAGTGATTCATAGATGAATTAACTAGATTATGTATTGTTTAAGAGCAGGTCCTCATAGTTGGTATCAGAGAACTATTTAGATTACTTTGGGGGTTATGATGATGTTAATAGAATTAAATAAATGGTTATTAGATTATTTTTATACTGAAATGAGTTATTATTTTAAGATTACCATATTTCCTCATCTAAGATATTTCTTTTCATTCTGGTTTTCCAAAAAATAAATAAGGGCAGTAATGTCGGAAGGAACCGAGAGGGGGATATATTTCAAAATATACAACCAAGAATTGTGGGAATTGGAAAAAATAGTTTTTGATAGTAATGGATCAGTTTATATAAGAAATAAATGTTGGGGTAATCTATACAATAGAACAACCAAACCTACCAAAAATGAACATTATGATAGTGGAACATTTTATAAGGAAACACCCTCATGCTTTTAATGGCTCATTGTACCGAATTTCCTCTAAAGGATGGATTAAAGCGCGTGAAATGTTATTCAATGCCATGGGGTGTTAGAATAATTAAAAGTTTAGCATTTTAATTTATAATTTTGAAGGTGAATATGACAAGTGGTGTCCAATTATCAAAATATCAGGGAAATTGATGAGATCGATGCCTTAGATTGTGATGAATTTAAAATCTATTCCTAGAAAATTATTTTCCTAAAGTTTTTTACTTCAGGTGGAAAATATGTTCCTTGAATTTTAACAAAATGAGGAGGATTTTGTGGTCATTTATAAAGAAAGTTTCACCCGATTGGCAAGAAATTATTCAAATATTATTTGCGATCTGGATAAAAAATCAATCGATTTTACATAGGATTAAATCCAAGATACTGAAGGGAAATGGACTCCTGAGAATTCAAAAATTATGAGAAACTTATAAAATGTGCTTAGATGGTATAAATGGAGTTTTCTATTAAATATGTGTAATTCAAAAACAAGTAGAAGAAGAGGACTAGATGGAAAATGATGGGTAATGATCAATCAATGAAATCTGAAGGTAAGAAATTCCAGTTTCTAGTTTGTGAAAATTGTGGAAAAAATAACCCATGGGAATGTGTTAACAAAACTGGGATGTTTTTTCCATACTGTATGTTTGGAAATATGGCCCAATATTGTAATGAAAATGATCTGTATAATGATTATGAAAAAAACCTCAAAGTGTTTTAACATTGGTGAGATGGTTCATTTTTAAAATACATACCCAATGAAAGATCTGAATGATGGAAAAAAGCTATATTCTAAGTATAAAGGTAAAATGAAGTCATTTTTTACTACATTAGCATGTTTTCATCCATCCAATAAAGTCATATCAGGTACTTTGTTGGTATACATAGATTTTTCTAATGACTTGTTGATTAGTGGTCTATACATTCCATTATTTCTGAAACATTTACTCGAAGATTGGAAATTTCACCTCATGAGATAATACTGAAACCTATAGTTAAATATCCAATGGAGAATAATACAATAAAATAGTATTATACGTATATTATTTATGTTTTCTATGGAAATAAATTACCTGAAAACTTTATTTTTTTACCATTATTAGATTTTGATTCAATTATAGGTATAAATTCTATTTCTGTTTATCATGATAAGTTTGATTATAGAGATAAATAAGTTATTTTTGAGATAGGGGTTCATTTTGTATACACGAATAAACCTATAAAATTGATTACATATTAGGAATCTTCTAAATTATTTAAAGACGGAAATGAACATTATCATGCTGATATTTTAGAAAGTAAGGTAACTATTCATATTAATGATATGCTAGTGTAAATTAATACATTTATATTTTTATTGATGAGTTTCTCGGTGTTATACCAAATCATAAAGTTGAATATACTATTGTCTTAGTACCCGATGCTAAGCTAATTTCATAACCCCTTATCGAATGGATAAAGTGTAACTTTATGAATTGAAAAACCAGTTGTAGGATTTTATTGATAAAGGCTTATTTCATCCTAGCACTTAACAGTGAGGTGATCCTGTTTTGTTCCTTAAAAAGAAATACGTTTCCATCATACATTTCTCTGATTAATGATATTTGAATATCATTACTAATAATAATAACTATCCTTTACCTCATATCGATGACTTGTTTGATCATCTCTGAGGAGTTCAATATATTTTTAAGATTTACATGAGATCCAGGTTTCATCAGCTGAAGGTGGAGGAATAAAACATTCCAAAAATAGTTTTTCTTACTAGATATGAACATTATGTGTTTGTTTTTATTACATTTGTTTTAATAAAATCCCCTCTTGTATTCATGTATCTTATAATTAAAATATTCTATGAATATTTTGGTAAGTTTTTGTTGTTTTTATTGATGATATTTTGGTCTTTTCAAAAATTTATGAGGACCATGAAAAAATATTTATGGATTGCATTGAACACTCACAAAGAAAATATGTTATATGGAAAATTTTAAAAATGTGATTTTCGGTTGTAACAGATTTCTTTTCATGGGTATATTGTAAATATATAAGGAATTAATGTTGATCATACCAACAAAAAAGTGGTTGATGAATGGAAAATACCAAAAAATGTTACAAAGATTCGTAGATTTCTTGAATTATAATGTTATTAATGATAGATTTTTAATAAAAATTCAGTGTTATATTTCCCAATAACAAAGCTAACACAAAATGGTGTAATTTTTTTTAGATATATGAATTTTATTTTTGTTTCTAAGAACTGAAGAAGATATTTTGAATGCACTTTTTTTGGACCTATCTTCCAGAAAGGGTAATTGTTTCATCTATAATGATGCTTTATTGATGGGAATTGGTTTTATTATTATGCAGAATGATTAGGTAATTGATTATGATTAAAGACTACTAAAATTTCATGATTTATATTATCCCACAAACTATTTGGGATTTGAATTTGTGATTATCACATTTAAAATTTTGATTCATCCTTCATAAGGATCGAAATGTGAAATATATAATCACCATAAAATTATGAAGTATATATTCACTTTGAAGGAATTAAAAATGAGGTAGAGAATATTGATTGAACTAATGAAGGATTATGATAACATGATCAATTTACATCCTGTAAAAGCAAAAAGGAATCATTAACCATGTTATATTTGTAACAAAACCCTTGATTAATGATTTGAAAAACTTTTTCTTGGTAGTTGTTTATATAGGAAATTCCACTCTTTTATTGCAGGTGTTAGTGTAGTCATCACTATCAAAAAAATAATCCTGCATAGAAGGAAGACCCCAATTTTCAGAAAAAGGTAGAATTTTTTAAAAATGGTAAGTTACTAGAGTTTATCATTGATAATGATTGTGCTTTCTGATTTGAAAAGAGATTATGTGTTCCTTGTGATCTCCAACTAACGAATGAATTATTGAGTGAAACTTATAGTTTAATATTTTTATTTCATTTGGGTATTACTATAATGTACAGATATATTCAGGATTATTACTAGTGGGATTGAATGAAAAGAGATATTGTTTATTTTACAATGAAATGTTATACTTGTCAATAGGTTAATGTAGAAGGGCAAATACAAAGGGGGTGCTTTAATATTTTATAGTGCTATAGTTGAAATAGTAACATATATCCATGGAATTCGGTGTGGGACTACAAAAGACATCAGGATGAAACAATTTGATTTGGGTTGTTTTTTACCGATTGAATGAATCTTGAAATATTCTTCATATTCGAGATATTATGTATTTAGATGAGCTTTCTAAGTTTTACCTAAGGGATGTTGTTTGGTTACATAGATTTCCCCATTCCATTGTATCTAACCATGATCCCAGGTTCACTTATAACTTTTGGAATTTCCTTCAGAAATCATTGGGTATAGAATTAAATTTCAGCACTACTTTTCATTGTCAATCAGGTGGACATACCAAGAAAAACAATTCAGACTTTGGAGGAAATGCTTCAAGCTTGTTAAATGAATTTCTTGGTATTTTGGGATCATCATCTTTATTTAGTTGATTTTTCATATAATAACAGTTTTTATTCCAATATATAGATGTAACCTTTTGAGTAATTATATTGGAAGCAGGGTTGAACTAAATCTTCTTTGGATGAAGTCAGCGAAATGAAGTTGATGGGACCATAATTAGTATAGGAAGTGGATTAGAAATTGAAGATGATTTAGCAACCCATGAGGATAGCTCAGAACGGGAAAAACATTTATGTGGATAATAATAGAAAAGAATTTTCATTTGAGGTAGGTGATCTTGTTTTTCATAGATTATAAGAATGGAAAAGTTTTATTCATTTCAGGGAAAATGGAATGCCAATTCCCCAGTTCATTACACCTTATGAAATACAAGATATATTTTGACCAGTTACCAATTTAGTAAATTTTTTTCTAAGTTTATCATAGGTATAAAAAGTTTTTCATGTTTCCATGTTGAATAAGTATGTTCTAAATTCATCTCATGATTGGAGCTCAGAAGTAGTTCTATTGGAAGAGAACCTTTCTTATAAGAAAAAGATTGTTCAGATTCATGATCATAGAGATCATTTTTTGTAGAATAAGGTATTTCATTAGGTTATGGTTTTGTGGAGAAAGTACATGGTTGAATAAGTAAAATGGGAATCTTAAAATGCAATAAGATAAAGGAATCGTCACATGTTTAGTATGTTAATAAAAATTGTGAGGATAAAATTTTTAGAAGCTGGGGAGAATGTAACAGCCTAGGTACTTATAATATTATTAATTTTCATTTTTTATTTATGTACCCAAATTCATTATAAATTTATAATTAAATAATTTGTATTTATTGAAATTAAGGAATTCATATCAAAGGAATAGTAACATGACCTTAAGAATAGTAATATGACCATTAGGAATAATAATCTTGACAATAGAATAACAATATCACCAAAAAAAGTATAAATAAAATATATCCATCTTATAAGTGAAAATATGATATATTTATATCATTTAATAATTAAACATTGTTTATGAAAATTGCAAATTATGTTTTGGAATTTTTGTAACTAATAAATATTTAATAAGAATTTTATAATTTATATAATGATTTAAAAGAAAATGTATTTTCATAAAATAGATTAATAAATTATTAGTTTTGTTGTCTTGTGAATATATGTACATTTTATTAGACTTTAACTAATTTTACAAATTGTTATAAAAATAATTATAATTTTAAAATTCTTATTTTTTGAATAAATTATGATTTTAATTAAAAATTAATTTAATCATAAAAATAAAATTATTATAAAAATTTGAGAATTTTTTTGAATTCTTGACATCGAAAAATGGTCAGGGTGAATGTTTTGGATTTTTTGGAAATACATGATTTTTTTTAATAGTGAAATATGATAATTTAAAAAATAAGCCTAATACATGAATTACTGAGTCATGGATGATTTTATTCTAAGGAAAAAACAATTGGATTAAAAAAACATTCACTAGTTACTTTATTTATTCACATGAACCAACACACTTTCTTTTCATGAGAAAAATAAAAAAATAATGATTAAAATAATGGACCCTCCCCTTCCACTACATATACCGCCCCTCACCCCCTCTTCTCCTCACATCTCTAAATCTTTGATCCATGTCCAATTTATATCTGAATTCCATACCATGACACTTCTCCACGTCCAAGACCTTCTTTGTCTCAACACAAGTCTAAAACCAAAGGCTTTTAAGAGGTTCTCAAGGAGGATAATTCAAGAGGTAATAATCATCTTTCATTATCTTTTATTTTCTTTTCAATTATTTTATTATTTTATACTCTCTTCACCACCACATAACCAAGAGGCATGAAAACTACATTATCTTATATATACTGTAATTTTATCATGTTTATGGAAATATTCATCATTATACTTCTTCTCTTATCCCTTTTATTGTAAATATAAAAACATCACCTGGGATGTATCAATTTACCAACATCATGATGATGTGTTCTGAATTTCTATTACCAGCTTCATGGATGGTCATATAACCATTTAATGGTTGAAAAAAATTTTAAGTTATATAATATGACAACTTTTATTTTCTATAATTAATGTATATATATATAATATTAAATTATATAATGAAACTAGTTTGTGATTATCAAAGAACTGCCAAACTTATATAAACAAATATCATCATTGTTTTATTTAATGATTCATCATCATATTTAAAAACAAAATGATTTAATGTATCATTTCATATTCTAGAAACATATTATTACCATTTCATTCCACTTCTATTGATTCACTTCTATTCTAAAAGTAAACCAATTACGAAACGACCAAGGAAACTATATAAAGAACGCACCTGAAACAATGGATATAACAAAATATTATTAATAAATGTGTGGAATGATGTTATAAATTAAACATATAAGGTGTTATATAATTTAATATATTTATATAAAATATTAATAATACTCTTATAACCATTATACAAGTGTTTTAAACACATTTTAATTAATAAGAACCTAAGGTAAGGGAATTCCAAAACTAATTTCCATTATTTGGGTTTACATTCTCTTTTATTGATTATGTGATACTAATTTTATTTGTGAAATGTATCTTGATTAAATTATGTTTTATAATGCTTTCTTACAATTTATACACCTATTTCATTATTTTTATCAATTCTCACTTCAAAAATATTATATTTGTAAGGTAATTTTCTTTATAAATCCTATTTTAATTTTCTAGTTTTACAAAATTCAAAAAAAATGTTTTTATGCATGTTTTATTGTTTTATGAATAGGTTCTGGCTCTTGGTAATTTCTTATGATGAATTATGAGAGCTTTATCTCTCTCTAATTCATTAGTTATGTTTATGTTGGAGTTTGGTTGTATGGATACACTAAGTGTAACTGTGGTGGTTACTTGATAAGGTAGTCATGATAGTCACAATATGAGGTAGATGTGAGGGTTAAAAATATTTTGGTACCCATGAGGGATACAAGATTAAAAAATTAGTTTTCCATGTCACCTATATTATTTATTTAGGTTTTCCAATGTTCTTTGGTAACCACTTGTTTTTACAAAGTATTTATATGATACATTATGGTTGAGAAGTATGTCTTTGTGAAAATTATTATATAAGTTTATAAGTATTCATGTGCTACTGCTTTCTCTCCTTTTTATGACCCTTATTGAGATTTTTATGATAATATAAAGTTTTTAAAAAATTTCAAGTGTTTAAGGATGGGTTAGATAAAAGTAGAATCCAAGATGAATTTTGTGAAGGATTTTTATTAAAGGATTTCATATTTTTATTAAAAACATTTTTGTTATGAACAAAATGGATGTTGTTTTAATAATACCCACTTTGTATTCTTACGAGTTGATATGTATGAAATATTTCTTAACATTCAAAAACACTAAATATAAAAGATCATTGGAAATGTAATAATTAAATTCTAGTCGAATTAACTATATAATGTAATGTTTACGGATGGGTCCTTACAGTACTATATCATAAAAAAAGTTAAGGGGGAACGAAAATAAATCAAACTAATTATTGAAGGATCTATATATATACATCACATGGCACGTGAAACATAACAATATATAATTTCATTATAATATTATTAATGATCTTTCATATAACTAAAATATAAAAAACCAATGAAAATTCACTATTATTTTTTATATTATTAAATTCATAGAAACATCCAAATGTTAATAAAAATATAAACATCATATAATCATATACATATGATCATATGTGATCCAAATAATTTTCATAATATTCTTAAAACATTGTCATATTTTTTCTATATCACTAAATTGTTAATCTATCACTTTATTTGATAAGGTTTATATCCCCATTCCTTATTAGAATCATAATAATTAAAAATAATTTATCACTTATTAAAAACAACTCCAAATAAAATTATGTTATAACACCACAAGAAAATATTTTAATCGTTATAGAGAATAATCACCAATCCCATTAGACACTATACTTTACGATCTTCATCATTCTAAAAATTCCTCTATGAATTATTTAAAATATCATGAAGGTTGCATTATATCACCACTAGGATATTTTTATCATTATAAAAATAAATATTCTTCTTTATTTTTTTGTTCAAATATTCAACATATGATGTATGTATCATTAATAAGGATTCTAAACAAATCAAATCAACAAAACTTAATCTATGATAGAATTCAGGAAATGATATTGTATAAATTAGCCATTTAAATTCTATATTATTTCATAGGTATATAATTCATCTACAAAATTACTATAATTTATCTTATTATTTTACATCAAATTTAATAAATGAAATATATTTCATTAAGTTATTTCTACTTGATTCCCACTTAATTATTACAATTTCTTAAACCAAATATATCTTGATAATTTTGATCATTAAACTAATTAATTCTTTCCCTCCTTAAGAAGTCCTTATCATGGTCAAAAAATCAATCCAAAAAATGATAATTCACAGCACTATTAGATAAATTAATACAAAAAATATTTTCTTCTAATATTATCATAATGTTAACAGTGAGTATTTTTACTCCAAAAAATTAATGATATATCATTTTTAATGTCTCCAATCATTTTAATTATTAATTAACATCTTTTATGTGTGTTTAATTCCATCATCTAAATTTCATTTCATCATAATAATTTAATAATTACTTCTTGAGAAATGAAAATATTCTCAACTGAAATAAATAAAAAAGTAATGACTTTTTTTCTTATTTAAATTAATTATTAGTCCAACATTCATAATTATATGTATTTTTTTGTAATAACTCCATTAAATTACTAACTGAAGTATAAATTGTTAATGAATGTATTAATATAAGGTTGAAATGTTAAAAATATAGCTTCATGAGCAATTTTTTAAAATAATTAGATAAATTTGGATATTAAATTTTACTACAAACATTCATATATAATTTCATTTGGTTTGAGAGTTTAAAAAGAGTGTAATGAAAAATTCGACATAAATATCCATGTTTCCTCATACCCCTACATAACATAAGTATATTTTAGAAAATTAGTGTGGGTCCATGTTTCCCCCCTCCACTGACACGTTTTGGAAACATGCCATTGTAACCTATAAGTTCTATATCTATCTCATTCATCTAATTCATTCATCTTCATAGATCATATAGTATTCATGTCTCATCATGATTTGTATGGGATTAGTTGAGCTTACTATCCTATTTCATATTATTTTGTTGATTATTTTTCCAATTATTATCCATTCATTCCATATAGATGTGAGTTATTGTCTATGGTTTAGGACTATATTGTCCAATTCCCTAAAATTCAATCAAATATTAGATGGTCCATGCCTTGTCTCTACTCACCTAGCTACATTTTTATGAGAATATCTATTTATCACTATGTTCTAACTAATAATAAGAGTTAAATGGTGTCATTTTCCTACCAAATTTCTATAAAAATTTATATAATTATACAAATCACATAAATGTAATTTTATATCCATTAATCTTATATTAAAGGGATGGAAATGTAGAGATAAGGTATAAATCAACGAAAAAACACTCTTCTATAAATTCTATTTTATATTTCATATCATCATGTTGTTTTATCATTATGGTTTTGATTTATAATTGTCCAAAAAACAATATATAATTTTAAATGTAATACTTCATATTTTAAGTTATTCTCACCTTTAAAAATATTGGTCCTAATGTTTACTCTAAAATCTAACCAAAACAATTATTTGTGTTTTTATAAATATTATGTCATTATAATTGTAGTATGAAATTTGGTGAACATATATATATTCTAGTTATCATAAATTTCATAATATGGCATTTAAATCATAGGGTAAAGTCCATAATTATCAAATTTTACAGTAAACATAACGTCGATCTACATCCCAAACTGATGTTTTTCTAATTTTTATATAATAATAACAATTTAATCTTAATTATAATTGAATATAAAATAAAAAAAAATTAATCATAGAGCTATTAGGTGGAGAATATAATTTTTAGGCCTAAAATTATCATAAGAGGATGTTAAAATCAATGAAACATATCACTTTTTCAATGACCTCGTAAACTATGATGAATTCTATAACTCTAATTATTTACCATAATAAGAATATTTACTAAAATTAGGCACCCATTTTAAAATCTCTAATACATATTTTTATAGATAATTGTAGTTCAAAATACATTTTCAAAAAGAAATAAGTTATTTATTAAAAACTCACCCCTATAATTAGAATCACCAAATATGTCACAAAAAAACTAAAATCATTACCAAAAGGAAAAAATATATTGAAGGCTCAATAACATGGTCTATTTCACAATTTAACACTTCATTATGATCAAAATCAGTTTGACTTTTTTGTCCAAAAAATAATATTTTCTAAAAAAATATCATGGACCATAAAGTATCCATTAGAAGACCTATTTTAGTCTAAATAAGTATCAATGAATCCAATTAAACTAAAATACTTTCCAAATTATAAGTATAGACTATTTCATTCTCAAAAATAACTTCAAATACTACTTAGCATTAAATATGTTAATATTCAAAACAAATTAATAAATATAATTTTCATTACAACTCTTACTCACACTATCATCTCATTCTTGAGAAAAATAAATATACAATTACCTATCTAAATTTGAATGAATGGAATGAAAATAAAATTAAATTAGAGAGTTGAAGTTAACTAAAAAATACCCCATAATCCCAAAAGAGACTAATCAAGATACTATTAGTATAAGTGTAGTAACATGAATATTTACCAGTTAAATAATATTATAATTCCCAATAAATACTATAAATGAAGATATATTGTTCTTATGAATTAATTGTATTACAAAATGAAAACATATTACAAAACCTTTATATTTTGTAATATCAACACCACTAACTATCAAGGAAGAAACATATTCCTTTTGACCACCAATCAACATCATTCCACAACGTATGACCACTCTGAGTTTACCATTCCAAATCATAACTCATGAAATAAATGAGTGATATGATAAATACAGTGTAATAATATATTATAAAACCTCATATAGTCATATACACCTCATTCAATAAAACATTGAATTTATTCCACATTAAATACTTTTTTTGAAATAAATGATCACTTGTCACATTCCAAGGAGCTCATTAATAATCAACGTAGAAAGATATGTATTTATAATTCAATCATTAACTATTGGTGTATTTTCATTAAAAACATTAGTGGTTAGGGTTATATACATCACTACTACAATTAACTTATTTCTTCTAAATGACAAGGGTTTCCTTATTAATATTTGTGTACTTTATCATTTAACTCGACTCTTGATATAAAAGGAATGAATTAATAAATATTGAAACCCATACAATTTTGAAAATAATGCAATAATAAAAAATTCAAGTTATATATTTATAATATTACAAATTAAACTATCCATAAGTTTCATAACATATAAAAAATTACCCCAATTTCATAATAAATCTCAAAATTTATCTCTGAGAAAGAATAAACTCCCCACATTTGATAATTATCTACAATATGATTCACCTACGAATATAAAAACATGAAAAAATACATAATCAAAATCCTTTAAATAGATCACAACATAAATTCACAGTCATTATAACTCAAAACATCTTAACTTGGCATAGTCTCACTATCTTAACCATAGAAAAATTATATAATCAAAACATAAAAACACAATATCACATAAAAATCCATTAATCTAATTCAATAACCATATAACTAATTGAAACTGAAGAAAAAATTTAATACATTTACCATAATGTTATCTTTTAATCTTTAAGGTTCTATTTAAAAACATTATAAGCTCTTGTAATTTGAAATTTAAATTAATCATCTTCAAAAAAAACAAGATATATCATATACCTTTCCAAAAAGACCAATGAATTGTGCTTCATTAGAAAGTAGATAAACAGTTATATCCTCCCAAAATTTTTACAAGTACTGATTGAAAATGTTTTCAATTAATGATAATTATGATGGTTAAAAAATAATAATTAATAGTGAGTTATAGTATCTCATCAATTCCTCTTTACATCATGTTTTGAAATGAATGGTCTATGGTCTATCATCCAATATAGTGGAAATTATCTATTCAATCGTCACTCATATTAATAATTTTTCAAAAAAATTGATACAACCTCATAACACATAGGTTTTTATCAATTTGATAAATATTTACACCATATGAAAACTAATATTGGTTATTAACACATTTTTATTATATAATACAAGATACACATATCCTAACTCATTATATTTATTCATTAAATAACCAATGTGATTATATCATTCTCATTGACATTCATACTAAATAAATTCTCAAACATTCACATGTTATTATAAATTCACCACACTAGAATATATGTTTAATAATTTCACCTCAATATCATTCATTTTAACACTTTACAATGTTAATTTATATGGTAGTTAGTCATTAATTTTTTTTAACTCAACCAAAAAATGTTTTCCCATTTCATTGTTACTCTATCATAGATGTTGCTTTCATGTTGGTCTTTTCTCCATTAATGAGCATAGATAGGGGATCGTGGAAATATTGGATTTAAATTATTTTAGGATAATGGCCATGGTATGAGGCTACTAAAATATTTATTTCCCTTTTGATGATATTAAGAGGAGATAAGGGTGTATTGTTTTGATCCCATTAAAGCCTGGGTTCTTGATAATTTAGGGGTGGGATTATAATTTTGATCCTAATAATGTTATTAAAAAACCATATATAACTATGGATAATAATTTTCAAGAATAATTGGCTCTATTGGAATATTAAAATTTTATGATACATATTGTACTATGTTGGTAATCCTATTCGTCTGGATAGATAAACTGATAATCCAAGATTTGAACATTATTCAAGGATTCTAGTGAAAGTAGATATATCTACTAACCTTATGATGGAGGTTTTCTTAATAAAATGTGATGACAATATCAATCTTCAAATTAAGTATTATTGGAAGCTAAAGTACAATATGACCTAAAGCTATTTAGTTTACCTTGCCTCTGAATTTAAAAGTGATAATTCCTTTAACTTCTACAATGTGATTGGGAATGATAATGCAGCTTTTCATATGTAGAAATCGAAATATTTGATCTCTATGTTAACATGAATGTTATCACCTGATTCGTCCCCTTATAGAGTTCAGACTATGAAACATGAAAATATGGCTAGTTATGGAAGGGTTAACCTACCTCATATTACTCCAGACACTACTGATGCCCCCCTTCTGTGGATGATGTAAAGGTACTGGATAATAATATCATTTCTATCATTATAATTATTCAAATGGAGGGTTTTTTCAAAGCCTTGTACATAAAAAATGTGGAACTACCTCTAGTGATGATCACCTCTTGTATGAAATGGTAGGTAATCCATATATGATTATTAATATTTTTATTATAGAGGTAAGTTTTGTAACCTAAAACTCTATAATAGATATTGATCTAATGGAACTGTAAGGGGAAACTACTACTGCACTGGATTGAATTACTGGTGATACCACTCCTCATCTTGTAAAAATGAGGTCAACAAATACACTCCATATTATAATAGTACTTATCCCTCCCCCTTTAAATAGAATGAGCTATGGGAACAAACCATTTTCTCTAGAGAAGTTAAAATTCAATCTATTATGGTTGATGTCCTAGTAATCCTATAGTTGGTCTCTAAAAAATGATTTGTATGGTAGGATTTCCCAATCCTATTCATTTGAATAGACTAAGGAATGTTATACTATTGATACACCCTTAATATAGGTTACCTTCTTTAATAATTACCAAAAGAGGATCCTTGAGGATTATACCCTGAAATAGTTAATTATGCTACCAAGTATACTCCACTCAATTGAAATTTTTGGGCTAATGATAATGAGGATATGGAACCTTCAGAATAAAACTATAATGGTGACATTACTTCTATTATTGATTATATAGTGAAAACCTCAACTGAGAAAGGGAAAAAATAAAAAAAGGATGAAAAAACAAAATATATAAATTCCATAGCAAGGACGGCCTCAAACTAGTGGAAAATATCTTAAGCAATGACACTCCAGTTTTTGAATTGTGATGCACTTGGGAACCCCCTTGTAGTCAAATGCCTTAGACACATTCATGTGGCCTATAACCACCCAAATTATTTGGAATAGCTAAACCAAATATGGTGTTTGACAAGTGGAGTTAATTTAATTGGTCCTCTCTTGGATATACATTAATTTCTAATAACATACATAATAGTTGTATTGATAACTTATGGGTAATTAAACATGATAGCCTTAAGATTTAAACATGCAGAAATGGCCCTCATAGTGTCTCAATGTCTTAATTTTTACTTGAATATAATGTAACTGTAACATTCATATATGCCTCCATATCTTACATTAAGAGAAGGGATATCTAGAAAGAAGTGAGGGAAATTTATGAAAACATGTGAAATAATAGGATTACATTTTTTGACATTAATACTTTTCTGAAACTATAAGAGAAAACTGGGTCCAATTTCGACAGTATTTCCTTCTAATGAGTTATCATTGTTTATTGATAAATTCAATTTTTTGAAGGTCCCAATCTCTATATCTGACATCACATTGAGTAGATATACCGTTTATGGGGGGAAGGAAAGAAATCATGAAAGATGTTTTATTAATGTTTATGAAATAAGTGTTTCTATTAGAATCTCAAGGTTTACTGTTCCCGCGTATCACTTCGATCACAATTCTATAATGATTGAAATCCACTCGAATATGACTAGGTAACCCCCCTCCCATTAAATCAAATATTGATTGGCTTGTCTCACCTAGATGTACTGAAATTGTCATAGAGGCCTTGGATATGGATTCACTTGGAAACCCTCTTCAAATAATGGATGTAAAGTTAAAAATTATTGAGGACCTCTTAATGTAATTGAGAATGAAATAATTACCAATGCTTTATACTGAAATTAATGTTGCATAAGAGCATCTTTATTACTACCACATTACAAATTAGAACCAGGTTTCACCCTCCAATGATGAAATGAACGATATTTCCTAATTGGACAAGATATTGGCCATCAAGAAGAAGCTGACTATAAACATACTTAATAATATATGGATTAAAAATAGTTATAGGAACACCAATATCATCCATCACATTCAAAAAGAGAAATGTGTTAGGGTAGAAAGTTATGCTCTTTTAATTAATGGAGGTGTCTTTAATTCTGAAAATGATATATCCAATAAATCTATTGATTAATTTAAATATCTCAACTGTGATAACAGAAATGAAAAAACTCAGAATATAGTTAACAATATTCCAAACAGCATTAATGATCATCAAAACTGGGGACTCACCAAGCCTCCTTCTAAGGAGGAAATAAAAAAGGCCCTATACACTCTCTACATTGATAGTGATCCTATACCTAATGGATTTGCAAAAAAAAAATATGTTTTAGTCAGACATATTACATAATGAATTAATGATTGTGGTGATAGAGTTATTAAATCATACTTCTATGACTTATAGTAGAAACTCTATATTTATCACTATGATACCCATGAATGATAATTACAATGCCTTTAGGGAATTTAGACCAGTTGAAAGTAGGAACATTGAACTAAATATCATTATCAAGGTCATAATGGCCGAGAGGGGTTGTTTGGTTAGAGACATCATCACATTAAATCAATTTTGGATTGAACCTGACAGATGTATACACACTTTTTGGATCATAGCTTCTGAAAGTACCAACTTAATTGAGAGGTGTTCAATAGTTTGAAATTTCACTCTCAAAATGGATATCTTGAAAAATTTTGACACCATAAAATGGAGCTTCATCTTATTTATTCTAAAAAATAACACTTATCATATAATTTTATCAGGAATGTCATAAAAATTATTGGCCTGGAAAAGCTATGCATTCTTATTAATGGATCTCCAAGACGCTTCTTCCAATGATTGAGGGGTGTCTGGTAGGGAAACCCTCTCTCAACCCTATAGTTTTCCATTTTTGATAACAACATGAGTAAATTTATTAAGGAAATATTAAATATTGGTATTTATAAAAGTATCAAGGAGGGAAGAGGGTTTTTCCCTCCCACCTAATTTATAATAATGATATCCTCCAACATGTCCTGGCCACCAAATAAACATTATCTTCCATAAAAGAAACCATTGATCATTATGCAGAAGTGTCAAGGTATGGTTTTATCTTGAAAAAATCATTAATTATCTTTTTTATATAGGGTCTCCATTACAATATAGGATATTATTTCAATCACACTAGGTGTAAAGGGGTCCTTCCCTTAACTTTCCTTGGTTTCCCACTTTTCTAGGGGAATGATAAGAGGTACCACCTTGAAAAAATTTGTTCTTGTATCATTGATCAGTTTTGAAAATGGAAGGGCATGGCTACGTCCTGAGAAAGGAGAGTGTGTATCATAAATTCAATCATCAATTAAAAATTTGTCTATGCTTTTTCTCTATAGGGATGGACCAAAATCATTATCAAGGATCTCCATCACATGAACTTGAAATTTATTATGACAGACTCTATTCATGAATGGAATGTAATAAATATGGTGTGGAAGGATTTCATCAAGTCAATTGATATAGGGGGGACATAGAATCAATGATATTAAAATATTAATGATTTACTTCTTACCAAGATTACCTAAATCCTTATAGCTTCTAATAATTATTCGCTTAAATTCATGTCTAACAGATTCAATGTGTGGTTGCTGAATAGATACCCTTATTATCTTGCCTCTTCAACCTCACATGCCAAATGAAACACCTACAATTATGTGATGTAAATTTCTTCATTAATTGTTAGAATTTAGTCAAATTTGAATCTCTAGAGCACTCGATGGCATGAAAATACTCTTGATAACATCATGGTTATTGCTACCAATTGGAATCACCTCTCTGTAACTGAGTTTTTTCACACCACTAGAAGAAATTACATGATTATTTCTCCTCATATATCACTTTAAATTCATGTATAGAACTTCATAGATAGGGAAACTCATGTTTGGGTCCTAAAAAGGAATGGTGACTTCAATGATAAGGACTTATACAAAATAAAATGTCATGGTACTATTTTCACTCCCTCTTGGTTGTACAAATTAAGAGTTCCCTTCATGCATCCATCATGGTCTTTTCTTATATGTAACATCTTAAAAACCTAGCTTCTCACCCAGGACCAAATGCAGAGAGCTGGTGTTCGGCTTACTTCGGTTTATTTTTTCTATATTGGGTAGGCAGAAAGCACTCGATACCTATTTATTAGTCATGGATTCGTCTCCCAACATTATGATTAGTTGGAAAACATATTTGGCATTAGATTTTGTTGGATAAAATTTTCTTTGGACCTTATCATGTATATTGACGCTGGATCCCTTGGTAAAGAGCTTTGTAACCTACTCACAAATGCTACCTCATTTGTATTTACATACATATGGAGGGTTAGAAATGACCTCATCTTTGATAACCGACCTATTTCTATTCAATATGGAATTATTTTTATGAATCAAGATGTTTTATATATATATAGAATACAAACAGCTTCATGGTATAATTAATTTTCTATTCACAACACAAATATGTTTCTTGGTGTGCATGGTATGGAAATAAAGTCATTGTTGCAGAAGTATATTTGGTTGATTCCACCAATACCATCATTTTATAATGTTAAAGATGATGGGGTGGATTCTTTTGTTCATGGACCCTTAGGGTGTGGATGTGTTTTTCACACTCATCATGGCTTTGTTAAAGGATACATCATACATTAGGTTAGAAATGGTACTGGTAATGAGGCCGAACAATGGGACATGATACAAACGATTAAACTTATTTTTTACCATGTTTGGGATCATATTTGGATTTATTCAGACACAAATCTTATCATTGAAGCTGTGAGGAAAATATTTGTGGATATTTCACAGAGGGTAATTCCACACTGAATTAAATTCATTCAAGTAGCCATCCATCTCAACCTAATGGTTTCACATGATTATATGGAATAAAATAAAATTACAAATGTATTTTCAACGAATGGAATTATGGATATGAACTTGACATGGTCATTTGGGACTCCTGAATATTCCTTTTCATTGGTTTATATGGATATACTGGGTGTGTCTCATTCCTGATTTTGTAAAACCCTTATAGTTATTGAATTTCTTATTGTTACTATTTTTAATGAATTTAAATATCGTGATTTCCTATATTTTTAACCTTTTGTGTAGGTAACCTATGTTACAGTATGCCATAAATCTATTGATTAAATTATGTGATTCCAAATATTAAAAAATAATCAATGTTCTACAATAAACACACCCCAATAATATATCTTTAAATATATCACTATAATATCTTAAATAATTTGAAATATGTGAAATCATTATCCAATTACTTTATAGTAAACAAGAATCCATGGAGATGAGTCATAACAAGGCTTATCCATCAACTTATTATGAAAAAAAATCCAATTGTGTATTCTCAATAGTAGAAAAATTATTCATTAGTGGATAGAAAAATACTAAATCAGATGTTGAATGAATAGAAATTTTGTGATGTCCCCTAATCTATAAATCAATGAAAAGTTCATTGTGTAACTTTAATTTTATAATATTTCGCATTTCTTTTATCCATAAATAAATCACCTCAAAAAAACATTAATTGTAAATTTCATTATCATATAATACAACCAACTAAATCTCATTTATTTTAATTATTCTACATAATAATAGGATAATATAATTTTTTAATTCACATTGAATACTAAATAACTTTCAACATTTCATCAACATAGACTACCTCATCCACTATAATGAGTTTTACTCTCATAATGCTCATACAAAACTCTTAAACCCTAAATACTCATCACAAAATAATCATATAATAGGGTATAATATAATCAATGAAACTTCGTGGTTCTAAATCTTGGATTTATAAATATTTCATTCAAATAAAAATATAATATAGGTAATATTTAAAAAAAGTTATCACGTTTCAGTATGTAATTGAGTGTTTTAGAAGACATAATGATTCCAGGGTATATATTAAAAAAAATTAGGAACTACCATGAAATTAGATTATTATATATGCCCCTTTCATGTATTGTATAAATATAATACTCTAAAACCACAAGATATATATATGTCATAGAATCTACTATGATATCTATGTCTCAAATAAATTTCACAACCACTGATATATGAGTTACTAAATCAATATTTATAAACCCAAATCAATGTTTCCATATCAATATATTTACAACATAAATAACCAATATTTTCTCAAAAAACATAATTGATCTTATAGAAAATGATGTTAATATTAATATATCATTATTCAGTCTACATGAACATAAGATCAGAAAACTCATCTGTGGACATGTAGGACAACGTAATAGTAATAAATATTTTCATCAAAAAAAATAAGTCAAAACCCATAAGAAATAATTATTTGAGTATAAACCAAATATATAGAGTGTAGTAAAACCAAAATCACAATATACATCATTTTTAAGCAAAAATATATTCATGATCTAATATAATTAATCTAAACATATCCCCACACCATCACAAACACACCCACACACACCATGTAATGGTGTATTTTTATATATATAGATCAGTTAACATTTCCAAATATCATAATAAGATGGTTAATCAGGAACAATGTTCTATGAAAGGACATAAAAAGCCCACGACTTCAACCTAATTAGTCTATCTAGTACTCAAACCTAGAGATGGGTAATGGTCAAATTAGTCAATCCATCTATAAAATCATTATACCCCTCACTCAATGGTTGTTATAACTCATTCACCTTTAATATGAATAAATAGTCATGAGATAAAATAATATATCAAATAATAATTTTATTATCTCATATACCATATTAAATTTATTTTTTATTAAATCACCATGGATGCACCCTTATCTTGTCCCGATGATGTTCCTCTATAAGTAGTATTTGTGGGTGATAATATGATCAAATTCTCAAGTGTATCATTAATATACTCTAATATAGATATATTTGTGAGAAATAAAATAGGTACATGTGTTTATTATCTATTGTATCTATTACTAAGTAGTGCGTGAGAAGAGAATAAACACTTATATGTACTCTTCTCTCCCTAACCCTAGAATGTTGGTGAGTATGTGAGTAGTTATTATATTTTATAATTTCCAATGACTTACATCAATCATTATACTACATTACATGTACAAAGTGAGGTGGGTAAGAAATGAAGTCTAACAACTCCTTCAATAATCATTATATCAGTCACATAGAATATCCCAAAAATAATCCACAACATTTTTATAACCTTCTTTGGGATTTTCTATATCCCAAAAATACCAAATTCCAATGAAAATTAAGTATCATATGTTGTATTATTCAATTCTCTAGAACACTATAATATTTATATCAATATCCACATCATATAATTATATCCATGTCATCAAAATTGATCTAAATCATCATCATAGTTATCATACATCATTACCATACATTAAGTACATTACTATCTCAATAAATAAATAACATAAATTTAAATGGCATGTTCTGTCATTCCTTATTATCATCATAGGATTTAAAAATCATTCATCAGTTATTCATAACCTTTCAATGGAAATAGTATTATATCACCACATAAAAATATTTTGATGTTTCCCTGAGAATAATAATCATAACCATTTAAAATTATAATCTCCAATCTTCAAAATCATCATAAGTCATCTGAATATTATTTACAAACACTTTCTAAGAGATAAAATATCATCAATAAAAATAATTTATCATTGTCTATATCATTCTTCTTATTTATTTCCTGGTTTAGATCGTTATCAAAAGACATATATATGAATTATAAGGATTATCAATTAATCACATTGACATAACTTAATCCAAATCATATTTTGAGGAATCCTATTTTTACTTTATCCTTTTTAAGTATACATAATCTACGAAGAATACAATTTATCTCAGATTACAATAATCATTATTCATATTTCAAATCAATTCAAATAAAATAAATTTATATCACTAAATCATCTTTATTATATTCTAACAACATTATCTCAATATTATAAACAAAATATTTATTAGTAACTAATACCATTTAGGTAATTAATGTATGTCCCCAATAAATAATCAATATTATGGTAGGAAACACATTCCATATAATAATAATTTTGGACACTTGTAAATAATTTTTTTTTAAAAATCCCTATATTATATTAACATAATTTTAAATATAATTATCTATATTATCGTAATTATTAAATATATCATATTTAATGTGTATAATCATTATAAAAATTAATTTACATCCATCATAAGTTTTAAATTCCATAAAATGAAATATGTTATATAATAATACTTCAATAATTACTACTCAATTTATTAAAAAATTATCATGGAAAATCAATAAAAAAGAAATGATTCGTTATTCTTATTTTAATCAATAATTAGTTATACTTTCAAAATTAAGCTAAATTTTTATTGTAAGAAGTCATGTTCAACACCATATTGGGCCTACCTTTTCAATTAAAATATTCCATTAATTTTTAGCATGCTTAAAATATAAAATTATCTCATAACACAATTTATTTATTATTTATACAAATATATACAATAAACTTTATTAAAATGTTTTTCCTTGAGTCCTTTTTGGGCATTTGAAATTCATGAGTAATTTCCATTTTATAATTTTTGGGCAGTCTTGTTTTTTAGAAGCCATTTATGACGGAATTATAAGATTTTTTTATGTTTCAATGTGATGAATCTTTATATGGTTTCAGCATAATTTGTGCCTTGAGTGAGTCTTGGGGGCATGGAGTTACATTTTTCTATGTTTTATTGGTTTCTAGACATGGTTCACGATTTCTTCTACATTGTTTGGGAGTAACTATGTAGCACCCTAAGGGTAGTGCATTTTTTAGTTCAGTATTTATAGTGTATGTTTTTATGGCATGTTTAATGAATAGTTTGAGGGGAAACAAAGTGTATATTATATTAAATATGTGGTTTGATAAAGTAGGATTATGGTATTTTAAACATTTAAAAGAGAGTTGGGACACCATGGAAATAGTTGCAATAATCTAAAACGTTGTTTCTTATAGTTATCACATGGATATTTAGGCATTTCACTTGTCATGAAATATAAATTATTCCAAGAAAGAGGGATATGCCCTGTTGGTGTACAGTTTTTTCAACTATGTTCCCTTTAAAAAGGGTAAAAATACCATCTTCCCCTAGAATTTTAAAAACTTTTAACTCTATTTTCTTCCCCATCATGATCAATATCCCACCTACGAAGCTCCTACCTTACTTTTTCTCTCATACATGATAGATTTCCTCCATTAATGGTCTAAATAAACTTCTATCTATGAGTTTGGGAATATTTAGGTGATTATAAGAGTCATCCTTCCTATTTTCTTCTTTTATTTAACTATCAGGTGTTATCATTCCATTAATGCATGTTATTCCCTATTTTTAGGGAAATGTTTTTCATTAGTTTCCTTAGATATTTTTCAATATGGAAGATTTGATTCAATGAGTAAGCTCTTTTGATGCTAAGGCAGTTGTTCCATTTAAATTAACTCATAGTATCTTCATATTTTTATAATTGTGTGTGTGGTGTGTTGTCGGGACGTTATCATGCACTGAACTAAGGCTATGAAAATTATTAACTTGTGAATTTTCATGGTAAAATGTCTCTTTTGAAATTAGTTAGAACTAAAAACTATTCTAATACCAAATAAAATCCCTTACTTTATCAAATGAACTAGAATACAGAAATTGTGACTTCTTTTGGAGTCATATTATTGAAATAAGATTTTGTGAAAACGTTTTTTTTATATCAATAAAATCAAATAGGTTTAAATGGTTTAATGGGAAATTATATATAGATCTATGATTGAAATATTTTACTTCACACTCATCAATAATTTGGGGAATATAATTTCAAATCCTGGGGTGTTTTTCTTGAAAATGAATTGGGTGATTATAAAATGATTTGATTGATGGAATCATCTCATTTAAGAAAAATTAAATGTTTTGACCATGTAATTGAAAACAATTGATTCAAAAGGTCCCTAGGGATTTTTAATAATAAATTTATATTGTGAGTTGTCCTGAAAATATAATTTTAATTTTAAAGTTAATTGGATAATGTTATGGTATGAAATGGGAGTGATGACTAAGGGAATTGATAGATGAATTTGGCCCTTCCATTGATTTTACTTTTTCAAGAACATAGAAATAGAAATTTCTATAAACCTTATATTTATACTTTATTTGTGGTTAATTAATGTAAATCCTTAATGTATTTTTGTTATATATCCATTATGGTTGATAGTTAAACCCATGGGTAATAACAGGCTCAGGTGGGTGCATTTTTTCTTGATGGTTACACCCAGGGTGAACACAACCCGTCTATAGTGACCAAAGAATTTCATGAATAGATATGACATATTTTTAGTTAAATATATAAAAAAATACCAAAAACATGCCAGAGGACTTTAATGGTTTGGTTTCTTTGAGGACTAGGTACACAATCTTCTAATTTAGTTAAATATCTTCAATGTCTCCCGTAAAGATCATGACCTCAATTGCACTTCATAGATTTTCCACTCCTAAAAACATTATTCATAAGCTGGGAAAAATAAACGTAATAAATGGTGATATTAGATTCATATTAGGGGTAAAAACGTGTAATATGTAAGCATAATATGAATATAAGGGTATGTGAATAAGATAATAACACTTGAAGACCATACCCGATGTTTCAAAGATCATAAACAAGATTCATCAAATAAAACGTGGTAGTTTATAAGAAATTAATCATAAAGGAAATTAAATAAAATTATCTATTAGAACATAAAATTTTAATAAGACATATCTTTATGGTATACACGATAGATTATAAAATTTTAAACAAGTATAAATTCATATAGTTTTACTCATTATGTTAAGGATATGAAATTATTTCCTCGGATAAACATATAAATATGGAACCCAATTCACACATAACATTGTTTACATGAAATATATGTTTTCTCATAACAAAATGAACATTTAATTAGGTTTGTTAATAACATTGTGAACATGTAATCATGTCCACATATTACATTGTTAACATGTTATCAGGTTTATCATCATCATAATTTATTTATTTACCATAAAAATAAGTGAAGAAGAAATGTATAACCTAGAGCATGTCAAGGGGGTATAATGTAACGAAGCCTGAGGGTATCACCTCAGAATAAATTCAGACGTTCGAGGGGAAGGTAGAACAAGGTAGAGAATCATGTAACTGATATGTCATGAGTGGATTTTGAGGAATGGAAGTAGGAAAAATTATTTCCCTCATGATAACTATGTATATATTCTATGTGACTACTGATGTGGAATTTGCACATGCATATGAGAAAAGATACCGACAATGGAATGGAGTTTGGTCTCCATAATGAATTGTGAATGACTTTGGTGTTGGTTTCAACTATATCGACATCAATATTTTTATACTTACAAAGGAACTGACTTCTTAGTATCTCCCTTGATTCACTATAAATATATTCATCACCTCCAATGAATTAAATAAAATTTATAATGACTGAAATGCTACTATAACAAAAATCCCCCCTCCCTGCATTATACATGTGATGTAAGATCCCTCTGTGTTTAGATTATTCCTTGAACTATGAGAATTCCAACAGATACACCAACCTGACTCATCCATAATGTAAGTGTGTAGGGGAGATCACATATTCCTTAGAATCCTGAAGGATAGAGATTAAGTACATTTTTTCCATCGTTATATATCAATGCGTAAAATTTTAATTCTGTGAACAAGGCCTGGTATTGAGTAGTAAATCCCCTCATATAATGCTTTGATATTGGCCTACTAGGTGCACCAGCATCCTACTTCTATAATAAATATTCTCTCTTTAATTTCTTGGTTTTTTTATCCACACCATGAGACCAGAGATCAATGAAAGAGAAACCATAATACCCCTAAGAATGAAAACTACTGAACTCACCAATGGTGTGCTATAATATGATTTCACACTCTCCAATGAAAAAAATGTTTCCTAATGATTAAAACATAGGTTCTCTAAAATAGAAACACTGAGAAACACATATAAAACATCTTGGTTTAATCTATATATCCATGTAAATAGTGTTATTCCATATATTTTATATGATTAAGTTTATTTTTGGAGGAATTTCATTGCACAAAAGTAAATCCACCCAATTTTCCTACTCGTTAGGGATAGACACTTGGTGTTAGTATTCTATACCAATGAAATATTCAAACAATGAACCTAAAAACACACATCTATATTTATTTTAATAAAGCTTTATGAGATCAAAAAATTCATTTGGATCCATATTCAAGACATTAGGGGTGAAAATTAGGTATTCCCTAGCCTATATAAAAGACATGTTTGACAAGGGACATCCTTGAAAGCCCAATGTTGCTCCAATGTAGTTTTCGTGCCAGAAACTGATATCTCCTATGCCCATAATCCACTAAGTGTGACTTTTAATAACAATGATATGGGGATGTATTTTTATATTTTAGGAGGACGATATTGTATTCCAAGAACCTATATTCTTCCTATATGTTTTTTCTGTTAGTCACCCCCACAATATTCCTCCTTCAAGAATGTATCTCGCCGTCTTTTTAGTAAAACCATGCATATCTCTAGAGATACTTCTAATGCTAATTTTTTCCTCATACACCATTCTCCCAATCATTAACCATGATATCCAATGATGTCTCCCATCCGAGTGATAACTCTAAATAAAATAGGTCTGATTTTTCACTATATTCATGATATCCTTTTTTGGAACCAATAGAGAAGATAAAATGTGCAATGTAATTGATTTTAAAAATTGATAACAAGGGTGAATCTTCCCTAAAAAACAAAACTTGATTCTTCCATTTATTAATATTTCCATTGATTCTGTCCACCACCTTACAAAAGTGGTGGATGTGACTATTTCTTGGATAAATTGTTTCCCCAATATATCCATTCAGAAAATTCTGTCCTTGTATATCTTGTCTTCTATCTAGTGTAGAGAACATATATCTATACACCTCTTTGATATATACATGATAATTTTATCTCAATTAACCACTTTTCTAGTCTAATTTATGTACTCCTCCAACATTTTATTAATACCATTGATTGAACTCTTACTTCCACTCATGAAAAATGATCGTTTCATTAGCATATGTATGGTGGGAGACATCATGCAAATGGTACCAACAATGATAGGGATGTTTTTGTCCTTCATGGATACATTTATTGATGATGAAACAGAGTGTGTCTTGCATAAGAATGAATCTTTTTGGGGGTATCATATCCCCTTGACTGATACCCCACACTTATTTAAAGAAACATCAACATTTCCTATGAAGAGGATAGATATCCATATAGAACAAAATCACCTATACATGAGATCTTTCAACCAAGTTGAATGTCCCATACTATTTTGAACCTCTATAATGAATCTCTATTCAAGGATATAATTGTCCTTATCCATATCTATCTTGAGAACCACAATGGAAAAATTTTCATTGATATTAACATCGTTAATCAATTAATGATCCAAATCAATGGAACCATTGATCAATATACCCTTTAAAAACCAAAAGTTCTTCTAACACCCAGCTATGTATATGGAATGAAAATTTTTATTGATTACATTAGATAGTACCTTATAAGATAAATTGAACATGATGATTGTCTTGTAATTATTAATAACATATGGATATGTCACATTTAGAATGATCACCATAGATGTTATGGATCCCACCTGAGGGAGATTCTCACCCAATAAAAAATCTTTCAATACCACCATGGTATCCTTCATAACTAGGCTCTATGAGGCCACGTAAAAAGACATCGGAATGTGATCTTTTCCAAGAGAGATTTTGGGGTTTAGACCATGAGCCGCCTCATAAATTTTTGGTGTATTTGGTATAGCTTCTAAAATCATGTTATCATTATCAGACACAATGAAAGGTATATCATCGAACATCATTCCACCGTCACAAAGATATCCTCCTTTCAAGTGATTATTCAGGCCATACAGAAGGGACATGAAGTTTTTTTTAGTGAACCTCCCACTATATTATGATCATCCAATTATAATTCATTATCAAGGAGGATATTATTCTTGGTGTAATACCTAATTTCTTCAATGAATTCTTGGATGTGAGTTTTATGTCTATCTCCATCACTTAACCATTTAATTCTGGATAGCTCATGAACATGGGGGTCTTTCCCTAGGATCATATCATCCATAGAATTCTTCTTGAGTTCAAGATCATTAAAGATGGCCTCATCCCAACTATTCTATAGAATATACTACATCCAATCAATCCCTTTATCAAGAGAGTATATGGAACATAAGCTGGAGGGGAGGGAGACACCCCACCAATAATGAATACATCTGAACAATCTAATCTAGTTGTGAAGATCTTAACATATGTTTCCTCACACTGGCATGCACAACATCTCCAGCACCATCTACTATATCATGGGGTTAAAGTCCATCGGTGAAAGAAAAAAATGTATGCCTTTCTCAAACGTGGAAGAGAGTCTGACTAAAATGCTAGAATTTTCAAAGAATACATCATATGAGTTACCTTGGCATCCAGATACATATAAATTGAATTAATGTTATCTAATCACTTATAAATTCACCACCTCGTTTGGTTGTTCCCCTTTTGATTATTACACCATGTGAATTGAACTCCTTAGTACACTGTGCCTGACAGGCCAGTAGGGAATATGATTGAAACAATGTTTTGTCTACCATTTGGTAGTTAAAAGCACATTATATGATCTATTAATGTCCCATAATCACATTAAAATACCCCCATGGTG
The DNA here is from genome assembly GCA_963277665.1 of Viscum album. Lineage (NCBI taxonomy): Eukaryota > Viridiplantae > Streptophyta > Magnoliopsida > Santalales > Viscaceae > Viscum > Viscum album. The sequence continues at coordinate 735,266,022 of OY728135.1, read as the reverse complement.
CATGGTAGATATACAAAGTTTAAGGTACCTATGTAATTCTATAGTGACTCACATTCCTATGAATCAAATTTTCCATACATGGAGGTGAAAAATAAATATTGTGATCCAGTATTGAGAATCATAGTAATAAACTGATATGAAGCATCCATTCTCCGCACTTTTGTGTTCAAATTCCAAAAAATCCAAATGTATAGTTTATGAGGGTTTGTGTGAATATAGGATCTCATTTTAATTCATTGAGAAATGTTCTCAATTTTTGAAGGATTTTTCTTTGGATGGAATATAGGCACTTTTGAAGGGTTTTCACTTGAAACCACATTAGAGATATAATCTATTTTAACATGGGATACTAGGCTATGAACATTATAGAAGATGATGGAGGACATTTAAAAAGATTATTCCTAGATTTGGAATGGAAATATAATATCTCTTACCTTGTAAAGAAGTATATAGATAAGTTCTTTTAAATAGATAACGTGTGAAAATTCCACTGGTAGGGGAATTCATAGCGACTCTATCTTGTTTGGATAATTCATTGTCTTGTGAGGGTGATGGGAAATAGTTCATCTAAATCATATATTTGTAAACAAGGAATAATAAACATTTGTGGTTCCTTTTAAAATTTGATGCTATATCTCTCCCATGCCTAGGTGACTTTAATGAAATATCTATAATGTAGGTTTCATTGGCTTCAAATGAAACGCTTAAGGGGTTGAAGGAGAGGACTAAAAAGCTAGTGGGAAAATCAAGATTTCTTGAGAGAGGATGTGAGGAGGGGACAAGTTCAATGAAACTTCAATACCTCAATCCAGATAGCCTCTTCAACCTAGATAGAAGAATTGAAATTTAATGCCTATAGAGAAAAGAGGATTATTTATCTTGTAAAGGATCAATGCCATATAACAATTATTCTTGTCTTTATATCCATCGAAATAGCCAGAAGATAAATCCAAAAGTGAGGCTTCATGGTGAGAAAGAGGGGAAAATAAATGATATGTACTCCTACCCCATCATCCATCAGAGGTTCTTAATAGGAGGCATGATCCCCCTCATTTAATATATGAAAGGTTGACACTCAATAAAAATTCACTGCCTAATGAGAACATTACTCACTCTAATTTGATACAACATCTCACTGACTAATCCTCCATCATGATGATGTCTAGTGGCCCTGTATGTGACACGAGGCATAAAAAAGAGACGTGAAATGAAGGTGAGATCCTTCCACCAATCGATAGAACCCTCCACACATAGAATCAAATATGTTAGAAATGTTCAAGACAAATCTATCTCCACTAAGGTCTAGTAAAGTGGGTATTCCAATAAATCAAGGTTTCACTCATCAAAACATAGGAGTACACCCAAAGAATCATTGATACCTCATAAGAAAGTGATATTTTTAAAGGGAAGAGGTAAACCAAATAGGTTGACCCAAAACATCGAGTTATAGGAGACCACCCATTATGAACCTCCATAGACCACCAAAAGTGATGAAAACACTAGTGAACTACCAATCTATATTTATAGAACCAAACATTAATAAAGTCGCTATTGGAAGAGAGAAATGAAGTTAGTTTTCATTAAGAAAAATTCCCAATTATTTTAAGTACCAATGAATCAAAAAATGGTACAATTATATTAAAATAAAATTAATAACTATATGAGAACAATATTGCTGATAATTCATGAGAGCTATATCAAAATAATACAAAATTTGATACTTAATCATAAATAACCTTGATAACCGATGAGATTGTAACATAAACCCATTACCAATTTGGTGAGATTTTATACATAATACCCATAAAATATAGAACCCAAAATGGATGTGTAATCAACATAGATTTCATTATAATCATAACAAAATAAATTCATGGGAATTATATACACCACATTGAAGAAATAGGTGGGGAATATGGCATGTGTCTCACAAAAGTAAAAAGTGAGATATAAATCCATTACTGCTTTGGTAATGTTTTGAATTCTATGCGCCAATAAATAATAACATAAATTAAAACCTTAAATATAATTAAAATTAGTATATTATTGATATCATATTTAAAATTGGTAGTATATAAACCACAAACAATAAATGTGTGTTGAATTTGAATATATCTCCTATAAAGAAAAGACAGACTAGACATCCAATAGCTTAACTATTGACGTCCTTTGTAAATGTTTGAAATTATAATATAATAAACATGATTTTATTATATATATATATATATATATATTAGAACCATAAATATATATTTTATAATAAATTATTTACTTATGACCATTTATTACCCATTTATTAATAATTTCATGTTAAAATCTTGTTTCAGGTAATAACCGCTTTGTTTTTCTTATATGTTTTGATTTATTATTTTGTTCCTCTTACTTTAGTTTTGGTTTTATAGTCTAAATAATAAAAATAATGTCCTAATTATAATAGTTATTCATCAATTATAATTTTATTACCAATCATGAAATATGGTTTTCAGAAATTATGTATGTTACAATCAGGGATATAGTAAGTTGTATGTACTTCAAAATAATGTTTCAATTTTTAAATGATCATTGGGGAAATGAGGAATGGGATATATTATAATTAAATAATGATCATTATATAATAAATAAAATATATTTTATTTAAATATTATTATACATATCATCTATGTGGGTTGGTGATGAAAATAGAGAGTCAGATCACTTCATGAAGGTGATTGTCCATAGGTATACGAACGTCATTATCATATTTTAGTTAGTGAAAGGTAAGAATGAAAATGATATATTATATTTTAAAAATGATAAATATTTAATTAATATCATAATTATGTCATTTATATGAAATTATTCCTTAAAATTATACATTTAATTATACATTTAAAGCATTTTTTAAAACGAATCATATCACTTGACGATGCGGTAGTCTGTCATACACACAAACATCATTATTGTATCCCATGTGAAATTGAATGTAAAAATTTTATCTATTATATTATGAATCAATAGGTATAATTATGTTATAAATATTATATATATACTTTATATCCATTATCACACCCAACTATTAGAGGTGATAATAGAAAAAAGAATAACATTGATTCTCGAGGCGATAGTCCATTGTACACATGAATGATTATTTAATTACCCCTTTAATGTTATTAGAGATGGTTGTAAGTCATAAAATTAAAAAAATATAATTATATGTAATATACTGAGGATATTATTTCTTCAATTTTTATGTAGGTGAAGGAAGAACTAAAATGAAAATTCTTGATAAAGAACATTACCATTTCCTTAGGTCCACCTTAGGGTTAGAACCTCCTTCCCAAGATCTAATTCTGAAAAAAAGGATTATATGTTGTATTATGGAACCAATTATGTGATTTGGGAAGGTATTTTCCTGATTAAAATGTTTTTATGATTTGAATAGTAAAAGGGAGCGGGTTACTTTTGTAAGTGGGGTGAGTGAAACACTTGTAATTGTTTGAAAGAAAAGGGTGTACCCATGTTTTTCACATTCCAAAAGGGTCCAAAATAGAGTATTCTTGAGAATTATATATCTTTTGGTCACAATATAGACATTAAATTGTTTTTTATAAGTTATTAGGTTATTTTAATCAAAATAATTTTAGTTAACCCTGGGTAAACTCAATTTCACCTTTACTATGGTAAATAATATTTACGTTTCTTCTATTCATTTCTATAAAAAATTATTTTATCTTACTAAATAATATAAATTAAAATTATACTAAATATGAAATAAATGGATTTAAATTTAATTCACATTAGTTTAAAATTATAGTTTAAAATTAATCTCATAGATGTTATAAGAAAGCAGGTTTTCAAAGAGAAAAGGTTCAATAGTTTACAATGTTTTTAAATGAAAATTAATAATTAAAATGATTAAAATTAAAAAAAATCATATTTATAGAAATATTATTGAAATATTTTTATGTTTAAGACTATTTAAAACATATTTTAACTTTTTAAAGTATTTAAATTAAAATTGAGTTTTAAATTAAAATTCCTTTTTTTCATTATTCGTCCAAAAAATAATGTTGTTAGAAATTTGTATAAATTAACCTTAAACGAATTTTTAATTTTAGATATAAAATTTGACCATTATTGTTTTCAAATAAGTTTTATAAAAGTTAAAAAAATAGTTTTAAAATATTTTTATAAAAAGGATAAAAAACTGTTTTTTGGAAAAAAATAATTCTAAAGCATAAAATTGGATTTTGTATGATCTCATATATATAAAACACATAATATGAATGATAAATTGTTGATTAAATATATAATATAAAAATTCCATTAAAATAATTCCCTTATAGTGTCTTTCTTAATATATTTTGGTAAAACACATTTATGTGTATAAGAATTTTTCAGAAACAAATTTCCTTTATTTTAAAATTGTATTTTTATTTCCAATTTATTATTCACCAAAAAATTAATTTTTTATACATTTTTAGACCATATATGATAAAAATTTAGTTAATACTATTCATTCAAAACATTTTAACAGCTTGTATATATCTATCATATTAAATAAAACTATGTTAACAGTATGTCCTGTTTCGTTTAAAAAGGGTGTTGCGTGTAACACAAAATATAAAAAAGACTAAAATTACTTGAAAAAATAAATTTCACAAAATTATATGGTGTTACATTATACCCCATTTAAAATTAATTTTCCATTCAAAATTATTATCGGTTATCAAAATTTTCAAAATTATGAATTTCTTCATAGAAACCCACATCGTACAGATGAATTATAAAGATTACAATAAAAAGGAAAAGTTGGAAACATAAAGGTTACCTAAATATACTACTAACTATGTTCCCAAATAGGAGAACATAGTTGGTAAGTGAATACATGGACATGTAAAAGAAAAATAATACCCAAATACTAATGTAGAAGGATATAGAACATGTTCAGGATGTAATTGAAAACAAAAAATCCCTACACCAGCTAGGAATGAAAATTTCCAATTATATCATAAAAATGATGATGTTAAGATAAAAAGTTTTTTCAATATTATTTTAAAATTCTTGGGACTTCATTTTATATCTGAAATTGGAATATATGAAAATTTATATACTTGATATATTTTTATTTCATAGGAACAATTTCATCTTTTGGTTTTCTATTGATCAATTTCAACTTCCAATCTAACTCTATGAGGTGAATATTCCATGTTTGGATCTGTAAATAAGATCCATAAAATAATTATATGTCATTTTTTCTATCTCAAGTTAAAAAGTGGTTAAAACATGTTATCCAATATGAATAAATCTTAATATGTTGAATTAATATATTAATCTCTAAAACCTAATCCAAAATTTAACTAAACCCATTTCATAAATGATAAAAATTATAACAGTTATAAAATTAAAAATGTATAAAAAGGTCACTAAATTTTTCAAAATCAACTAAAAATTATTAACCTATATAATATGATGTGGATCTTGATTTTTATATAATAAATATGTGAATACCATCATCATGAATTCTCTTGAAACATGCTAATAAAATAAATTACCATAAAACCTTATTGAAATGATAACTGATTCCTCATTCCATACATACAACACAAATTGTTAGATATATTCCTTAAATCCAAAAATGTTGTAAACTCCATCAATTATAGAATAGACCACTTTTTCATCAAAAAATTAATTATTTCCAAAGACATCAATAGTATCCATAATAAATTAGGCATATCAATTATATCATTATCCCAACATCATTATATCAACATTAGTAACATATTAAGGGTTATTATTCCCCTAATCACGTGTCCTACATTAATATCGTGTTTTTGCTAAATAAATTTTTGAGTTCATCCATGCCATTTAACCAATTCTTAAAAATATTTAATGAAAAAAATCTTCCAACAATCCTTACATATACTATGATTCATATAACATATTTTTCACATTCCTATACAAACACACTTCAATTATTCCTCTTAATCCTAAATTTATTAACTATGATTCATCATCTTATCCATTAATAACTCCTTCCTTTCATATGTAATTTTTAATATCTTCATCAAAAGTAATATAACCCTTAATTTTATCACAATTTAGATTTTTTACTATCATTACCCCTAGGAAATTTACTAGAAAAGTTCCATTACTTTCTACATTTTAAAAAAATATTCCATTGATAATACCTTAGGGAGACGAATATTCCCATAAATTTGGTTAACCAAACTTGTCATTTTTTCCTTTTCTGTTACTTTATTTAAGAATTACTTTTCCACAAAAAAAATATTTTTGTTACATTGAGACATTCCACTGAGTGCTTCTTCTGACATTCTCGTGATATATGAAACTAAATTTATTTCCTCCATTGTATCCGCTACCTAAAGTCATAGTGAACTATATCCTTATCTTCTTTGGAGATTTAGAGAGATGGTTAATGTACACATTGTTAATCATGTTTCATGGTAACAGATTATGAATAATCACAATATGCATTACTTCATTAATCATTTAATTTTGATATTAATAAGAAAATTATCTATCACAACCAACATTAACCAAATTCATTCTTGTTCCATCAATTGGATAAAACAAAAAAAAACTTAGTGTGAGTAATATTAATAATAATGAAAAATGACATAGTTCAAAAAATCATAAATAGGAGTTAAACATCAAGACGACTTATTTTAAATATATGAAACAATATGTTTCATATTTCCCATCAATTATAACCATATATTTCAATCCTTTATGATGGTTTGTAAAGTTTTTATGAATTTCCCAAGAATATCCCCCTTTAGTGTCAAACCTAGTGTGCAGGAAGGCCCATTTTTATGAACTAAGTAATGACCGAGTCTAGTTTAATACACCTTTTTTTGTCATTACCCCTAGGTACCTCTGCTCTAGAGCCACATCCACTTGTAATATCCATACAGACATGTAATTGTTTTGGAAACCAATTTCTATATTATTCAAAAAAATTCCATGTCATTTTCCTATAGTTTAGATCATCATTAGACTTATAATTAGAGGTATCCATTGAAATATCATTAAAAATATCTATAGGCATCTCAATAAAGTATTCTCATCCTAGTTTCCAAAGGTTAATTAACCCTTTCCCCTGATACCAACTATAGTGACCTAGGATTTTCATACATATATATAATATCCTTTTTGATGAATATTCAATAAAATACATAAACACACACATGAGGACTGTCGTAGTTTAGTTTCCTTGGAGACTAGGTACAAAATCTTTTATTGTTGTGAAATAAATTCAATGTATCCCATTAACATCTTCCCATTAGTTTCTATTTATAGATATACCCTACATTAAACATTTAATTATAACATTGGGAATGGAAACATTATAAATTGTGAGATCATATGATCACTAAGGGTAGACAAGGGAAATATGTATGAATAACATTAACATAAGCATTTGAAAACATGATCGTAACATTTGAAAAATATACCCTATATATCAAAGATCAAAAATATGTGTCATGCCTTAAATCTTGGAAGTTTCTAAGAAATGATTCACAATGGAAACCAATGTACATTATCCTTTAGAACATAAAATTCACAAATTACATATATTTTTGGAATACATATCATCTTTTTGAACATGTGTAAATAAATACAATTTCACTCGTAATGTTAAGTACATGAAATCTGGACATCGTTTAAACATATGTACATGCAACTAGGTCAATGAATAACAATATAGACATGAAATACATGTCCATTCGTACAACCTTGACCATGTAATAAGGTTTACACATAACATTGTGAGTGTGTATTAAGGTTCATTTATAACATTTTAAACATGTAATCATATTCATTCATAACATTGTGAACATGTAATTTGGTTCACCCATAACATATTTACTTATGAGTTATCTGTAATTATGAAATTGCTTGGAGGGAGATATTGGTCCCACCCATCACATAATTAAAATCATATATATGTGTTCACCATGAACATAAAAAATTAAACATATCATAACCCATGAAATAAAAGGTGTTTCATAAAAAATTCGTTGTATCATAACCTTAGGAAAAGAGACATGTTTCATAATTGTTTCATCATTTCACAAAATCATAACACATGAAAAAAGATTAATTCATATGAATTTAATCATGGTATAAAACATGTAATATTAATGGGTTTCATGACCAACATATAATAATTAACCATTTATAGAACGAATAAGAATCAGGAAAGATTTTAAAATATCCCTTGGAACATTTCTTAAAGAAAATTAATTTTATTTAAACATTAATTTTTATAGATAAAAATTCTTATAATATTTTGAACATAATTATCTATAAAAATAATCATGAAAACGTATAAGTTAATATTAAAGGAAAATAATGTATATGGTTTTGGGAAAAACTATTCATGTTGTACAAAATAAAATAAATATTCCTCTAGCATTTTTGGTAAGTTCCAAAGGTACATGTTTTGGAAAAAATCCAAAAGATTCATTTAAAAGAATATTTTCAAAAGTAAAACATGGATAAAAATGCTTGATAGGATTCATGTTAACAATGTTAAAATAAAATTTTCAAAACATTTTTAGAAAACATTTTTTGGGGAAAAAAGGGTTTTCGATAAAAGAGAGGAATGAATGGTTATAAAGAAACAAATTTCTCAATCGGTGTATGTAAGAAAGAATGGAAAAAAATTCTGTTAATTTAAAATATCATGAGTAACCATATGAGATGAAACTTCATGGTAATTATTGATAGGTGTATTATAAAATTTCAATTTTGGATATTTAATAAAAAAATCCTCATAAATGATATTATTATAACATAAATCCATTACTACTTTAGTAAAATTTGAAACATAACACACATTAATGATTATTCATAAAATTTATATTTACTACCCATAAATTTCAGGATAATAATCATGAAATACACTCATGAGACATTGATCACACCTCGATTCACTGTTTCATTTTCACCCTTACACCACTATTCTAAAATAGTTTTATATTAAAAATTATAAAAATAATAAACAATTTAACATCATGTTTGTTTCAATTTTTTTTGTTTTTATAATTGTAAAAAACAGAAAATTGTACTTGTTTATATAATTTTTTTGTAGGTGATTGTGATTTGGAGGGCCCATGAGGAATTTGAATACAAATGGACCAAACTGCGCAGGATCCAAGTACACCGATGGACTCAAATGCACACTACTAAAAAACGGTGCATTTAACTAGGATTGAATTTTATGAGCCTGGAAAAATTTCAGTTATATAAAACATTTATCGTGGAACCCAATCCCAATTCATCCATCTGGTGGGCCATACCAACTAATCTATCAAAGACACCGAATCTTCATGAAATCAGAAGTGGTGTACTGTGTTCTATCAATATCTCAAGCTTTAGTTGTCCAAATAGTGAAAATATATTTTGGAGTTAGTTAGGAGGTGGATATAAAACATTTTAATTTTCATCAATGCAAGATAAGACTGTATGAAGGTCAACAACCATGGGCCAACATGTTTCTCAAAATTTGGGGGCTCAAAACAACATTCAAATTTTCTTATAAAATGATACCACGTGCTCCCAATTTTAAATTTCAGCAAGGAGGAGATGCTATGGTGTTTTGGATAACATAAGGAGTCCTATCCTTATTAATGAAGTTCCAGAGGCCCTTATCTTTACAGGTGGTACATGGATGAAATTAAATTTCCACCCGAGCCTCCTCCCCCTATGGATGGAGAGCTAAACAGTGGATGATCATTTTATGGGGTGATATAAATACATAGGATGGAGTTCCGACAATTTCCATTCTAGTGGTTTTGAATAATATTTGGGGTGAATATTTAACTTATGTTTATTCTTGATTTTCATCTCTTATGAATTCATTTCTTTTGTTTGAATTATGGGAAACAATATTTATCTCAACACTGATTGGGTTGAAATTTCAATCGGAGATATGGGGTTATTTTGATTGGATAACACAATAATCCTTTTTTCTCACAAAAAATTATGATATTTTATTATGATTTATAATCCCTTGTTCTATGATTTAGGTCCAAACCAAGATATCATGATTGTTGTGTCAAGGGTTACTTCTATGTGTGTCATTTTAAGAGGGAAGAGGGGACTCATGATCTTGACAACTCTCAAATAAATAATTACATAAAACCATATAATGTTTTTAGAGCAATGAACAATTAATGAGTTGTAGTGAACTTGAAAGGACCTCCTTCTCTCATAATTCAAAAATATACATTTCTATATCTACTATTAATCTCTTTAATTGAGTCATTTTGTTTTTTAAACTCTTTCCAATGCCACCACTCTTTTAGTAGTCATTATTAAAAATACACTCTTTAAACATCCAATGATACAAGATATATGGCTAAGGGTATAACCTAAACTGTAAATAAAATTTAAAAAAATAATCAATTTGACTTATCAATACAACCCGTTCAAATTTTGGTGTCGTTGTTGGGGAGAGCTTTTTTTCATGTGCATTTTTTATAATAGTATTATTAATTTTTAACTATGTCATTTTTTTGTTCTTCCCTTAATTTTTTAGTTGATTTCTAAAATATTCCTCTTTCGTAGGTTCTATACATGATATGTTCTACTCTATGTGATATCCTACTTTTTGAACCCACACTGAAGAGGATCCTTTGTCCGTGACACCTTGACACAAAAGACAACCCTGTGAAGGAGGACACATCACATTTTGAAACACTTCTTGATCCTTATTATTCTTCTTCTTCTTAAACAAACATAAAAACTATTATAAACTTGAATATCATGGGTTAAAATAATATAACACAAAAAGAAAAAGCCACTACTAAGGTAGATATAAAACTGACCTACATTCAAATATAAGGAAAGGCACCCAATTTTGGACTGAAATCTTGCTTAATTCAATTAATACCCAGATTCCATAGAATCGGGGGAGAATATCCACATAATCCCTTAAAATAATTTCATATTGTGTGCACAACATTAAAAACTAATAATGTGGATAAAAAACAAGTAAAGCTTTGGGAATTCCCTTTTTAATTAGAAGTCACTACAAATTATTTGCATTCCTATGATAAATCATCAATTATAGGTTGGGCGGACATGGAATTCCTTTTTATTGAAAAATATTTCCCATCCTCTAAAATTACAATAATATTAGAAGAAATTTGTGTTATTTGAAAAACATAAGGGGAAACACTTCATTAATACATGGAATAATTTAATATGCTTTGTTAAAGTTTCCCACACCATGAAATAAGTGATCAACTTTTAATACAATATTTTTATAAAGGTTTTATTTCTATTGATCAAAACATCATTGATGTTTATGTATGTGGTTTACTAGTTGATAAGACCCCAATTATTATAAGAACCCTAATTGATAACTTGGAATAGAACACTCATCCATTGAGTTCATCATCTAGTGTACCAATTTGAGGTGTCCATGAGGTGAAAAGTAATAAGTTCTAAAAGAAGGTGGACAAAATGTTTGAAACAATAAGTACCCTTTATTCTACGAATTTTTTCATTCCTAAGGGAAATCCAAATATCCTCCTATCATTCATTGTGTTATATGTTCTTATGACATGCACTATTCTAACCAATACCCCCAACTTAAACAAACATCTCGGAGTTATGAGGAATTCTTTCTAGACCTCCCCAATAACCAACCCTTTAGGAAATAACCTTACTATCAATCCAACCCTAGGTGTATGGAAAACCATGCTTATAGAAATGGGGGTATTTAGACCATGGAACCAACTATGGTAGAGTAGTCATCCACCACCACCTAGAAATCCCCAAACACAACAATGTACTTTCCAACAAGTCCCCTTGAAACCCCAATCCTAACCTAGAATACATGATGAAAAATATGTCTTCTAATAATATCTAATTTTAACAAACCACCAAATCATCCATTCAAGTCCTAAAAACCCAATTAGGCAAACTAGACAACTCGCTGGTGGAAATCAAAAGTCATGGGTTGGATAAACTACCTTTCCAACCACTAGTCAACGTTAGGGATAATGAAAATTTTAGTTCCTTAATCCTTAGGAGTGGAACTCAAATTAAAATCCAAATCTATCCTTATTTAGAGTCACCCCCTCGGAGTAAAACACTATCCCAACCATTTAAATTTGTCCATATTTTGAAAAACTGTGTCCTCAGAGATTCACATCTATGGGAAAGAATGTGTATATTGATGAGTCACCTAGCCCAAACATTCCTCTTCCATTTCAAAAATTCAAATCCATCTTAGAAAGAAAAAAAAATTGATCTTGACAAGGAAATCATAGAATCTTTCAAAAAAGTGCAGGTTAGCATCCCCTCGATTGAAGTCAAGAAGAAAATTCCAAGATACACCATGTTTATGAATGAGATGAATACCCGGAAAAGGAAAATTTCAGGTGATGAGAAGGTGAGAATGGGAAGGAATGTATTAGTAATGATATATTCTTCACTTACCACCAAATCCTACAATCCGGGAACATTCTCAGTTTCATGAACTACAGAGGGATATTCCTTTTCCAATGTTATTTTTGATTTGGGTGCTTCTATAAATGTGATGCATCACTATATTTAATCTTAATTATATGTTTGAGAACTAAATTCCACTGTAATTTTTGTTCAATTATTAAATCAGAGTACATAACACCCTTCTGGTGTGTTATATGATGTTCTTGTGAGGGTGAAATATTTAATTTTTCTACTAATTTTTAAGTGCTTAATATATAAGATGATAGGATGAATAGACATGACACAATTATATTGTGGATAAATTTACTGAAAACTAAGAACACCATAATTAATGTTCATAACGGAACATTATCTATGGAGTTTTCTAGTGACCTGGTCCACTTAAAAATCCATGATTCCATGAAGCACCCCTCAGAAGAAGATTCGTCTCTCTCTATTAACTCTATAGATGTACTCCCTTCCCCTGAAAAAACATATTTTCCATCCCTTGATCCTTTTTCTGATTTTCACCATTGGTTTCAATTCTAGGAAATGAAAAATGCGTAGAATGTTGTATCGTTTTAGAAAAATTTCATGCATGTGTTTTAATTGATAATTTCTTGAACACTGAGGATCCCATAACCATCGATTATACTTATAGGCTTGTAAAAGACCATTCCTCATCTAAGGATGTTACAATTGAGATTTTATATGATATTATTGACCTACCACTATCAGATTCACTCCAATCAATCCAAAATACCCCTGAATTGGAAGTAAAAAATTTACCTTAATATTTGAAATATTCATTTCTCGAGAGTGGAAACATGATTCCTATCATCATTTCTAGTTTATTCTCTCTAGAGTAAGAATTGTGACTTCTTGAACTTTATGGGAGTATAAAAATATTTAGGATGGAAACATGCTAAAATTCTTGGAATTATCCCATCTATTTTTACACATAATATATTAGTAAATGATGAGGCTAAACTAGTGAGGATGGAAAAATGATAACTAAACCCAAACAAATAAGTTGTTTTTATAAAATTGGTAACAAAATTATTGGTTGATATAATAATTTACCCTATCTCATCCAACCAATGGGTCATTCTAGTGCAAGTGGTTCCTAAAAAAACTGGTCCAATGATAATTAAAAATGAAAAAAATGAATTCATTCCAAATCTTGTGCAGAATAGTTCACATGTCTTTATAGACTATTCTCGACTAAAACAACACACTAGGAAGGACCATTTCCCTTTACTATTAGTTGACCAAATTTTAAAAAAACTAGCTAGTAAGTCCCATTATTTTTCTATGGGTATTCTGGGTATTCTGAAATCCATATTTCCCATAAGGATCCAAAATAGAAAATAGTTCCATGTCCCTTCAACACATTTTCTTATAGAAGGATTCCATTTGGTATGTGAAATGCTCCAAGTACTATCTAGAAATGCATGGTTCGTGTTTTTTCGGATTACCTAGAGAATTTAGTGGAAGTATTCATGATTGATTTCACTTTGTACATATCCTCATTTGATGTTTGTTTGAGTACTTTGGGTTTTATCCATTGTCGCTGTATTTAAAATAATCTCGAATTAAATTATGAGAAATTAAATTTCATGTAGCAACAAGGTATATTATTGGGACATGTCATTTCTGGGGATACTATTCAAGTCTATAAATCAAAAGTGGGTGTCATTTCATCCATACCATTCCCCAAAAATGTATGGGATGTGCAGTTTTTCCTAGTTCATGCTAGATTTTACTGTTGTTTCATTCATTACTTTAATAAGATTACACTCCCCTCCCCCACATACCAAAAAAAGAATTTGTTTTTGGTGAAGAATGTGATGATGCTTTTAATAAACTAAAATAGAGTCTCACATCATACGTAGTAATCCAACCACCTCTATGGAATTTACCATTTGATATCATTTGTGACACCTCTAACTATGTAGTTGGGGAATCATTATCACAAAGGGTTTCCCAAGATCCATATATCATTTCTTAGTCCTCACATACACTAGACCCAACCCAAGAAAACTACACCAAAACTAAAAAATAATTCCGTACCCTTTTTCCCATGGATAAATTTAGGACATTCTTTTTAGGTTCTAAAGTCATTATGTTCTTAGACCATGCTGCCCTCTAATATCTTCTCTACAAACTGGATGCCAAACCACATTTCATTCATTGGATTCATCTAATTCAACAATTTAATTATGAAATCAAGGTTTAAAAAGGAGATACAAATGTAGAGACTGACCATATTTGTAGGATCCTCCCATACTCAAGAATTAATTCATCCCCCTATATTCAATAAATGGAATCTTTCATGATGATCAATAGTGCCGAGTGTAAGATGTTATTCCTCGGTATGCTGAAATTGTAAATAATTTGGTAGCATTTGTCATTCCTACAAATTTAAACAAAAACCATGCTTACTATATAGAACATGAGTCTCATTGGTACATTTTAGATGGCCCCTAGGATTTTCACACATGTAGTACTCAAGTCCTTAGGCGTTGTCTTCCCAATAGTATGTTTTAGTCTTTCCTTAGGTTCTTCCACAAAATTTCTTATAGGGGCCAGTTTGTTCCCAAATGGACTGCTCGAAAAGTACTTGATTTTTGTCTCTTTTAGTAAAAATTACTTTAGGATGCCCATGATGTCTGTAAATCTTGTCCTCACTATCCAAGAATAGGGAATTTATATAAAAGAAATAAAATTCCATAACAACCTGTTCTCTTTCAGGGAGTTTTTGATGTTTGTGGAATTGAATTTATGGGGCCATTTCCAAATTCCTATGGAAATATTTATATCCTTTTTTAATATCATTTTGTGTCAAAATTGATATAGCCACGATCAAAGTAGACATATGATTCCAAGACAGTTGTGGAATTTTTGAGAGCCCTGTATCTGATGCTTTCTCTATAGAATGCATCCGTTTGTGGTGATGCGCAGGTTGTTTCCCCACATTCCCACTTTCCAAAGGTGGGTGGCATCCAACACTTCTTCTGGGATGTTTTCTTCTTCATATAAATGGGAAGATCGGATTTTAGTCTCTCCTTTTGTGGATTCCTCCCCGGAATTCATCACTTATTTAGGGTCTCCCTTAATGATTAAGAAATTTTTTGTGAAACTCTTACAGTAGCCATATCTTTCTCGGAGCTGATTAATAACATTAAATCTATCAGGACATTCCGTGAGGTCAAGTTAGGGAAGCTACCTTTGGTTAGGGGAGCAGTCATGTTGGGGAACGCTGGTGTGTCTGGGTGTTGGAACACTGGTACACAAAGATTTTCTGATTAAAATAGGTCTTCTTAAGGAAGATGAATCCTGAGGTAACCCATGTCAAATTCCCGAATTATATGTTGAAGGAATGTCTTTGATGTTTTCCTCAAATTCCCATTTTAACATGGGGTATGCTGCAGGTTTAACGTCCAGTGGAGAGGAATCTGGGGGATTAGAACACTGATGAGTGCTAATATAATGGGTACATCCCTTGGAAGGAGCACCTAGAATGTTTACTAGATGGGTTGATCAAGATGCCCAATGAGGATGGATCTAAGGTTTTGTATCCTATATAGGGAAGATATCACACTGTGAAGGCTGATATGGACACCTCAAAGGTGGATTGTAGGATGATTGGGTCCTGAAAAGGGGGACACCAAGGTCTACCATTGGATGGGATTGAACCCCATGGATGCCCCTTGCGTACCCTGTATAGAATATAGGGATCTAAACCCATGTAGTTTGATAGGGTGAATCATATGATCATGGTGTACACAATGCACAATATCCCAAAGATATGTTGGGGCTTATGCGTGGTCAGCGGACTGAGTGCTTCTAGGAGTAATGAGGAATTGGATGACATGATCTCACAAGGATGTGGATGCCTTGGTGAAATCATTATGGATGATGGATGATGGGTGATGGGGATGCGATTAATGGGATGGAACTAATGTGAATATGATTGTGGTTTTGGGCATGAAACTCATTAAATATTCCTACGTATCCTGGTGGGTGGGAATAAAGTTCCATGTAGTTTGGTGGGGCGATGAGTCACTTGATGAGGTGGATTGTGAGAAAGGTTGCATGGATAGGGAAACGAAGGGATTGGTACAAATGGGTTGTGGAATGACCATCCCAAAACCCAAAGGCTCAAGGGGGAGACTGGGATGGGACATGAGATATGGGCTTGAACCTCAGGGAGGCTTCCTACATACCTTTCTCAAAAGAAGGAAAAGATCAAAGTCCACATAGTTCAGGATGGGGAATGGAAGTGGAGTGTACACAAAGGGCCTCAACCCAATGACATGTTGGGGCCTATGCATGGTTAGCATTCCATTGCAATAGGGGCACTATATGTTGGAGGATTATTGATTAATTATGTGGGGATTACACATTGTTAGCTACCCAGGAACTAATCTAAAACAACTAATGGGTGGTCTAGGGATGTGGGTCCCAAAAAATGGGACATCAAAGTTTACCATTGTTTGGGGTTGAACCTTAGAAAGGATTCCTGTGTACCATGTCTTAGGATAAAAGGATCATAACCCACATAGTTTGAGTGCATACAGTTTAACATCATGTGGGATAAAAGGATAGTATAGTTTAACATCATGTGGGACAAGGGTGAACAGACGTGAAGTGGTCAGGATTGATGGGTGATGGGCTTGAACCTCAAGGAGGCTTCCTGTGTACCTTTCCTAGAAATTTAAATGACCTAAGTTCACATAGATTAGATATCAGGGATGGGGCTAACACACCAAGTCATCCTAAAGAGAATGTCATGGTGAATGATTACTCTAAGACCATGCGAGTAATGCTCGGGGGGAGAAATAAGTGGCAACAAAGACCATGTGATTGTGTCACAAAAGGTGAATCATAAAGGAATGGATAGGGGATTATGCATGGTTATAATACCAAGAGTATACTAGGGATTACTCCAAGAGGGAAGACCGAGTAGCTGTCTAGATGTATGAGGAGTATATGGTCATCATACCTAGAACACCCTACCCAGATTGGTAGGGGAGTACACAAATATTTCCCATGGTACCGAGGGAGAGAAATTCGAGAAGGAGAGGGGAGTGAGATGGTAATGGTGCCCATCCCCTTTATGGTCCTCTCTATAATTGTTGCTTATGAGGTGATCACATTTCAATGTCATGTGTTGTGTTTGTGGTTTCTTGGAAATTTAACATCCTACATCTTGAACAGTGAGGATACACTCCCCACCCATAGGAATTATATAATCGTCGCACTTCAACCCTTGGTGATGTGAAGGCACCAAAAATTCCACATTTGGATGGGTTTTTGGAGTGATCCATTGAGGGGATCACATTAGTATGGTTATGATAATAAGAAATATACATTAGCATGCATATGTGAAGAAGAAAGAGGAAAAGAAATGCAACATGAAGTACCGCTAAAAGGAACTTTTAAATCACTTCATACAAGCCTAGAGGGCCACATTGGGGAAGGGTTTGAGAATAAAGAGGCCTCATAGGGAGGGGCTTCAAAATTCTCAATGTCTTAAAAGAACAAGGTCTCATAGAGCACATGGCTTCACAAGTCTTAGGGTTTTGAAAAGAATAGGGGTTTGCAGACCACATAACATTACAAAGCTCATAGGTTCGCAGAGCACAAGGTCTTGCAGAAGATATGACTTCACAAAGATGATATCATTGTGAATCATCATGTCCCAGCCTAATCATGGATTAAACATGTTTTTGGAGGTTGCTTCGTGAAGCATGGGTTCTTTAAGAAGTATTGAGTACCCAACGAGGTCTCATTTTTTATAGTGTCCAATAAGCTTCGTGAAGAGCATCCCTTTTTTAAATAGGGGTATATCTGAGTAAAGGAAAAAGGTTTCTCAACGCTCAAGTACCTCAGATGATCCATTTTCCCAGTTTATTTGCAGAGTAAATAACGCTTTTTGATTTGGGAATTTGGATGATTAAAGGATGATGTCCTAAAACTTTGGAATGGGGGAGCTGGGTATTTATTGGCGCCAGGGGGTGCAAAGATCTAGGAGAATTTCGCCAAGTAACATAAACACCACCATTAGAGATAGATTTCATGATGTTTCTCAGATTCATGATGTAGACTGTCATCCCCTCCATGGCATAGAGGCTTCCTTCATTCCCTACGCAACAATAATAAAGGTATCTCTCAATTTCAAAGGAATCATAGAGGTGACCATCATTCCCTCTATGGTGTGGATTACTCTATAATGTTCATTATAACTACTAATTCGACATCCTGTTTTCTCTAAGGTGGGTGTAGAGAAGGCCTTGGCCTTGTGCTAGTCACATTACTTAAGGGTTTTATGGGGGTTCTTTTTGAAGAATTCCATTTGGATCCATTTAATGCCCTTTGATTATTTTTTCCAACACACATATTTTTTCACCAACAAATTCCCCCCCTAGAATTGAAGCTTATGAGAAAATGAGTGTTGTATTCTGAGGGTAGATCTCCAAAATTTAAGCAGATCACAAAGTGGGATTAAGAAGTTGGATGGTGATTCAGATAGGCGGTGCATGGGTTGAGAACTCTGCAATGTTCACCATGTCCAGTCACACCCCGAAGCTCGCCACGGCGGGGAACAACGAGAAGCTTGGGTTAATTTCCTATAAATGTCGGATGAAGACCCCTATTTTTTCTCACATGTCTCCACATTTCAATGCTTGAGCTCTTTATTTGAGAATCCCTATGCGCTCTATGATCTCTCTTTGTAAACCAGGTTCTTTTATGCACTATGCTGTATAGAGTGTCTTTAGACTCTACAATCGTTCACTCCACGAGTTGTGTCTGTGATATATATGGTTGAAATATGAGGCATTTTTCTGTGATAAAGCTCTGTGAAACAGGCTAAAAAAATTCTAATTTTGTCAGATATAATGAACTACCACGAAATTGATCGGGGGGTCCCTGCAGATGCTGCCCGATCGGAAGAGATGGCGGATAATTTGGGCATCAAGGAATATGTGTGAAACCATTTAGACCATAAATCCCGACTGGGGTTTCTGTAAAAAAGCCAAAAGAACTATCATCTATGAAAAATATTTCCTTTGTATGAATTTGGTCTGAGGGATGATGTTGTCATCCCTAAAACAAGTAGGGTTGAACCCACTTATTGGTTCAATAGTAAGCCATGTCAGCACCAGTGGTTCATGGCTACCAACAGTTATAAATGGGAGGACAACATACTTTTAAATGATGAATTCTTGTGTAACCATGTCAAAAATGATGATGGGAAGGTGTTTGAGCTATAGGTATCTCTACCAAAATAACATACTATTCTTAAGGAAGCTTTGGGGAACATGGAAAATGGTGCACTTATTATTGGGTCATGTACCAAAGTCGATATTTTAGAAAGGATTGGGCCTCAGGTTACTAGGTTTGTGCATCCTGAAAGGAATTTGAGGTAGAGATGAAGCATATAGGTTTGTTTGAGGCTACGTGGGCCTCACAATTCCGCATTAATCAATTGAAACACAAGATGCCATATTTGATGACCAGGTGGTCGTCGAGGACGAACACATTTCGTCTTCACCACGGGGAGGTCGACATAAGCCTCTGAGACATTCACAATATCTTAATAATTACATTTTTGGGGGGGGGGGGATGTAGGATGAGTTCCTCCCTTTAGAGAACACATGGGACAAACCGGAGCAGATGTCATGGCTAGAAAAGGAACCAATGGATCAAGTATCGGGTAAGGACAAGAAGCTGGTGGGGGATTTCCACTTCATGATGTGGTTTAAACGTTTCATAAACTTCCCACCAAAACATTTCATTGAAGGGGAGGAGGTTCCAGGAGCTACTAGTAAGGCCTCCCACCTGTCCAAATGGATCCTAACATAGTAAATATAATTACTATTGGTGAACCCTGGAGGATAACTAATGGAAGCTGTGGGGGTTAAGTGGCAGCACCGAGTAGCAACTAGTTGATAGGATGGATGGGCTTATCTATATGATTATATACTGGTGGATGTTGCCGGTCCAGGACACAAACACAAGTGTGTGACCATGCACATTCATTATGGCATCTGCGACAACGATGGTGGAGCTTATCAACATGGGTATCCTAGTTATGGACAGGCTGCACAAGGTGTTGTGGTACATGTGTGAGAGAATTAATTCACATAGGGTGTGTGTACCACTCTTTTTTTGTATGGATGTATAGAATCGCACATGAGCATCTACGAATATCCACACCCCATTTCACCTCCTAGATCAGACTACTGACCATCCATTTTTAGTGTAGCACAGAGATTTTTGGCCAAACTAACTCCACCACTGGTGTTGAACATAGTATGGAAGGTGGATGAATTCAACATACATATATTTATATTGCCAGTAGGTGTATTCACTGATAATTTCTAGGGAATATAGGAGCAATATTCCTATATCCTAGTATTTTGGGGTGGTGTTGTGGTGGCATGGATTGATCGTAAGCCTATATGCTAGTCATACACCCAGCACTGCATTATGATGAAGTTCTAATGCATTCATAGGTTGACCTCGCAAGTCAACCTAGGATTACACCATGAGGACCATCCATGTATAATGAGGAATATTTGGCTCATGTTCACATTGGATGATGATAAAATGTGAAATGAGATGTATCCACGCACAACTGTCTATGGGATAGTCAAGGAATATGCCAATAAATTGGTGGTAACCTACCTAGGGGAAATATTGATGTGATAAACTACCTATGATGATGATGGGGTGCCTCCTTATCCTCAATCCCATGACTATAAAGGGTAAAGAACACGTTATGATAGCTGGGTTAAAGTAGTGATGAGTCAAAAAAATATAGGACCTACAAAGAGTGGGAGGTAAGTGGAAGTATCAGAACCAGTGTTCCTAGATAACCAGATCTAGCAGGAAGGGAGGCCACCCAAGGGGTTCCGCAAGATATCCACCTGGGCTCTTGGGAACTATCTACGACATATAGATGTGCCTTAGGTCACTTCCTTCTTGAATACTTGGGAGATCATGGATGTTAAAAAACATTCCTTAGTCTTTACCAGATGTAGAACAACCTTAACTATCTTAGAATGGATATGTATGAGTTCAGTTATGACAAAGAAATATTTCTGACATCTCAAGTGGAAGGGGAGAAATACATCACTATTTTATAGGATGTTTTTCACTCTCTTGATATTCCACATCAAATTAAGTACCAATTGAATGTACTTATTAACCAGACAATACTACCACATTTATCCATTGTTGAGTTAAGGGAGTGCTTCCCCTTACCTGAAGAATCAGAAGAGTCCTCCTGGGGAGAAGATGCTGTCAAAGGGAGCCCTCTAGAGAAAGGAATAGTTGAAACCTCTGATATGGAAGAGTTTACCAAAGTTAATGAGGTAAACAATAAAACTTTTAATTATGTTTCTCATTCAGTTTATCTGGGCCTTCTCAACTAACATTTTCCCTATGCTGTAGTACCTCATACAAAAAACCATTCCTGCATGATAACAGATATAGCTTAGGGTTCTACCCTTGGGAAAATGGTGATTACAAAATTTAGTCAGGCTGCAACACCCAAGGTGGTTCTCTCAGAGTCTTTAGAGTTCCAAAACATATATGGGATGGCGTGTCCCAGGTTTCAGATAGCATAAGACCAAGGGAGAGAACAATTATTTAATAAATGTAAGTCATATCCTTAATAGAATTTGTAACCTTTGTTCATTGATCTATGACACCTGACATCTATGTATTCCTACATGAAGAGATCTTCAAATGGTGTGGGCCACCATAGGATTGATGGTTGCGGATCTTGGGGCTCTTTTTGTTAGGGGAACGTTGATCGTCATGGAATCAGATTCCCATGATGAATAGACTAAAGTGATCATGACAACATATGGGGCTGTTTCTGGGACAGGTTCTGATGTTATAATGGAGGAATGTAGTGATGAGGTTTGATCCGATGACATAGAACCCATCCTATCATATATGACACCTGAAGAATCCCATACTGATGAATTTATGGAGGAATTCCCAACATAAAAACCATCTGACATAGAGGACTGGGATGATTTCCGATTAAGTGAAAAAAAATCCATCCATCGATGGTCATGGAAAATGATCCATCGCTTCATTAAGGAGACCCCAATAGTAGAGTAGATAAAATAGATGCAGAGACTTCATTATAGGTTTTGATAACTATGTACTCGAGGAGTGGTTTCCTGATATACCCATATCATCATTCAAGATTACATGTCAAAGAAAATATGGGGCATGAACATGGCCTTGGTGTTGGCTAGTGGAGGAGGAAGTCTGTCAATATCATGAATCTTCAAGACATTGAGAAAGTGATCCAACTCTTATGAGCATGGGTGGAAAACCATCCTACTTTCCTCGAGGAATAATTAGGACTCATATTTATATTTTAAGGAATAATTGATATAATATGAGGAATATATGAGTTGAGCATCCCAAGAGATGGATATTATCTGAGCTGATGAGGATCGTGCATGGATCGGGGTTGATGAACTACACCCTATTTCTATCAAAGAGAAATGGAAGTTTAACAGGTGATATAAAATCATATATGTCACAAGACATAGTTTGGTGGAGCTGTGATACTCCATTGAAGAGTTCAACTCATCTATCAGATGGGTTAATCCTTTGGAGATGTAATTTTCACGAACTCACAAACATACTTTCATGATTTATTTTTTATTTTGGTTGTGTGAATTAGTATCATTATCTTCTTTGATTACTATATTTCAATTGTATCTATGAAATATCCAACAATCAATACAAAATCTCACATGGGTCATGCCCGTTGTGAGAAACAAAGTATGACCATATAATTATTCCCCTCGAATAAGAGAGTGCCAACCAATCACCATCCATCTGAGGTCTGAATGACCATTCCATGTTTGTAGGATTAAAAGGGGGTCCATGGTTATATAATTGAATTATAAAAATATCCGAACATCCTTCCCCAACATGATCTAGCACACGAGCTGGATAATGCTATGGGTGTTGGAACAAATCCCAACCAAGGGGAATGAAGAATATGAATTATGATACCCAAAAGTCAGAATACAGTGAGGATGACTTGATGATGGAGGATGTCCAAATTCAAAACACCGCACATGCATCATGTTATTATGAAATGGGGAAAAACAATTGAGGTCCAACTGCTGGCCGCATTTGAAAACATAGGTATAAGCATGAAGTGTGATCTGAAGTCTTTCAGAACGTTGTCCCAGGATTATAGGTGAGACTTAAGTCCAATAATCCTACCCATTAGGGGTTTCATTCAGATTTGAGAGGGAAAGTGGATCTAAAATAGAGGTCACACAAAGCATGGTGATGGAAATAAGAATTGTTAGAATAAATACAAACACTCTTGAAACTACGCAACTATGAAAAAATCAAATTGGGTGAGTGTATCGGTCTGAACAAATATCACACCTAATTAAGACATGAACTCTCTGGTTATGACCTAGAATGTATTTTAGCTTTACATCATGTGAATGAGGATGATTCATGGAATATTTTAATGTCATATGACTAGAAAGTTGCACATAGTTTAATTTCATACAACATAGGCCCCGGTCAACAGTTTAATGTCGTGTTAAACGGATTGGGGACTCATATTTTAGGGACATAGTGTTTAGACCATAATTAGGGGGAAAAACCAGGAAAGTTAATGGTCCTGAGTATGGGGATGAGGAAAAATTCATGGGAATTTCTACACATCCCATATAGATGAGAATAAATCAAAACACAGTTCTTGAACACAATGTGGTCAGAGGCCAATGCTGGTGGGGGAAATCCTCTCTGGAGATGAGGCTGATGCATCCCTTAATTATCATGGGGAATCCTGAACTTGTTTAGGGTAGGGAAATTGTTTATAGTCATATGTGGAAGACATGAGTACCCCAATGGAGAAATGTACAGAGTGGTTCATAACCAAACATGAATGGGGATCAAAGAGGTCTACACCGCATCACACATTTCTGAAAGGGAAGTCTGGGCCAAGAAGGAAAATATAGGGAGTTTCCTGAAAGGGAATTCAGGTCTGAGAAGTAAAATATAAGTATTTTAACATTCAGTTGGCTGGACCAAGGGACCATATGCCCGAATTTCCCTATATATATTGTAATGGATGAAGTCAATCCTTCTATAGTTCTTGAAAGTCGTCTGGAAGGCAGACAATACCAAAAATGAGTGATATCCATTTTTAAAGTGGAATATCATAATTCTTACATTGTTTAATTTAGTGCAAACATGGATTATAAGAATTTTTGTTTAAGTTCATAGGGATTAGACTGTAAGGTGGTTAGTTTAATTTCCTATGCCTGGGACATGCTCGTGCAGTTTATCATCACGCAATAAGGATGAAGAAGATGGAGATATTTTCATGGCTGCAGTGTTCCTTGGTTATTGAAAACCTGACATGAATGAGGACAGAGAATTTCACCACACACCATACAATATTGAAAGAATACTTCTGATTTAGAGTCATAACGTCTAGAATTTACGATCGAATAACCATGATTAAGGTCATAGAGTTCAAATCTTAATATGTGGAGAGGATCGGTGTAGTTCCAAGGGGAAAATCCAATGTGTATAAGATAGAATAAATCCATAATAGATCACACCATTCCATAAATAAATAGCCCATACCCAAAACATGGAGACAAAAAAGGATAAAATATTATGGTTGGAACCAAAGGAAAAGTGCTCGGGCATCGTCACGTGTGCCACAGGGGTGAGAATCAAGCTACACATAGTTCTTTAACATGGCTTGGAAAAATTCTAATACTAGAGGGACAATTTATTCTTAGATGAATACACCATATGGATAGGTAGTTATCATCACATAACCAAGATGAAGAAAATTTAGTTTAACATCATACTATAAGGACATAAGAGATATTAGTTTATGGTCATAGATCTCAGAACAAAATGAGAAGAATCTTTAAGAAAAAATATGTGTCGTGGTTCCACAAAGAACCCCGACATGAATAGGGAAATTATTGTCTGCACTACACCTCAAATTTCCAAAAGAGTGCACATAGTTTAAAGTCATGATGCCTAGACTAAGGGACTTGAGCTCCTAGTTTATGGTCATAGAGTTTGTACCAAAAGGGAAGCATGACCCTTCTATATTGGCACAAACCTTACCGAAAACCCTAATCACACGTGACCCATGCTCGTTTTGGGAAATAAGGGAAGAGAGGATCTTTACTTTGCATAGATGAACACAAAAGGGGACAAAGGTGTGTAGCCAAGGGTGACCCCCGAACACTGCTTCGTCCTCCCATCGCACAAAGGTGCACTGAGGGATAACACCAAGGGGGGTGAAGATCTATTTGGTAATGATAGAGTGTAAAGGGATGTGAATCATGAGACCAATATTTATATAATAATGGGGGTGGAATAATTATAGAGGATAACTGTTAACCATATTTGAGGCACAACATCTATATCATGTGGCTTGAAATGGGAACTACTACATTAGGGTCAACCACTAACCATATTCAAAACATGGAAAATATCTCAAAATTTCATTCAAAATCCTCCAAGACATTGGGCCAAAATGATAAGAGAGCACTGATTCTGATCATCCATACCATTTGGGGGTCCATTCGGAGGTGGAAGGTGATGGAAACCCAAATGAAAGGACATGTGAATCCTGGAAATGGATAAAACCATGTCCATACAGAATCTAAAACTCTAATTCCTAAACCATTTGGTATTTGAGCACCTCAATGAGGCATAAAAATGGTCAATGGGTCCAATTAATGTGGGAAAACTCAAGGAGGTGAGTATAGGAAAAGGGACAAAAAATATTGATGAACCTAGGGCTGGACCCAATGGATAAATTTAAGGGAATTCCCAAGTATCCCACAAGGTTGGAAATCAATTAATATGTAGTTCTGAAAATTTATTTTAGTTTAACATCATGCGATAAGGACATGGAATTAAGGACATTTTGTTAGGAGGAGAACATGATATGATTGTTGTAAACCTGATGTGAATGGGTAATAAAGAAGACCACACCACACCATATTAACCCTCAAAGAGAACTACACCTAGGGTGCGAAGATATTTGTTAGGCTAGACCAGAAGATGAAATGTATGAGCATTACTACATATCCTATAATGATGAGAATCAAGCCATACATGGTTTTGAAAATATCGTGTAGTTTATCATACTACGACAAGGACATAGAAAGAGGGAGTGTGTCAAGGGGATGTTTGTGACATGGAAAAAGTTTCTGATGTGAATGAAGACAAAGAGTTTTTACCACACCGAAAAATCCTAAGAGAGAACTTAGACAAAGGGGCCAGAAAGACTGAGGAACCTGAGGCGGGACACAGATGAAAGGTCTGGGTGTCGCTGCATATCCCATATGGACGAGAATCAATCTACATGTAGTTCATGAAATGTCATAATTTTTAATTTCATGTTACAATGACCTAAAATATCTCAGTTTAAAGTCATAGAGCTCAGACTATATATACCCAATTTATTTTCATGTGTGTGGGACATAAGGGTAGAAAAAAGGTGAATCACCATGCCCATCCTTTGGTAGACCATGAGGATGGAAATAATGATTTAGGATAACTACTAACTATGCTCATAAGATAGTATTTGTCTCTTGTGGCCAAGAATGGGAACAAAAAATTGAGCACCGACCGCTAGACATATTCACAACACAAGACTTGTGTCAAATTTTCTCTCGATATCCTTTAGGATGTTTTCCCCATATGGTAGGTGAGCCTTAAGGCCATGTGAGACATCACTATGGGAAAAATAGGTTTTCATAATGGTTTTATACCAACATTTTGATGAAACTGTTGGTATAATATAAAAAGGAAACATTTCTCAATGGTTTGTTCAAAATATTGGCAATGTGTTATTATAATAAATTTTTTCCAATGATTTACTGAAACCATTGGGAAATATATAATTTATCTAACATGTATCAATAGTTTATTAAAAACATTGGTAAAGAGAATATTTCCCAATGGTTTTTAAAAACATTTTGGATTGTTTTCCACCAAATACATAGTCGCCTAGATCCCACTCCACCTAATTGGAGTCCCTAATCTAAAGCTCTTCTAGAAGGGCTCTCTTTACCCTAGGCTGTGATACTCCTTTCACCCATAGATCCATCTTCAATCAAAAAATTTTTTATTTACACACATCAAATTAGTAAGTGTTACCTTAGTTTTAGTGTTCTGCATCTCTTTTTTTTGTTTTTTCTTTTGATTTGGATAAATCAGAGTTCTTACAGTCTGTGGCATAATGATCACTTTGATTTGTTTTATATTTTTCTCCACACTTCAAATATGGTAATGGGTTTGTTTATTCATTTGGTCTCCAGGTGGGTAATTGATATAGGTATGGTCCATGTGAAGGGATTAGGGATAGTTGGGTTAGTGGTGTAGGTGGTTTTCCATTTTTTCGTGGGGTGATATCATAGTTTCTATGGAATTTAGTTTAGTTGAAAATGGGATTTAGATTTTGTATTTATAGTTTTAGTTCAATGAATAATGGGAAGGGTATTGATATTGAGGATGAACTGGATGTTGGTCGGGTGATGGATTGGAATTGTGATGTTTTTCAGATTGGGTATAGGTAATTGTTAAGGTATTATATGAGTATTGACAACCCTAAACACCCCCACCCCACCCACCATGGACACCCCACCCCTTGGAGAGCCCCCCACCCCTGGAAAACCCTATTGGACACACCCCCACCCCTTGCACCCCACCCCCTGGACACCCCCACCCCCTTAGAGAGCCCCCTCTCCCAACACCCCTGGGCACCCCCACCCCCTTGGACAGCCCCCAACCCCATGGACACCCCCACCCCCTGGACACCCCACCCATTTGACACCTCAACCCTCTGGACACCCTCCACCCACTTGGACATCCCCCACTCCCTTAGACATCCCCCCTAGACACCACCACAGCTCCAGGACACCACCGAACCTCCTAATTTTTTGGCCCTCTTTTTAAAATTGGAATTAAAAATGTATGTGATTTCCCATTTCCACATTGACATTTCCTAAGTGAGCCATTGAACATTATAAATTGAATTTGTCATGTTTTGATAAATTGAATTTTTCATGTTTTGATAAATTTAATTTGTTATGTTATGATAAATTGAATGTTATTTTTTTGACAGAAATGGATAATTCATGATGATTTTCCATTCTTAATAAATAAAATGGTTTTTAAAAGAATTAATCTTTTGAGGCTGTAGGGGTTAAGGGGATATCCAGGTGTTGGGGGGTTGTCCAGGTGGGGCTGGGTTGTCCCAGGGGTAAGGGGATGCAGGGGGTAGGTGGGCTACATGGGTGTTGGGGAGGGGGTATGGGCTGCCTAAGGAGGGTATGGGCTGTCCAGGTGAGAGAGGGGGGGTTTGAGCTATCTTGGGGTGGCAAGGATGTCCAGGGGTGGGGGTGGGTTGTCCATGTGGGGGAGGGTGTGTGCAATGTCTAGGCGGTGGGTTGTCCAGGGTGGCTATCCAGGTGGGGGATGGGCTGTCCAGGTGGGGTGGGGGGTCTGTCTAGGTGGCGCGTGTCCATGTGGATGCATTGGGGTAGAGGGCTATAGTGGAAGGGGTGTGGGCTTTCAAGGGAGGGGTGGGCTATCAAGGGGGTGGGGTATGGGATGTCCGAGGAGGGGTGGTGGATATCCATGTTGGGGTGGGGGGATGTTCAGTGGGGGGTGTGGGTGGGCTGTCGAGGTGGGGGGGAGGTATGTCTAGGGGGCTATATGGTGCCTGCTAGGGAGGGCTGGTGTTGGCTTTCCAAAGAGGGGGTGGGGTATCTAGGTTGGTGGTAGGTGGTAAATCCAACTGGGGGAGAGGATTTTTGGGATATCAGGGGGTTGTCCAAGGGGTGTGGGTGGGCTGTCCAGTTGGGGGAGGGGTGTGGGTTGTCTAAGGAGGAGGGGTGGTTTGTCTAGGTGGGGGGTGTCTCAGTGGGGTGGGGTGGGGATGTTCATGTGGGGTGGGGGCCATCTAGGTGTGGGTGGGATAAGGGGGTTAAGGGGGGATGCAGGGGTGGGGGATGTCTAAGGAGGGGGTGGGATTTCCACTCTGATACTCTACAAAAAATAGGAATCACAAATAAACAATGTTTGGTTTCATTCACATGTTGTGAAATTTATTGAAGTTACATACCAACACTCACTCTTACCCATCGAAGAAGAAGTGATCTATGAAAATAAATCTCACTTAGCTTCTTATCCACTATCCATATTGATCTCATACAAATTTAACATTTGTACAACTCCGTATCACCTAATGATATAATAAGGATCATACTCCCATGAGTAGTGTCCCATCAAAACAAGGATCATATGCCCTAACAACATACATAACATCATATTTGATAGACACACAAAATTTTTGGAACATACACCTTGTATCATAACCTAGAATTAGCTCTCGGCTAGCCTCTCAAGGCATCAACAAGACACATAACTAGCTCAAAATTTGGAGTTGTGTTAAAAATTAGGTGTTTTCTCTTAGAATCCGTGTATGATATTTAGAGTGGAAGATAAATTAGATCCACGTATGATATTTGGAGGTGTGTTTACAATTTTGTGTGTTCGGATTTATATGTATGATATTCATAGTTTACCCAAATTTTTTTTGGGTTATCTATAATAGGCTCGAAATCATGCTATAATCGGATATAGATTAGATTCTACGACCCTACCCACCACCTTGGACAGCCCTCCACCCCCACCCCCTAGACCCTCCATGACACCCCCGACCCCTGGACACCCCACCACCCCAAGGACATCCCCCATCCCCCTGGATAGCCACCTACCTCCACTGGACACCCCCACCCACCCCCTTGGAATACCCCCTAGACAACAACCCACCCCCTATACACCCCATACCCCTGGACACCCCCAGCCCTTGGGGCAGCCACCCCCCCCGAAAGCCCCACCCCCGTGGACAACCCCACCCACTGGACAACCCCCTTGGTCACCCCACCACCTTAGACAACCCCCCCTGGACACTACCCCACCCCCTGGACACCCCCACCCCTGGATACACCCACCCCATGGACATCCCCCACCCATTGGACAACCCCCACCCCCCAGACACCCCTTGGACACCCCACCACCTTGGGAAATGTATGTGATCACTCAAATAATCTAATAAAATATTTAATTTCTTCAATATAAAATTTACTAACTCAGGAATAAATCTCTTTCACAATTGTACATTATCTTGTACACTATTGAATAGTTCATCAAAGATATTTGGTTATAAATATATTTTTTTGTTTTATTTTATATTATTATTCTCAAATAGAGTAGTGTGTTAGTTTTGGTTTCAAATAATGTGAACAATTCCCATTTACTTAAATATATTTTTGATGAAACTTCAATGTTAATGAATTTATTTTGAAAAAATGACTTGTTGTTTTTATAGAATAGATTGAAGTTGGATGTATAAAACTGATCAGATCTCAAGTGATTTTCAAAACAATTTGGAGAGTATTTTAAATTTTTTATTTCACAATGCTACAGATAGTGGTCACATACACTAGCCCTATTATAATTGTGTTGGAAGACCTTGGTTGAGAAGCGAAGAAGTCAGAAACCACATAACCAAATATGGTTTTCAAGAAAAGTACTATGTGTGGTTTCACAATGGGGAGAAAATGAAATATAAAATTGCTGATGAGCCAAATGATAGGATTGGAATGGAGAATTTTTTATAAGATTGGTTTCCATTTATTCATAATCATGAAAAAGAAAGGATCCCAACCCAATAATACTTTGATGTGAGCACACATGATGTGTCTAATGAAAATAATGATGTTGTCAGGGTGAAAAAATTGAATGATGCTACCCTGACACCAGTATATCGAAAATGTTGTAAAATGAAAAAGATGTTTTTTAATGATGATTCCATGACTCTAGTACTCAGGGTGTTCATACGAGGGGTGGGCGGTGGTACGAGAGCTAGTCGATCTGGTCGAAGTACCCAATTAGACCCGACCCATCCCACTGAAATATCAACTATCCCAAATTCTAATCCTGGTGTGTTGTTAGGGAGACACTTGATATTTAGGCCTCCCATGTTTTCACCACCATTTACATCTAAGCCTCCTCGCCCGCCTTTACCATATCCGATGATGATTCCCACCCCCATCCAGCATTCGGCCAGCCATCCATGTCATATTCTTTTACTTATGCTTCCCTCTCTCCATGATTTTATATTCCAACTTCTTAGACTCTTTCTCTACCAGATTCTATCCCTATAGAGAATAAATTGGGACCCACTCCACCTGCACAGGGTGTTCCTTCATTTTCTGTCGATCCAGCAGCGCCCATTGATCAAACTACCACAGATATATTTATACAACCCTAGAAATTTTAATACCATAATTTATTTTCATTTGAACATTTATTGATAACATAATTTTTTTCTTTCATAACAGATACATCTACAGATAGGTGTTGGGGAAGGGTCATACATGCATGTGTGCAGTTTGAAACCGCTGCACATAGTTGACGGTTAAGTACAATGAAGACATTCAAATGAATGAAAAAATATGGCATAAATGTCAGAGGTTTTTGGTGATGATTGTAAAATACTCAAACATCATTCTTTTCAGTCATCTCTCATGGAGATAGTTTCCAAATGAAGTCAAGGATAATTCTTGGGCAGAGATATGGGTAAAAATGTTTTTTTTATTTAATGAAATATATTTTTTTTGAATTTATATGAATTAATATTTTGGTGTCATCTTCAGTTTAATTTCCCTGATGGTGAGGGTTGATGGAGAGAACCTATGAATTATTTAGGTGAGATTTGGATAGCTTATAAGCACAAGTTGTATATTGGATGGCATTCTAGAGTTGGAATAGAGTTAGAGGTGGTCCCTGTCATTGATGGTTGTCTGTTAAAACAGTATCAGCTGATGATTACTCAATGGACGACTACCTGGTTAATTTTATTGATCACATTTGAGGTATTTTAATGAAAATATTCATGTTTTCATTAATACTACCTTTTTTATTATTTAATTTTATTTATGATTCATCCAGAAGAAATAAAAAAACATTGATGCTAAAAAATACCTCCACACATTGGGATGTACTATGACTTCAGATCATGACAGGAAGCAGGTATGATAGTTGTTCATATAATTTTAGTTATAAAATTATTAATTGGGTACTTATTTTTAATTATGGTTTCCTACATTCAATGTCATTATAAAGTAAAAAATGAATATTGAGGGCATGTGTGCCGAGAAAAATTGTTTTTCTCTAGTAGAAGGATGAAAGATGGAAATGCGGTTAATAAACCGACTCAGGAAGCATAGAGTAAGTTTTCCTTTGTTGATTTCAAATTTTAATATCTATTTTGTAACTTAATAATGTATTTATATTTGTAACAGGCTGATTTAGAGGCCCTTCATGGCCAGGAACCAAAAAATATTGTTTCAAATGATCATTTACATCAGGTGTAGGGAGATTATCACCCTAGAAGAGTATGTGGCCAACCTAGGAAGAGTATAGTCTCGAAGAGGTATTGGACCTCCAAAGGTATGAGTTATACTTTTACTAAGTTATAGAGGGTTAAGGCATAGGATGAAAAGGCTGAAAAAGGGGGATAGAGAGGTCAAAACTATCCACTAGGTCAAACATTGCATTTATGAAACTGATGGACGTTTTACGTCCAACACTTCCACCAGAGGCCAGCATAAGTTGTGATGAATATAGGTCATCGATGTGTTTTATATATGGTGAAATAGGTGAATGTTCTAGTGGTGGTCAAGATGATGGCGTAGTGGAGGGGGATGGTAGAGGAGGATGAGGGTGAGGTGGACGCCGAGTTGGAGGAGGAGGGCAAGGAGGAGGTTGAGGCAGAGTGCGAGGGCGAGGACGAGGGAATTAAGGAGGGTGGGGACGATGATGTGGATGACAATGAGGACAAGGGTGAGGATGATGATGATGGTGATGATATTTATGGTGATGAGGGATAGATTGATCCATTTCATTTTAAACTAATATTACTGACATTTTAGGTTTGATGATTTATTGGTCCTAAATGTATGTGTGATTAGGTCGATCACATTATCTTTATTTCATCATCTATAAATAAAAAAGTTTACTTGATGATTTTTTTTCACTAATTAACCCCTCCCCTAGACATACCCCCACCCCGAAACCCCCACCCCCTGGACACCCTAACCCCCTTGGACAGCCTCCACACCCCCATGGAGAGCCCTCGAACCCCCTGGAGCCCCCAACCCCCTAGACACCCCTACCCCCATGGATATCCCCCACCCCCCTAGACACCCAATCCCACCCCCTGGACACCCCCAACCCCCTGGACACCCCCACCCCCCAGACCCCCACCCCCTTGGACAACCCACCACCCTAGACACCCCCCCTCAGACCCCCCCCTTCCCCCTAGACAGTCCCCCAACCCCCTAGATATCCCCCAACCCCTGGACACCACCCCACCCCCGGGACCCCACCCCTGGACACCCCCACCCCCTGGACAAACCCCACCCCCTAGACATCCCCCAGGACACCCCCTACCCCCTTGGATAATCCCATCCCCCTAGACACCCCTCTATCCCCCCTGGATTCCACCCACCCCCTTGAACACCCCCACACACATGGACAACCCCCACCCCTGGACACCCCCCGGACACCTCCTCCCCCCTTGGACATCCATCCCAACCCTTTGGGCATCCACCCTCCCCCACGAACACCATCCACCACCTAGAACCCCACACCCCTAGACACCACCACCCCCTGGACAGGACCCCACCCCCAGGATAGCCCCCTACCCCCTTAGATAGCCCCAACCCCCTATACAGCCCCTCCACCCCCCTAGGAAATCACCCCACCCCATAGACACCCCCACCCCTAGACATTGCCACCCCCATGGACATCCCCCCCCCCCACCTAGAAAGCCCCCCCCCCACGCCCTAGACACCACCCCACCCACTGGACAACCCCCACCCCCTGGACACCACCCCACTTCCTAGATACCCCACCCCCCTCGAGTCCCCCACCCCCCTCAAGACCCCCACCCCCATGGATAGCCCCCCCACCCCCTTGAACATCCCCACCCCTGGACACCCCACCACCTTGACACCCATACCCCCTGCAATAGCCCCACACCCCTGTGGACAGCCTGCTCACCCCACCTAGACACCCCCACCCCCTATAAACCCATGCCCCCCATGGAAAGCCCCAAAACCCCCTAGACATCCCCAACCCCCATGATACCAACTAACCCCCAGGAAGTCCCCCTAGACACCCCATGGACATCCCCTACCCCCTTGGATATCCCCCAACCCCCAAGATAGCCCCTCCATCCCCCATGGGCACCACCCCATCCCATGGACACCCCACCACCCCATGGACACCCCCAACCCCATGGACAACCCAACCACCTGGATACCCCCCAACCCCCTGGACATCCCCCCACCCCATGGACACCACCCAACCCCCTGGTACCCCCCAACCACACCCCTGGACACCCCCACAACCACTGGATACCCCCACCCCTAGACACCACCACCCCTGGATGCCCCTACCCTATTGGACACCCCCAACCCCCTGGACAATCCCTCCACCCCCTGAACACCACCACACCCCTGGACACCCCCACCCCGAGACACCCACACCCCCATTGACTACCCCCACCCCAACCCCCACCCCCCTTGACACCACCACTCCCCCCTCGACACCAACCCACCCCCTCGACACCCCCACCCCCATAGACACCCCCCCCCCCCACAACCAAGGACAACCCCCCATCCCCCCATATAGCCCCCCCAAAAACCCCTAGCCCCCCAAACACCCCACCCCCTGGACACCCCCTACCCCTTATACAGCCCTCCTAACCCCATGGACACCCCCTGGACAAAACCCACCCCCTGGAAACCCCTACCCCCTTTGTAAACCCCAACCCACTAGACATCCCCCACCCCCATGTCAAATTACCTCGTACTACAGCATGCCATACCACATTATCCAAAAATTAAAATCTCATCTGAATTCACCCATTCATACGAACAACAATGCCATATTCAAAACCTAAAACATGATTTTTCTTATATAGGGGTTATTGAATTCATATTTCTTTATTCAATTCTATATGTGTTACATAGAATTCAATATTATACATATTCAATTCAGAATTCATTATTGCATTGGGTAATTAACTTCTGAATTCTTAAGTTAATTCTGTATATGTTAATTGTTAACCAACTTATGAATTATGAATTTTGAATTCAATATGCCTGTAATGTAATACAAGATTGGAGGTATTGAGAGTTGTGTTTTGTATGAATTCTGTATGATTTCATATAGAATTTTATATGTATTTTATAGGTATTGAAAATTATGTATGAATTCTTCACAGGGGGAGGAAGACCTGCTAGTGGAAGTGTTGTAGGTGCATAGTGGGGAGGCAGGCTTGCTGCAGGTGTATAAAGCCTATGCCAATGGTTGTAAACCATTTGAATATGTTTCCAAATAGATCATATACCAATGGTTTCATGTAAACTATTGGAAAATGTATATACCAACAATTTACAAACTCTTGGAAAAAAGTATATACCAACGGTTTACAAACTGTTGGTATAGAACATTTTAGTTGACTTTTACTAACAATTTTTGGGGAACCGTTGGTAAAGGTGTATACCAATGGTTTGAATATCATTGGTATAGACATGATGTTTTATATTTCCAATGGTTTTAAACCATTGGTAAATATTTATACTAATGATTACTTGAAACATTTGGTATATAATACCTTTTCTTGCCATATCCCAATGACTCTCACAGAACCGTTGGGATATGTCTATCCCCATGGCTCCACAACCAACGGTTTGGAAAATAGTTTGTATAGTTTATACCAATGGTTGTCCATCCACAACCAAAAAATTAAAATCGTGTGTAAAATATAAATTTCCATTAGTTCCTGGAATTTAATAGGTCATCTATGATTTGAAAGATAATGGGGACCCAAATAAAGGAACAAGTGAAGCATTATGGAACCCGTGTAGTTTAACATCTTACAATAAGGACATGAGAAAAGATGTATCTCAAATAGGAATGTGTATAGCATGGTAAAATAACCTGATTTTAATGAGGATATAAGTCCACATATGCCAAAACATTCATAATTCATGGAGAGAACTCAAGCCAAGTGGCTGAGAAAAAGAATAGATAAACTAGTGCTGGACCCAAAGACAAAATGTTAGTGTGTTCTGACATATCCCATAGAGGTTGGAATCAAGCCACACATAGTTCATGAAATGGCATGTAGTTAAACATCATGTGGTAAGGATTCCAAGAAAATGTTATCTTAGTTTAATGTCATAAATCTTAGACCATGAAGTGTATTCACCATTCACAACTTATTGTCATGAGGTGTGAAAGAGATCATAGTTTAGGGTTGTGGAGCTCAGAAAATTTATAGCTTAACATATTGAAAGATGAGGATGAGTATTTTGACATCATCTAGGATGGATATTCACTTACAAGAAGTAATTATTGAAAATATTTGCATTGTTGGGATGTGTAATAGGCTCACTATCCATAGTGAACAGAGAGGATGAACCATTGGGGTAAATCTTGTGAATGAAATAAGGTCCCTCCCATTTGGGCTCCAACTTCTGTGACTCCCTATTGGATATCATTGGTGCTCTCAGGATGATACCGTGTCACCTTATTAGAAAGAGAGAACATGTACTTTTTTATTGAATGTCCTGGATATCTTTTTTCAGATGCCTCTTTAGATTGTGCATGGCATGAAGCCTGTTCACGTCAAGCGCTTCCAGTTCCACCAGATGGATGTCGCCTACTTTTTATAGTGCATATTGATCATATATATTTGTCCATAGTGAGGGTACCTAAATATTGATGGGTAGGAGAATCTCTGTTTATTACACCAGTAAATATTGAGATTCCTTTTTTGAATTATGAGTTGTCATCTGATAACCCCAGAGATCATTGGGGAGTCTGTCCGGCCAACTCATCTTGTTCTGACGCACCATATTCTACAACATGGTAATATCACAGCAGACTGAGCTGACTGACCTAGAAAAACTATCCACATGAGGCGGTTCATAATGTATTTCATCGAATACACTCAGGTTACCAAATTTATCTCATGGTGTGGTAAGTAATGTCGCAATATTTGTACTGTGAAAACCAATTCAAGGAAGCTATTCTCAATAGAGGAATATCTAGTGTCTATATCGAGAATCATGCATATGAGAGAGTAAAAATTATTCTATTTTACCTCATTGTTCTTATGGGTTATAAGGGCATCGAGGGATCATTCCAGAGTGGTCACATAGAGGACCAATGGATTTATAGAAGTGGGCACCATCAGAACTGAAGGATGTAGTAGGTACTACTTGGTTTCCTCAAAATTATTATGAAACTCATTATCCCAATGATAGTCATAACCTTTCTTTATGAGCTAGGAAAATGTCTTACAGTTGCTAGTTAGATTTGTAATGAATCCCTGTATGTATTCTAGGTGTCCTTGAAAGATTCAAAGCTCTCGAATATTGCTCGAAAGAGGTATCTGACTAATGGACTTGATCTTTTCCAGATCGATCTCACTTCCCATAAATCTGACAATGAATCCGAGGAACTTTTCAAAGGTGACCCCAAAGGGGTACTTCAATGGGGTTTATCTTCAAATGATGGGAATGCAGGAAGCCGAACACATTCTCAATATCTCTAAGATGGTCCTAATTTGGGAAATATTTGACCACCAGATTATCCATGTAGCATTCCACCAATGTACCGAGGATCATCTTTAATATGCGGTGCATAGAATGAAAACAGGTGGAACCTACATTATTTAAACATAAAGGCATTTAATGGTAGTAGAAAGTACCATGTAATACCCAAAAGTCAGTATAATCTTCATCTTAATGGTCTGTCTGGATTTTATTATATCCCGAATACCCATCCTTGTAGGAGAGATCATATAACCTAGAGGTTGCATCAATCAATAGTTATATCATTGGGAGGGTAAAATCAACCTCCGGACCGTGACAATTGAGATCCTAAAACTCGATGCAGACTCTGATCTATTATTTTTTCATCCTGATGGAAAAAATGTTATTTAACCATATAGGTTACATGACATCATTGAAGAAGTTGGTTTTGAGAGATTATCATCGTCGACCACGACCATGGCACCATGGGAGGGGTGTATCTTTTTGGGAGTCTATATGAACCCATAACGATTTTCTAGGAGATTCAGATGGCGGATGGTGACCTGAGGATTTAGACCATGTATCTCATCATGACTCTATGAAAGTACATCATGTTACTTCTTCAGGAAATCCATGTATAACTATTGATCTTTGGTGGGTAAAATGCACTTATTAGTGATGGTTTTGGAGCTGTCTCGGTACCGATGTTCACCTATACCAATTATTCGACCATATTAGAGATTCACTATTTGAATGTGGGAGGGCATCTTCCAAATCCTCTTCTTTCTCCATAACAAGAGGATCATCGAAAAGAGGCAACTCTTCCAAGTTGACAGATCCAGATGAATATAATGGTGTCATCCTGAGCTGTGGAGTAATGTTCACATGATGTCTCCCATACTGTAGAAATCATGAAGAAGAAATATTTCGATCTGATTTCCTCATTCCTTCGAACTAAGGGGCCACGCTTGATAATATCAAATTAGTAGTGTCACATAGCTTAAACCATTTCAACCCAGACTGATGAAACAGACAAGTATGATGTATTATTATTTCCATAGGGGGAATATCCCGATACCTTATATGAGTAGGGGGCTCTGAAATCACCTGATCTTAATTTGTGAAGGAATATGAGGTGATATTCTATCATTCCATAGACTTGGGAACGTCATTACCCCTTGTCGTGGAGGCAAAAAAACATTTTCCCATTTCTGGGGTTGTGGCATCTAATTGCTGAATCGGGAAAATATAGGCTTCATCCAGATATATGCATGGGTCGTTCGTATCCATAGCATGCTCAACCACATTATCCTAAATCTCCTCATCCTTGTTCTTGTAGTTTCTATCATCTAGGTAGCAGGATTCAAAATATTCATAGGAAGACACATCACCTTGTAGTACGCCTACTCTACCAATAAAGGAGTACTTAAGTCATTTTTGATATGAGGAAGAGACTTCTGCAAACTGGTGGAGCCATGGTCTATCCATAAACGCATTTTAAACTATGTCTTGTGAGATAACCATGAACTTAGTGCTGGAAACTAGGCCACAGAATTGGGTCTTCAGTGGGATCTTTCCAACTGGTGTCTACTTTGTTTGGTTATAACCGTAAATCTTTAGGTTATAGGGGCATAGATCTATTTCAAGTAGCCCCATCTTGTGGAGTGTAAGGGCTAAGATAAGGATAAACCAAGAGCCTATGTCAACCTGACAACGATGGATCTCCACACCATTGAACTCATAGTGATGTAAAGTGGGGGGATGTGCCCATATATAGGAAAACCTTCATCTTCTCTAGATAGAGATATGATGTCCTGACATTCCACATGATTGACTATCTTAGCATAAAAGGCTTCTACGGTATCTACTTGTGTCCCCAACTGGAGGGGGCTTCTTAGTATCTCTGCAAGGGATTCACACATATCTACTAATTGGTGGATAGCCACAAGGATATAGAGCCTCGTAGTAAAGTAGGTAAGAAGATTGAGGAAATCATATTTCTATGCAACACATACACTTATACTAATAGAAGGTCGCTCTATGGAAGGAGGCATAATTGGTGCTGCAGGTTCAGCTGGTGGATTCTGGCTGGTGCTGTGAATGTCCCGCTGCTCATTAGTCGAACAGTGTTGGGTGGCTACCAGCTGACGACCATATTACTGATGTCCATCCAGAATTGAACATGTATGATCAAAGCATAGTCATTGTGGATATTCTTGGTTATGTAGTAAAAAACAGTGGTGGAGATAAATCTAATGAAATGAGATGAGGAGGATATGCATGCTGAGCTTTGCATTGGTCCTGCTATATGGTCTTGGTGTCTTGCATAGCTTAGCTGAAGCACATACCAATGAATTCTTGTGATTCATATACCCATGGCTCCATTGACACTGGTGTCAACTTGGGATGTTTGGAGGATCCTCTTGGAGCTCTTCATCTCCAAGAACCATGTAAGGGTTTACCAGCTCAACGGTATTGACTGAAGCGTACCCATGGTCATCACACGAAGAATCCACCATTTTTGGGAATATTTTAGGGGAATTCCCCATTTTCAGGGGAATGATGTATTCAAGAGTACAGTACCAATTTGGCACATGTGGAGGGATTTTTCTTCCCTT
Source organism: Viscum album (assembly GCA_963277665.1). NCBI lineage: Eukaryota > Viridiplantae > Streptophyta > Magnoliopsida > Santalales > Viscaceae > Viscum > Viscum album. The sequence goes on along the minus strand of OY728135.1, from coordinate 735,225,212 downwards.
TCTTCATCAGTGCTTTCTCTACTGATGTGGGTGTTGTTGACCCAAATGTTGTGCCTAAGGCGGTGGACCTTGGAAAAGTTGTGGATTTGTATCTGCCAGTAAAAATTCCAATTTCATGGGGGCCTATATTATTTATACAGTGATGGTCTCAACCTTGGCAGCTCTTATTGTGTGAGACACATGAGGCTATGTAAGTTCCTAATTGGTTTGTCATAAGGCTTCTTCTAAATATTGAGCTTTGTTAGAGAAATCACGTAACCCACCATAGATGTTTTGAGTTATGAGAAAAGGGACTAGTTTGGTCTTCAAATTACTCATGAACATAGTTAGTAGCTACTCCTTGGTTATTGGAATATCAAGGGAATATGTGAGGCCCTTTCACCTCGAAAAATAGTCTACTACGTGCGGCTCAGGCCTCTTCTTGCACCTGAAGAGGTCAACAATACTTATATTTTGGGTTGTGTAGTTGAACTAGTTGAGAAACTGCCTTCAATGATCCTCCCAACTAGCCACTAACCTAATGGGAATCAGTATGTTCCATAAAAATGTGGGCTTGTCTAGTGTATATAAGAGACACCAGATATTGGCGGTCTCCTTCTACGCTAGAGTTCCCAGAATGGGTCCACACTATGAAATAACATGGTTAACACACTACAGTGGATCACCCATCCCATTAAATGGGGGGAGGGTAGGGTTTTCAAAACCTGTGGGTGCTGGCATATTCTCCAACCATGGTGGATATGACTTTTCATCAGGCAGTATTGCCACCTATTGAGTTTCTTGGGCCTTGAGGCGAGCAATAAGTACAACCATAAGATCATCTAGATGAAGATTATGATCTTGATAGGGGTCCATGACCACCAATGAGTTGGCATGTTCTACAATGTTGTATGTGGTCCAATAGGCTCATGGAGTGACTGGCGTAATTACCCAAGGAGCTAGGGGAATAACCTATAGAGCATTTGGTGGGACTTCTGGAGTGGCCAACAGAACTAGAGTTGAGTCCTGAGAAAGCTTGTCATGCAATTTAGGTGGATTGGATGATGTATATCGCGGACACTTTCCATAAACACCATATTATACCCTGTCAAATGGGAATGGTGGGTGAGGTCACTAGTTGGAAAATCACCAAGGGGAAGTTGTATATTCCCCTTACCCTATTGCCCTAGTCATTGATTACCGTAATTTGGTCACCATTCCATGGTGTGCTCGGTGAGGAGCTTCTCAACCTTTTTTTCTATTCAATAAGTTGTTGGTGAAATATTGCCTTTTCATGGTCATATTCCATCTTTTTCACTGAGCCAGATGGGTCAGAGGGTTTGTCAGTCCCAATTTTCTATTTTTTTGTTGGGGTGTCAACCGAGAGGCAATAACTCAGAGGGTGTATAAAGGCCATATAATGTTATTTTTGGTGAGTATGGCCACCTAAAATATTGGTCAGGTGTTGTAATAGCTCGACAAGGTATTCCTATTCTCCAGGACTTGTCTCAGTGCCCCATTTTGGGTATATATCTGAAATAACCATGTCCATAGTGATTACTCCCGGATGTATATCATTGATATCACTGGGTGAACCAAGATGGTGTAAGATAGTACTAAAATGTAGGGAATCATACTACCTCCATCCACAAATATGGACATGTGGGGAATCCTCCTTGATAAATATGCAGAGTATAGTGAAGCTATATATTCACTATTGCTGAAGGTTCTATTGATAACTAAGGGATGTAGGGTGCTGAGCAACAGAAAGTGCATTCAAATCGACCAGGTGGAAATGCTGACCAATTTCATCGAAGTGTTCTTGGATTTTTGTGTAAGATAACCATCGATGGAGGAGACATAAGTGCATTGTCCCTATGGTTTGGTGGAATCATTCAATCTCATCGTAGAAGATGAAATCTTGGATTTTGATGTTTGTCTTTGCAATTGGGATGAACATCTATGGAAAATGTTCCATTGCAAGAATGTGCCAAACATATCTCAACTCAAACTTGGGATCTTGTCCTTGATTTCCCCACTCTTCGACTGGAGGTGGTTGTGGGACCAGTAACAACACTGAAACTAACCATTGTGGTCACAGACTAGCTGATGGAGATTATATTGTACGATCTGACAGGCCGCTGCATCTTTTGAGGTCCTTCGAAGAATGCACTGATTACACCACCACATCCCTGTAATAAGAACTAATGACCACAACTTCCTGTGTAGGTTTTTCAGTTGTGGGAAGTGGGTTAGGATGTTGCTCTTCCTCTATTGGTCCCCATAACAACTCTCTATTCTCTCTTATTGTGGTAGAGAATGATCTTATTGATGATAAGAAGGATTTCACGGTCATGCCCTAGAAAGGGGAAAAAGCTTCATCCTCATATATGTATCTTCAGAGGGATGAAATGATCTGATGGAACTCAATTTCTGTAAGGAGAGTAAGATACATCTTGTTCCTCCCCCAACCCCCAACACAGAGGATCAGGGTGATGGTTCCCTCGTCAAATCACACTCTGATTCAGAATCTGAAAAGTGGATGGGTTTTATTTTGGTTGAGGCTTCTCAGGATTCGTCCTCTAGAAGGGATAATCCACCCTCCTTCCCTGGGATGGTACTTCCGGTTATGGTAGTTTTTTGACAATGAGAGGACCTCTTCTATGAAAAACCAGGGTGCGAGGAGCACCTGTGAAATTTTCAAATGGAAGACATGAAGGACCTCTATGATTTGGGTGTTATATTTGGAGGGCCTTCACTGGAGCCTACAAGAATATGGGGATGACCTCTATGGTGGTCATTCGTAGCATGGGGAGGACCTTCAGGTCGTCCGACTCTGGTAGTTGTGGTACAAGTAGTGCCTTTTTTCTGACCGTACTGGATATGGGAAGGACCTTCATGATGACTGTAGATGAAAATGGATGTTGATTCTCCTTTTCTTCACAGAGTCTAATGACTAAAGAAGGGGAATGCCTTAGCATAAAGAGATTCTTCCTTTGAAGAAACATCAAAAATTGACAAAGGCATGAACATGGATTCCATTAAGTAAGGGCCATGCAAGTTTCATCATGGTCATGCAAGTAGACCTGCACGCCACATATTGGGCGAGCATGTGACATGTGCGCCCTATTTTATTTTCTCCTAAGGTCTTTAGTAGCCTATAAATACCCCTTGTGGAACCCCCATTTCGGGGACAAAAAATTCCAAAAGTCAGCTTTAAGCTCCCGGCACCCTAGTCTCTACTTGAAGTCTTCTGAACACTTCTAAGGTAATTTATTACCTATAATGGAAGATCTAAAGAGGGGGAACAAGTCCTATGTTTTGAAATTCACCAACACTTGCGCGCCTAAGTTTCTAACCCTTAAGGGAAAATGGCCACAATTGCATGCCGCCTTATCCCTTAAACAGAACATGTGCACCACTCTTTTGTAAGCCCTTAGGGATAATAATAAGAGCATGATCCAATCCTCACCCAATTATTACCCTATGGGTTGACCTTTGCACAAGTATACATGTCTTGGGCAAGTATACCTGCGCAAAAAATACTTATGAGCCCCAACAGGACTTGCAAGCCTACCTCTTTTTGGGTTCCCCTCTTTCTTATTCAACTCTTTTCTATAAATCCACCTCTCATCTTCAGGATTGAGCCTTCAAAACCCTCTTCAAAGTCATTTATGGCATGTTTCCTTTGATGACTTCCTTATCTGAAAGGATTTCTGTGGAACATCTCTCAAAACCTAGTGATTTACATATCTTAATGTCACTAAGGTTAGAGATTTCATTCATTCAACCTCATACATTAAGATGAGAATATCCTTTATATGGTCATCCTTTTTAGGAGTAATCCCTATGTTCCATAATTTGGTAAACCTCCTTAAGAGTAATCCCCAAGTCCTAAAACTCCTTAAAACTTTGGGGCACCCTCTCAAGAGTAAGTCCCATTCATAATTCCCTTTTGATTTGAGATTCCTTTTCAAGAGTGAGCCCTAATTCTCAAAATTCCTAACCTGGGCCTCCTTTTCAACGGTAATCCCCAGTCATAGTTCCCTTATTATGGTCATCCTCCTTAGGAATAATCCCCAATATCAAATTTCCTTAATATGGGCATCCTCCTTATGTGTAATCCCCAAGTTCCCAAATATGGGCATCCTCCTTAGGAGTAAGCCCCGAATTCCAAATTCCCTTATCCTAAGCCTCCTTCTCAAGAGTAAGCCCTATTTCTCAAGTCCCTTTAACTTGGGCCTCCTTCTCTAGAATAATCCCCTGTCATAATTTCAATTAACTAGTCCTAATTTATTTTGATTTGGGCTTCCTTCTCATGAATAAAACCCAATCACAAGTCCCCTCCTAATTTAGGCATCTTCCTTAGGAGTAAACCTCATGTTAGAGTATCCAAATCTCCATAAAGCACACATACCTTTATGGACCTTATTCCTGGTATTTTTCTCTAATGTAAGTCCTGATCTTTATCTATTTGAGAAATCATACGTACATAATCCCTATATCTTTCCTTATGACTGCATATTTCATGGCACAAATCATCACGTTTACTGATACCTCTAGTTTCTCACACCGAGCATGACACACGTGATCTTAGAGTTTAAAAGTAACCATGGCACATCTCTTCGGGTTGTAGATCATACGTAATCCCCTGTAATTCTTAATTGAACTATGTGGACTTTGATCTCTACCTTAAATGTAGAGTACGTAGGAAGACTTTCTAAAGGTTCAAGCCTATGACTCATTAATTCTCTTCTGTCCCATATGACGTTAAACTATATCTTAATTCCCGAACTATGTGGGTTTTGATTCCTTTTATATAAAATGATACATAGGTATCCCATCTTCGGGTACAATCCCAACTCTGAAACAATCCATGTCCTTATGAATGACAATAAACTTCAAGTGCCCCACTGAGTGGCTTTAAAACCAGTATGGTTATCATAATGACCAATAGATTTATATATAATGTGTTGAAGGATACCATTGACTAAGAATATCAAACAAATACAGATGATTCTCTATCGATGAAGAACCTCAAATACATATACAAGATTCTATAAATCTCATACATATCAATCATTGATTGTCAGATCTAAATAAATCTCATTTTCATAATTGGTAATTTAATAAGGATTCACGAACATAACTTAAATATATAAAGAGAGTCCTGGAGTAGACAATAATTTCCCCCAAAAAAGGTGTGATGAGTCCGACCTCCCATCCTATCGACTAATGCAAATTATTAAGCCTCATCGGTCCACAACTAATGAGCACCTACATTTGGAAAGTAGGTCCAAATGGATATAGAATCATTGGATGTTTCGAGTTCTATGAATAAACCTGTTAGAAACCGATTAGAATGTTTGAACCTTAAACGAAACAAGGTCATCCCCAATTCCAGAGGAAACATAAAATGGTGAACCCGACGTGGATCCTTAACCATGTTAAATGATGTTTTACCTATTTGTTAGGCCCATGTTTTATTCAATGTGAGGGCCAAAAAAGCAATCAATAACATATGTGGTCATACAATATTTGTAGTGGCCAAACTTATCTTGATTATGTCTATTATATCAAATAGGAACTCATTTTCTAGATCTCTCTGCGTTACAGAAATGGATTCAATAAAGTTCACACCTGTGAATGCATCCGCTGCAAATCCTGATGGATCTTCGTCCACTCTGAGGAAAACATAAACTACTCCCCATATTCAATGCTAGGTATCAAATGAACTAGTTAAGAAATACCATCGACACGGTACCATTCTGACTCTTGAGGCAGCTCGACAAGCCCTCCAGGTCAATAATTCACCCGGGTCATCCGGACAGCGATGACCAGTGATCAAGAAACAGGTGGTGCCAACCACCATCTCCAATCATTTAGGGTCGTTATCCCAGGAACACAATCACCAATCCATCCCATAGTATGAGTAGGTGAATGAGAAGGTCACTCAAGGACTTAATTCAAGGAGATATGAGTCCTTCCCGAGGGCTTCTATCAATAATCGCCGCCAGACTCGTGCGGAAGTGCGTCCTCAACATGATGAGGGTATCACCTTTAGGGATTCAACTTAGGTCCCCCAGACCCATGTCTGCAAGATGAAATGCCATAGGAGAAATCCGGTCAATAGGGAGTATGTTCTTATTTCTTCCCCCTCCGGAGAATTCCATCAAGCCAACTTGATGGCAAATAATGAGTGAGCACATACACCCGTCCGTTCTAATTCCACTGTCTAGTAGACTCATCTAGAAGCAACCCACCAATCCCACCAGGAATTTCCGGCGGAGTATTATAGGCAGTAATATACACCTATTTACAACTCATCAGTTAGTCATCAGTCTCGTCTGAATACAACCAAAGAAGATCAACAATGTAACATGGTGGCAACTGATAAGCAGGGACATACACCTATTTATAATCAACAATTCTGTCAGCAATCTCTTCATCCAGTATTGAAGGAAATTCATCAACCATATTTGATGAAGAATACACAACAGGCACATACACCTTCCAATTTTAATCAAGCCTGCCAACCGTCTCATTTGATACCACTCAGAGAAGTCAGTCGGAAAGCTCGGATGACAAATTTGGAGTAGACTCAACTCTCTTCCCCCACACAAGAGTACTATTAGAATTCACTGGCAAGAAAAGGAGTACAAGAGTAGGAACACACACCCACTCCAAGCATGGAATAGACGTATATTCCCATTCCGGCAGCTGAAGTCACCAAGAAAATTCTATCGATGGTGAAAGTGCAGAAGTAAATCCATGTTCATATTCTGGATGCTTGTCAGAATATCATAACAGCTTCAACAGCATCACAGGGAAAGAAACATAAATCTTTCCCTACCACTGGAGTGACTCATCATCATGTCACTCCGGAGCAGATACAAACCCTTCTTCCAGTCCAAGAGTGTTGTGGGGCATACTCTCCCATGTTATATGGAAAATCATGTTAGGCCCATACACCTGATTTGAATGGAGATAATCATCCTAACCTGACTATTTCTCCTAACAAGGAACATACACCTCCCCATAATAACCAATTTTTTCAACAAGTGGTTCCCAATGTGAGTAAGAAGGTGTCTACTAAAAAGACCAGTCCAACACAGTTATGAAATCAAGAGCCGATCTGTAATAAGGTACTACTCGATGCTGGAGTTCTTGATGCACTCAGAAAATTATCTATTGCAACTCAAGATTCTACTATCTCATTTCCCAATAGTGGGAACATTAATTATGAAGGTCTTCATCAGACACTTCCTCATAAAGGTTTTCTTCATGACAGTTCGGTCGATCTCGAAGTATCATCTTAGATGTGAGCCGTGATAACCCTCTGCGTGGCCAGAAGATGAAGGAGAAAAAGGTTTCATCTTTTTCTGTAACCCCACCATGGTTTTCTTCCCAATGAGGTTGAATTTAGATGTGAAATTCCTCTCCATAGTAGTAATTCACATTTCCTAGAAAATTCTTCAAGGAAAATGTAGTAACGAGAAAGCCCTCTTATCTTTAGGCACTTTCAAATGTGATGCTAGTCATGTCTGATGCTTTACCGCTAGCAGGTGAAATAGTTTCTCAGTCAGATGATAGCTCGGGGTGTAGGTCATTCTCCAAACTACCGCTAGGTCATTTATCTTCTAGTTTGATAAATTAATTATCTACCAAGCTCTAGTGTAATCAGGTAGAATAATCTGTATTGGATGATAAAGAGGAAATGCTGAATATGAGAAAACAACGGGCGAAAGGTGAAGTACCAGTCATGTTTTTTCCATTAGATGACTCTCATTATGATATTCCAGAAATGATGACGAAAGATTGTATTCATGATATTCATCTCAACATGTGGAAAACTTTTTGTCAATTGAAAAAAAATATTATCTTATGATGAATATGAAAATCATGATAAGATAATAAAAGGGTTGTAATTCCAAATTGACTTCACATCTCTCTCAGTCCCCTGATATCCGAATGCTGAAAAGCAGCAGAGAACCCTTCAACGTTCATGCCTTGACGCACTAAAAATATTGTGCAAGTTAATTTCCAAATCCCCATCTGGTATTCATATTATAGGATGGTCTTTTCATGGATCACTACATTTAACTATAATCCCCAGCCAACAAAGCCCTCCAAAAATGGTCTCATGTAATGTTATGGACCATGGATGGCCATACCCAATTGGATTTGTTTGTAATCAAAGGCTCGCTCAAGAACAAGCCACAACTAGTTCTTATTAAAGCCAAGTATACAGAGAACAAGTTGCTGAATTACTCTTGAATCAGGAAAACGAGAATATAAAACTGGCTTCTCGTTTAGAGTGTTCACATCATCAGGTGACAGAAGTGTTAGAAATCATCCTACGGTCTTTTGAGCTAGGTGATTTGAGTGGATTTTGGTTGATGCATCCAGCCAATTTCAATACTAAAGTCCGCAAGATCAGGAGAGATTTTAAGAAAGACCCAGATATAGAAGCTCAAGAACCTCCACAGCTTGCTAGACTGGGGACTCATTTAGCCCAACCCTTGGAGTCAACAAATAGGATTTGAGGACTTGAGCAGGAACAACAAGAACAACCCCAGTGCACCAGACTGGGGACTTTTTCAAATCCTCAATCCCTTCCTCAGTGAAATTGAGTCTTCTCTCGATTAGGGAACAATCCAGAAGAGGAACGAAGAGCTGAATTATTTGTAGATTACCTCCAAATTATGGTTCATCAAGAAGTTTCTAAGGGATCAACTCAATAGAAGGTAGTGTCTCATCAGGGATGTGGAAAAAGACAGTATCTTAGAAATGCCGATAGAAGGGATGCAATGCATTATGCATCAATAAATGTCATCAATGTCATTGTTTCTGGTCCTCTAAAACATGAGGCTCACTCAGAGGGATCAGATGAAGATGTTCCTTCCCAAGAGGCTGTGCACACAAAAGCCAATGAACAAGGTGTACATACAAGAAATCAAAGGCTTACGCAGAATCTAGTTATTCCTTTAAATAACCAACTTCCCCCTCTCCAAAAGGAGTCCAATAAAGAGAAAGTAAAGAATCAGGTTACATTCCACCCTCCCTCTGGAGAAGGCCAATCAATCTCACTAGAGAGAAGATTTTCACAACAGGAGGAAGAGATGAAGGAATTAATGAGGTTGAATGCAGAACTACTTCAAGGTAGTTTTCCTCCTAAGAGTGTTGTAGTCAGTCAGCCAAGGGAATTTGTTGCAGTTGCTAAGATGGATCAAGAATATCCTCCTTTACTAGTACACCCTCATATGTCTAATCTTATGGGTCATGCACAACAACAATTGGTGGCGCTACCATTAGTTGTAGTACCATCCACCACATCTGTCCAAACTCCAGTTATTGCACCAACTCAGTTCCAAGCCCAACCAGATGTTTCTCAAAAAGATAATTACTACCATTCAGTCATTAACAGCTCATTTGGAATCTATGGAAGGAAAAAGTGCACCGGTTCAAACAAAAAAGCGAGCTTACCCTGAATGGGATGATGCAATTCCTCCACCATCATATTTTACAAGTACTACATTCCCAATCTTTAATGGTTCGGGAGACCCTGAGAAACACTTAACAACTTTTTTTCTCATTGTAATCCTTTGATGGGAACCCCTCAGTAAGAAGAAGAAGTAAGATTAGGTGTGTTGTAAAGTCATTACAGGGGCATGCTTTTGTCTGGTATATAAGCTTGCAATACTAGTCAATTAATGGGTGGGAGGATCTCCATCAACAATTCCTTCTTCAATTCAGCTCAACATTGCCAAAGACAACAGTTTTTTATCGTACAAATTTCATGAAAAGGGAGAAAGAAAGAGTTTCATATTTCATTACATTCTAGAGGGGATTAACATATTCCCTAATCTTAGAACTCCCTCAAGAAGAGTTGTTTCCAATCTGTGTGAAAAAAATGCGTGATGAATTATGTACACCGATGATACCTTTGAAATACATAGAAGGGTTTTGAGACCTTACTTCGATCGCTCAGTAGATTGAAGACTCTCTTACAAAAACTAAGGATAAAACTCGTGTAATTCCATCGGCTCTAGGAAAGAGAATGGGTAAAGTAGAGAATTCTACAGTTACGCTTAAACAAACACCCGTAACTGCTTCTACCTCAAAACCTTAATCTTATAGAAGGGATCCACCTCCTGAGCATCAACAGCATAGGCCGTTTTTTCAATATGATCAAAGAGATAAAAGATGAAAACAATTTGATGAGTTTAAGAGAAAATTTTATTCTTTCTGAAATGGACAATTTCCTGGTTATTTCATTTCGGCTCTGGAAAATAATTTGGTTTAGTTTCCAAGTCCCAAAAGGACAAACAAAAAAGGAGATGAAGACCGTCTCATATATTTCCCATTTAATCAGATGTTGGGGCATCCCATTCAAGAGTGTTTTGTCATCAAAGACCTCCTAAAAAAGATGGTAGACTCAGGACAGGTAAAAATGAAAGGTTCTTTAGCTCAGGTAGCATGTGTTACTGCTACAAATCTAGAGGAAGAAGGCGAGTGGAAATAAGTAAAAAGCAAAAATGTGCAGAAATATGATGATTGGATGTTTAGAAAAATGATCAACCGAACTCATGCCATTTTACAAATCAATTGAAGAAACCAATTGTGTCTTCTGCTATGAATTCCACAGCAATACCTCCTTCATCAAAAGAAAAATCCTCAAAGGGGCGGCATAATTCAAAGAAAGTGGAACAATTAGAAGAAGATGAGATCGTGTCAAAGCCCAATTTTTCATTGAATCTGGCACATTTTATTCCATCTACTTCAAAGCCATGGGAACCGCCCCACTAAATGGTACAACCTAAATTGGATATTTAGGCAAAGTCTTCATCAGATGAAGAGTTGATTTTTTTGCTCTATTAACATGATTCACTTAATATATCCTTATTCCAGTCACAATTTTGATCTCGATGATCCTGAGTTCCCTGTATCAAACAGAGGAATTAGAGGGAGTTCCAGAGGTCTAGGATACAAATTAAGATGTAGATATCCCAGAAACAACTATTCCAATTCTACCTCTTCTAGAATAGTGTATGCAGCAGAAACTCATGGCAGAGCCCTTCAGCGGGCTCAATAAGAACATGCATGTTCTTCCATGCAAGGAAAATTCAGTCCTGGTATAGTTATTTTGGAGGATCGATTGGAAGTTACACCTTCTTCCTCTTAGTAAGTAAATAGACCTAGTCGGTCTAATCTTCCAAAGCCAAGAATATTTCCAACTCCTACCCCAATACAATATGCATCTACTTCCAAAGCATCAACTTCTAAGGTACCTACGAAACCACATGTTCCTATTGGGAAATGCAGACCTTTGGATCAAAAATATAATGTCTTCATATTTTTGGACCAAGTAACATCCAAGTTATCAATTCTAGATGCCTTGAATTTATCAAAGGATCTTCAGGAGGAACTCGTTGAGTATTTGTTAAGTCCCAAGGAATTATAAAATGAAATTATTGCAGCTGAAGTCTACCATGTAGAGAATGATCCTCCAGAATTCCATGCAGTGATATATTTTGTAGATAAAGATGAAGATGATGTTGTGCATGGACATATTATACCTTAGTATTTATCTGGAAAGGTCAATGATGTAGACATTCGAATATCTTTCATTGATAATGGTTCAGGAGTCAACCTCATCCCAATTCGTACACTTCATCGATTGGGCCATACCGAATCTGATTTATATCCTTCTACTTTGATATTTCAAGGATATGATAAAAATGAACAAGAACCCCTGGGAGAGATCACACTCAGAACTCAGTTTGGAGATCTTGTATCCAATTTAGATTTTATGGTTATTAGACATGACACATCCTTCAATATTTTGCTTGGAAGACCTTGGATACATCAACTTGTGGCTATCCGTTCATCATACCATCAATGTCTCGAATATTGTTTCAATGGAAAAATTGGGACATTATATGGTGATAAATACCCATTCAAAACATGTGAATCTCAATACATTGAGGCAGAATTCTATCACCAGGAGGGAAATGAGAAATCCACAACAAGGGATGTTACGAATGTTAATGCTCCTTATAGTTTCGAAAAGATTCCAGTAAACCCATTCATACATGTGAGTACAGATTATGTATTGCCTATCAGTCAAATTGATAGGATAGACCCAAATCCAAATACTCTTATGGAAACTTCCATAATGTCAATTATGGCAACCAAGTAGGACAACATTGGAGAAATTGGTGATTCACCAAGCAATGATGAATGCTCAAATGAAGATGTCTTCATTTCATCTACTGAGATATAGAAAGTCTATACATTGAAAATTTGGACCGAAGAAGTTATAGCAATGTCAGAGGTGAATGATGATGTCGATTCTCAATCAATCATCTCTTCTTTACCCCATGAAGACCCTCCATCATCAATAGGGTCAGAAATGGAAACTTTTTCCTCAATATGTTCAAATTTTAACATATATTCTGATCATGGAATGTCTACTACATAATCTACTATGAAGGTAGAAATAGAAGAGATAACACATATTAAAGAAGAAGGGGAATAACTTTTGTATGCTCCTCTAGCATTTGAAGAGGGTATCTCTACCACTATGGATGAACTCAGAGAAATAAACGAATGAAGATCCACACCCCACATTAATTAGTGCGGCCATGAGCCTTGAAGAGAAAGAAATGTATAATTCATTTTTAAAGAAAAATCGAGATATATTTTCTTGGAATTATACAGAAATTACAGGGCTTGATCCCGATGTTGCTACTCATCATTTGGGTTTTCCAGAAGAACGTTGAGGATTCATGCAAGCTGCAAGAAGAACACACCCAACTTATGCTTCCAAAATTGAAGCTGAAGTGGATAATCATATCAAAGATAACTTCATCAGAGAAGTTCTATATCCCAAATGGTTGGATAATAATGTCCCTATGAAAAATAAGAATGGACAAATTAGAGTTTTCATTGAATTTAGAGATCTTAATCAGCATTGTCCTAATGATGATTTTCCAATTCCGATCACAGAACTCTTAATTGATGCTACAGCTGGCTATGAATCAATTTCCTTTATGGATGGATATTATGGGTATAATCAAATCTGAATGGCTCTAGAAGATGAAGAATCTACAGCCTTCAGAGCCACTCATGATGTGTTTTGCTATCGGGTAATTCCCTTTGGCCTGAAGAATGCAGGTGCAACATATCAGCGTGCCATGCACCATATATTCAAACCCTTTTTCGGGAAATCTCTTTAATGTTATGTGGAATATTTGGTGGTTAAATCCAAACAGCGTTCTAATCACTTGGCTGATTTAGAGGTCATATTCCAGAAACTTTGACAACATAATTTGAAGATGATCCCCTTAAAATGTGCTTTTGGGGTAACCTCAGGAAAATTTCATGGCTTTGTTGTACGCCATCGTGGTATCGAAGTCGATCCTGAGAAGAAAAATTCAATCCTTGGTATGTCACCTCCTCGATATTTGAAGGAATTGAGATGAATTCCCGGACACTTGGCCTATATTCGGCGTTTCATCGCCAATTTGGTAGGAAAAACTTATCCCTTCACCAAATTGATGATGAAGGGAGTCAGTTACCAGTGGACTGAAGAATGTCAAGAAGCATTCAATATTCTCAAGAGATATCTCTTGAGTCCACCGAAATTAATGCCACCTGTTGAAGGAAGACCACTTATTATTTACGTGACAGCTTTAGAGCGGTCATTGGGTGCCTTCATTTCCTAAAAGAATGATGTTGGGAATGAAAATAGCCTTTACTATCTCAGTCAGACTATGCTTAAAGTAGAAATCCAATATTCAAGTATTGAAATGTACTGCCTAGCGTTAATCATTGCAGTTTAGAAGTTGAGACACTACCTAAAACATCATGAGGTTTAATTGGTATCTCTTAATAACTTGCTCAAATTTATCCTTAGCCGTCCAATGGTTACACGATGTTTGGTAAGGTGAGCAGTTATTTTGCATCAATTTGATATTCAGTATGTGTCTAAAAAGGCAATAAAGGTCCAAGCTCTGGCTTATTTCCTTGCTGGACATCCTTCAGTAGAAGACACATCTTTAGATACTGAACTTCCTGATGAGGAAGTATTCTCTATTCAAGATAATCTTCAAACATGGTAAATGTACATTGATGGTGCTTCCAGAAGTCCAAAAGGGAAGAAAATGGAAGATACTAAATTCAACAAAGTTGGGTTAGGAATTGTTCTCATTTCTCTAGAAAAGTAATTGCTACCCTATTTTTCCTTATTGCGGGAAGTCAATACAAATAATGAAATAGAATACCAAGATCTCATCACAGGATTAGAGATGGTGCTTCAGGCACAAGTGAATCACTTAAATGTGAAAGGTGATTCAAACCTGGTAATCAAACAAGTCAATGGGGATTATGCCATCATAAAAGAAGAGTTAATCCGTTTGTATGATTATGTTAGAGAATTAATGGCGGAATTTCCTTCGGAACTGACATTTTCTTATGTCACGCAATCACAAAATGCCTAAGCTGATGCACGAGCTAATATAGCCACAGCTCTGGCAGATCCAAATCGGGATGAGATGATCATCAATATTGCCCACAGTCATACAATTTCACCATATGTTCAAACCAGAACAGAGGAAATCAGTGAAATTAGTCCCATTCCTGAACCATATGGTCATACTACAGGATGGATGACACCAATCAAGGAATACCTTTAAAATGGAACACTCCCACCAAATAGAGATGAGAAGGAACAAATTCGGGGACATGTGGTCAATTTTACTCTCTATGACAGTCCAGATCACTTAGAAAAAATTCTCTACAAAAGAGGTTTTGATGGGGTTATCTTCAGATGCATTGATGGCAAAGATACAATGGTTGTCATGAAATAAGTACATGCAGGAGTCTGTGGTGCCCACCACTCTGGACATAGACTATCTGATCAAATTCGAAGGCTTGGATACTTTTGGCCTTCAATGATAAAAGATTGTGTTGATTTCACCAAGAAGTTTCATTCATTACAAGTACATTCCAACTTCATTCATCAACCCCCAGATTTGCTTCATACATATAAATACTCACCGTCATTTTCCAAATGGGTAATAGATGCAGTAGGACCTTACCATTCGGCTACATCCAAGTAGTTTAAGTATATCCTTACTACTACTGACTTCTTTTCCCAATGGGCAGAGGTAATACCTCTCAAAGAATTTAGTTCTAAAAGCATCGATAGCTTCATCATGTCTAACATCTTTATTAGATTTGGTGTCCCTCATACTATATTGAAGGAAAATAGCACCAACTTTGGTTTATCCGAGGTAAGGAAGTTGTATCAAGAATATGACATCACATCCAACCATTCCTCTCAGTACCATGTAGCAGACAATGGCCAAATAGAAGACTTCAACAAGACTCCTTCAAACATAAAACAAAAGATGGTGGATAAGGATAAGAAGTCATGGCCTGATAAAATTTTCCATGCTTTATGGGCTTATCGGACCACCACCCGCACTGCAACGCGGTCAACTCCATATTCATTGGTGTTTGGAACAGAAGAAGTCTTCTCCATTGAGGTTCAATTACCCTCACTCAGAGTAGCCATTTGTGATCAATAATCTACAGATGAACAATCTCAAAAGTCAATTTGATGAATTGGAATGATTAGATGAGAAAAGATTGTGCACCATGCACCACCTGAAAGTCTATCTGAATCGAATAGCATGAGCTTTCAAAAAAAAGGTCATCTTTGTTCAATCATTCAGGGAGAATTGGTATTATTTCTTTGAACTCCAATGATAAGTGGAAAGAAACCTCCTAAGCATGATGAAAAGTGGGAAGGAACTTACTCAATACATAAGGTCTACTTTAATGGAGCTTATTATTTAATCCCAATGGATAGAGAACTCATCATGACTCCAACCAATGCTAGATTTCTGATGAAGTATTTTGTATAATACAAATACATCCTCCAGTCCGTGCATATGACCTTAAACTATTTGCACTTACGTCCAACATGATGTTAAACTGTGTCATCCAACATGACGTTAAACTGTGAAAAAAGTCCCTAATACCTCCAGCAAGATGTTAAATTGCATAACTGATATCCTAGGTACATGATGCTAAACTGTGCCACACTCATCCAACATGACGTTAAACTGTGTCGTCCTCGCTATATGACGTTAAACTATACATCCATTATTTTTTCCATACTACATGACATTAAAATGCACATTTCCCCTTTCGTCCAACATGTCGTTAAACTGTATTGTCCCCATTGTCTTAGCTACAGGACACTAAACTGTATAGCACCCTTATTGTCCAACATGACGGAAAACTGTGTTCACGTCCAACATGACATTAAACTTTGTCCTTATATTTGTTCTAAAAGACGTTAAACTATACTGCTCATTTGTCTTATATGATGTAAAACTGAAAAAATCCCTTAATACGTCCTACATGACGTTAAACTGTGCATTGTTAAGGTTTTTGCTACCACTTGTTTCTCACACTGAGTATGAATCACATGATCTTAGAGTAAACTTCAACCATAACACCCTCTCTGTGCTACTAACCATGTGTAAGTCCCAATACCATTTTTTATAACGTTGTCCCCAAGAACTACTTGATCACCAATTCATTATTTAATCAAAATACGCAGACTTTGATCCTTGTCTTCTAGGCTTGGTACATTGGCAACCGCCTGAGGTTCTATCCCAAAACCAATCTCTTCACATTGGTTCACTTCTATCTCATACAATGTTGATTCGTGAAGTCACGCCTAGAACCAATATTTTTTACATGGGTTCATCATCGTCCGTGCTATATGACATTAAACTATTCACACTTTTGTCTGGTACGACAATAAACTACAGCATTCTTTGACACCCTCACCTGAGTGGGAATAATTATTTACATTGATCTCCAATCATGTTATATTCCAAGGACTATGTGCATACATGGAAATGCTCAAACCTTTAATCTTTAGTCAAACCATCATTGCATTAAAGACCCCTTTCACCCTTCACTTGTACGAACCAAATCTGTACAAAGGGTATTTAAAGAACTACGTGCGGCTTGATTCCCATCCTTATGGGATACATTAGAATGTTTGAGCATCCCTCGAATCCATCCCCAAGTCATTGGGCCTAACCCCAAACTATACTTTCAGTACCATAGCTGAAAATTCCCCCTGTGAAAACATGAATGTGGTATGAAAACCCAAGTCTTCAATCACATCAAGTTTATAACAAACACACAACATGTATTCCTCATTATGGTCCATGTTCTATGACCCTAAATGAATATCTTCTATACTCTCATCCCACACGACATTAAACTATATTTCAAGAACTACGTGCAGCTTGATTCCCATCCTTATGGGATATGTAGTGAAGTTCAGCACCTCAATTCAGGACCCAGCCACAACATTATTATGGTTTTCATCGGTCTTTGTATCTCTACATGTAACACCCCGAGATTTTATGAAAAATATTCTTTTAATTTCATTAATGTCTTGTGTTTTACACCAAGATTACCTTGCGCTATACGCAACACCGTATTATCTTGCAGTATACGCAACCCTATTCTTGGATCGTGTTACACACAATTTTGATAATAGTTATTCTACGAAACATTGAGTATATATATATTTTTTTTTTCAATGTATAAATGAAATATGGTTGGATTATGTTATATGAAACAACGAACGATTCTTTCACAACACGCAACCCTGACTTGGCTTGCATTACACGCAATCGCGACCTTCCTCAATAGCGTGTGTTGTACGCAATACCGGGTTTTAATAAACAACGATATATTATTATAATATTGTCATGAACTAGCCGTTATGAATATTATTAACTAAAATTTGAATTTTATAACATTATTATTCATCTTACACATTTTCTAGAACATGTTATAAGAACAAAATAAATTTTTCAGGTAAAATAAGTATTTTTCAAAAAATGCAGTTTTGCCGCCTTT
Source organism: Viscum album (assembly GCA_963277665.1). Taxonomy (NCBI): domain Eukaryota; kingdom Viridiplantae; phylum Streptophyta; class Magnoliopsida; order Santalales; family Viscaceae; genus Viscum; species Viscum album. Next base: position 735,207,269 of record OY728135.1, on the reverse strand, counting down.
TGATGGCGCGCCCACTTTAAATCTAGTTTTTGACATGTTTATACGTTCAATTTGACAAAATAAAATTCTTCTTTTGAATCAGGATATAAAAATTTACATTAGATAATGTTTTGATATTTTTTCGATAACTTTCATATTTTAATGAATAGTAAAAACACGCTATATTTTAATTAAAAACAACTTTTTTTCATCGTAATGTCTTATGTGGTTAAATTATAATATTAAATGGTTTTAAAGTATAAATAGAATATATATTTTTACCATTTAATATAATGTATGTCATTATCATTGATTTTACCTTGAATTCGTAGGTTAAATCAATTCAATCTTTTGCAATGTTTTAAAGAAAAACCTGTTTTCTTTCGACAACGGGATTAATTTTAATTTAATTTCTGAAACTTTTGTGTATTGAATTTGGAAAAATGGATTCCATATTTAGAATCAGTGGATCCAAATTATGTTAATAAGCTACTTTTTATTTTTGGGAATTATGAATAGTAACTACGGTAAATCTTATTTACCATAGTTAAAGGCAAATCGGGTAATTAAGGGTAAATATAATATTTTAAAATTACCCTAACAAATGTAAAAATCCTATTGGATGACTAAAAGTCGACCCATATCACCTAATGGTCGGATTAGATTCATTTAATTAAATTTGGTAAACAAAAATAATTTAATTATTATTAAAACCAAAGAAAGTGACAACATGTCACTTTCTTAAATTTTATAAGTATAATAATTTTAACTTAGTGATAAACATAATAAAACTTCGAACATGAATAGTCTCCAGAAATCTAACAAAATTATCTACATCATAAGAATTTATCTAGAATTTTTTGGGATTAAATAATTATCATTAATTGTGACACAATAGTGATGCAGAAATTATTTATCTAGTGAAAAATTAAGAATATTGTTTTTATTAAACTAATAGTGACTATAAAAGGCACAAAAACCCTGACCAAAACTTATTGGTCATTTATATTTAAACTATAATCATCCAATGGTCGAATATTTGACCATTTAGAGTCTTATACAAGCAATTCTGACACTTATATTATTTTATTTTAAATGATGCCAAAGTTGTCACCTTCATAACTTAATAAATATAACAATTTACATATTGTGATTTTAAGATGATAAATTAGAGTAAAAGTATTATTGTGAAAGGTAATATATTTATATTCATCATAGGATTTTATTTTCATTTTTTATGCAACAAATAAGTATATTAAATAATTATACAAAAATGATGTAGTAATTGTTTTATTAAGAGATAAACCAAATAAATGGTTTTAAAAATAATAAAATAAATATTATATGAACTATTTAATGTTATACACTAATTTTATAGATGCATATGACCTTTTATTAATATATTAAAGCTTTTATTTCGAACATATATTCTGTATATATTTTATTTAAATTCAAAAAAATGAATAGTGTCAAAATTGACACTATTGTTATTTTATAAAAATAACATATTATAAAATTGTTTAAAAATCACAAAAAAAATTTAAAAATTATAAATTTAAATTTATATGGTCTATATTGTTGTAAATTAAACAATTATGGAAAATTCACAACAAATAAGTAATTATTTTTTATAATTTAAAATTTAGAATTTTATTACCACAAATAATCTTAAATAGATTAAATAAGGATAAATCAAAATGATAAGGTTTAAAATAAGATCCAAACATGTCTAAATTTGATTGTTTGATGATTCTACAACCCTATCTCATATAATATTCTAATATGAGTCATTTTTGGAGGTTTTTAAGTTGGGTTAGATTTATTATAAATAAATATTTTTAAGAATTCCAAAGGTGCCCCTCTCCTCACTTATAAAAGGGCACCTCATCCCTCTCTTCCTCACACAACATTGAGCCTTCAAGCTGATCCAAAACCTGCCAAATTATCCTCTCGACTTCCCTATAAACATCCTAGAGGTTCTGGTCTTCCTCAAAGACCAATTTTAGTTCCCTAAGAGGAGGTCTCAAAGAGGTTCTTCAAAGAAGATGTAATTTCTGTTACCGATTCTTTCAACTTTATTTCTTCTTACACTTCTTCTTCTTAGGTTGTTTCATTATGAAGTAATAACATAAGTATCACTCATATACTGATATGTTATTATAAGTATGAAACAACCCTATTTCACTATCTATCCATCCTACGGAAAACAAAATCACCGCGCGTGTGTGCGTACAGAATAACGTCTCCACGCCGTGGTGTAATCTGTTTATCCACCAACTCCTTACATGGATGGGTATTATAGTTTAAAGAATAACTATACATAGTTATTATAACATCATAATAATTCTGATATATTGTATCATCCACTCCACTCCAATTCAATAATTATGGAAATGATATCATCGCTCGTGCGTACGTACGGACTACCGTCTCCACGACGCGATGAGATTCATTCTCCATGTTAACCATTTAAGAATGATTATAAAGTATATATAAGCAATAATAATGAAATATATGGAATTATAAAGATAATGGATTTATGTGTATATATATGTATGTCATGTACTTAATTCCACTCAATTCAATAAGGAAACGAAAACAGCGTTCATGCGTACGTACGGCCTACCGTCTCCATGAACAATGTATTTCATTCCATTTATCGATCCATTATATATATGTATATTCTGAATATATATTATATATAAATTATGTTTTATATTCTATAATTAAGTAATAATGATCTAAGTAATCATATGAATAATTACAAGTTAAAACACGAATGACAAATGAGACGATTTTACCCAAAACGCTACTTTAACATGAATTTACAAAAGAACGGGTAATATAAAGTCATAAGTGAACCATATATCATATAATAACAATGAATATGATTCTGTAATAAGTCAATGACATTATTTAAATCATTATACAGGAGGTTCGGACACTTACGAAGCAAATCGGACCTAAGGTAAGGGAAATATCACAATCTCATTCTTATTCGAGATTGCTTATACTTTGGTATTTACTGGGGTGTATTTTGTCATCCACATCCATGTTCCCTCAATATGTAATATTATTTCCATCCACCTACAATTGTTTAAAACCTATTTTACCCTTTGGTGAGTTTTTAATAAAAGATATGAAAGGAATCTTTTTTCGTTTTTCGTATGAGGTACTTTTTGACTTTTCCGACAAAAGTACGAAGAATGTTTTTTTAACTTATACGACACGAACAGATTTTTACGGTTTTATAAAGCCTTATTTTCATGAAGCTTCCTCCAAAATATTTCATGACTATTTTCAATAAAATATATTTCTTTTAAAATTGCATTACGTTTTTTGAAAAGTAATTGATTTTGATGAAGAAAGGATATTTTACTCAAGAATTCATTTCAAGTGTTTTATCAAAATAATTTTCCATATAAGATAACATAGGGTTCTGTTTATATCCCTTTTATTACATTGATTTGGTTATATTGGGATGGAATTATTTTTATGAATTCCTTTATCTTATATGAATTGTTTTATGATGTCACGATGTTTACGAATCCCATTTTTATTACATGGGTTATGCAATGATGTATGATTTATGATTTTGTGGCACACATAAGAATGGTATCATTATGATATGGGTGGGACCTATATCTCCCTCCAATGCATTGGGTAAATATTTTATATCCCATGAGATAGACATGGCTGGAATGGTAGGTTATACCGGTTCAGTGAAACAGGACTGAAACGAGGGTTACTCGATTCTAAAATGGACTTTGTCCACTAAGATAGTCTTGGAAATGAGTCTTGACTAACAAGAAATGATTCTCTAGGATTATGTGTGAATTCCACAAAGTTTCATGTTTTATGTTATGATTATTGTGATTACTTTTCACTGCCATGATTTACCCCATGTTATGAAATTATGATCTCCTTTGCAGGTTAAGATTTCCAAAATGTTATGTTCTTATGAATATGATGTTATTGATTTTTCTTTTGTTTACCCTTAATGAGCATTTGAGCTCACCCTTTTACGTTTTCTTTTCCCCAGGATATAAAGACAGGTTTTAGGTAAAAAAAGGTAAGATCTTTATGGGAGATGTTGAAGATCTTTCACCATGATTAGAAGATTACGTTCCGAGTTTCCAAAGACACTAAACTATTACGGTCCTTGTGTGTTTGTTTTTATTATGTATTAAGTATTCCACAAATGTAATGTAATGTCAATGTACGTCAGGCTTCGGGTCTCTAAAGTTGGTATCAGAGGAAAGGATTAGTCAAACTTTGGAAACTAGGATGCAAAAACGTTAGTGAGATCCCTAGAGATATTTATAAGGTATGTCTAGGGATGTCTCTAAGGTTAAGTATACTTATTGGTTATAGTCCTAGAATTGCGCTAAGGATATTAGAATTTAACCTAAGATGTTATATATTAAGGTTACTCCCTCTTTTATTATGTTGTTTTCCCTAGCATGATTTTTGCATCTCACATTATTCTTTTTGGGTTTAAGAAAATGGCTGCAAACAAGATGATTCACGATAATGGAGGATATAATGGACAATGGAATGATATTCTTCATGAGAAATCAAATGAAATGGGATTTGGAATCCCAAACATAATTATTATTCCAAATTAGCAATCTCATAATATGATCAATAAAGTAAAATTTGATAAGTTTCCTGACTCGGCTAATAAGAGAAAGATAGAGTTTCATGATGATTATAGAGGAAAGAAAGTTCAATTTCCCCTATGTAAATAATGTGGGAAGAGGCATCAAGGAGAATGTTTCAAAGGAACTGGAAGATGATTTGGGTGTGAAAAAGAAGGACACAAAGCAAGTAAGTGCAAAGGAAAAGGTTCAGTTAACACCAGGGATGAGGATAATGGTATTGCTACGACATCAACAATGGCTAAATGTTTTAAATTTGGAATCTACGGGCATTATGAAAACCAATGCCCTAAGGTAAAGTCTCATGAAGAGAATCAGTATGGTCGTATGGGTAGTATTTATGTTGATGATGATGAAGAGACTACAAATGATAGTTGAGATGAAAGAACTGTTGAAGCTCGGTCAATGGTTTAAGAATGTAGTGGAATGATTACATGTTTATCATGTGTAATGTTGTATAAGTAATCTCATGGTACTATGGAATAAAGAGACATCTAAGGATTGTTACACTGTCGCCTTTCCTTGAGTTTTGAAAGTGTATGATTAATGTTACCAGTATCCATGAATGTTTATTCAGATATTTTTGGAATGTAGATGATATGCGCATAATGAAGGGATAAGGAGAAAATTAAATGTTTGATAGTATTCATGAGCTCATGACTGATATAAGGAGAAGGTTATATCATGGTTTGAGTATATAGAATTTTGAGGATTTTGGTATGTGGAAAGAGTTAACTTTTAATAGCACTCATGTTTTCAATAAGGTTCAATGGGTATTCAAGAGAGTACATGATTAAGGCCTTTGAATGTTTGGAATGTGACCAACAAGATTTATCTTATGATATATGGGGATAAACGATGGTTTTAAATCTCTGAGAGTGGACTACAGTATTATGGATAATCCTAAATATTGGAATGGATTATGTTGGACATAAGTTAGTATTGTTTGTTTTTCGATATTATTGATGGGATGTTATAGTAATATAGTTTTATAAAAAGGACAACCTACAGGACGGGTGACAGCCCATTGCGTTGGACAAGGCTGTGGGAATCGAACCCACAACCGAAGTGCGACTGGCCTTTATCGCCTACCACTGGCCTACAAGAAGTCCCTGGTTAGTATAAACTAGTTTTATTTTATTATGCGGTATGATATATGAAGTATATGTTCATTTTTGGAACCATATACGATTAATCTAACCATAATATGGACTTATAACTTTTGCTAACCATTTGTTTGAAAGAGATGGAATGACCCATCATTCTATCACATGATCTACTAACACATCACGAATAACAAATTCAACTTCATTTCTTTAAGGGATGAAGTGGAAATTGTTCAATTCATGAACAATAGTGAGATTGTACCAAAATCCAGTAAGTATTTCTTCTAATTCAAAATTTTTTACTTTAGGGAAATGATATTGAAAACAAAAAATGTTGTCCTATTGATCTTATATCTGATGAATCGTATGGTACCCTAGATCATCACAAATTTATGGCTTTGCGATTGTTGGCTTTTTCATAGCCATGTTCTCTACCACTCTCCATCAGAACATGATGGTTAGATTTTTCTTCCATATCCATATTTTCACCTATGTTCTCCTACGTGGAAACCCAGTGATGAGTTAATTTGGGTAACCGTTACATTTCATACTTTAGTTTTTTAAAGCCATGTTTTGGTATTCCTTTTTATGATGTGGGTTTTTATTAAACAATCTTTCGAGTAGTAAACCATTTATAACCCTGATGAATTTCGAGGGCGAAATTCATTTTAAGGGGGGTAGAATGTAACACCCTGAGATTTTATGAAAAATATTCTTTTAATTTCATTAATGTCTTGTGTTTTACACCAAGATTACCTTGCGCTATACGCAACACCGTATTAGCTTGCAGTATACGCAGCCCTATTCTTGGATTGTGTTACACACAATTTTGATAATAGTAATTCTACGCAACATTGAGTATATATATGTATATATATTCAATGTATAAATGAAATATGGTTGGATTATGTTATATGAAACAACGAAGGATTCTTTCACAACACGCAACCCTGACTTGGCTTGCATTACACACAATCGCGACCTTCCTCGATAGCGTGTGTTGCACGCAATACCGGGTTTTAATAAACAACGATATATAATTATAATATTGTCATGAACTAGACGTTATGAATAGTATTAACTAAATTTTGAATTTTATAACCTTATTATTCATCCTAAACATTTTCTATAACATGGTATAAGAACAAAATAAATCTTTCAGGTAAAATAAGTATTTTTCAAAAAATGCAGTTTTGCCGCCTTTTGATGGCGCACCCACTTTAAATCTAGTTTTGGACATGTTTATAAGTTCAATTTGACAAAAGAAAATTCTACTTTTGAATCAGGATATAAAAATTTACATTAGATAACGTTTTGATATTTTTTCGATAACTTTCATATTTTAATGAATAGTAAAAACACGCTATATTTTAATTAAAAACAACTTTTTTCATCGTAATATCTTATGTGGTTAAATTATAATATTTAATGGTTTTAAAGTATAAATAGAATATATATTTTTACAATTTAATATAATGTATGTCATTATCATTGATTTTACCTTGAATTCGTAGGTTAAATCAATTCAATCTTTTGAAATGTTTTAATGAAAAACCCGTTTTCTTTCGACAACGGGATTAATTTTAATTTAATTTCTACAACTTTGGTGTATTGAATTTGGAAAAATGGATTCCATACTTGGAATCAGTGGATCCAAATTATGTTAATAAGCTACTTTTTATTTTTGGGAATTATGAATAGTAACTACTGTAAATCTTATTTACCATAGTTAAAGGTAAATCGGGTAATTAAGGGTAAATATAATATTTTAAAATTACCCTAAAAAATGTAAAAATCCTATTGGATGACTAAAAGTCGACCCATATCACCTAAGGGTCATATTAGATTCATTTAATTAAATTTGGTTCACAAAGATAATTTAATTATTATTAAAACCAAAGAAAGTGACAACATGTCACTTTGTTAAATCTTATAAGTATAATAATTTTAACATAGTGATAAACATCATAAAACTTCGAACATGAATATTATCCAGAAAGATAACAAAATTATCTACATCATGAGAATTTATCTAGAATTTTTTGGGATTAAATAATTATCATTAATTGTGACACAATAGTGATGCAGAAATTATTTATCTGGTGAAAAATTAATGAATATAGATTTTATTAAACTAATAGTGACCCTAAAAGGCACAAAAACCTGACCAAAACTTATTGGTCATGTACATTTAAACTATAATCATCCAATGGTCGAATATTTGACCATTTGGAGTCTTATAAAATTAATTATGACACTTATATTATTTTATTTTAAATGATTCCAAAGTTGTCACCTCCATAATTTAATAAATATAACAATTTAAATATTGTTATTTTCAGATGATAAATTCTACTAAAAGTATTATTGTGAAAGGTAATATATTTATATTCATCATAGGATTTTATTTTAAATTTTTATGCAACAAATAAGTATATTAAATAATTATAGACAAATGATGTAGTAATTGTTTTATTAAGAGATAAACCAAATAAATGGTTTTAAAAATAATAAAATAAATATTATATGAACTATTTAATGTGATCCACTAATTTTATAAAAACATATGACCTTTTATTAATATATTAAAGCTTTTAGTTCGAACATATGTTCTGTATATATTTTATTTAAATTCAAATAAATGAATAGTGTCAAAATTGACACTATTGTTATTTTATAAAAATAACATATTATAAAATTGTTTAAAAATCACAAAAATATTTAAAAATTATAAATTTAAATTTATATGGTCTATAATGTTATAAATTAAACAATTATGGAAAATTCCCAACAAATAAGTAGTTATTTGTTCTAATTTAAAATTTAGAATTTTATTACCACAAATAAACTTAAATAGATTAAATAAGGATAAATCAAAATGATAAGGTTTAAAATAAGATCCAAACATGTATAAATTTGATTGGTTGATGAGACTACAACCCTATATCATCTAATATTCGAATATGAGTCATTTTTGGAGGTTTTTAAGTGGGGTTAGATTTATTATAAATTAATATTTTTAAGAATTCCAAAGGTGCCCCTCTCCTCCCTTATAAAAGGGCACCACCTCCCTCTCTTCCTCACACAACTTTGAGCATTCAAGCTCGGCCAACCCCTACCAAATTCTCCTCTCCACTTCCCTAGAAACATCCTAGAGGTTCTGGTCTTCCTCAAAGACCAATTTTAGTTCCCTAAGAGGAGGTCTCAAAGAGGTGCTTCAAAGAAGAGGTAATTTCCGTTACCGATTCTTTCAACTTTATTTCTTCTTGCACTTATTCTTCTTAGGTTGTTTCATTATGAAGTAATAAGATAAGTATCATTCATATAATGATATGTTATTATAAGTATGAAACAACCCTATTTCAACATCTATCCATCCTACGGAAAACAGAATCACCGCGCGTGCGTACGTACAGAATACCGTCTCCACGCCGTGGTGTAATCTATTTTTCCACCAACACCTTACATGGATTGGTATTATGGTGTAAATAATAACTATACATTGTTATTATAACATCATAATGATTCTGATATATTGTATCATCCACTCCAATTCAATTCAATAATTATGGAAATGATATCATCGCTCGTGTGTACGTACGAACTACCCTCTCCACGACGCGATGAGATTCATTCTCCATGTTAACCATTTAAGAATGATTATAAAGTATATATAAGAAATAATAATGAAATATATGGAATTATAAAGCTACTGGATTTATGTGTATATATATGTATTTCATCTACTTAATTCCACTCAATTCAATAAGGAAACGAAAATTGCGTTCATGCGTACGTACGGCCTACCGTCTCCATGAACAGTGTATTTCTTTCGATTTATCGATCCATTATATATATGTATATTATGAATATATATTATATATAAATTATGTTTTATTTTTATAATTAAGTAATAATGATCTAAGTAATCATATGAATAATTACATGTTAAAACACAAACGACAAATGAGACGATTTTACCCAAAACGCTACTTTAACATGAATTTACAAAAGAACGGGTAATATAAAGTCATAAGTGAACCATATATGATATAATAACAATGAATATGATTCTGTAATAAGTCAATGACATTATTTAAATCATTATACAGGAGGTTCGGACACTTACGAAGCAAATCGGACCTAAGGTAAGGGAAATATCACAATCTCATTCTTATCCGAGATTGCTTATATTTTGGTATTTACTGGGGTGTATTTTATCATCCACATCCATATTCCCTCGATATGTAATATTATTTCCATCCACCTACAATTGTTTAAAACCTATTTTACCCTTCGGTGAGTTTTTAGTAAAAGATATGAAAGGAATCTTTTTTCGTTTTTCGTACGAGGTACTTTTTGACTTTTCCGACAAAAGTACGAAGAATGTTTTTTTAACTTATACGGCACGAACGGATTTTTACGGTTTTATAAAGCCTTATTTTCATGAAGCTTCCTCCAAAAGATTTCATGTCTATTTTCAATAAAATATCTTTCTTTTAAAATTGCATGGCGTTTTGTGAAAAGTAATTGATTTTGAAGAAGAAATGATATTTTCCTCAAGATTTCATTTCAAGTGTTTTATCAAAATTATTTTCCATCTAAGATAACATAGGGTTTTGTTTCTATCCCTATTATTAAATTGATTTGGTTATGTTGCGATGGAATTATTTTTATGAATTCCTTTATCTTATATGAATTGTTTTATGATGTCACGATGTTTACGAATCCCATTTTTATTACATGGGTTATGCAATGATGTATGATTTATGATTTTGTGGCACAAATAATAATGGTATCATTATGAGATGGGTGGGACCTATATCTCACTCCAATGCATTGGGTAAAGATTTTATATCCCATCAGATAGACATGGATGGAATGGTAGGTTATACCGGTTCAGTGAAACAGGACTGAAACCAGGGTTACTCGATTCAGAAATGGAATTTGTCCACTAAGATAGTCTTGGCAATGAGTCTTGACTAACAAGAAATGATTTTATATGATTATGTGTGAATTCCACAAAGTTTTATGTTTTAAGTTATGATTATTGTGATTAAATTTCACTACCATGATTTACCCCATGTTATGAAATTATGATCTCCTTTGCAGGTTAAGATTTCCAAAATGTTATGTTCTTATGAATATGATGTGATTGATTTTTCTATTGTTTACCCTTACTAAGAATTTGAGCTCACCCTTTTATGTTTTCTTTTCCCCAGGATATAAAGAAAGGTTTTAGGTAAGAAAAAGAATGGAAGATCTTTATGGGAGATGTTGAAGATCTTTCACCATGATTAGAAGATTACGTTCCGAGTTTCCAAAGACACTAAACTATTACGGTCCTTGTGTGTTTGTTTTTCTTATGTATTAAGTATTCCACAAATGTAATGTAATTTCAATGTACGTCAGGCTTCGGGTATCTACACTACATGCATTGGACTATGCCCTTTTTGATGTTTCATAATCCTAAACTTAAATACTTCCAGATCTTCATAACCATTTTCTTTACTTCTTTTCACAAAAATTTTGATACCCGAGAGTTATTTTCCTTGACCATGAAGTACGTTCCCTTAGGAAGCCTTGCATAAATAGTCTACATAACAGACCTATCATCCAAAAGATGCTATTATTTGACTATGCAGCCACTGCCCTTAGATGGACATGCATAATTCAACCCCCTAATGGGGTTTTCAAATAGTGGTATCTTCTTTCTTGGGAGGAATCCCTCTTTTTTCCTTATTTGTCATAACGACAATATGTATGGATCCGCAAAAATAGTCATCCTTAACATATTTTTCCCATACTCTTTTTCATGATATGAAAGTGTTCATGTTTATGGTTCATATTTCCCTTCCCTACATTTAGGTTAGACCTTTGCAGGAGTGACATTCATCCAATTCTTTGATAATCCTAATTGGAAATATCCTCTTTTTATTCAAGTACCTCTCTCCATATAGCAGACTCTATGCTTTGGAAAATTTGAATCTCCATAAACTTTCACTAGCTTATTAGCAATAGAAATGTAAAATATCTAGGAGTTATTTTGCTTGACTATGAAACACATTCCCTTAGGAGGCCTTGCATAAGTAGTCTAAATAACAGACCTTTCAGCCAAAAGATACTATTATTTGACTACACAGCCAATACCCTTAAGTGGCCCTACATAATTCAACCCTCTAACGGGTTTGTTATATAGTGGTAAATTCATTCATGGGAAATACTTCTTCTAATGCCTTTTATCCCTTTTTTCATATCATTCCTCAGATTCAAATTTTCTTAAGTCGTAGTTTACATTTTCCCCCATACATGAATATGGTAACATGTTTTTAGATAAATTATCAAGTAATTGAGTCAATTTTAATCTATTTGGTAAAATCTATTTCGACCTTAAACCTTAGCCTTTTTATGTCTGGCGTACATGACTTAAAACTTCCCACAAAAGACAAGGGAACTCTAAAAAAAAGTCAATCCCTAGCCCACTAAACATACATTTTGTATGATTTAGGTAATATTGAGCAATAAAAGTTTCAAAGTTTGTAGGGTTATTTATAATAATCCTAGCAAAAATCAAGCTATGCTTACTAGGCCCATTGGCTTAGGTAATTTTTTTTAAAGTAGGTAGAAAAATAATGCAAGAACAAATGATTGAAGATGAAAGTGTCTTTCATTGATGCACAAGAGTTATAATGACATCCATAGATTATATTCTCTTCTCTTTTCCAAGAATTACAAGAGGCTATCAACATAACTCATCATTTGATTTACGGCATCCCGAGAATCATCAGCAGCCACTTGAAGTTCATGAACGCGACAAACTTCAATCTTTTCACCTTAATGGAGTGCTTTCATGGCATCTTCATTGGATTTCAGACCATTCGTTTGAACTCATTCCAGTGAATTGTTAAGATGGTTAAGTTCCCTAGTAACAGCATCTAACTGTTGCTGGAGGTGCATCTACTGGACAACTTTCTCCTTGATCTTATGCTTCAACTCCTTCAACTTGGCAGCATGATCAGCCTCAGCTCGGGACACTATAGCCTCAAATTCACTGATATTGGCCAACAGTCTCACTCTGGTCAGGTCTTGACGGTACCTCTACTCCTACTCACTTCTTAAGATGACTTGTTTCACCGCGGCATGGATCTCTTGATATCCAAAACCGCCAAGTCCCAACATGAAGAACAGGGATGACCGTCGTAGGATCTTCAAAGACAGCTCCTCAAGAGGCACATCAGATATGATCTTCCATATGTTATTCCATGCCTTGCGTCATGAAAATTGGAGTGCCTTTTGTACTTCTGGGTCTGTCTCAGCATCACTGTCACAAGGGGGAATATAATCTGGGATTAATTCACTTAGAGAAGTGCCCTATTCTACTCCTTCCCCCTAACCTTGTTATTCCACATTCTATTCCCAGTGGGGCCGAGGCTGAGACTTCACCTCCAGATCTATCCACTGAAATTGACGGCCCTGCATAGTCAATTGAAATTTTTTGGTTAGTTTCAATGAATGAAAAAAGTTGATTAAGTTGTCAAGTACAACCACAAATATTGTTATCTATTACCCAACGGTAGATCAACGGTAGGAGAAGGCTCCTCCTTGTCTTTCCTAGCTTCAACAAGATTTTCAGGATGAGTTTTAGGATGCTCTACTAGGTTCAGCTCCACTTGATCTAGTGTCTCTACAATAGTAGGGTTGTCCATACCCACTTCAGGCATTGGCAGTTCAACAGATTTCTCAGATGGAACTACACATTTCTAACCAATCATGGTTAGAGATGTAATACGAAGTTATTTTAAGAGGACAAGGGATAACACTCACGTAAAACATCTTCAAAATTAAATGTTAATTTAACATGATCTAAAAAGTATTCAAAAGATGCACCAAGTTTCATCATTTCATCCAATGATATATCGGATTCCTAGTTTGTATCACTAGTGGGAGCATTTGATGTGTCTTCTTGGTGACCTTCATCTTGTGGCCTCTGACCCAAGATAGTTTCTTCTGATAAAATTATTGCATGAGTTGCAGTGGCCACGAATTTCTCTTGTGCATGGCTTGAACCTAAAGTATCACAGAATGGAAGTCAGTTGATGTTTTCATTCAACATCTTATAAAGCATTGTTAATTTACCAGAAGCAGGCTCTTCTCTCCTTGCAGCAACAGTAGGAGTGATACTAGGAATAGACGCTGACTCTTCTCCAGGAGCATCCAAGTCAGCCTGAACTTGTTATTGTTCACTAGCACACTTTGTCGTCCTCAAAGGAGTGTCAGTCCTCTATGTTAAAGGTGAAATTAATAAAGCCCATGCAATCCCATGAAGTATGAGAAATATTTTCATGGGTTAAGACTCATGATTGTCTGAAGGACTTAACACTACTGATGAAGAATTTATATGTGGACTTCTTCCTTAGATGCATTTGCATCTTTGGCTTTTTGGGAGTGATGACATCATCATCTCCAAATACATGAATTGGAGAATGAAGAGCAATATCTAACTCCTCCTCCATGGCTTACTGGCCTGGATATACCTCAGCTGGCTCGTGAGTAGATTCATTAGCCCCAATGGAATTAGCACTAGGGCTATACAATGGTGAGGGAACCTTAGCAGTTCATTTCTTTGCAAGTTTCAAGATGAAGAAAGTAATTTCCTTGAGTAATAAATCATTAACTGGAATCAAGTTACAAAAAAAATAAGGAAAGAGACTTACTTCTTCAGGAGACATGTAATCTTGCCACTCCTCATCTCTGGAAGCACCAGTCCCCTCAGTGGTGCCACGATCTATCATTTCCTTCACCCGCTTGGTGACAGGAATGGAATCATCAGTGGCATATATGAGCATCTCTAGCTCTATGATGTAAACTCGAACTTCATTAGGGTTATCCTTGAAATGGATGTCGATGGAGGCTCGAAGATTCCCTATTCTAGGTATGTGTAGTCCCTTGCACAAATCCCACCAGGAAATTTCAGCATCGCAATTTAAACTCTGCAATATCTAGATAGCCTCAGGTCATAAATATTCAGCATGTGTTCCAGAAGGCTGCGAGGAGGGTCCTACAATCTTAGACTTCAGCTTCTTCCCAGCTCTTGCAACCATAGATAAAGGATATGAAAATAAAACTTGTTGCTCTATGAAGTAGTGGAGATTAAATTTCCCCAAGGAACTAACTCACTAGGAGTCGATGGAGTTGGTCTCTTGATTCGGGCAGGAAGATTATATCTGGCACGAGGTTGCTTTGACACATGTCGTGCCTCATCATCCCCATCATGGGAATCTGGTGAGTCTGCCCTGGGTGAGGAACCTGGTGAATCTGCTCTAGGTGGGGAAGAGTAACCTTCTATATTAAGGGTTTCCTTCTCTATAGTTCTGTTCTTTTTCCCCACCTTATGAACAAGATGATTTACCACCCCTTTCGGGTATGATTCTATCCAGTTCTTGGAATACCAGGTAGTCAATTTACTCACCGCTTTAACAATTGGTAGATCAAACACTCCTCCGTTCTTCTATATAGATGTTAGTAACCATAGTCGTCAGGAAACCATTTCATGCTTCTCTGACCTGAAATGCATATCAGGGGATACAATAGTTTTCTACAGACACATTAATTGGCGTGCAAATCTGTATGGAGCATAGGCCTCACATATAATCTCTCCATCAATCCCAGTGGCCAATACACCATCTCTGCAAGCCAGCATGTATGACCTCAATTCTAGGCTATCTATTCCATCATCAACAAACTTCCCAGTTGGTGGGTTTCCAGAAGGAAAAAAATTGAATTCATTGAACATGCTCAGCATCACCTTCATATCATAGGGGTTGAGGGATAATAGGTCAACTCCAGAAAATGCTTACACAGATGGCCTGAAAGAAATTCCAGGAACCAATACTATGTTCTGTACAGCATATGTCATGAAATGAGTGGCGATCCATCCCAAAAAAACATGGAATGGTCCCACTATTCTCAAATGAGACTTACCCATAAAGACATGGAGTAGTCTCTTGTGAATCTTCAACAAAATGGGGGTGGCCAACACAACCATTCTCTTCTCAGCCAACTTGGCTGCCACAACGAAGGTCCTCGACCTAATGCCTCCCTTAGAATAACTAACTTGAAAAAGTTAATCACTGAGCCACAAGGCTAAGAAGCCCTCCAGATGGGTCTTTTTTTGGATTCTATGATCCACTTTGTACCCCCACTTCTCAAATTCTCCTTCTTCCAAGGTCAGTCAGAATGTGCCAAAAGCACCCCTCTTCTCTATTCTGGGGCAGGTAGTATGACAAGTACAGATGGGCCCCTTCACCTCCTTCTTGGTAATAAACATATCCATCCACTCTTAGGGATGAATATACTTTCTAGAATGAGATCTGGAGGTCTTTGAGTTCTATATCTTGTAGAAACTTTTCAATAATTCCCAAGAAAAAGTCGGAGTCTTCTCCGAATCATTCCAAGTCACCTTGGGGGGGGAAGAATTCATCATACATATCACCCAAAATTGGAGCCGCCGAGATCTTGTAGACATCCCACAGACTAACACCTACATCTCCATGAATCATATAGAAAGAATTAGTTTTTTGGCTCCAACAGCTGATTAACTCCGGCACAAAGTCATCATTCTTATAGATATATGTCTGCCCAGCCCAGACGACTTCATATATTTTATCTCCTTTCAAATCCTCGAAAAACTCTGCACAGTTTTGTCGCACCCAATATTGCCACATCCTTGTTAGCTTTACACCTCCTCCAGAACAAAAGTCCCAAATATTCTCCCAGCCATTGGATTGATCCCTCTAAGAATTTCGGAAGATTGAAGGATAACAATGTGGTTTCAGATCAGGCCTGTAAGGTTTCAGATCTAGGGAACATGGGCTATAATGCATTATATAGGCTTTCTCCACTATTCCAGTATTTACAAATGATCCTCCCATTAAGACATTTTCTAATGCAAAATTGGGGTACGTCTGAAACCAAGAATGCAGAAGATAAATCTTTGCCTCTGGAATGTTGACTTCTTGCAGATGAGCATGCCCATACAGAGGCAAGTAGATGCTCTGTGGAAAATTAAGATGATACTTCTTCAAGTACTTGGCCAAATATGGGAGAGTGATGCCATAGATATCATAGTAATCATGGCCAACAATATCCATCATATCATCAATTCTCTTTCTCACCAGTTCATCAGACGTTCCAAATTTTTTGGGAGCCATTTAATCTGCACAAAGGTCAAATAATTAACTTTAATGTAAGTTTATATTTCATAAAATTTGTAAAGAAAAGTGAAAAAATGGCTAATTCATTAAGGAGAGAAAGTCCAATTTTGGCACGCAAGTATAACTGTGTCGTGCATGTTTTGGCCTGTAGGTATTACTGCATAAGTCCAAATACCTCTGCAGAAGCGCGACACGAAAAGAAGCAATGAACAACATAAAACAAGTCACTTGCACGATGAAAGAAACCTGCACGACGAGAGCTCAGAAGCGTTCAAAGAAGGGTGCATTGCGTTATAATGAGGCACATATTTATAGGCCAGGACACACCCCTACGCGCCGCAGCCTGCGCGACTCTAACCTGCGTGCCGCTACCTGTGTGCTCAAAAATTTCCCGCTGCCCTTCCTTGGTTTTCTCCTTTACCTCAGAGTCAAATCCTCCTTCCTTTTGGATCCATCTCCGAGGGGGGAATTTTGCTGAGTCTCCATTTCCTCACAGAGTCTAATGACTTAAGAAGGGGAATACCATAGCATAAAGTGATTCATCCTTTGAGGAAACATCAAAAATTGAAAAAGGCTTGAACAAGGATTCCATTATGTTAGGGCCGCGCAAGTTTCATCATGGTCGCCCAATTAGACCTGCGCGCCACATATTGGACAGGCAGGTGACTTGTTCACAAAATTTGATTTCGCCCAAGGTCTTCAATAGCCTATAAATACTCCTTGTGGGGCCCCCATTTCGAGGAAAAAAAATTCCAAAAGACAGATTTAAGCTCCCGACGCCCTATTCTCTACTTGAAGTCTTCCGAACACTTCTAAGGTAATTTCTTACCTATAATGGAAGATGTTAAGAGGGGGAACAAGGCATAAGTGTTGAAATTCACCAACACTTGCACACCTAAGTGCCTAACCCTTAAGGGAAAATGGCCACACTGGCGCGCCACCTTTTCCCTTCAACAGAATATGCACGCCACTCTTTTGGAAGCCCATAGGGATAATACTATGGGCTTGAGCCAAGCCTCTCCCAAGTGTTACCCTATGGCTTAACCATCATGCAAGTATAAATGTGTCACACAAGTATACCTGCATGACCAATACTTGTGTACCCCAACAGGACTTGCGCGCCTACCTCTTTTTGGGTGCCCCTCCTACTTATTAAACTCTTTTCTTTAAATCCACATCTCCTCTTCAAGATTTAGCCTTCAAAACCCTCTTCAAAGTCATTTATGTCATGGTTCCTTTTTTGGATTCCTTATCTGAAAGGAATTGTGTAGAACATCTCTCAAAACCTAGTGATTTTCATATCTTTATGTCATTGAGGTTAGATATTTCATTCATTCAACCTAATCCTTTTATATGAGAAGATCCTTAAAATGGGAATCCTTCTTAGGAGTAAGCACGAAGTTCCCTAATTTGGAAATCCTCCTTAGGAGTAAGCCCCAAGTCTGAAAACTCTTTAAATCTTTGGGCCTCCCTATCAGGAGTAAGTCCCAATCATAATTCCCTTTTGATTTAAGCTTCCTTTTCAGGACTGAGCACTAATTCTCAAATTTTCTAACCTAGTATCCCTTTTCAGGGGAAAGCACCAGTCATAGTTCCCTTAATATGGGCATCCTCCTTAGGAATAATCCCCAATATCATGTTTCCTTAATATGGACATACTTTTCAAGAGTAATCACCGAGTTCCCAAATATAGGAATCCTCCTTAAGAGTAAGCCCCAAATTCCAAAATCCCTTTATGTGGGCTTCCTTCTTAGTAGTAAGCCCTAGTTCTCAAGTCCCTTTAACCTGGGCCTCCTTCTCATGAAAAAGCCCAAGTCATAATTTCTCTTAACCAGTCCTAATTTCTTTTGATTTGGGCATCCTTCTTAGGAATAAAACCCAATCACAAGCCACCTCCTAATTTTGGAATCTTCCTCAGAAGGAAACCCCAAGTTAAAGTATCCAAATCTCCATAAAGCACATATACCTGTTGAGTCAATAAGGTTTTCCTTATGAATTTTCCATTCCTTCTTGTTTTGTAAATCACAAACACCCTATCTTTAAGAAAATCGCTTTTATAAGGAAAATTGTTTTCTTAAGGAAAATTGCTTTTATAAGGAAAATTGCTTTCTTAAGGAAAATCGCTTTTATAAGAAAAATTATCCTTATCTTATTTTCATCCATATTTTTCTTAAGTATGAAATTCGGATTCATTTCTATTTTCTCGAAATCATTGAAACTTTGATATAAAGCATTCTATTTTAGGATTCGAATTCTGGATAAGAACTATAAGGAAGTTTCATTCCGAATTCCAGATATGAACTCTGTCTAAGTTCTATTCCAGATTCAGGATACGAATTCTGGAGAAGAATTCTCATTACGAATTCCAAGGAAGAATTCTCATTACGAATTCTAATGACGAAATCTCATTCTGAATTCCCATTACGAATCCTGATGATGAATTCTCATTACGAATTCTGATGACAAATTCTCATTACGAATCCTGATGATTAATTCTCATTACGAATTCTGATGACGAATTCTCATTACGAATCCTGATGATGAATTCTTATTATGATTTCTGATGATGAATTCTTATTCCGAATTTGCATTCCAAATTCACCTATTAAATAGAATCTGACTATCTTTGTTCTATACACTTTGAATTAATTCAGACTCCGAAAAATATTTTGGTTAGACTCCGAACTTATATTCTACTTACACTTCTATAATTTGTCTACTCTTTATTATTTTCATTACACTCCGAACTTTCACTCCGAAGTTTTCATTCCAAACTTTTATATTAGAGTTTAAAACGATTTCGTATATTCTGTTACATTTGTTTTGTTATAAAACGATGTCGTCTGTTTTGTTATAAACTAACCGTTGTCTAAGTGACACGTGTACAGGTCCCTCCGATCATTAAGGAAAATATGACCGTTGGAGAAGGAGCCGACCTTACCTATAAATAGGAGCTCATTTGAAAGAGCTCGTTGCATATAACTGATGAAAGTGCTGAAAGGCTGACTAATTTGCTTGAAGTGATTTCTAGAGAGAGAGGCTCTTATTAACTCTCAAAAGCTTCGTGCGACTCCGAATGTTGGTGATTACATTCGAGGGCTTCCGGGGATTGGAAGACAGAGGGGCCGACTACCTTGAAGTTCGAGGGCTTCCTTGCTGAGGAAGACAGAGGTTGCGAACTACCTTGAAGTTGAGGGCTTGCGGGGATAGCAAGACAGAGACTCCGATCTTCGTATCGAGGGCTTACCCTGGTGTGGGTAAGACATACTTGCTTGAAAGTATAAATCAAGGGACCTTTATCCAAGGTTGTTGGATACCCTTCTCTTTGGGTTAAAAGACTTATATCTTGTTACTAGTAGTTTTACTACATGTTTTTTATTCCGCTGCTTTTTTAATATAAGGAAAGTATAACTTTATTATACTTCCTTATTTGTACTCTGTTTCATTTAGATTCTATACGCTTTAAGGTAGAATATCATATTGTAATCTTTTGTTAAGTTTCAACTTCCGGAACCATATTTCCGGAATCTACTTTCAGAATCTCTTTCCTAGTTTGCATTCGAGGTTAAGAGGTGTTGTGAATTTGCTTAGTTTAACTTTGTTAAGCTTAGCCTTTTCCATTTCTTAAGGAAAACATAGTTATTCTTAACTAACTTTAAAGGTTCCAAAGGAATTTTTAAAGTATACAATTCACCCCCCCTCTTGTATATTGAGCATCTACATCACTATTTCGATCCTACAATTGGTATCAGAGGTTGGAAACCTTTTACTCTATACCAATCTTACATTTGGTATCAAAGGAGGTCACTGAAATACTTGTACTCACATACAAGTTTTTCTTGCTCACTTTTCTCATTTCAAGCTTTTCCCATTCCGAACTTTGTTATTAAGATTCTTTTGCTACTAACGAGTTTTTTTGCAATATTATTTCTAGTATGGCAGGAATTAATGTTGGTTCAATTGACAATCTAAATCCGACAAGAACACCTATATTTGATGGTAATGACTATGAATACTAGAGAGATCGTATGAAGACTTTTGTTATCAATACTGGAGTAGACAACTTTGTTATGCTTACTGGTGATTATAAAATTCTTGACAAGGAAGTCAGAACTTTTACTAAAGAGGAAAAGCAAGAATATCAACTAAACTATAAGGTACGCAACACTTTACTATGTTAAATGACCAGAAATATATATAGCCAAATTTCTTCTTGTGAAGCAGCTAACTGTATATGGAAGAAGTTAGAGGTTACACACTTTGGGACATCTAAAGTGATTGAGACTAGAAGAGCTATGCTTAGTGTTGAATATCATGGCTTCAATTTTCCTTATGGAGAACCTATCTGTAAAGTTCAACAAAGATTTATGACTATCGTCAACATTCTACAATCTATGGGTGAGAAAGGTTTAGATGATGAAGCTCTTGTGGACAAGATCATTGATGTTATGCCCAATGAGTGGGAATCGAAAAGAACAGATATAGATGAGAACAATAAGGTCACTCAAATTACTCTTGATGAATTATTCGGAAGTCTTCTACAACATGAAACAAGAATGAAGAGAGATGCTGACAACATCAAGAAGAAGAATGGAAATGGTACTGTGGCTTTTACTACAACTTCAAATCAGATTAAAGCTAAGACTCCTGAGAGAGTAACCAGATCCAAGTCTAAGAAAGTCATTTTCCAATCCGAATCTAGTGAGAGTGAAGTCTCATAAAGTGAATTAGCCAATCTTGCTTGAAGGATGAACAAGATAGCCGGCCAGAGAAATTTTCAATCTAAGTATAAGAAAAAGGAAAGGAAAGATAAGAAAGATGGAGAAGTTACTTGTTATGAATGCAAAAGAGCTGGACATATTAGACCAGATTGCCCTATGCTCAAAAAGAAAGAGAGGAAGGAAAGACATTCAAACAGGAATAGAAAGAAGTATTATAAAGCTAAAGCTAAGAATGTTCTGAAAGCTAATGACACCTGGAGTGCCAGTAGTGGTGACTCTTCAGATGAATCTTCTGATTATGAATCATCAGGACAGAAGAAGCTTGGTCATATAGCCAGATTACCTATTGATAATCATTGTCTTATGGCTAAGGTACGAAATGCTGAATCTTTGACCAATGTTTCATTAAATTCTAATGATAGTAAGTATTATAACTCTTCTGATGAAGAATCATCTTCTGATGAAGAAAATACTTTACCTACTTATGAAGAATTCTCTTGGTTTGCTGAACTTCTTGAGATTGAAAATTCCAAACTCAACAAGAAACTTAACAAGGCAAACTCTAGGAATTCTATTCTTACAAAAGAGATATCAGATCTTTCTAAAGATCTTGATAAGAAAAATGCTGATTTTGAAAATATTTCAAAAAATCTTGAGGAAGTAAGTTCTGAGAAGAACAAACTTTCCAAAGAATTAGAAAAAGTAATTTCTAATAAAAATGTTTTCGAGTCTAACTCTAGTTCTAAAACTAATGATTTTGAGGATAAAAACTTGGTTGTAAAACTCAAGTCCGAAATTTTTTCCTTAAAGAAGTGTTTAACAAACTTTACCCATGGTAAAGAAAATTTTGATAAGATGTATTCCCAAATACGACCTTTAAGAAATAAATCTGGATTTGGTTATACCCATGCAAAACCTATTTCCAGTAACAATTATTTTGTTTCTCAAAGTGCCACATTCTGTACCAAGTGTCAATGTGGTGGTCACTGGGCAAAGAATTGTTCCTTAAACAAAACCCAATCTCTAGGATTTCACAAAGCTTACTTTTCTAAGAAAACGTGGGTTCCTAAAAATTTATTGTCTAGAAATCTCGGTCCAAACAAGTTTGGATTCCGAAAGTCTAATTTTTTCTTGATTTTAGGATAATAAAGAAAGAACCAGCAACAATACATGGTACATGGATAGTGGATGTTCCCGGCACATGACTGGTAACAAAAGCTATTTTGAAAAGATTATCAAAATGAAAGGAGGAAAGGTAACTTTCGGAGATAATGCTAAGGGATAGATTGTTGGTATTGGTAATATTGTTTTTCTTGGTAAAACCTTGATTTCAAATGTTCTTTTTGTTAAAGGTCTTAAGCCCAACCTCATTAGCATAAGTCAGTTATGTGATGATGGTTACCTTGTGAATTTTAGGAATGATAAATGCTTAGTTCACAATTCCAAGGAAGAATTTATTCTCTCATCCAATAGGCAAGAGAATGTCTACACTTTGAACCTAGAAGACCTCAGGAGCCAAGATTTACCTTGACTAAGTGCAATGGAAGATCATTCTTGGTTATGGCATAGAAGATTAGGACACTGTAATATGAGAAACCTATGTAAACTCTCTAAGAAGAAACTAGTTAAGGATCTACCAGAGCTTAGATTTGATTCTTCTAAAGTTTGTGATCCCTGTCAATATGTCAAGCAACATAAATCTAGTTTTAAGTCAATCGGTGAAGTCTCAACAACTGATGCATTACAGTTAGTGCACATGGATATTTTTGGTCCAACACAAACTGGAAGTATTGGAGGCAAATACTATGTGTTTGTTCTAGTTGATGATTACACTAGATTTACTTGGGTCTATTTTCTAGCAAAGAAATCTGAAGCTTTTTCTTATTTCAAAAGTTTTAGAGCTCAAGTTTAAAATGAGAAAAAACTTCCATTGAAAACTATTCATAGTGATCATGGAGGATAATTTCAAAATTCAGATTTTGAAACTTTTTGTAGTAAGAAAGGTATTACTCACAATTTTTTAGCACCTAGAACTCCTCAACAGAATGGTGTAGTTGAAAGAAGAAATAGAATTCTTCAAGAAATAACTAGAACCATTTTGAGTGAATATTCTATTGCTATACATTTCTGGGTTGAAGCTGTAAGTACTACTTGTTATACTATAAATCGAGTTTTGATTAGACCTTTTCTTAATAAAACTCCTTATGAGTTATGGAATGGTAGAAAACCGAGACTTTCTGACTTCAAGGTGTTTAGTTGCAAAGTATTCATTTTGAATACTAAAGATAACTTACATAAATTCGCACCAAAGTCTGATGAAGGAATTTTCTTAGGATATTCCACAACCTCTATAGCTTATAGAGTTTTTAATAAAAATACTTGTACTGTTGAGGAAACAGTACATGTGAAATTTGATGAGTCCGATCCTTTTGTTTTTAAACCATCTCAACTTACATCTTTAGATGTGTTTTCAAAAACTGATTTTCAACCTTTGATAGAAGAACCTTATGATAAGGAAATTTTTCTAGAAGATACTTCTGAAACATTTACCCCAGAATACTTTCTACCCTATGTTGATGAACAGGTTTTACAAAACCCAAATCAGGTGTTTCTTAAGAATCATCCCAGTGATAGTATCATTGGTGATGTAAACCAACCTGTAAGGACTACAAGTTCCTTAAGAAATGAAGTAGAACATCTAGCATTTCTTTCCCAATTAGAACCTAAAAGCACTGATGAAGCTTTAGGTGATGATGATTGGATCAAAGCAATGTATGATGAACTAAATGAATTCGAATGGAATAATGTCTGGACCTTGGTTGAAAGACCTAAAAAAACTTCTGTTATTGGAGTAAAATGGGTTTTCAGAAATAAATGTGATGAATATAGAGTCATTGTTAAAAATAAAGCTAGACTTGTTGCTAAAGGCTATAATCAGCAAGAAGGAATAGACTATGAAGAAACCTATGCCCCAGTAGCTAGACTTGAATCTATCCGTATTCTACTTGCCTTTACAGCATTCTTTAATTTCAAACTTTTCCAAATGGATGTGAAATGTGATTTTCTTAACGGTTATGTTCAAGAGGATGTTTTTTTTGAACAACCTCCTGGATTTGAAGATACAAAACATCCTGATCATGTTTTTAGACTTACCAAAGCTTTGTATGGCCTTAAACAAGCCCCACGAGCATGGTATGATAGACTCACTGGATTTTTGCTTCAAAATAACTATGTTAAGGGAAATGCAGATCCAACCCTTTTTATAAAGAAAGATAAGAAATTTTTTTTGATTGTTCAAATTTATGTTGATGACATTATATTTGGTTCAACTCAGCAATCTTTGACTGACTCTTTTGCTAGTCTAATGAAATCTGAGTTTGAAATGAGTATGATGGGTGAGTTAACATTTTTCCTTGGTTTTCAAATTTCTCAAAAACCAGAAGGAACCTACAAATCTCAACATAAGAATATTAAAGATCTTCTTAAAATGTATGGTTATGACAACACTAAGAGTAAGTACTCCCATTAGTACCTCAAACTCTTTAGATCTTGACGAAGCTGGGAAACCAGTAGATCAAACATCTTTTAGAGGTATGATAGGAAGTCTACATTACTTAACAGCTAGTCGACCAGACTTAATGTTTTCAGTATGCTTATGTGCAAGATATCATTCCAATCCAAAGGAGTCTCACTTAAAGGCAGTAAAAATAATTTTTCGCTACCTTAAGGGAACCATGGATCTAGGATTATTTTATACTTCTAGAAATGATTTTGTTTTAAAAAGTTTTTCTGATGCTGACTTTGGTGGATGTAGAATGGATAGAAAAAGTACATTCTGAACTTTTCATTTCTTAGGAGATTATTTAGTTTCTTGGTCCTGCAAGAAGCAACATTCTGTAGCACTCTGGATTGCTGAAGCTGAATATGTAGCAGCTGGAAGTTGTTGTGCAGAAGTGTTGTGGATGCAACACACACTCTCAGACTATGGCTTTAGTTTTACTAAAACTCAAATTTTGGGTGATAACACAAGTGCCATTGCCCTCAGTAAGAACCCTGCACATCACTCTCGTTCAAAACACATAGATATTAGGCATCACTTTCTTAGAGATCACACACTTAAAGGAGATATTATTCTTCAATTTATCGGAACGCAAGATCAACTTGCTGATATTTTCACAAAATCTTTGCCTTCTGATAGACTTGAATATATTAAACAGAAGTTAGGAATGACAACCGTAAGGTAATCTTTCTTAATTAACTTTCTGTTGAAAAAGTCTCCTTACAGTAATAAACTCCTTTTCATAGGGGAAGTACATTTGATTGTTTGTTTAAACAAAGTTTTTCAAAATTTGTTTTCAAATTTTTCGGAAAGATGATTTCCGGAATCGAATTTCTGGAACTAAAATTTTTCAGATTGGACATTCTCGTACAGAATACTTCTGAAATGGAAGTATTTGTATTGAAAATTTCCGGAATGAAAATTACGTACCGGCAGTTTCATAACCAGATTTTGTACCGAATTCTTCGTAATATATTTTTCGTACTAAGTTTTTTGTACTGAATTTTTTTCCACTAAGTTTGTTTTTCGTACTGAGTTTTCCGTAATGAATGTTCCGTAATGAGTTTTTCGTACTATGTTTATTTTTCATAGTAAAATTTTCGTGAAATCTCTATTCTCTTAATAATGTTTTTTTGTAATCATCTTTTTTATTACCCATTACGAATAATCCTCCTCAGCCAATCCGAAAGGTATGATTTTCTTACTCATGTTTTCGTAGTCATACTTTACTTGCTGGCATTTTCTTTTATTATGTTTTCGGATTATAGTTTTCTTAATTCCTTGTTTTAATAAAAACCTCAAAAAGATCAGATTCAAGTTTTCAACCGTCAGATCTGATCTCAGCTTATTCCAACCGTTAGATAAACTGTGGAAGGTGAACCGTCATCTCATTACCTATATAAAGGGGACCCAAATACTCATCCCACATTGATCTAAAGCTCTCACGTCCCGAATCTCTGCCTTTCTGATTTAAGGCCGTTCCGAACATCAGTTGTCTCTGTTCCGAACTTTCTCAAAGGATTACAGATCCGAATGTCTGCGGAGTTAGCGTCTCAAGAAATGTCATCCACCAAGCCTATTTCTCGGTGGTTAGTTTACAGAGAAGGGTTAGTCCATCCAGATTTCCTCAACAACTATGATTCTCTTATCTCAAAGAACATTAAGTTGAATGGCTGGGAAGATGTTGCTGTATCCAAATCAGGGACTCAAGATGATGTTTTTATAGAGTTACTTGTTGAGTTCTATGAAACTATTTCCTTCTTCCAGGAAGATAATAGGGAGAAGTTTTCTTTTAAGTCTTATGGCAATACCTACAATCTTTCTTATACTAAGGAAGCAAGCTTGGTAGGGTTGTCTTATGAAGGAGAAGCCGAATTTATTTCGCATGTGTTGCCAGACTCGAAGGGAAGCTTCGACAAGCATAAAGCATTAGAAACTCTTGGACTGGCTGATGATAAGGCTCCGAAGATTGCAAGTCAATCCACAAACATCCGGATTCTAGAGTTGTGGGTGCAAGGACTTATCGTACTGAGGAAAGGCGATAAAGACAGCTTGAAGAAGAGTGATATCTATATCTTAGATTTTCTGATAAATATAAGGAAGCTTAACTTCATGAGGCACATTCTTATAACCATTGAGAATCTTAAGAAAGGAAATCTCAGAGCTCAGATCGTAATGTACCCAGCAATATTATCAAATTTGATAGTTCGATGCCTAGAATCTTTCAAGGAAGCTTGCAGATCTAAGCCAAGGGTTTGTAAAATTTTGTTGGTTAGTGATGACACCATTAAGTGGATGGATGTGGCTTTCAAAAAGGAGATTGGTGAGTTCGTTGATTTGCCTAATCAAGAAGAAACGGTTACGAAGGCTGCTGAACCGGAATCATCCAAACCAGTGAAGAAAAGAAATTTAAAGGAAGTTGCAGCTGAAGTCGAAGATCCTAAGTCTAAGGAAGTTCAAACCGCTCCTCCCAAACCAAATAAGAAGAAGACCTATCCTGATGAGGTAGTTACAGAGTGGAGAGTGGATAAAGAAAAAAGGAAAGAAGGGGATCTGTAGTTGGGATTAGACCCTGCGGAAGCTAAGGCATTAAAGGAGAGAACTGCTGATGAGCTTGAAAAACAAGCAAAAGAAAAAAATCTTAAGAAAAAGATGTCATAAGCCGAGGCAGTCCAAGCGTTGTTAAAGTTTAATGAGTTGGTATCCGGAAGCATCCCAGTTCCGAAATCTTTCTCCCTGGAATCTCTACCCAAGACTCTAGGAAGAAACCATGATTTTCCGGAAGAGACTACAGCTGAACATGTTGAGCAAATTGAGCAGATTCAGCAAGTGGGAGAGGAAGAAGAGGTTGCGAAGGAAGTGGTGAAACAGGAGATCTGTTGAAACAAGTGGATGATTATAAAGTATCACCTTCGGAACATCTATCGCTCCGAACATCATAGGCTGAATCCACTAAGTTAGTAACTCCAAAGAAGGATAAAAATGAGGAAGATGTTGTTCAGAATGTTGTTGATGAGATTTTTCAAGTGTCTACTGGGGAGCAGAAAATTCCTGATCAAGAATCAATTCTGAAAAAAGACAAGGGAAAGAAACTCCTTGTTGAAACTCTGAAATCAGTGGCTAGCAAGAAAAAGGAATTTGGTGATTCTTCTAAAAGGAAGTTGGAGCTTATTGAAGAAGAAAACTCTCCAAGCACGATTTCAGATTCAGAGTCATCCTCGTTGGGGCATGACTTTGTTGTTCAGTCTTTGAAGAAGTTGGTGGGAACCATTCCGACCTTCTCAAGTATTGATTCAAGATGCCAGATGCTCCAACATGCTTTGAATCAGAAAACTGACTCCGTATCTATGGTTATGGACAACTGTGTTGAAATAGAGGCTCAGTTCAAAACGTTCTTTGTTGGTTACGAAGTTCATAGAACATCTTGCAAGAGAATGACAAATTGGTTGAAGAAGACTGTAGAAGAGATGAGGTTGCTCGATGAGTTTCAAGACAACATTAAAGATGCTTTTTAAACCAAGGACAAGAAGATAAATGAGTTAACTGCATCCTTTGAAGAGAAGTTGACAGAAGAGAAGAACTTCCGGATTCAAGAAGTGAGAGATCTGAATGGGAAGCTGAATTCCGTTTCTCAAAACTGGAAGTTTGAAAGGGATCATCAGATTGATTTTGAAGAAAGGATGAAGGCTCAGGAAGAGAAGATCAAAGCTCAGGAAGAAAAGCTGAAAGACCAGGAAGAAAAAATTGAAGCTCAATCCGAAAGAATAGTTGCCTTAGAGAAGCAAGCTGAAGAAGATCATAAAGACCTAAAGAAGATCAAAACTATTCTAAAGGGGCTCATGTCGAAGGAAAAAGATCCGAAATAACCAAATCCGATCTTTTTGTTGTATTATTTTTGTTGCTGATATTTCAAAATTAATGAAAGTTGTGCTTGTCGTTTCTATTGTTGCCATTACTAATTTTTTAGGTACTTTTTTATTTTTTTCCATTCCCTCCAATTCATTTTGAAAATCACAAAGGGGGAGAAGGAAAAGATCCTTAAGAAAAAGAAGAACTCTAATAAGAGTTTATCAAAGGGGGAGAAGAAAAAGATCCTTAAGAAAAATAAAAACTCTAATAAGAGTTTGTTTAAGGGGGAGTTTTTTTCATTAAAGAAGACCTTTTTATCTATCACTCCGGAAATCTGAATATGATCCTTAGAGTTTCAAAGCCTAAGGGGGAGTTAGTCGTATTCATCAAAGTAAAGGGAGATAAGCCTTAATGTTTTTCTTTCTTCTTAGATTTTTTTAAGGATGTTTGTGCTTTTCAAAAATGGGGAGATTGTTGAGTCAATAAGGTTTTCCTTATGACTTTTTCCATTCCTTCTTGTTTTGTAAATCACAAACACCCTATCTTTAAGAAAAATGCTTTAATAAGAAAAATTGCTTTCTTAAGGAAAATCGCTTTTATAAGAAAAATTGCTTTCTTAAGGAAAATTGCTTTCTTAAGGAAAATTGCTTTTATAAGGAAAATTGCTTTCTTAAGGAAAATCTCTTTTATAAGAAAAATTATCCTTATCTTATTTTCATCCATATTTTTCTTAAGTATGAAATTCGGATTCATTTCTATTTTCTCGGAATCATTAAATCTTTGATATAAAGCATTTTGTTTTAGGATTCGAATTCTGGATAAGAACTATAAGGAAGTTTCATTCCGAATTCCGGATATGAACTCTGACTAAGTTCTATTCCAGATTCCAGATACGAATTCTGGAGAAGAATTCTCATTACAAATTCCAATAAAGAATTCTCATTAAGAATTCTAATGAAGAAATCTCATTCCGAATTCCCATTACGAATCCTGATGATGAATTCTCATTACGAATTCTAATGAAAAATTCTCATTACGAATCCTGATGATGAATTCTCATTACGAATTCTGATGAAGAATTCTCATTACGAATCCTGATGATGAATTCTCATTACGATTTCTGATGACGAATTCCTATTCCGAATTTGCATTCCGAATTCACCTATTAAACAGAATCTGACTATCTTTTTTCTATACACTCTGAATTAATTCAGACTCCGAAAAATATTTTGGTTAGACTCCGAACTTATATTCTGCTTACACTTCTATAATTTGTCTACTATTTATTATTTTCATTACACTCCGAACGTTCACTCCGTAGTTTTCATTCCGAACTTTTATATTAGAGTTTAAAACGATGTCGTACATTCTATTACATTTGTTTTGTTATAAAACGATGTCGTCTGTTTTGTTATAAACTAACCGTTGTCTAAGTGAAACGTGTACAGGTCCCTCCAATCTTTAAGGAAAATATGACCGTTGGAGAAGGAGCTGACCTTACATATAAATAGGAGCTCATTTGAAAGAGCTCGTTGCATATAACTGATGAAAGTGGTGAAAGGCTGACTAATTTTCTTGAAGTGATTTCTAGAGAGAGAGGCTCTTATTAACTCTCAAAAGCTTCGTTCGACTCCGAATGTTGGTGATTACATTCGAGGGCTTCCAGGGATAGGAAGACAGAGGTGCCGACTACCTTAAAGTTCGAGGGCTTCCTTGCTGAGGAAGACAGAGGTTGCCAACTACCTTGAAGTTGAGGGATTGCGGGGATAGCAAGACAGAGACTCTGATCTTCGTATCGAGGGATTACCCTGGTGTGGGTAAGACAGACTTGCTTGAAAGTATAAATCAAGGGACCTTTATCCAAGGTTGTTGGATACCCTTCTCTTTGGGTTAAAAGACTTATATCTTGTTACAAGTAGTTTTACTACTTGTTTTTTATTCCGCTGCTTTTTGTAATATAAGGAAAGTATAACATTCTTATACTTCCTTATTTGTACTCTATTTCATTTAGATTCTATACGCTTTAAGGTAGAATCTCATATTGTAATCTTTTGTTAAGTTTCAACTTCCGAAACCATATTTCTGGAATCTACTTTCGGAATCTCTTTCCTAGTTTGCATTGGAGGTTAAGAGGTGTTGTGAATTTTCTTAGTTTAACTTTGTTAAGCTTAGGATTTTCCATTTCTTAAGGAAAAAATAGTTATTCTTAACTAAATTTAAAGGTTCCAAAGGAATTTTTAAAGTATACAATTCACCCCCCCTTGTATATTGAGCATATACATCACTATTTCGATCCTACAATTGGTATCAGAGGTTGGAAACCTTTTACTATATACCAATCTTACAATAACTTTATAGACCTTATTCCCAGGCTTCTTCTCTGACGTAAGTACTGATCTTTATCTATTTGGTCAATCATACGTACATAAGCCCCATATCATTCCTTGTGACCACATTTTTCATGGAACAAATCATCAAGTTTACTAATACATCTTCTTTCTCACACCGAGCATGACTCACATGAGCATAGAGTGTAAAATTTACCACGACACATCTCTTTGGGATGTAAGTCATACGTACGTCCCCACAATTTTTAATCTAACCACGTGGAATTTGATCTCTACCTTAAATGTAGAGTATGTAGGAATCCTTTCTAAAGGTTCGAGCTTGTCACTCGTTAATTCTCATATGTCCCATATGACGTTAAACTACATCTTAATTTGCAAACTACGTGGGTTCTGATTCCTTTTCCAAACAAGGATTTGTTGGTAGACCATTTTCATGTATGATCCCAACACTGAAAGAATCCATTTCCTTCTGAATGACAATAAACTTCAAGTACCCCACTTATTGGATTTAAAACCAATATGGTTATCATAACGACCAAGAGATTTCTATATAATGTGTTGATGGATACCATTGACTAAGAATCTATAACAAATACAAATGATTCTCTATCGATGAAGAACCTAAAATACATATAAAGGATTATCTAAATCAAATACATATCAATCATTGATTGTCAGATCAAAATAAAGATCATTTTCATACTCGGTAATTTAATAAGGATTCATGAACATAACTTAAATCTATAAAGAGAGTCCCAGAGTGAATAATAATTCCCCCCAAAAAAGGTGTGATGAGTCCGACCTCCCATCCTCTCGACCAATGCAATTTCTTAACCCTCATCGGTCCACAACTAATGAGAACCTGCCTTTGGAAAGTAGGTCGAAATGGATATAGATTCATTGGATGTTTATGTTTCTACGAATAAACATGTTAGAAACTGATTGGAATGTTTAAAACATAAACAAAATAAGGTCATCCCTAATTACATAAGAAAATATTTGTGGGCCTCCATTAGAGACAGTGAGGAGATAGAGAGGACCCCCATGCATTTAGGTTACAAGGAAAGAAGGATCCTCGCATTAAAAACCTAGTAGGAAAGGGAAATTTTAAAACCTAAGATTAGGGGTATGGTGAGGACCTTCATACAGAGTGTCAATAAAGTGGGTAGGGCCTTTTCTAGATTTGATGGCAGTGGTATGGGGACAAATTCCTTGCTAGATATGGAAGTAGGGAGGACATCCACTATGTCTGATGATGGTATGGGGAGGACCTCCGTACTGGGCGTTATCATCGCAGATCATCTCATGACGACTGCCTCTTAGAATGGTGATCATGGAGGTAAACTCATCCTCATTGTGAGGTGGCTGGTGCCTCACTCCAGATCAGGCATGGAAGAATCCATGCTCTGGGACAGGGAAGTTCCTCTGGTCCGGGACAATAATAGGGGGCCTATAGCATGCTCTAGTGGTGGCCTGGGCCACATGAGTCATGGAAGATGATTCCCCCAGGCGGGCATCTTCTTGAGCTTACACATGACGTTGACATCTGGTCAACCGAACTGGGGCCAGCTGTCCCGAGGTATGGACCACCTATTCCTTGGTCTCTAGGACTGGCTAGCGACGTTGACATGGCCGGGTGGGTTCCCTCACTAGAAGCTCGCTAGATGATGTCCTAGTAGGGTAGACTCATACGTCCCTTAAATTATCTTCATAAAATATTAAATCATAATAGGGATCTAGGGATAGGGTCCCGAAGCTGTTGAAGGTCGTAGTGGGGAGCACTAGCTCCCTTCACTGCCCTTTGGGGTTATTGTGATGATGATGCATGGTGGAATCCCGGTCTTAACTGTTCATGTCCCATGCCTGGATAACCCCACTTAATTGTATCGATGGACAATATTATTTATCACCCTTCTTTGAATAAAATTAGTGGGTGACATGGCACATGAGTGCTTAGTAGATATGGTTATGGGAGTTTCTATAGAAGAGATGGAGCCATGCAGGACTATTGTGTTGGAATTTTACCTACCCTTGTGTCTGCGGGCTGGAGGTGATCAGTTTCATGGTAACTGCAGATTGGGTCCTACAAAGCAGGAAAATTCAACCATCAGTATACAAAATAGGAAAGAGATGCCTAGTTCCCTAGCATCATTCAATCTTCCATGGCTAGATAGAAAGATCCACCCTGGCAGCGTAACAAACCTAGATGACCAATGATCAAATACCCCAAATCCATGCCCATTTATTTTTTGGCAGGACCTGGCACTAGATAACTGCATCTGGTGACACACTTATCTGATGATGTATCGACCACTAATAATCTCCATATTGAGGTGATGACCTTCATGTTAGGTTCATCATTTCTATTTATGGCAGTTTCTCTGGGGCATGCGTCTATCTATGAGGACACTCCAATTGTTTCTCTGCATTCTTTCTTTCCAATGGTGGGTGGAATCCTTTTCCTATTATAGTACATTTAGTCCTTTATCAATATGGGATGATGGGATTTTGGTCTCTCCTTTTAGGGATTCCTCCATAGAATTTGTCACCTAGTCCGGTTCTCACTTAACAATTTGTTCATTATTCCTGAATCTCTTCTCAGTAACATATCTTTAAGGATTCTAGTTAATTACACAAATTCTTTCAGGACTTTACCTAGGGTAAATTCAGGGCAGAATCCTTTAGTTAGGGGATTATTCATGTTGGGCATCACTGGTGTGTCTGGGTACCAGAACACTTGTACACCTAGATTCTCCACAAAAGTTGGTGCTTCTCGAAGGCGTGGAAGGCCGAGGAATCCCACGTCAAATGTGGGGAATTATATTTTGAATTCATATCTTCGAGGTTATCTACGGCTTACCATGTTTAACATGGAGTATTCCACAAGTTTAACATCTAGTGGATATGGGTCGAACTGATCATAAAAATGATGAGGGAAGATCAGTTGGGTATATCCCTTAGAGGGAGAACCTGGAAGGTTTACTAAATTGATGGATCAAGACTCCCAATGAGTATGGATTCTCGGTAGTGTGTCCCATAGAGGGATGATATCATTCTATGAAGGATGATCTGGACACCTCAAAGGGCAGTTCAAAAGTTGATTGGGTCCAAAAAAATGGGATACCAAGGATTACCGTTGGTTGGGATTGAACCACATGGAGGCTGATTATGTACCCTATATTGAAGAAAGTGATCAAAACCATGTATTCTGAGAGAGTGAGTTATGGTATTGGGGTGTACAAAATGGAAAACATCCCAAATACATGCTGGGGAATATGCATGGTTAGTGGCCCTCTTTATGCTAGGAGAAGAAAAGAAGTGGGTGACATGATCCCATCGGGATGTGGCGGCCTAGGTGAAACTGGGATGGATGATGAATGATGGGTGATGGGGATGAGATCAATGAGATGGAAAGGATGTGAAAATTATAGTGGTGTTTGGCTTGATCCTCTGGGAGGATTCCTATATATCCCAGTGAGTGTGAATCAATGTACACATTGTTCAATGGGGCGATGAGTCACCTGAGGAGGTTGATCATGAGAATTGACTTATGGATGGGGACCCAAAGGGATTGGAACCAATGGTTTGGGGCATGACCTTATAGAAACACAAAGGATCACGTGAGTGACGAGGAAGAGACATGAGATATGGACATGAAACCTAGGGAGGCTTCCTATGTACCATGCTCAAAAATGGGAAAAGATCAAAGCCCATGTAGTTTATGATAGAGCAAGAAATAGGATTGTACAAAAAGGACAAAAACCTGAAGATATACTAAGGATTACACATGGTTAGTTTCCCCTCATAAAAGGGTAACACTTGGTTGGATGATTATGGGTTAAGTATGGGGGTCTTATGAATGGTTAGATGCCCATGAATGGATCTGACACTAATAAAGGGCAGAAAAAGGATGTGGGTCCCTACAATGGGGATGACAATGTTTACCAGTGCTTGGGGTTGAACCATATGGAGGCTTCCTATGTACCATGTCTTATGATACAGGGATCAAAACCCACGTAGTTTGAAATTATATAGTTTAACATTATGCATGACACAAGGATCTTACAGTTTAATGTCATATGGGATGAGGGTGAACCGACATTAAGTGGTCGCCACCAATAGGTGATGGGATTGATCCTCAGGGAGGCTTTCTACATACCTTGACTGTAAAGGGAAAATATCAAATTCAATGTAGTTAAGACATGGGGGATAAAGGTAACACACCAAGGTGGCCAAAAGAGGATTCCATGGTTGATGCTTCCTCTAATCCCATGTGAGTCATGCTTGGTGTGAGAAACAAGATGCAACAAAGACCCAACAATCACGTTGATAAAGGTGAGTTTATATGGAAATGAGTGGTTCTTACACATGTTTAGAGGCCTAGGAGGATTTAGGTGATTAATCTAAGAGGGAATCCCAAGTAGGGGTCCGGATGTATGAGGAGGATATGACCATCATACCTAGAACACCCTATCAAGTTGGGTTGGGGCATACACATAGACTACCCAAGGTTCACATTGCAATAAATATCTGAGGGAGAGGGGAGTGAGAGGTAGTTGGTAACCATCCCCTTCATTGTCCTCCCTAGACATGTCAGTTATGCAGTGATTATGGTTTAATGTCATGTGTTGTGGATACAGGTGGTTATCATTTTAGATCCCTCTAGCTCAGATGGTGAGAATTCACTCTCCACCCCTAGTGCCTAGTTAATTGGCACACTTTAACCCTTGGTGAATGGAAGGAAATTCCTTATATGGATGGGATTGTGGAGTGATCGATTGAGGGGATCAATTTAGTATGGCTATTAGAAGAAGCAATATCCATTACTGTGCCTATACGAATAAGCATGAGGCAAAGCAATGCAACATGAAACACCACCCATAGGACATTGAAATCACTTTGTACAAGCCAAGGGGCTCATGGGAGAAGGGTTAGTGAAGCAAGAGGCCTCAAAGAAACGTGATTTCCAAACTCAGGGGATTGAAAATCATAGGGTATTGTAGAAAACATGGATTCGTAGAGATCATGGGTTTGCAAAGCGTAGGGGATCGCAGATGACATGGCTTCGCAGAGCACATGGGTTCACATAGCATAAGGGATTGTAGAGTATATGACCTTGCAAATAAGAGATATTTGTGAAGCATAGTGTCCCAGACTAAGCAAGGAGTATACATGTATTTTGAGGGTTCTTCATAAATCATAGGTTCTTTGATAAGTCTCGGGTACCTGAAGGGGAATCCTTCCTTCATGGTGGAAAATACACTTATTGAAGGGCATACCTTCTTGAGTTATGGGTAGATATGAGAAAAGGAAAAATCCTCTCCCAATGCTCAAGTACCTTAGATAATTAATTTTCAGGGTTGGTTCACAGAGCAATGGATGATTATATATTTGGGAATTCGAACTAAGAAAGGATAGAGTCATAATCCTGTGGAATGGAGGGAGCCAAGTATTTATAGGTGCTAGGGTATATGAATCTCGGAGGGATGCCCATAATATAAATTATGCTCCACCATTGGGGGCAGAAATCATCATGTTTCTTGAAGTTGTGAATTTTACCATCATCCCCTCCATGACTCAGATGTTTCCTTAGTTACCTATGTGGTGGTCGTAGAAGCTTCCATAAATTTCTAAGGACTCGTAGAGGAGACTATCCTTCCTCTCACAACGTAGAGAATTCTGTCAGGTTCATCATAGTTGTAGAGTCGACTGTCGCTTTTCACTACTGCGGGAATAGAGAATCCCTCGGGTGTGCACCTACCACGGTGCTGAACGGATTTTTGAGTGTTCTTCGTGAAACATCCCCTTTGGAACCATTTAATTTTTTTTGCTTAGTTTTTCCCACCCACATATTTTTGCACCAAAAAACCCAAATATTCTATAGGTTTGGATTACCTATGATTATTATTAGTGATCAGGGTTATCATTTCTACAATCGAAGAATATAATCACTTCTACATTGGTATAGAGTCAGGCATCGAGTGTCTGCATCATATCACCCACACACCAATGGTCAATCCGTTGTGTAAAATGGAGAGGTAAAACAAATTCCTAAAAAAATGGTTCCACCAAATATTAAATATTGGAGTCTTAGACATGATTATTCATTATGGGGTTACCGTACTATGTTCAAAACTCCCATTGGCATGTCACCATGTCAACTAGTGTTTAGAAAGAGTATCCACCTCACTATTGAGAAAGAGAGCCCATTCTAAAGGACATCAAACAATTCCATTATAATATTTCTAGTGTAGGTGATCAAAGAAAGTTACAGATTTATGAGTTGGTGGAAATGAGTAGAAATTCATATGAGAACTCCTTGATTTATATGGACCGAACCAAGGCTTCCCATGACAATCTAATCCTTATTCTTAAATACCACATTGGGAAAGAGGTATTACTTTATAATAAAAGGCTGAAGATGCATCTAGGTAATCTTTATTCTCACTAGTATTACCCACACACTCTTAATAATGTTCATACATTTGGTGTCATTCAGGTAAATAATAATGAAACGAAGAAAACCTTCACTGTCAATGGGATGTATCTTAAGCACTTTCATGAAGCCCTTCTAGATTCCTCAATGGATGAACTCCATGTTCAAGAAGCATCATACCAATTTAAATCACCATATTTTAACATTCCTTCCCACATTTTATATTATTACTATAAGGATAATGTATTCTCTAGGTGTGGGGGATTGGTATATTCCTGGGTTTGTGGGGAATTTTCCTCATCTATCTTCTTTTTCTCTTTTTATATTTCTAAATAATATTGTTACTTTACCCCCCCCCCCCCTTCACCATTTTCCAGCCTCACTTTTGTGAAAAAATGATACTTTTTATACCCACTTTATCATGAAATATGACAACCTCTTAATCATTGGAGTTATTGAAAATTAATAAGGAATTTTCATATTTAATATTATTTTAACATCCAAAAAAATATGATGAAATGTGCATTTACACAAGAATTCAATATTATGGTGTGATGTTCTAATAAAATTTGGTTCTTTGTCAATGATATAAATTATTGTATAATTTTGAATCCTTCGATTATAATAGTACCCTTTGTGTGAGTATTTTAATGGGAAATTGTGTCACTTAATTTAATTACACAACTTTGCACCCAACCATGATGTGTGAAAATGTATTACTTAATACAATGTAAATATAAGTTAGGTTAATTTTTTTCTACCCTAATAAATGGTTTTCCACATATTCATTCAATATCCAATCTATTAAATAATTTTACTAGATTTATCGATTCACGTGTATCTGTTATCTGACTATTTTACACCCTTAAAAAATAAAAAATACAAAAAACCCATACAAAAATAGATAAACATTAAGGGGAGTAATGAACTGTACAAAAAATGGGGATATCTAGGTCGCGATATTATGGTATGACTTTTGGGAATTCTGAGGTTAGTGGGTCTTGAAATTTTATTACAAAGGATGTAAGGAATGTTATATGGAAATTATCATCTATGTAGATAAGATTTAAAATAACTTATATTGACTCAATAGAAAGTGGAACAAATACCATAAAATGGTTGTCACATAGAGAGGTAGAGAATTAGATACATTATTATATTTTGAATTATTTTCTTTGATTGGTAGCATGTATCTCTTTGAATTTCATTATGATATATTTTTGGAGACATCTTTTTCCAGTGTCACTGAGAATAACTCCTCAGTGTGATTTTTCCTTGATCAAATTTCAATCAGGAATTCAATTTTTATTGAATATTAAATGTTTATGAAGTTGATAATATTTTCATAATTCCTGAAAATTTGACTTTTCCAAGGAGTGAAAATTTTTAGGTGTTGTGGTGTGATCCCATCGCAATTCACTGTTTCATTTTCACCCTTACACCACTATGTTAAACTAGTTTTTTATTTAGAATTATAAAAATAATAAAAAATTTAACTTCAGGTTTGATTAAATTATTAAATTTTTATCAATTTTAAAGATGAAAATGTTACTTGTTTTGATAATTACATTGTAGGTGGAGGTGATTTGGAGTCCCCAAGATGAATTTCAAGAAAAGTCTGCCAAACTGCGTAGGATCCGAGCACACCAGTGGACTAAATAGAACACTACTACTGAAACTTGCATCCAAATAGGATCATATTTTTTGGTATGGTCAAAAATATAATATTATACAACTTTTAGGGAAGAACTGATGGCCAATTAATCTATATTGTGACCCATTTAGACTGATCTATCAAAGGCAATGAATATACACAAAGATAAAAAGTTGTGCGCTGTGTTCTGTAGATATCTCAAGAATTAGTTGTCCAAATGGTACCAAATATTCTATGGGGATAGTCAATAGGTTGGTATACAACTTTTTTAATCTTCATAAAAGGTGTATAAGTCTTTTGGGAGGTAAAAAACCACGGTCTAAGTGGCTATCTCTAAATCTAGGGGCTAAAAACCAAATTCCAATTTTCTAATAAAATGATACCTTCAGATCCCTATTATAAAGTTCAGACATGAGGAAAATACTTGGTATTTTGGAGACCCAAAGGAGTAATTTCCTCATTAAAGAAGTTTTGGAGGCCCCTATCTTCATGGGGGGATCCAGGATGAAGGTGAAGTTCCACCTGAGCTTCTTACTCCACACGATGGTGAGCTAAATAGTGGATGGTCATTTCGAGGGAGCTACATATACTTGGGAGGGAGCTTTGAAAACATTTTATTTTAATGTTTATGTATAATTTCTATGTTAAATATTTCCCATATATTTAATATTGATGTTAATATCCTCTGAATTCGTATTTTTTTTATAATTTAGTGAAACATGTTTTATCTGAACACCAATTGGGTTGAGATTTCTAGTTAGGATACTGGGTTATTTTGATTGGAAAACATAATAAAACTATTTTCTCACGAAAAATCATGAGATTTTAGTATGATTTGGTATCCCTTACCTATTCTTGAGGTCCAATCCTTGATGTAACTATTATTGTGCTAGGGGTTTCTTCTTTGGGCATCATTTTAAGAGTCAAGTGGGGAATCAAGATCATGATAACCCTCAACCAAATAATTACATTAAATCATCAAAAATTCTCAGAGCAATGAACTATCCATGAAGGTACTAGGATGAATCCTCATGTAAAATGACATTGTGATATCTTATTCCATACTCCAATTTTAGGTTCATTAGCAAATTTACCCAGTAATTGATTTAGTGTTAGCACTTGTAATTTTTACATTAAAGATAAAGGGGAATTATCTTAATGAATAAATGTGTTATATATATACTGATCATTAAAAATCAAATTATATGTTCTATTAGAAATACTTTATTAT
This sequence comes from Viscum album, assembly GCA_963277665.1. NCBI lineage: Eukaryota > Viridiplantae > Streptophyta > Magnoliopsida > Santalales > Viscaceae > Viscum > Viscum album. Next base: position 735,166,512 of record OY728135.1, on the reverse strand, counting down.
GTTCAAGAGAATATGGTTATAATGGTTTAAATATTATGACCACTAAATATATTACCACCATGAGAAATAGAAAAAGGTAGAAGGTGATTGAGTAAAACATGACATGCCAGATTATCAATTATGAGGATCACAAAGGATCAAATATGTATGGACATTCAAAGGATATGTTTGTAAATATTTAATAAAGGGGAGAAATCATATATTTCTTAAATGAGTCTTTAACCATCTATCAATGTGAATATTAAACATCCTAATATTGGAGATGAAGAGTTCTACAAGAAGGTATGAAATATTCCATAGTTAAATCATGAATATTATATAGTGATAAGGTTCAGGTACCTTGTATGTGTCGATTCAGTATTATAATCGAATTATTAATTGTTGGATGAAAAATATATTTCCACATTTTCTATTAATCCCTATGTATGAAGATTTATAGAGATATTAGAGTATTTATGGGGGGAAAACATTAAGGAATATTTTTTAGAGTATGTATCTATGTGATTGGAATGTAATCAAGTTATGGTTGAGAGAAAAAATTCAAATGTCATGTTATAACTAATACCCATACCAAAATGGAAATTGGAAAACTTCACCAATGATTTTATCATTAGACTCCCCAAAACATGTAAAGTCCATAATTCTATCATTGTTGCAATAAAAACTGTTATGAATTCTTCACACTTCATTTATATTATAAAATTTTTAAATAATGTTCATATTTAAAGAATTTATATTAAATAATTGTTACAATTTTATGGAGTACCACATTCTATTATATCTAGTTGGTTTACAATGTATAATTCGAAGTTCCAGAGAAGTCATAGGCATAATATGGATACAGAGGTTCTATTTTAGTACTTCTTATCATCCTCATAAATATGGTAATTATAATAAAACCATTAAAACCCTAAAGTATACACTGAGATCTTATCTTAATGTATTTCAATGGTGGTTGGGATCTACACTATACTCTAGTCAAAGATTATTACAAAAAATATATTTCACATAGGCATTTAGATTCATACTAATTAATAACTCTATATAAAAATATTTGAAGTCATATTTTTTAGGTTGAAGTTATAAAATTAAACTATTTCGACATGGTCTAGTTGAGAACATGGTAGAGAATTTTATAACCATTAAGCATCACATCAAGGCAGCTCAGAGTGGATTAAAAATTTATGATAAAAACGTTGCTAGAATCAATAATTTTATGTCAGTGAGATGGTATTCTTTTGAACTTATCCATGGAATATGGTTGTGATAATGAAAAATAAGGGAAAGGTAAGTCCTTTTGTAAATTGTTCTCTTTGATATTCCTGATCAAGTAGGGATGGTATCTTATCGATTGGTGCTTCCATCAATCCTCTCTCTACCTTACATTGTGTTCCATGAATCTCTCATGGGGAAGTACATACCAGAACCTTCACCTAAACAAAAATCATAGGTTTTACCACTGAATTATTTTCTTTCTTAAAAATAACAATTGATAGAAATATTATATCATTGAAATAAAGTGCTAGGGAATGAGATTACTCACCTGGGTATTGTTCTCCGAAGGAATAAAAAATATAAAAATAATACATTGAAATCTAAGGATGTGATGAAACAAATATATCCTCAGTTTTTATATCATAGTTGAAAATTTTGAGGGATAAATTTATTTAAGAGTTATAGAAAATAACACCCTTATATTTTATCAAATATTTCTCTTTAAGTAAATTAAATATATTAAATAGATTGTGAAACAAGTAAACATGAGTATAAATGAACTGTAATATAATATACCAATATAACCAAGTCAATAAATTAGTGGAATGAATAAGAATAAGTATTTTCTGAAAATAATATATAAAAATTTTTGATAAAAAAATATATTGATAAACAAATTATCCCTTTTTAATCAGCGTCAATATATGCTTAAAAAAATTATCAAAATTTGTTTATTATTTTTTGGAAATATAATATATTAAAAAAATTAAATCATCAAAAATTTATATAAAATAATTAAATTATGTTTTGAAATTATCATGAAAAATTATCATAAAATGAGATTTTAATAATTTTATGAAAATATTGATTTTTTAATGAATAGTGGAAAATGATGATTTTTAATGAATGTTTTCTTTTAGAATAAGAATTTACAAAGATAAATTAGGTTTTAAAATTGTTTTAAAAGTAATATTAGTTCATTTATATAATTAATAATCTAATTTATTTCATTATTATTAATTTTTTTCTATAAAAGTTAATAGTTTATGAAACATTTTTTAAAACACTTTTCATCTAGTTTCACGGGTAAATTTTGAAGTCAATTTCTTCCACATATAGAAATGGAATATTTAAAAATAGATTATATATTAGGAATTATTATGTAATTTTTTTAAAATATTCCACTTTAAATTTTTATTTTTTTTGAATATTACTAAAAGAAACTATTTCTCACCATGGTATAAGTAAAATTGGTAAATTAGGGTTAAAAATAATCTAAAAACGAGTAAAATTCATTCAAATAGTTGCCTTTATTTCATTGAATATTTTGATTTCATCCATAATCATCCAAAAATTAAAAAATATAACCTTTTTTCAATAAACTTCTATTTTACCTTTATAATATTTAAATAAATGATAAAGTAAAAAATGTCAATAACTTATTTTTAATATCTACAATATTTTGGCACAGGGGTAAAAAAATATTATGTTCAGTTATAAATGTTTATTTGAAATATTGATTATATATTTAAAATTTTATTTTATTTTTAAATTTCTATGATGAAATAATTGTCTTAAATTATTATGTAATTCTAACTCAGAACTTGTGTAAGAAGTTTAAAAATAATGAAAAAGATTTTAAAAACTCTAAAAGTAATATTATTTTGTTGATTTATAGTTCCCAATGAATTTTTTAGTTAAATAAAATGAATTATATATGGTTTAATGGTTTATATTCTCATTATGTTACAATCTTGATGTCTTTCATGTCAAATTAATTGAATATTGTCAAAAATGAAATTATTGGTATTTTATAAAAACAATATGTCAATAAAAATATTTAAAAATAATAAATTTTTTGAGAGAGTGGAAGTATAGTGATAAATAGTTATAAATTTCATACCATTGTAATTTATCAACCAATTTTTACCTTATAATTAAAATTATAAACCTTTAAAATTGAAAAAGTTGTTACTGTAGTTAAGGTTTAAATAGATTAATGAAGGGGTTAAAAAAAGGTTTAAAATAAAACCAAAACATATCTAAACTTATTTTTTAAAAAATATTTCTTCCATAAAATCATTATCTTGGATTTAGTTTCTATTTTAAATCATAATTCTTGAGAATAAAATTATTTATATTTAAATCTTTTATGTCATTCCTATTGTTTCACTTCCCTCCCTTATAAATGGACACCCCTTATCAGTTTCCTATACACCACCATGAGGAACATATTCGAATCAAACCATAACCAATCCAATTTTAAAATACCCAATCCCTGAAATAGATTATATTTACCTTTTAAAAGACCATTCCAAGTATACTTAAGAAGGGATCTAAAAGAGGCCTATCAATGAAGAGAAAATATTCCAACCTATTTTCTTTCAATTTATATTTTGTTATACCTCATATGAATCTATGTTATTAATAAAAAACAATAAATTTAGTATCATTAAATATAATTTAAAATTCAACCAATCTTTCATCAAATTGAAATTGAATGCATCACTCGGGCGTATGTGTGGACTATTACCTCCACGTAGTGATACAAATCTGCTTCGTTGACTATATTTCATGGATGTTTATTATGATTGGTTTAATTTTTATATATTATATTTATAAAAATTTTAGGCTTCTATAACTATAATATTATGTTGACCTTCTTATAACCTCATCTTTTTGAAAATGATAATTTTTGTTGGGCATATGAGCGGACTACCACCTCCATGAAGTGATATGATTAGTTTTTTATTTCAACATTACATGGATGGTATTGAGAATATATTTAATATATATATATGATATATATTATATTATAATTATTTTGGAATGGTTAATTTTTATTTTCATTTGTTTTTATCCATCTTTCGAGAAGTGAAAACTATGTTAATGCATACGTATGACCTACCATCTCCATGAATGGTGTAATTAATTTTTTAATATCTATAAATTATTGATGAATACGAATATATATATAATGAATATATATAATATTTATATCATTATTAACATTTTTTATATGATGAAACTATGATCAAAGTACAAGACTGTAAATAATGAACAGAAATTCTCACCAAAAAGGAAATTATTAACACCCTATATCAGAAATATAAAAAAGTAATTGTTAAACAATGGGTGTTGAAATATTATTGGATAACATATGATATTATATTTATGTTAATTACTGTATTATATATTCATAATAAATATGAATTTATTAATAATGATGATAAATCATTTTCAAAGCAAGCCTAACTTGAGATAAGTGATTTATGTTACAATATCATTTTTTATCAGGATTATTTATGATAAAGTTTATAATGAATAATTTTTTTCCTATCTATGAATAATAAAATTAATTCTTTTCTCCACTATTTATTTTTTTATTTTTATTGTTTTAATTTTATTTTTCCACTCTTCAAGTACTCCAGAGACTAGAAGACTATTTTTAATGAAACCTAACTTTAATTCCAACTTCAATCAGAAATACATATTATTCCATGTAAATGATTTTTAAAGATGTTTTAATGAATATTTATATTATAATACTATGATTTTATAAATCCGTTTTTACCCATGTTTATCTTTAAAAAATGGTTTATACATAATCTTCTTTTTGTTATCTGAATGAGGTGTTTCTAACTTTTTACCAAAATGTGAGAGGAATATTTTATTACATGGAATTAGAACAATTTACCACTTTCATGAATAATCATTGTATTATATATTCCTTTAAAAATTCAATAATTGTTTTCAATGAAAATTTTCCTTTTAATATTTGAGAAGTTATTAGTTCATAAAATAGTTATTTCAAGTTGAAAAGGGGATTTTTGTCTTGAAAAGTTACAATGATAATCTTAATACATTTTTAACAATGAATACTTAATTTGATTTTTATTATGATTTATTGGTGTTTTGATCCAATAATAATATAAAATTTCATTATTTTTACAACTTAAAATGATGATGATTGAAGAATAATTCGATGAAACTCATTTCTTTCCCATGAGTTAATTATGTTATGATATATCATTTATAAAACCCCTTTTTTCAATGGGTTATGCTAATATGATATAATGAAATGTTTATGAAATCCAATTCCATTCCATAGGTTATGATATGTTTAATGTCGTATGATCTTATGCCATATATAAGTGTGATATTCATTATGTCATGTGTGGATGTAAAATAATATATCCCTTAAATTAATTTGGTAAATATGGATATCTAATGAGATAACAAGAACTGGAATGGGGAGTGAACCTCATTCAGTCAAGGATTGTTTCCACTATGATAGTCTGGGGATTGAACCTTTAATATTTATATAATGGAATGGGGAGTTATCCCAAAACACTATTATATACTTGGAAGTAAATATTATCTAATAAAATTATTTTCCATATTTACGTGTATTCCATAATCTTATTTATTATTCCAATATTATGATTTTATATATTATGTTCTTTGAATTTTTATGATTCTTTTCTTTTAAACTATCATGATTTATTCCATGACACAATATTTTTATTTATGATATACAAGGTTTGGTTTTAGAATTTTGGAATCATGTTATCATACCCTTATTCTCATGTTAATTTTTAGTGATCTTCTATATCTCCATTATTTACACTTATTGAGAATATGATCTCATGCATTCTTATGTTTCCTTTCCCCAGGTTATGAAGAAACCCCTTTATGTTTGATATGTCTATTAAAGGTTCTATTGATGAAGAACATAGTGGGAGATGATATATATCTCTTATGAACATGTTTTCTATGAATCCATGTTTCCAAAGACACTATACCTATATGATCTTGCATTAGATCATAAAGTTATGTAATGAATATTCCTCTTTTAAGAAGTAATATATATGTATGAAAATTATGGGTTGTTATATCTTGGCGTGGATATATTAACCCTCATATACTAGTTGACTACCATGGAGGTTTATAATACACATCAAGGGAGATGGTTTGGAACAAAAATAGAGGCATACTCAGAGACACTTTGACACTTTTAGAAGATGGTACATACCATCCCCAGGGTGAACCCAACACCTACATTTGGTATTTGTTTATGTTTTCTATTTAATTTTTTCCAATGAATTTATTTTAATTATTATCTTGAGAACTTATTCATGAACTGATATCATACCATTTATACTTAGGGATTTCATTGGTGGTGTCTTATTGAGGTATACTCACACACTAATCAGATCATCAATAAACATGGCTACACAAGAAGACATCATTCTTGTACAAAGGACTTATTCTGGGGAAATATCGATGATGATGCATGATGATTGACATCCTGGTTAGGAGTTGGATGATAGAATGGGAAAGAATACGGACTAGTTGGGGATAGGATATTAACCTCAGTTTATATTATTTATTTTCATATTAATATTTTATAATCTACTCATTAGGGATTTAGTTTGGTATGTATTACATTTTAATTATTATTTATTTACTGGTTAGGTTTATTTATCAACACTTTCCCCGGTTGATATTATTTTCAGAGGTGATTATTTATTTATTCTTATTGTGTTTCAGAGTCGATTGGTGGGGGAATGTCCTCCCCATGATAACATCATAGTCTCCCACTACTTTTTAGAGACATTAACATAACGAGAGGCACACCTAAGGTCATTTTGTAAACAAATTCTATTACTATTTATATAGTGATCTTGGTGAGGGAATTAAAAATTAGGATCAATATTGTTTTTATTTTATATTATTATTTTTCTAAGGTAGATAGGAAACTATGTAGTTTTGGGCTTGTTTCTAATATCATTCCTAGGTAATATATCCTCATTTATTAGAGAAGTCGATGTTTATAGGGATTGGAATTGTGGTTCTTTATTTCTTTTATAGTTGATTGTTTTCATACTCAGGTTGTGTGAATGGGTTTAATGTTAAGGATTTTGGGGATTTTTGATCTTGTTCAATATTATAATAAGTTGTGTACATTCATGCATCATGGTTGGAGAATTTTATTTATATGTATTCTATATGTGTTTTATGATTAACGGTTCACTAAGATTCTCATGTTATGGTCTTTTATTTTATTTTTTGTGTTTAATTATTCTAGTAATTTATAACTACTTATGAGTTTAAATTATTGTTATGGGATAGTAATTAAATGAATCTATAGAGATTTGTATGTTATTTTTACATATAAATGTATTGTGGAATTATACTTAACCAAATCCTTAGATGTATTTTGGTTAATATTAATGTATAAATGGGTTATAAAGTAATTTTCTGTTTACGTAAATTTTTAGGAAGCAACTTTTAATTTTTTTCCTTATAACATGTGAATGGAATTCTACATAACCAAAATTAGTAAATCCTGATAAATTCAATATAATGGGTAATTCATATTTTTAAAAATTTTAATCCTTAGGTTTAAGTCATGGAGATTTTAAATAATGTAAAATAAGAAATGGTAGAACCATTAGGGTCCTCAGTTATGAGTATTTTTTACATTTTTTCTTGAAAATATTTAATGTAGTTCGAGGATAAATATAGATCTTAGTTGGTGAGACACTTGGATATGGGGTTTCAGCCATTGATGGATTTTGTCATATGAGATAGTGGGAAATTTCTTGATGTTATTATAATTGGGATATAACCCTAAGGATGTGTGGTGTTTCCCTATATCATGGTTTCCTAGGTCACTTGTGGGTTTTGACCCATATAGGATATATGGGACCATAGAATCAATATCTTTTCTTCTAGTGTCATTGATGGTTGGGTGTGTATATATTTTTGTGTGGTAACTTGAGTCAGTGGTTGCCTTTATAATGTTATATATTGTGTGTTTTGGAATGGGGGTAATTGTGTCACATGTGAGAAGTTTATTGTGTGAGGATTTACTAAAGGGGATATGTGAGAGTCTAAATGATTTTGGAATATGGATCGTATTTTTGGTATGTTGTAAGGTTCAGAAATCTAGTGTAGGTGTGAGAGGCGTTTTCCCAATTAGTGGATGTTTTTGATATTTGAGTTGTGGTTATATTATTTATCATGTGTATTGATACTCTAGAAGTGATATTGAGGTTTGATAAATGTAAATTTATTCCTTGAATCCATTACGATAGAACATACTTGTGTGATTGTGTTTTTTTTATAAAGGCTAGTTTTTGTTGGAAGGATTATCTGGATTCTTGACCCTACTGTTATGGAAACAATCTTTGATGTGGTAATTGATGTTGACCCTAGGTGGATGGGTCTAGGGATGAAGATGCATGAGAAGATTCTTCTGATAGTGAATATATGCCTGAGATTATTGTTGGTCTTGTGGCTTGACATACCTTGTGAGTAAAATTATGATTATTATTTGGAAGCATCATGGAAGCCTATGTATTTAGGGGATAGATATTTGGGACATAGTCAGATTCATGAGTTGGAACATGATCCTAGAAAAGGGAACACATGACTCATGGGACCATGAATCATTATAGTAAATGGTCATAAGAGATTGAACCACCTTTTTGTTTGATAGGGTAGAGGATTTAATAACACACTGTGTAGGTTTTATACCATTTTTGTTTCAGTTTTGGGTGGATTGTGAGTGAAAAACAATTTCATTTTGGTGGCGGAAAGGTGGTATGAACTGGATATACATGGGTCTTGTTGTGTTTTGTATCATTACAAAATGACCGCTTATATTTCTATTGAAAAGTAATCCAAACCTCCATGGATCTCAAGTGATGTGGTGGAGATAGTGCAACATGGAATATTAGTTCACAGTTACTTTGAATAGAGTCTTATGTTTATAGTGTGTCTCTTTTGACAATTCCCTCTTAATTTGGGGGGATATATGTGGATGAGGTGTATTCAGGTGAGGAGGTCAGTGAACATGAGATGGGTTTTGGTAATTCCTTATAGTTAGGTTAAAATCATGTTCAATCAGAGTGTAGTGGCATGTAAATGGATGGAGGTTGACATTTAATTGTTTCCATCATGTCAGGGAGATACATTCCTATCCAATCCTTGAGTTTGGTGATGAATGGTTCATGGGTTTTGGTAGTTTTCAATTTCTCTAGTGATTATATTTTTATCAAATTCCTATAGTTAGAAGTTATGTATCAGTCACAGGCATGTGACCCTCATATAGGGAGGTTTGTGGAAGTAAAGATTAGACCGTGGAGTATTTTTGGTATAATCGAGACGTCAGTGAGGAGAAAATGATATTTGTACTAGGATTCCATAAGGAATTAAAAATAGGAATTATATATGTTGGAGTATCAAAACTAAGAGTTGGATTCTGGATTGATATAGTGTTTAAGTTATCAAAGGATTCCTAGGTAGGAGGTGTGTTGGTGTTTGTGGCAGGAAACAACAATAGTTTAGATAGTTGATGACATAATCATTGAAAATCTAACACCCTATGTTTTTATAAACCATTTTTTCAATAAATTAATCATACTTTATGTATTGATTCTACTCTACACCAATTTAAACTTTCATTGAATGATTCAAAAAGAAAAATTTGATCTACATGAATCACTGACATGTCCTTTGTTACACAGAAAAACGAGTTCCTACGAAAAAATAATTTTATTGTTATAATTATTTAAACAACATTGTTAAAACCTATCTATTAAATTTAGTAATATAATAGTAATCACTACTTATTAAATATTATTTATAATGGTTTTATATAAATAAATCATATTTGATAATAAAACACATTTTTTTGGTAAATTCTTTATATGATTGAAAATAGTTTTTTCTCAAATGAACTGATTTTAATGTCCTTATATGAATCGTAATAAAATTAATTTTATACACTATTATAAATTCTATTTGATAAAAAAAGACTTCATTCTATAATTTAGGGTATCAATATTTTTTTTGGTTGTTTTTTTCTATTTTCAGAGAGGTTTTATTTTTTGATGAATAATGAAAAACAATGAATTTTAATTCAAAACTAGTTTTTTATCTAATTTATTTATATAGATTAATTATGTTATAGTTTGGTTATAAAGTAAAATAAGATCTATAATAAATATTTTATTTTATTTTATTTCATTAGAACCAATTTTTCATTAAACTTGGATATAAATACATTTCAAACTTTTGGACCTTTTCACTTTAAAAACTCATCATATCATCTGATATATGGGAATAAGGGTAAATAAATTAATGCCACTTATGTGATTAAAATTTGAAGAAATGGATTATATATTTTTAATTAGAATAAATTATAATTTATAATATGTTCAACATTGTTTTTTACAAAAAATATTAGGGAAAGTAATTAAAACTAATAATTTTGATTAAGGTAGGATGTCAAATATAGGTTAAATAATATCATAAGGGAAAAAAACAATATACACATGTCCATAAGAGATTATTGTAGGAAAATTATGTATGGGATACCTCTCAATAGTGTTTACCTTTTTATATTGGGAAGAATACCACTACTCCTCCACTATAAAAGGGAACTCACCCCCTCACTAACACACACCTATAATGTCACATTGTCTCATACAAATCCTTATAAAAAAGATAAAACAATTTCTCATATCAACCTATAATCCTCAATTTCCTCATAAATACAACCTTGTAATCCATTTGGTTCAAACCATGAGGAGTTACCCAAAGAAGAGGTAACACCCATCCCAAAGATAATTTGTTTTATTTTCCTTCTAAAACTCATCAAATATTGTTATTATGTTCATATATAATAACATTATTATCCACATTATACTGATATTTTTTTATTCTGAGGTTTTTATCTACACCTACACACACTTCAATAAAACGGGTAATGAACTTACCGTTCTTGTGTATGATGAGCTACCGCTTCAGGAAAGATGTTTTTCGTTTTTACTTTACCACCTCTCATTGGTGGGAATTATGATGAACACTTTTTTATATATTTTATTTTTTATATATTTGATGTATTTATGATTCCAGAATTATTATACAAAACACACTATCTTGCATTCCATTTTCAGTAAATGTAGTAATTTCATTTGTTGATGTGTGAATTACTGCCTCCTCAAATTGATGTGATTCATTCACACTTTACCTGAAATGTATTAAATATTGTTTTAATGAAATTATATGACATATATGTAATGATAATTCTACTATAATTATATTATATACATATATTTCATTTCCTTTCTTTCAATTTGCCAATAAAATGGAAACTTCATTCATGTGTACGTACAACCTACTTTCTCCATGAACGGTGTATTCCATTTCATATTCCTTTATTTTACATATTATTATAAATAAATATTTGATATTTAATATTTTTTAAAAAAAATTTGTGTCTAGCTAAGAGGATCAAGAATAAGAATCCAAAATAGATAAAAAACATATATTACCCAAAATTTAACATTAACATGGAGTTGTTAATAATTGAGTAATATAAAGTCATAAAAATTATATATCGTATCAGATATAATAATGTTTTTATTTTAGAGATATATAATCAAATTATATTTATTATAAAAGATGTTTCAATTTTTATGAATAAAGTCAAGGCTTATGGTAAGGGAATTTTATCTCACTTTTATTTTTATGAGATACATGCCATATTCACCACTCACTTAATTTGAGTAGTGAATATACTATACTATGAGATTTTATATCATTAATTTGATATATTTAATGACATTAAATTATTTTATCTATTTTATTATTTCATGTGGATCATGATTCTAATGTAACTAAAGTATTAAGGGGTTTCTTATCTGACTTTAATTTATATGAGATTTATACCTAATTCACCACTCATTTATTTTGTTTGGTATATATAATTCCCATCAATGTATTATATTACTATTATACCAAAATTTATGGTTATTTTAATATCTATTTTTGATATTCATTTCATGGGGTTTATGGTTCAAATGTTACAAAATCAGTAATGTAGTTTTGTCTCAATTTTCCTTCTTTGAGACACAGGTTTTTATGAACATATATTTTTAGAAAATGTGCATATAATTCCCCATGAAAAGATGTATCATGAATCTAAATAATTTAATTGTATTGTAATCTTCAATTTATTATATTCTTTCCATATTATTGTGATTCAATGTTACCAAAGTGGTAATGGATTATTTCTACAATTATTTTGTATATAAGGATTGTTTATGATTATGCTTCCATTGATGAAATAGTAAAATCCATATCTCATGAACACCCACATATTTTCTCATCCTTTGGATATTCATTATATATTCTTTTATTGGGACCATTTTTTCACTCTTTGGTTCATAATATAATTAAGAACGTCTTTTTACGAAAATTCGACTTTATCTCTCTCTTTAATTAGAAATTTATGCTCTTTAATAATCATGTTTTCTAAAAAAGATTTTAAAAAATGTAGTATAATTAAAAAGTGTTTTAAATGTTTTCAAGATAATTTAATAATTTTTTTTTTTAAAAATCAATATTATTTCAAGATTTCATTTTAGGTTTTCAATGTATTTTCAATGAAAATGTTTTTCAAAAAATATACATGATTATATTATATGTTTCAAGGCTATTAAAAAGGAATTTTTTTTTTCAAATTTCATGATATTTTTAAAAAACAAATAAAATTAGAAAAGATATTTTACCCAATAAATGGTTCCAAATGATGTTTTAAATATTTCATTATAAGAAAATGATTTTTAAATGGATTTATGAAAGGTATTTTCAAAAAATGATATTTTGATTAATAAATCTTCCATGTAATATTTAAAAATGGATACCTATATAAGATATAATACTTTGTTATATTTTATTATTTACAAGGGATATGTTCTAAGTATTCCTTTCAAATTCTATGATTTACATTTTATGTTTTGATTGAATGATTTTTATGACACATGTTTCTCTTCCATGAGTTATATACTTTTTAAATGTTCTTATTTTCACAAGGTATGAGTTTTTAAAATTATTATGAGACCTATCTATTTTCCATATGTAATGATATGATGAAATTATTATAATAACCATTTCATTTCATCGGTTATGATATGATGTTTATAAAACACAAATCTTTTTATGGGATATGATATGATTAATTTTTTAATATCATGTGGAACATATATGTATGATTTAATTATGTGATGGGTTATAACTATATGTCCCTATAATTAATTGGTTAATTATTTGTATCTCATGAGTACAACATGATTGGAATGATAATTGAACTCAATTTAGTATAATCAGTCTAAAATGATTATTGAAATCTGTTCTATATGAATGTTATGGAATGAGGAGTAAAATATATACAATTTTATAATGTCAGAATGAGTTGTGAACATAGTTCTTTAATATAGGTATGAAACAAGGAGAGAACATAGTTTAGTAATACAGGGCTGGAATTGGAGGTAGAGTTGGTTCAGTAATACCAGGCCTTTAATGGGGATTGAACCAGGTTTAGTAAAGGAATATTACCACAAAGATTGTCTTGGAAGTTAACCATGAATACTAATATTGTTTGGGGAGTGAACCCAATCCACTAATATTGAAATAGAGTTATGCCATTACTACAATGGAAGTTATTTTATTTTTTATGTGTATACCACAATCACGTGTCTTATGATTATGTTATGATATCATGGATTAAAATTATTGTTTATTTATGATTAATAAACTACACACAACCAATATTTATTCCATAAATCTTTATTATGATCTTTTATATTCATGCTATGATGTTATAATGTTAAAATAATCCTCCCATACCCTTGTTCCCATTTTATCCATGCATATCTCCCTTGTGTACCATTATTGAGCATTTGAGGTCACCCATTATGTTTCCTTTCCCCAGGTTATGAAGAAACGTTTTAAGTAGGAATACTAATGGGGAAGATCTTTAAGGGATATTTTTAATATATTTAACCAAGTTAAAATATTATGTTTCTATGTTTCCATAGACATTAAACTATTATTTTCTTTGAGTATGTATTTTTGTAATGTGATGAATAGTCATATAAAATTATGTCATATCCAAGTATGTTAAGTCTGGTTCACTATATTTTTTATCAAAGGAAAGGTTTAGTAAACCATTGGAAATATGATGGGAAAACATTTGTGAAATTTCTATGGATATTTATAAGGATATTTGAAGAGATGTATCTAAGGATAATTCTTAGATAAATCAATGTATAGGAAGATGACCTGGAATTTTGGTAAAAGATATAGCGAGTGGTTTTCTAGAAACACAACCATATCTTGATAATAAATGTTTATTTGTCTCTAGAATGGATATTCATAGGGGTAATAACCTGAAAAAACACAATATTGAGATAGACTTGATCGAGAACTGTTGTACAACAATGGTTCTTACTACACACTTTGTTTAACACTCTTGGGGGAAATGCCTTGGGAATTCAAAAAACATTTACAAACCATTATCAAGGGTTTAAATATATTATTTCCATGAATTACCTACGATAATCCAATGGTGTAATTTATTAAGAATTACAGTTTCATGATTTAGACATCCTATAAGTCATTTTTCATGATTTTGTGGTTCCCCACTATAATGTTTGTTTCTTACTCTATGATTTTTTGGTTTAATTCCATGGATGGAACTTGAAGGAATAATTTTAATGGGTTAATGAGAAAATAAAAATATTTTACTCCTGAAAAACCGAATTTTATAGGATATTGAATGAAAACCCTTATTTCTTTGCTCACATAAATTTTTTAATCAATGAAACATCGTGAACATCCATGTGAACAAAAGTGGGAACAACTATTTTTTAAGTATTTAATGAGGCAATTCCCACATTATTTCATGTGTTCCACTCACCCATTATTTTCTATGCAATATATTAGTACAAATGAAAAGATATTTTTGACTTTCCAATGTTGACAGCATGAATAAATCTTTCTGGTCTTCTACCGTTTGGAAGGTGTGGCTGAAAAATGGTTGAATGTTATTAAGAATATGAGGACATAATATGAAATTGACTCCATTTATTGGGACCAGATCAAAAAAATATTTTTTAATAAGTTACTTATTTATATTCATTTTATGAAGATGGAAAGGGAACTCCTATATCTTAAGGAGAAGGATAATGATTCTATTGATTCATATTTAGTAAATTTTATAAGGATTTCAAGTTACTCTTCAGGTGTTATCTTCAAACCTAAAAAAAAATTGATAGATTATTTGGTGCCCTAAAACCTGTTCCTCAAAATTAATTAACTATTATACACATTAGTAGCTTTGAAGACATTCATCCATGCGCTATCAAGGGGAAATTGAGGATGGATTTTCATATTAATCTCATGGTGTGGACAAGAAAAGGATGATGGAATTTAAATGAAAATATAAAGATCATGGTGGGAAAATGGTGATATTTCTTTTACGATTAATGTTTAGGAATAAACACGGAGGAAATTGTATTAATGGTTCTACTAAATGTTATATGTTTGGAAGGTAAGGTCATCAGAAAAAGGACAAATGATATAATGGGAAGAAGTTCGGTAAATATGAGAAGAGATAGAAAGATACATCGAATACATCTCACACACTCTAGTGTTTTAACTACAAGAAGATTGGGAATTATGAAAATCAATTCCCCAATCCAAGGGAATACATGGATGATAATCCACAATAACATCTAAGGAAAATATTATGCAATCACAATGATTGAAGTGAATAAATATAATTAGGGCACACTAATCCTTCTCCCCTTAGGTGAGAATTTAATGTTTCATTTTCCGTGAATAATCCCTATGAATATCTTATTATTCATACGTTGATGAAATTTCATGTGATTGTATCTCTGTACATGGATTCAGTTATAATAAAATCATTTTTGATATTCTATGAGTACAAGGATGAACCTAAGTTTTCCAATTAAAATTTTTTAGAATAAGACAAGATATTATTTAAGGAATAAATGGTAAATTATATTTTTCAAAGTGTACAAGGTAAACCATTTATGAAATAAATTATGTACAAATTCATATTAGGTTTTTGATATTAATGAGTTAGTTCACTATAAGTATATTTATACAAATTGGATAACCTATGATAACCATTTTGTTGTGATAAAGAAAAATGAAATGATCGATCATTAAATTTATAGACCTTATGATCTTCTAATACTTGAGGAATGAAAAATTAACCCTTATTTTTTGTAATTATAGATGGATTAGAAATTGATCATGGCATAAAAATGGGTGATATTGTGATGAAACAATTAAGTATATATTCTCATGAAAATTCATCATCTTTTGGAAATTGGTCTGGAAATAAAACTTCCACATGTTATCATGATTTTAATGATATTAACGACATTTTTAAATACAATTTTGGTTATGTATATTTGATCATTTACTTTATCTTAACCATGTTCACTATCACTCTCCATCAGAACATGATTTTTATATTTCACTTCCATGTCCATGTTTTCAATTACCATATAGATTATCCTATGTGGAAACCAAATTATGCATTACTCTATGTAACTGTTATGGTTCTGAAATCCAATTTTAAAGGATATTTTACTATTAATTTTTACAATGTGGGTTTCTATGAAAGGAACTTTCAATTATTAACCCTTTTATAACCTATAATAATTTCAATGGAGAAATTCATTTTACGGGGGATATAATGTCACTCCCAAGGTTTTTATATATTTTTTCAAATAAATTAATATTATCTAATGTCTTTTGTTGCATTTTACACTATGTAAAATGTTAGGGCCAATAGGGGCCTATATACCCTGAGAGGGGGGGTGAATCAGGGTATGGATATTCTTTTTCAAAGTTCTTTCTACCCCACTGGATCTTGACCTCTTTGTTACAAGGGTCACTTTGTTTGCACTTGTGTGGTTACTGTGATCACTTGTCTCCTTTACCGGATAATGATGCTTTGAATGCGATACAGGGAAGTAAGCAGGCTGACACAGAGATTTTTACTTGGTTCGCCACTAAGGGCTACATCCAAGGAGCATACGCCGACAAGTTGCCGGTTCGTACCAAATTCCACTAAACTTCACTAGCTGTGGATTACAATGTTCGGGCTAGATCACTTCTATGCCCAGGCTCACTGCCTTTACAATATTTAGGGTCAGGTCACTACTTTCCCAAGGGTCACTCCCTGTCTCTCTCTCTCTGGCTCACTGCCGGTGGAGAGGATCACCTTCTTCCTCTTCCTAAACTCACTGCTCTTGGAAGGAATCCACTCACAGTTTATAGACCTGTAGGTCTCTTCATTTTCATGAAGGAATGCATCTTCCTCTGTATATAGATGCTCTGTTGAAGTCCAACTTTCACCCGCAGATGAATCTCACTTTGCACCGGATGTACCGGGCAACCTCAATTTTTATGTGAAACCCTTACGGTGTGTTGCGCGCAATTTCAATGATTTGCGCGAAATTCCTTTTTCGCGCAACCTCCAAATATTACGCGCAGCCTGGAAACTGCCTTGGGCGTAATTCACTGCTTTTGCGCGATATCCACTTTTCGCGCAACCTTCCTTTTACGCGCCAACACCAACTTTCTGCGCAGCCTTAGCTTTTCGCGCAACAGCTGACTTTACGCGCAAACTTTATGTTTACGCGCAACACCCTTTCTATTCTTCAATTTCGTGCACCAGAGCTCAGGTATTTTATATGTCTTGAACTCTGCTGAATGGAGGAGGGTCACTTCATATTTATAGGCAAAATCGACCCCGCGCGAAAAACCCTCCTTGAGCGCGTAATCCGCTTTGATCGCGAAACACAAATCTTCCGCGCACAACCATTTTCTGCGCACTGCTCCATAATTTCGCGCACCTCATGCCTTTGCCATTTTACGAGCTTCAGACCTCGAAACACCTCTTGCGCGAAAAACTTCATCCCTTTATTTCGCGCCATCCGCACGAATTTCGTGCACCGCGTAATTATTTCGCGCAGGTCTCCAAAATTGCGCGCGCCTAATGCCTTTGCCGATTTTCAAGCTTCCGGCCTTGAAACATCTTTTGCGCGAAATACAATTTCGCGCAACCCGCTGTTTTGCGCGCCACACTTCAAGATTTCGCACAACCCACTAATTTTGCGCGCCACGCTTAATTGTTCCGCGCACCTCTTTCATTTCTCTCTCCTCAACCTTTGCCAAAAACAAATCACTCCATTTTCCATTGGCGATTCTCAGGCCCATAAATTTGGCAAACACTGGAAAACGGCGCCACCTTGTATCTGCTCTTTTTGTACCGCCTCCAGATCATCCATTCCTTTGTCAAGGTTCTTCAATCAATCATGCATTGTTGAAAGCATCCCTTGAACCCGACAAATCACCATTTAAACCCCCTTTGTCAACACACTCATTCACCATGGTTTGATTTGTCAACAAACACAACATAGATGTCTACTTTATCAACAAACACAATCACCTCAAAAATGCTTCAATGATACCTTGAGGGATTTTTTCCCAACAATATCCCCCTTTGGGTTTTTTGAAAACTCTTCTATGGAAAGATACATCATTAATTCTTCATCCACCATTCACCTCATTGCGATTCTGATAGCGATCAAGGATTTACTCAACACACACTCTAAGCCCACATGAGCAATGCTCGTCGTGAGAAACAAGAGTAAATGAGAAGTTCATCAATGAATCACTTCATATCTGACATCCACTGTTGACACCACACTGATACCAATTTGTACTAAACTGATACCAATTGTCGATGGACTTGTTGGAAGACCAATTTTTGGTTTGGAAGTATTCTTACCACTTTCCAACACCTCTCTTCTGCTTTTATCACGATCCTCAGCTATCGTGATATCTATTCTTTGATCTATCACTTCTAGCATCGTCAGATTTTAATACACACCCCCTTTCTCATTGCTCCCCCTTTCTGGCTACTCCACCAGTTAGCTTCTCCACGTAGCAATTAGGATATATCAAATCTCCACACTGTCTCCCCCTTGAACAATCACACTTTTATCCTCCTTTAACAAATTACCAAACACTTTTCTCCCCCTTTGTCAACGAACCCAAAGGACACTCCTTTGTAGTCTGTAACATAGTAGAGAACACATATCAGCATATTAGGGAAAAACACATCATACCTCAGGGAGAGGGGGGGGGGATTCCACATCCACACTATTTCAAGTGCGGGGAATCGACTGAACTCCCAGAGCCAGTCGATGCCTCTCAAAAGCTTCCTTGGGTAAGGCCTTTGTCAGAATGTCTGCAACCTATAGCTCTGTAGGCACATACTCCAAATTCACGATTCCCTGCTCAACCTTCTCCTTGATGAAATGATACTTGATCTCAATGTGCTTTGTCCTTGAGTGATGGACGGGATTTTTGCTGAGATTTATAGCACTTGAGTTATCACACTAGATTCCGATCGGAGACTTCACTTCAACTCCCATATCTTCAAGCTGTTGCTTCATCCACAATTACTGTGTACATGCTTGAGTGGCCGCAATATACTCAGCTTCTGCGGTGCTCAATGAAATGCAATCTTGTTTCTTGATTAGCCAAGAAATACACAATCCACCAAGATAGAATGCACCACCTGACGTTGATTTTCTATCATCTGCTGAACCAGCCCAGTCTGCATCAGTATATCCCAATAACTCTGTCTGAGATTTGTCGTTGTATGTCAAGCCGAAGTCCACCGTGCCCTTGATATACCGAAGTATTCTTTTCACTACAAGCATGTGACTTTCCTTGGGATTACTTTGATATCTCGCTTCTTGGCATGTGGTGAAAACAATATCAGTCCTTGTCACGGTCAAGTACAACAGACTTCCGATAATTTGCCTATATTCTGTGATATTAACTGCCTTGCCATCCTCATCTTTTGATAATCTCATCCGGGTAGCAACCAGAGTCTTCATCTCCTTGGAATTATCCATTCCAAACCTTCTTAGAACCTCCTTGGCATATTTGTATTGGGAAATAAAAGTGCCATTACATCCTTGTGTCACCTGTAGACCAAGGAAAAACGTTAGCTCTCCAATCATTGACATTTCAAACTCATTTTTCATGAATTCGAAAAACTGTCTGCACTGAGCTTCATCTGATCCGCCAAAAATTATGTCATCAACATACACTAGCACCATCATCCTTTTATTACTGTCATTGCTGAAATAGAGGTTGTAGTCAACTCCTCCACACTGGAAACCAAGCTTCTTCAAGTACTGATCAGGCCTTCAGTACCATGCCCTTGGTGCTTATTTCAGTCCATATAATGCCTTCTTCAGCCTGCAAACTTTGTTCTCATCCTCATGAATGAGAAAACCATCTGGCTGCTCAATGTACACCTCTTCTTCCAGAAAACCATTTAGAAATGCATTCTTTACATCCATCTGGAACTCCTTGAACTTTTATTGTACTGCAATGGCTAGGAATAATTGTCTCCAGCATTGCAACCAGTGCAAATGTCTCATCAGCTTCAATATCTTCTTTCTGGGAGTATTCTTTGCACACTAGTTGTGCTTTGTTCCAAATCACTGTTCCATCTTCAGTCATATTCTTTAAAAAATACCCATTTAGTCACGATGACGTCCTTGTCAGCTGGCCTCGAAACAATCTCACACGTCTGATTCTTATTAATCTGATTTAGCTCTTCATTAATTATTCTTGTCTGAACTGGAGCTCACTGATCACTAATGATATTCTGCCTGTCAATTTCAGCTCGACTCATTGTCTTTTGTGCAGATATGAATTTTACTTCCGCATACTCATCATCAATATCCTATTCTGAATCATTTTCATCCACTTCTTCTCTCCCTGAGTCTCTTACCACTTCTTCACTTTTGACAGAAAACTTTTCACTGTGTCATTTTTCAATGATGTCATTTCTTTTAACATCTTCTCTCAAATTTTTGTTGACACACTTTTGATTTTTCTATTTCAGCTTCTTGGTATCCTGAAAGCAGTCAGCTGATACCACATTGTTGTAACAGAATAGATAATCATGAAATCCTGTGTGTTGCTGCTTGGCCCCCAATCATTCTTCATGAAAATAAACATCCATCCTTCATATCACATTGTGAACTTGCATCTGATTAGGATATTGAATGTTCCCCCTATGTTATTCAACTCTTCCATCTGTTAAGCCCAGTTGTATAGACCCATAACCATTCTCTTCCACCTCTATCATTTGTTCTCATATTCCACTCAGATTTGAGCCATTAACAAAATATCTAAGCCTACTGAGTTGGCACTCGGTCTAGGAAACAAGAGACAAGGTTAATAACACAATCACTTCCTGTTGTGCTATGTTTCTCCCTTTCATCATCAACTTTGATACCTGATTTGAGTCAATCAAAACACTAAAGCATATCACATCTCCACTTTGCATCTTTAGATGCCACTTCCTCATGGATCGTATCTCCCTAAGACCTGAAACACATGAATCATCAGTTAATAGCATTTATATACATAGGGAGAGGGGTTTTCCTTCTTGACTCCTCAAGATGAGGATTGTGGTTGATCCTAATGGGTCAACCCATTGATTCTTTCTTGGAGGGCATCACACTCTTTTCATTCTTCCTCCAGCTGCCTAGCCAACTTCAACTGTTCTGGCCATATGACTAGGCATTCATTGCCTACATTTTGATCCTTTTTCTGATATGTAGATTTGGTAGGCTCGGCCTTCCTCACCGCCTGGGGTATAAACCCACTAGTACACATTTCCTTCTTTGAGGATCTATCAAAATTCAATTTTCCTTGATTATTTCCTTGAGTAGGAACCTCTCTGTTTGGCATCTTCCCTTTCTTCTTCTCCCATCGTAGGGGTCTTCCTCTTTCCTTCACTTCTCACTGAGAAACACGACATGCAAATTTTTCAATACGTTCTTTGTTCATCTTTCTTTTATCAGATGTCTGAGTCACCACCCTATTTTTCATTGGTTGTGGGTCCTCCACTGAACGTCCATTCTTCTTACTCACAACTGTATCATTTCCTCCCTTTTTCTTCCAGATTTGTTCATGTTCTTTCTTAGGGGGCAGTTGTGAGTGTGACAGAGGAGGTGACTGATACACCTTTCATTCAGCTCCATGTGATTCCCCTGAGGCTCTAAACCTGTTCTCCAACTTTCCACTTTGTCTCCTAGTGTACGATTTCTCATTATACACCACTGGTGTCGTGAATCTCCTTTCATGTTCCTTTCCCTTTCCTGCTTTCTTCTTGTAGCAGTGTCTTGCCAAATGCCCATAATCAGAACATATAAAACATTTCCCATTAAAGGCATACCTCATTTTATCAGATGCACCTTGAGATCCTCTTCTGATATTGGGCTCATGTGCTTCCTGACACATACTCATTGTGTGTCCCTTTCTTCCACAGAAATAGCATCTGATGAATGTTTTCCTCGGAGAGACTATCCTCTCTGATTTCTCATGATGCTTATTCTTCTCAGATCTAGTAATGTTTCTATTTTTACAGCCTGAGATGTATTCTTGTGCCTCTAGACAGAATCCTGACGTGTGGCCCTGAATCCCGCAGAAATAGCACATGTCATCACTTCTTCTTGTAGCTATCCTCTTAGGCCTATCTCCCGCACCAACATGATTTTCTCCATTTCTGGAGTTGTTCATGGATCTCTTCTTATCATGCATGGGAGGTGATTCATCAAATCCAATACCAGCTTTTCCAAAACTTGCTGGTCTTTGAGCTGAGAAAATATTCTGTTGTTTCCCTTCTGAAACAGCATATCTGATCTTCATTTTATCATCACTTGTCGAAGGATGATCAAATAGTAAATGCAAGGCATCCTTCATTTTAGGCCTTCCTCTATCATTGGAACTCTCTAATTCCTTCTTAACTGATTCTATCTCTTCTTCCAACTTTTGAATCTCTGTCTCCCTTGATTCAAGTTGGACATCAAGTTCTCTCTTGAGAAGCTTCCCTCTTCTCATCTCATCTTCCAATTCATGTGTCAGCTTTTCCACTATTTCACTTTGTTTCACTACTTTCAAATTTTCCTCAGAAACAGATTTAGAGATAGATTCATTCTCTTGTTGTAGGCTTCGATTCTTCTGAACTTCTTCAGAAAATTGTGCTACTAGATCATCATTTCTAGCTTTCAGATTCTGAACATTATCTGACTTTTGATTCTCTTCATAATCACCAGCCTTTTGTTTTCCTTTCATTTTATCCATATTTTGTAGTTCTTCGACATGAGAGTCATTCTTCTCTGTTAGGTCAGTAACTATATCAATAACCCTTTGATTTAATCCTTTTAGCTTGTTGACCTCAATCTCCAATGCCTTGATCTGAATATCTTTAGATTTGGCTTCTTCAGTGTTTCCAACGTCACTTAGAATATTAGGTTCTTCGATGCTCTTGAATTGATCTTTCACTTTTCTATTCAAGCCATCGATCTCCCTTTTCTGTTCTTCAATCTTAAGCTTATACTCACTAACTGATTCTGAGTTCTCTGGTGCTGATAACTTGAGTTTCTCAATTTTATTTATCAACTCAGACTTCTCTTCTTCCTGCGGCTGCATATAGAGTTTGGCATCACAAACAACTTTGTTAGCATTCTTGGTTTTGGCTCTCCAAACATCTATCTCTTCAAGAGCAGCCTCTAACTCAGCTCGCATATCTATTCTTCCTTCAATTTCTTCTTCTGTTTCAGTATCACTCTGACGCTCATGTACTTTACTCATTCAAACATCATGATTGAGTGAATCAATCTTTTCCCTTTCTGATTCATCCAAGACTTCCTTCAGCATGTTGTTTGATTCCTTTAGTTTAATCACAAATTTTCCATATACACTTCCACACTGAGGAGTACCACCTGACTTCTGCTTCTTCTTGGAGGTTTTTCCCTTTGCCATGGCAGATTGAGACAAGAGCAGACTGATTCTTTATCCACACAGATCGACTACACCATGTTGGAGAAAACAAATCTGATAACAGCAACCTTCCCTCTGATACCAATTGTTAGGGCCAATAGGGGCCTATATACCCTGAGAGGGGGGGTGAATCAGGGTATGGATATTCTTTTTCAAAGTTCTTTCTGCCCCACTGGATCTTGACCTCTTTTTTACAAGGGTCACTTTGTTTTCACTTGTGTGGTTACTGTGATCACTTGTCTCCTTTACCTGATAATGATGCTTTGAATGCAATGTAGGGAAGTAAGCAGGCAGACACAGAGATTTTTACTTGGTTCGCCACTAAGGGATACATCCAAGGAGCATACGCCGACAAGTTGCCGGTTCGTACAAAATTCCACTAAACTTCACTAGCTGAGGATTACAATGTTCGGGCTAGATCACTTCTATGCCCAGGATCACTTCCTTTACAATGTTTAGGGTCAGCTCACTACTTTCCCAAGGGTCACTCCCGGTCTCTCTCTCTCTGGCTCACTGCCGGTGGAGAGGATCACCTTCTTCCTCTTCCTAAGCTCACTGCTATTGGAAGGAATCCACTCACAGTTTATAGACCTGTAGGTATCTTCATTTTCATGAAGGAATGCATCTTCCTCTGTATGTAGATGCTCTGTTGAAGTCCAACTTTCACCCGCAGATGAATCTCACTTTGCGCCGGATGTACCGGGCAACCTCAATTTTTACGCGCAACCCTTACGGTGTGTTGCGCGCAATTTCTATGATTTGCGCGAAATTCCTTTTTCGCGCAACCTCCAAATATTACGCGCAGCCTGGAAACTGCCTTGCGTGCAATTCACTGCTTTTGCGTGATATCCACTTTTTGCGTAACCTTCCTTTTACGCGCCAACACCAACTTTCTGCGCAGCCTTAGTTTTTCGCGCAACAGCTGACTTTACGCGCAAACTTTAATTTTACACGTAACACCCTTTCTAATCTTCAATTTCGCGCACCAGAGCTCGGGTATTTTCTATGTCTTGAACTCTGCTGAATGGAGGAGGGTCATTTCATATTTATAGGCAAAATCGACCCCACGCGAAAAACCCTCCTTGAGCGCGTAATCCGCTTTGATCGCGAAACACAAATCTTCCGCGCACTACTCCATAATTTCACGCACCTCATGCCTTTTCCATTTTATGAGCTTCGGACCTCGAAACACCTCTTGCGTGAAAAACTTCATCCCTTTATTTCGCGCCATCCGCACGAATTTCGCGCACCGCGTAATTATTTCGCGCAGGTCTCCAAAATTGCGCGCGCCTAATGCCTTTGCCTATTTTCAAGCTTCTGGCCTTGAAACATCTTTTGCGCGAAATACAATTTCGCGCAACCCGCTGTTTTGCGCGCCACACTTCAAGATTTCGCACAACCCGCTAATTTTGCGCGCCACGCTTAATTGTTCCACGCACCTCTTTAATTTCTCTCTCCTCAACCTTTGCCAAAAACATATCACTCCATTTTCCATTGGCGATTTTCAGGCCCATAAATTTGGCAAACACTGGAAAACGGCGCCACCTTGTATCTGCTCTTTTTGTACCGCCTCCAGATCATCCATTCCTTTGTCAAGGTTCTTCAATCAATAATGGATTGTTGAAAGCATCCCTTGAACCCTACAAATCACCATTTAAACCCCCTTTGTCAACACACTCATTCACCATGGTTTGCTTTGTCAACAAACACAACATAGATGTCTGCTTTGTCAACAAACACAATCACCTCAAAAATGCTTCAATGATACCTTGAGGGATTTTTGCCCAACATAAAAAAACTTTTAAGCTACATGAAGAAAAAAATGTGCTACACGCAACACTGACTTGTCTTGCATTATATGAAACACTAAGCCTCTATGAAACATCATATAAGTATTATAGTTATTTAGACAGTATAGTTATAACCTAGGTGTTAATAATAGTATTATTAATAGTAATACCTACGAGATAAATATTATTTATAATTTTTTCATATAAATAAAACATATTGATAATGAAACATGGAATTTGTTGTAAATTCTGTATATATTTGAAAATACTAATTTCTCAATTGAAATTATTGCTAAGTCCTTCTATGAATAATAAACAATTATTTTTAGAAACATTAATAAATTAAATTTTAAAAAATAAACATAATTTTTGAAATCAAAATATGAACATTTACATTGGTTTAATTTGGTGTCTTTTTCTGAGAAGAATCAATTTTTGACAAATGTGAAAAACAGTGAATTTTTATTCCAAAATTACATCTTTTTATAATTTATTTATATTGTTAAATTAAGTTTTAATTTGGGTTTTAAAATTAATTATATCAATTAAATCTCAGTTAATCCAATTATGTTATTTTATCTAATTTCACACTGAAATTGGATATGAAAGTTTTTTAATATTTTTGACCTTTTCACTTTAAAAACATGTCATATAATCCCATCTCCGAGATTTACATTAAATTAATTTCATCCAAAATAATTATTTTAATTTGAAAAAAAAATTAAATATTTGGAATCTTCATAATTTATAATTTCTAATTATACCGACATTGATTTTACCCAATGTATTAGTGAAAGTAATTAAATTCAATTTCATTGATTAAGATAAAAATGAGTTTACATAGTGGTTATGCCTTAACTTGAGGGGAAATATTCTCTAGAAATATGTTAAAATTCCAATTTATGGAACTATTTCCAAAATTATACTCCATTTTTAGAAAAAATTAAAATTATTGGAGGTACATGATGTTAGAGATACTTCTAAATATTGTTTACCATTTTATATTTAAAAGAATGTCACTCCTCCTCCACTATAAAAGGTAACTCACCCTCATCACTATATAACACCTATCAAGACACTATTCTTCATCAAAACCCTAAAAACATAATCTCCAAATGTACCAACTCAAAAAATATAATCCACGTTTTGGGTATAAATCCAACTATGGAATCCCTTCTGGGAAAACCAATTAGATTTAACCAAAGAAGAGGTAACACCCTTCCTCATGAGCCTTTTTATTATTTTCATTATCCACCGCTTTAAATGTTATTGTTCATTCTTTATATAATAAAAATATTTTCCTAAATATACTAATATTTTTTTCTTATAATGATTCAACCTACACCTTACACACACATCCATAAAATGGGTAATGAACATATGATTCTTGTTTATAATGTACTTCCACCTCATAAATTGATGTTTTTGATTTTTCCTTTACCACCTATCATGGGTGGGTATTAGGATTTAAAAAATGTATTATATTATATATATTATATTTAAGATATATTTATTATTATATAATTATTATATTAAATATACCTTCATGATTGCCCTTTTTTAAGTGTGATTCCTTTCTTTATGGATGTGTCGACTACCGCCTCCTCAAACCGATGTATTCATTCACACTTTATATGGAATGTATTAAATATGGTTTTAGTGAACTTATTAGATATATATTAAATAATATTTCTACTATAATTATATTATATTAATGATTTTAATTTACATTATTTCTTTCAAAATTTTAGTAAAATGGAAATAGAGTTCATGCATATGTATGACCCACAGTCTCCATGGATGGTGTATTCCATTTTATATTACTATATTTCATATATTATTTTAATTACATATATAATGAATATATATGATATTTATAGAATATTTAATATTATTTAAATAATAAAATCATTATCTAAGTAAGAGGATCAAGAATAACAATCTAGAACATATACAAAAAAACAAAGTAGATATTACCGAAAATGTAACATTAATATCACGTTGATATTGATCAAGTAATATAAAGTCATAAAAAATATATATATGTTAATATTGATAAGGATATAGTTCTATGGTATATTTTAAATATTTTTTTATTATACAATAGGTTTTAATGTTTATTAATAATTTCGGGGCTTAAGGTAAGTGAATTTCATTTCAATTTTTATTTTCGTGGGATACATGCCATATTCACCACTTACTTATTTTGTATGTGGTATATACAAAGATATTAAATTTAATATAATTAATTTAAATAATTTAATTTATATTGAAATAATATATTTATATTATTCTTTCATGGGGTTCAGGATTCTATAGTTACTCTAGTAGTAAGGGTTTACTCGTGTCACTTTTATTTATGTGAACTTTATGACTTATTCACCACTTGTTTCTTTTGTATGGTGTATATACTATACATGAATTTATTATAGTATTATTATACATAAATTTATTGGTATTTACATTTCCATTTTATTATCATTATTTTGTGGTTTTTATGGTTTAAATGTTAACAAATCAATAAAGTAGTTGTGTCTCAATTTTCCTTCTTTGAGACACGAGTTTTATTACGCAACTATATTCGTTTAAAATGTGTATATACTAACCATTTTTATATTTTATCATGAATATAATTATGGTAATTATATTTTAATGTTCATGTAATGTTATTATTTCCATATTATTATAATTCATAGTTACTAAAGTGGTAATGGTTTATTGATACAATCTCATCATTTATCAAGAATATTTATGATTATAGTTCCATTGAGGAAATATTATGATACATATCTCAAAATAACTAATTAATTTTCCTATCAAATGTTTAATTATTATATATTCATTTATTGTTACTATCATGCATCTCTTTGGTACCTAAGATAATTAAGAAGGAGTTTTCAAAAAAATATTACATTGTCTCTCTAATTGGTTGGAGATTTATGTTCATTCCAAATCATGTTTTCTAAAAAGGATTTTAAAAAATGTTTTATGTTTAAAATTTGTTTTAAAAATTTAAATATTATTTTATAAGTTTTCTATAAAATTATTTTCAAAATTATTTCAATCCTTCTTTCATTGTTTTCAAATTATTTTCAAAGAAGATGGTTTTAAAAATATCATCATGTTTCCCTTATATTTTTTCAATGTTATTTTAAAAGAAAAATGATTTTAAGATTTGTGATATTTTAAATGTAAATTTTAAAATTTTAAATGATATTTCCTTTATTCAATCTATTAAATTATATTTTAAATATTTTTTATAAGATATGTATTTTTTAAAGTGTTTTAATAACGTTACTTTCAAATGAAATTATACTTTACTTTATAAATGTTCTATGTAATCCTTCAAAATACAAATCCATATAAGTTAGAATAAAATTTTATAATTTATGATTCATTGGTGATATGATCCTAGGATACCGTTAATATTCATCCTTGAATTGTTTGTGTTTTTATGGAAATATTTTTATGAAAACCATTTATTTTCTATGGGTCATATGCTTTTAAAACCAACATTATTTATGGGTTATGCTTTGATAAAATGATTATGAGACCTATCTATTTTCTTTAGGTAATGATATGAATAAATTTTGATGATACTCATTTATTTTTATGGTATATGATATTATGTTATTAAACCCATCGCATTTTATGCACCATGATAGGATGCGTGTTTTATTATCTTGTGGAGAATTTATGTATGCTTTAATTATGTGTCTAGAGGGAATTATATCTCCCTCCAATTAATTGTGAAAAACTTTATATCTCATGAGATTGATATATTTATAATGAGTAGGGAACTCAATTAATTATGTCATTGTTGGAATGAGGTTTTAACTTGGTTCATTATGATAGGGATGGAATGAGGAGTGAAGTCGGTTAATGTGATAGGTTTGGAATGGGGATTAGATTGTTCAGTAATTCATAGATGGAATGAAGAGTGAACTCGATTCAGTAATATAGGTCGAGAATAATAGGTGGACCCAATTCCTTAATACAAGGCTAGAATTGGGAGTGAACCTAATTCAGTAGATGAATTTTGAAATAATATGGTATTGGTACTGAACCTTTACCACTATGATGGTTTTGGGAGTGAAACCATTCATCTAAGATGGATGTGGTGTTAATATGCGACAAAAATTTTAATAATTTTATCTGTTCATGTGTCTTCCTCAATAACATATCTTATACTTATGTTATGATCTCATCTATTATTCTCATGATTTCCTTAGGATTCATGTATCTTGAACTACCAATATTTATATCATGACTTTGGGTTATAGTCTTTAATAAGAAAGGTATGATATTTTAATGATAAAAGTTTTTTCTCCTACCCTTATGATAATGGTATGGTTACATATCTTCCTTTCTTACCCATAATAATAATCTAAGGTCACCCCTTTCTTATGTTTACTTTCCCAATGTTCTGAATACAGGTTTTATGTAGGAGTACTGACAGTGAAGATCTTTAAGTTAGATATTGAAGATCTTTCACTATGTTAGAAGATTATGTTTCAACATTTCTAAAGAAACAAAAGTATTACTATCCTTATGAATTTATTTATGTAATTTCATAAATATTTATCCAAATTGATGTAATATTCATGTATTTTAAACATTAGTCTCATCCTAAACTCACTAGAAGATGGGAATGAACACTAGTGAGCATGTTCGGGTGATCATATGATTCCTCCAGGCCAGAAGGAGTCATGACTAGGTACATTGGTAATGCATCAATAGAAGGTGTTGGGTATTTTCAAGATGAGTTTATTATGTATGATCTAACATTCATATATGAATTATATTTGATGAGGTAAGATGAAAATTAAATTTGGTGTGAATTTTTGGATGTGTAAGGTTGGGTTCTGGAATCATATAGGACTCTTCAAAGAAAAGCTTATATATTATAGGATTATTCATGGATGGGAGTTAGCCATCCAACCCAATTTTTAATTTTATTATGTGGATGGATGTGTAATTATTACCATAATTCTAATTTTTTGAAGGTGTGATAATTGAAAACCATGTCAGCTGTAACATTAGAACATGAGAGTAGAGTTTCGTTGGGATGTTGTCATGGATGAGGAACTAGAGAATCATAATTTTTTTCTTGTAAGATGAATATTACGGTGGGGAACACCATAGTCCCGAGGAGTGTTTGGATGATCACATTGTAGATTTTGATGGAATATGTTCTTATGTAATCACCATCATGGCGTTTTAGTTTTGGCGTGGGGTGTTTTATTAGGTTTTTGGTAGTTGGAGTTCTTTAGGTTTGAAGATGTACCTTGGATGTTGTTTGGGAATTTGGGAAAGCAATGAGGCCATTCAAATTTAAATCGATGATTAATATATAATGGTAGATGATACTGGATGACCATTCAAGAATTATCATATAATTGAAGTTCTATAATGGGGAGCTTATAATTATATTTTTTTAATTTACGAATATAAAAATTTAGAGGCATTTATTTTTGAATTATTAGGTATCCTAGTTTTTGAATAGGGTTTTGAAGTTGAATTCAAAGATTTGGGACAATCTAAAGTAATATTTTTAAAATGATTTTAGGGAAAGTGGTTTCTTGAGAACTCAGATGAATCATGATGTCTTTGAGTTATTTTTTGGATGATTTTGAGGTTTATGTATATGGTGTAAGGTTTTGTTTGCATAGTTTTGTAGGAACTTTGGAAAACCCTGGGCATGGAACACTTTTCACATCACTTTTTATAGTACATGGTTTTCTATCATGGTCAGTGGATGGTTTTAGGGAATACTATATGGATTTTTTATTGAACTATGAGACAAGATAACAGAGGAGCATATATTATTAAACCATGTAAAGGGGATCAAGAAAATATAAAAAAATGAGCAATAGACTACATACCTATTTAAGAAGGTTGGTTCATATTTTTTCAAATCATGAACTTAATAGTGTGAGATCGGGTATTTATGAATATAGGGGCATGCACAGTTTGTTCATGGCTTGGAAATTCTTCTCCCAAAACCATTCACCATTTAAAAATTGGAAAATTTCCATTATCACCATATGATTTTTACAATATTCTAACACCCTTTCCTTCCCAATTTAAACCACCATCCCTCTTATGCACCTCTTCCCTTCCCTCTTCTATCGATCAGGATAGAATGACACTATCTATTGTATAAGTTAGCTTAATTCTATGTTATTGGTAATATTGATGTAAATAAAAGTCTCCCCTTGCATATTTTCTTCTTTTCATTAATTTTAAAGTTTTATCAGACTAATTATTTTATATAGGATTTATTTTTAGGGATTATTTCTAGTTTTTTGGTTTCATAAAATTTTGGACAAATTGATTTTTGAAATTGGATGAGTACAATCCTATGAGACTAGGGTCAGTGAAGCCTTTTAATTAACTCATAACCACTTCTTATTTTTTTACGTGTATGTGTGGCACATCCTCTCAACCTTTTCATTCAATTACCAAAACTAATAAAATGATTAAATGGTTCCTTATATTGGTAAATTTACTATTTTAAAATGAGTTAGAACCAATGAAGATTGTGATACCAAATGAAAACCCTTATGATATTCAATTAAATATAATATAATAACTGAAAATTTTTATTACTTCATTTAATTGATATTTAATTTGGGGAAAAAACGGTCTGTTCCATGTGTAAAATAAACCGGGATTAAATGATTTAAGGCAATAATATACTTCAATCGATCACTATGAAATGGTATTTGTAATTCAATGATATTCATTGTAATATAGTTTCAAATTAATATGTGTTTTTCTCAAAAAAAGAACTTTCTAATTTTAAATATTATTTTTGTTAATTCAATTAGATTGTTTTATGAGAATTAAAGGTTGTGACCTTGAAATGTAAAACTAAATAAGTTAAAGGAATAATTGGTTTTTTATTAATAAATTTATTGTGATTTGGATTGCAAAAAGAAATGGAATTGTAAAGTGAAATTTATAACATTAAATGTGAAATCGAATCAATGTGTTATGTACTAAATATGGATGTTGGTAAATAGTTTATCCCATTCTTTGGTTTTTTTCATGAATTTTTAAATCGTAATATTTATAACCCTTATGTTTTTCCTTCAGTTGTTCATCATTAATGGAAATGGTGAATGGGGTATTTTTGGATCTCAGTTGTGATTTATGGTTAATCGTGAGGTGAATGAGGACCCAAGGTGGATAAAGTTATGATTAATAGTTAAATTGGGGTGAAAATGTCCCTTGGGTATATGTGGGGGTTCTTGACGATAAAACCTAGGGTGATCATGGCCTTAGGTAGACATTGTATCTCGAATTATGGGTTCATTACCCTATAATTATAGGTTTCCAACCGATATGATTATATTACACCAGGTCATATATGATTAGGCATAGAACTCATGACATAATTAGAGACACCCCGACACCAGAGGAAGTAGGTATGTATCATTATCAAGGATAACATTCCCCATAGGTATTGTGCTTGTTTATGATTTCCATTTGATTTTTAAAGAGATGTATTGTAATTCATAACATGATCACATATACATGAACTGATATAAGACTGGTTATATTTAGGGTCACCATCAGTGGTAGCCTACTGAGTTATTCTCTCATCGTTCTAAGGCCACCATGGATCTTAGGTACCAGAGAAAAGAACATTCTCTTTTGGAGGAATATATTTAGGGTAAGGCTCGATGATGCTACATGATTAATATATTCCTAGGTTAAAGTTAAATGAAGGGACTTGGAAAGAAATATGATTAGTTTGGAATAAGATACTAACCTCAAATTATTGAATTTTGTTTTTATACTACTTGTGTATGATCTTCCCAATGGGGATATAGTTTTGTTATCATGACACATTCATCATTATTTTATCTTTTTGTTATAATTATTAATCATCCCATTCCATGGTTATGAAGTATATTTTCAAGTGTAAATTTTTTATTTGGTTATATTTTTTCTTGAAATATAATTATTAGAGCATAGTGTCCCCATGATAACCTTATGGGACCTCACTACTAGTTATTATATAATAACCCTGCTCATTATTTCACACTTAAACATAATTTATTACATAAACCTTTCACTTGATACGACATAGAAGATCAAGAGTTCTGCTTTCTTTAGGGCTTATGAACATTTCATAATAACTTAAAACATGAAATTAACATATTTATTGAAATATTCTTTTATATGAAAACAACATTCCTTCGTACTTAGAAATGCATGGGATAACATGAGGACGTGCATAAGAAAGGAATGAGTTATAAATCCCAATAATGGAGTATAATAGACATAACATAAAGAATAAAAAACATGTTAGGCAATAGGAATATCAATTTAGCATAAGATAAATATGAACATAAAGGAATGATATAGCATGATTATCATAACATGGAGATGTGGAAACAACATTTAACATGATATTAGCATGAGCCAAGGCTCATTGCACATAGAGAATGAGTAAACCCTCATTAAACAATAATTTTCATGAGTAAAATAGAATTGTACATGAATTATCATGAGTCAACACCTATTTCCTAGGAAGTATAATGACACTATTATTTACCCAATGCATTATAGATCTATCAGGGAACACCTTTTATAAACATTTTATTTCACGCATAAGTTTGTCGCATGGATCATACAACATGGATTCATTGAACATAGTAATTAATTCCAAGAATAAGAGTTGTGAAATACATAAATGTAAGTACTTAATCACAAAGTACATGTTCATAAAGGTGAATACCCTTGATATAGAAATGGCTATGGTATTCACTTACACGATGAGTTTGGCATGGGAAATTTTATTGTAACTTCATCAGCATAACGACATCAAATAGAAATTGAAAAAATGGGTTGATGAGAGGGAAAGGGTTCTCTAAAAATTTATACATAAAATGGACAGTAATGGGGTCATGAAACATAATATCCTAACATATGTAATGTAATTTAGATGCATAATATAAAATAATTTATTGAATGTAAATGAGGAGAGAGAAATCCCTTAAGGAATTTCGACATGGTAACAAGTGTACATGAGAGGAATTAATGAGAGATAAAAGAGTATCATATCATTAAAAAATAAAAAGAAAATTATAGGGGAGGGTGAAAATAATACCCCAACATTTTTAATTGAAATTAAAAGGGTAATAATATTATAAGGAAACATGGTCATAAATATGGAAGGAAGGAAAGTGAGGATCCCTTACATGGAAGCGTGATCCGAATGGATTGGTATAGGCTTTAAAGAGGATTATTAGGAGCTTGGGGAGTCTTTTTTGGATTATATAGAGCGGAGGGAAGATTTTGGTCGAGCACTAAATGGTTTTAGTGAAGAGGAATGGGAGCTTTAGTGTGGTTTTATTAGAAAGGAGAGGAAATTCTTTATTATTTAGGTTTTGGGCACTACACATTAAACTAATCAAAACCACAAAACTAACCATGTTTTTTTCCGATGGTTTTTTCCAAAGGGGACTAGAAAAATTTATTTTATAATTCCAATGTCCAATATTCTTAAACTTATAGGGTTGCTTAAGTGGAGGTGAGTCACACTCTCAAGGAAATCATTTTAAAATGTTAAAATATCTTATAATTCATGGACGGTCCACTAAGTCATCATAAAATTAATAAAAAAATCTAAAATCAGATTATTTTAATGGTAAAACATTATTTTGGCTGAATATACCTTTTATAATATTTTATAACATCACTATTGGGTCATTATTATGTCAAAAAACACATTATATATTGAAACATTATTTAATTTTAACCCAAAAATTTTATTGTCTTGAACATTTTGAAAAAACCACCATTAGATAATTTCGACATCTTGAATCAAAAAATAATATTCATTTTATCTAAATAATAATCTCAATATTTGAATTTTATCTTTTAAAATATAATTTACATTTCGTGAAAATTTATGGGTTCTGACAAAAACAGTTTTCAAACCTTATTGAAAATTAAAATTATATAAAAAATATATGATAATTAATATTTAATAAAAATAAATTTAGTAATAAAATTTTATTAAAATATTTTTTAATTCAAAAATCCATTAATTCATCAAAATATCTTTCTTAATTGAATATACATAAAAATGCAATTTGTGATTTAAAACCCATTTACAAAGTAAAAATAATAATATGAATGTATATTCGTTATTCTATAAAAAATAATCCACACAATATTAGTACTGTGGTATTATTACAAAACCCCTTATAACACCCACATAAGACCTAAGGGTAAGGTGTGTGGTGGTGACAGAATCTTGGGGTGGCTCAGATAACATCACTCTATTAGTAATCTCTATTAAATTTCACTTATTCTGTAGGCGATTCCGTTCAAGATTTACATGCTGAGGCTCAACTTGGGCTTGGTCCAGAGTGATTCCCAATGATGCTACCTTATTCCCGAGCACTAACCAATGGGCTTTGTATAGTGAAATTATATTGGCTGAGACCATCACTTCCTTTATCTGATTAAATTGGATTTATTAAAGACCTATATTTATCCAAATCATGTGATCACTATTGATCAACTATATAATAAATAGTAACAATTACTAATGAAACTTTAAAATACAAAAAAACCTGGGATTTTCATATGTTTTATTTTACCATTTTACATAATAATATATTTAACTAGATCAAGAGAAATTTTCATTAATAAAATTTTGGGTCGTTACAATCTTCCTCCTTAAAAAGTATCACCTTCAAAATTTTATTTTCCCATAGTAAAACAGATGAGGGTTCCTCTACTTCAACACTTCCTAGGATTCTCACATTGCTTCATCAATCTTGTGGTTTCATCATGAAACCTTGATGGGGGGAATTGTCATAATTCATATAACTTTTTCACTGAGATCTAAGATCTTCACATAACTCTATTCGTAGGAGAGGTCAATCTACAATGGGATCACCTCAAGATTGAGTATATGCAAGGGGGTTGGTATGTACTTCTTCCTTAGTGATACATGGAATACATCATGTACTTGAGAGAGTATTGGTGGTAGTGTTAGTCGATATGCCACGGCTCCAATGCGATCAAGGATCTCAAAAGGGGCGATGTACTTTGGACTAAGATTTCCCTTCTTCCCAAATATCATAACTCTATTTTATGGTGAAATGTGGAGGAATACTATGTCTCTAACATCAAACTCTATTTCTCATTGATGATTATCATCATAGAGGTTTTGTCGACTCTAAGGAGCATTAAGGAGTTGTTGGATGGTCTTAAAATTCTCTTCCATTTCATCGACCATTTTCAGAACTAGATGTTTTCACTCCCCTCCTTCATCCCAATATACTAGTGTTCTTCAACTCTACTCATAATGGGCTTTAAAAGAATCCATTTGGAAGCTTGAGTGGAAGCTATTGTTCTAAAAAAACTTAACCAGAGGAAGATGTTGATCCCATTCTCCATTAAAGTTCATTGAGCATTCTCTGAACATGTCCTCGCGTTTTTGGATAGTCCGCTCAGATTGTATATATGTTTGAGGATGATAAATCGTACCAAAGTTTATCTCTGTATTTTGGGTGTGTTGAAGACACATTCGAAACATAGAGATGAATCTTAGATCTCAATCAGATACAATTGATAGTGGTAATCCATGGAGACTTACCAATTTTATAATTTATATCGATTCCAGTTGATGCAATGAGAAATCCTCCCAAATTGAAATGAAGTGTGCAGTATTTATAAGATGTTCCCCAAAAAACTAGATAGCATTGTTTCCTTTGGATTCCTTCAGAAGTCCAGTGACAAAGTCCAGAGTGATGTTTTCTCATTTCTATACTGGTATGGGTAATGGTTTCATCATCCCCTTAGGCTTCTACCTCTTAGACTTCACTTGATGACGTAATAGGAACTTTTATGTATACTCAATGATCTCCTTCTTCATGTTATCCCAAAAATAACGCTATAGGATATCTCGATATGTCTTTCTGTTTCCTAGGTTAATGGAGACATTATAACTATGTGCATCATCCAAAAGATCATTCGTTAACTCCAAATTAGATAGAACACATATTCTTGACCCAAATCTCACAATTCCTTCTTCATTAACATTGAACTCTAAGGATTTCACTTTTCTGATAGTTTCCACTTTCTTCTGAATTCCCACATCATGCAGTTGAGCATCTTTTGTCCTTTCCAAAAGAGATGGTTGAGTAATAATCTTTGAAAGTATTGATGATGTTCCATTATTTATTATCCCAATGTCTATCTTCATCAAATCTAATGATATTGGATACTTTTCAACTCTCACCAATGATAGGATCGCTAGGTCATTTTTACATAGAGAATCTTACACCTTGTTCACTTTCCCAAGGTGGTAATGGATTGAGCAGTCATAGTCTTTGATCTACTCAAACCATCTTCATCGATGTATATTCAACTCTTTCATTGTGAATATATACTTGAGACTTTTTGATCCATATATATTTCACACTTCTCCCAAAAGAGGTAATGTCACCAAATTTTTAAAGTGAAGATTATAACAAACAACTCCATATCATGTGTTGGATAGTTTTTCTCATGAACTTTCAATTTCTTTGAAGCATATTTAATGAATTTGTCATTTTTCATCAACACTTCGCCCATACACTTCTTTAAAGAATTACTGAATACCACAAAAATTTCTCCACTTGTGGGTAGTGTGAGCACGGGTGCAGAGAGAAGCCACTTTTTCAACTCCTTGAAACTATATTCGAATTCATCACTCTATAAAAACTTGAATCACTTCTTAGTTTTATTGGTAATTGGGTTTGAAAATCATGAGAAATTTCTCAAAAATCATCGATAATATCATGCCATCCCAAGGAATCTATGGATATCTGTCATAGTTGTTTGCCTCATCCATCCCTCAACTTCATTTGTCTTGGAGAGATCCATATATTTCCCATTGGTTGTGATGATATGACCCAAGAATGAGACTTCCTTCAACCAAAACTCACACTTGTTGTACTTTTCATAGAGATTATCCTTTCACATAGTCTCTAGTACAGTTCTTAGATTATCCATACGCAATTCCATGGTTTGGGACTATATTATAATATCATTTATAAATACTACCACAAATTTGTCGAGATTATCTCAAACCAATATATTAATCATGTCCATGAAGATTTTTGGAGTATTAGTGAGTCTGAAAGGCATTAAAATGAATTCATAGTGCCCGTACCTTGTACGAATATCAATCTGGGGGATATCCTTCTTGTTCACCCTAACTTGGTAATATCATGATCACAGATCTACATTAGAGAAGTATTGTACTCCATGTAGATGATCAAACAAGTCATTAATACGGTGGTAGAGGATACTTGTACTTTATTAGGATTTTTTGAGCTCATGATAATCAATGAAAAGGTGAATTGACCCATCCTTCTTCTTGAAGAAGAGGACTCGTGCACCCCATAGTGAAGCACATTGGTGTAAAAACCCTTTATCCAGATTCTCCCATAGTATATTCTTTATCTACTCAAGCACTATAAAACCCATCTTATTCGGAGTCTTGGATATTGTAAAATCCCGAGGTATAAGATCAATCGACAATTACACATCTCTACAAGGAAGAGGACCAATAAATTCATCAGGAAACACTTCAGCAAATTTCCCCCCAATAGGAATTTCTTCAATGATGGTTTCATCCTTAGACTAAATCATCTGAGCAAGATACACATGCTCATAAGGCAGTAATGTCCATTCTTGAGATTATGGTTCAAAATAAGATTTATCCTTCTCCTTGCACTAGTTTAGAATCAGGGTTTGATTCACCATATAGAGAATGATTTCCCCATCACAAATATTTATGTCGAATCTATATATGGAAATCTAATCCATTCCATGAATTACATCAAATTCCACTGGAGGGAGTATGACGAGGTTCTCTTGGAAGTTAAATCCACAAATTTTGATAGGGGAGGACTTATATTTATGGTATTAAATAATTGCACCATTTTCTATTCTCATCAAAATCTCTACTTCCATTATTTTTGGTGGTGTTGGGATTGTTCTACTAAACCATTGGGATATAAAAGAATGCATAGAACCAGAATAAAAAAGTATATTCTCTATTATTGAATTATAAACAAGTGTACCTATCACCACTTCTTTGTTTGTATTTTCATCAATGGTAGTGATGGTAAAAGCTCACCCCTTCTGCCTTGGAGGTTGTTGGTTGCCTCAAAAAACCCTTGGCTTAGGGAACAGGTTTGAAAAGTGACCTAGTTCTTTGTAGATGAAGAAATGAAAAATGTGTTGAGGTTTAAACGGATCATTTCTATAATTTATCATGATAGTGGGGTTTTCCTTTCAAATATTAATGTATTTTTTCCCTTATATATCACAACAAAATTATTTCTTCATCTCCTTCAGGAAATTTCCAGGGTGCTTCTTTCCACACCTTTAGCAAGTGGGGTGCTGGAATTTCTTAGAAGTGTTGGATTTGTCTATCAGAAATCCAGATTTAAAGTCCACTTTCGACTTATTATCCCCATGATACCTTTGTGATTTTTTGTTCTCTATTTCCACTTTGAGGGCACATCAAATAATTTCCTCATAGTTATCGACGTCACATATCAATAGGGCATTCCATAGTCTAGATTTTATACCACCAAGAAAAAGTGGTCAACATTGCATTTGGGGTAATGAAAAAGATAGAGATGTGCCATTCCATCCTTCAAATTTTTTCATCATACTATCTGATGGATACATTGTCTTTTTTCTTGAGGGAAAATAATTCCCTTTTCATCTTAAGTCGGATGGTGTGAGGAAAATTTTATTGATATTTTTTCAGAAATCCTTCAATTCCAAATCCTGGATCTCTTCCTCAGGAATTTTATTTTCGATCAATGTCCACCACTTATTAGATTAAACCTGTATATAAAAAAATACATATTATCCTTTTCGTGATAATAACATTGATGGATGGAGAAGATCATTTCAATGGTGTTGATCCATTATTTGATGAGTGAGGGATCAAATGATCCATTAAAAATAAGAGGTATTGGTTTAATGAATCTCATCATTCTGGATTGTCCATTCTAGGGGGGGGGGGTTGGATGTTCCTATTGAACCATGTTTATATTCATTACCTGAGTTAACTAAGAGAATATCAAAACAATATTTTCATTTACTTCTTCCATTGGATTGGGCATCACATTGGAATAGACATCACATTGATCTTCACATCGATTGTTAGCCTAAGTCTTTATATTACCACCCATTGGATAAAATAAGAGGAAATTTTGGGGTAACCCATAAAGGGGAAGCCAAAAAAAAGGGACAACTTATAAATTAAATTTAATTCATTAACTTATGAATTTATAGACTTTAATCTATGTTATCCATGATCTACTTCCCAAAATATATTATTAGGGGTATTTTTTTATTCCCTTAATACTATTTCATACTAAGAATATGAATTTACAAAAGAATATCCCTCAGGAGTGTCGAACCAAGATTGAATCAAGGCATTTTGTCATGCACCAGTTCCCATTCAAGTCTATATCAATGTGGTGTTTTTGGGTTTTACACCTAGATACATCTATGCGAGAGCCACCTATACTAGTTTGTATCTATAGAAGGAGGTATTTTTTTGATAACCACTTACTATATATTCAAAAAAAACTTAGGGATGTCTTTATTATAAATATTATCATCCCTAATTATTTCACTAGGGTTTTCTAATCCTAATCCCAACAATAACTAAACCAATCCTCTGATACCAACTATAACAACCTTTCTCTTTATTTTACACTTAAACATAATTTATTACATAAAATTTTCAATTGATAAAATATAAAAGATCTATAGGTCAAATGTATTTATGGATTAGGAAAATTACATAACAACTTGAAATAAGAAATACACATTTTTATTGAGATCTTCTTTTACATGACCACAACATTCCTTCATACTTAGTACTGCATGGGATTACATGAGGACAATCATAAGAAATGGGTGAGCTATAAACCCCATTAAGAGAGTATAAAAGACATAAAAAATAATAAAATACATTTCAGTAAATATTCATATCAATGGAGCATAATAGAAACATGAACATACATAAATGATATAGCATGATTATCATAACATGGAGATGTGGCAACAACATTTAACATGATTTTACCATATGCCAAGGCTAATTTCACATAGATCATCAGTAAACCCTCATTGCCTTTGAATTATCATGCGTATACCCTCATTGAAAATGAATTATCATGAGTAAAAACCCATTGCAGATGATGAATCACGATACTATTTCTTGTCCAATTCATTGGAGTGCTATCAGGGCGCACCCTTTATAAACATTTCATTTCATGCATAGGTGTGCCACATGGATCATAAAATATAGATTCATTACACATCATGATTACTCCATGTATAAGATATTTGGAATACAGTTTTTTTCCCAAATCAACATGAACATTTTTATAAAGGTGAATACTATTGATATAGACATTGGTATGATATTCACTTACATGATGATTTTGTCATGGGAAATGTTGGTGTAACTTCGACAATATAACGATGTCAAATAGAAATTGTAAAATGGGATGATGAGAGATAGAGTGGTATATCATCATTTAAAAATGAAATGTATAGTAAGGGGTCATGGAACAAAATATCCCAATATATGTAATGGAATTTATATGCCTAATAAAATAGAATTCATTGAATATAAATGAGGAGAGAGAAATCCCTTACATAATTTTAGGATGGTAAAAGGTTTACGAGGGAGGAATTAATGAGGGATAAAGTGTTATAAA
This sequence comes from Viscum album, assembly GCA_963277665.1. NCBI lineage: Eukaryota > Viridiplantae > Streptophyta > Magnoliopsida > Santalales > Viscaceae > Viscum > Viscum album. The sequence goes on along the minus strand of OY728135.1, from coordinate 735,123,944 downwards.
ATCATTAAAACATATGTAGGGAAGTATAGGGGAGCTATGAAATCATACCCCCACATTTTTAATTGAATATAAAAGGTTCAGAACAATATAAGGAAAATTGGACATAAATAAGGAAGGAAAGTGAGGATCCCTTACTTGGAAGTGTGATCCCAAAGTCCTGGGAGAGGCCTGAGAGAGGATTATTTAGAGATTGGGTGACCTTGAAAGGTTTCTAGAGAGATGAGGGCGTAATTTGGTCTATCTCTAAATGGGTTGATAGAATAGGAATGGGAGAATGAGGGGGTTTTTATAGTAAAGGAAAAGAAATTTTTTATTATTTAGGTTTCAGACACTACAAATTAATCTAATGAAAACCAAAAAATCACCCATGGATTATGACCATGGTTTTTGAAAAAGGGTAGAGAAAAAATTTATTTTATAAGGCCAATGGGAGAACTACTTAAAATATTAGGCTTTCTTATTTGGAGGTGAGTCACACTCTCAAGGAAATCATTTTAAAATGTTAAAATATCTTTTATGTCTTGGAGGGTCCACTAAGCCGTCATAAAATTAATCAAAAAAATATAAAATCACATTATTTTAATGTTAATACATATTTTGGCCAAATAATCCATTTATAGTATTTTATTAAATCAATATTGGGTCATTAGGATATCAGAAAACACAATATATATTTTAATGGTATTTAATATTTTCCCAAAATTTAGACGCTCATAAAATTTTGAAAATTTTACTGATAGATAATTTTCACATCCTAAATCCAAAAATAATATTCATTTTATCAAAATAATTTTATAAATATGTTAATTTTCACTTTTAAGATAATAACCCACATTTACTGAAAATTCATGGGTTTTAAAAAAAACAGCTTTCAAACCTTAATAAAAATTACTATTGAACAAAATTTATGTGATCATTTATATTTAATAAAAAGTTATTTAGTAATAATATTTTACTAAAATTTTATTTAATTCAAAAATCCATTAATTCATCAAAATATATTTCTTAATTTAATATTAACTGAAAATATTATTTGTGCTTTAAAAACCATTTACAAAGTAACCATAATAAAATGAATGTATATTCTTTATTCTATACAAAAAATAATGCACATAATAATAATGCTAGGTTAGTTTTACATAACCCCTTATAAAACCTTCATAACACTTAAGGGTAAGTTGTGTGATGGTGGCAAACTCTTGGGGTAGGTCGGATAAAATTGCTCGGATATTAATCTCTATTAACGTCCACTTCTTTTGCAGTTAATTCTATTCAAGGTTAACGTGTTCAAGCTTGATATGGGATTGGACCAGAGTGAATTACAGTGATGCTAACTCCTTCCCAAGAACTATCAGATGGACTTTGTATGGAGCAATTCTACTAGATGCGGCCATCACTTCCTTTGTCTAAGTAAATTGGATTTGTTAAAGACCTATATTTTTACTAATCATGTGATCACTTTTTAATGGAAATACTAGCCATGGTAATAGTTCTTAAATGTACATTAAAATCAAAAAACACAAAACCACAGAAAATTATATGTTTTATATAACCATTTTACATAATAAGATATTTAATTAGAAGAAGAGGAATTTTCATTAATAAACGTTTGGGTCGTTACATAGTATCCTATGTCATATGGGGAGGTATGCCTAACATCATTTTTATAATCGGTCCAATTATAATTCATGGAGTGAGTTTGTTGATGTATAAAAATAATCATCCAAATGATGTTTCTATAGGTTTAAGGGGTTTAAAGGAGTTGAATAAACCATTCAATATTTATATATGACATTATTCATGCCCCTAGTGTGTTATAACTGATTAGGCGAGGCCATATGGAACACCCCACATTCTAGGGAAGCACCAATGTTTCCACCATTATGACTTTCCATTGTAGCCTTCTCATCTTAACATTTCCAAACTATAATCACATGTATATCCCAAGAGTGATTGTCTCTAAACCCAGTTAAACCACATTTCCATTATCTCCCAATAATAAGGATCAAATGATCATTGATCATCTTTGTGTAATATATTGATCCATGCCATTTAAAACAGGTTAGGGATATGTTAACCCCTTCACTAGTGGATAATCAAATATATAATAGTCCACACCCTTTTCTACTTCATCGAGCTACAATTCCATGATATCCTCTATTTAATATCATCTGTGACATAATTCCTTGAGATCATGTGGATGTTTCCTTAAAAAAGTAATCAATTTTTCCTCCTTTTCATCAGGATCCCATAAAAATAAATTTGGATCCATGAATCAATTATTCTAGTTATGAAAATTTATAAATATTAAACTAAACTAAAGTTATATCTTCAATAACTTTCAATCCAAACATGAGGTCATCACATTCATAGATTCTTTTTCTCTGTTTCATTATAATCTAATAAATTATATATTCATTAAAAATACTATGGTATATAATTTGAAAATTAATTCTTTAAAGTTTGATGTTCTTCTCGTTTGTAAAGATAACCTCAAAAATTAGCTCCAAAATGTCACATAAATAAGAAATTAAGGTTTTTAAAAAAATTATACAATTTGAATTATACTAAGATATAGAATCAAATTATATATTCCTACTATCATTAATTTCATAATTCAATCATAATATTTGAGAGGAAACATTGTAATTTTCTGAATTATCTCTAATAATTACCTCAATTCATATCTCAAAATGATTAGATTTTAATATTAAAATAATAATAACTATATAGTAAACATTATCAATAATTTACATTTTAAATTAAACCACGTGTAAATTATATTAATAATCAAATATTATGTCAAAAATTCTAATAATATGATGTCAAAATCAATGAATATTACTGATTTTTCCTCAATCTCAAGAACAATAGTTAATTAGCAATCACTGATTAATACCCCCATTTATAGGAATCTATAGGACCATATCCATTGTTATACTCTATAAAATATGCTTATATTGAATGTTTTATGTCAAAATGTATATTTTATATTCAAAAAAATTCAATGGCACTAAAAGCTCCAAAATTTCCACACAAACACCAAAATAATAATAATAATGACCCCTTATTCTAGAAATATAAATAATTAAATTTCCAAATATTATTCTTCATTAAATATGAAATCAACTTTTTATTTTTGATATCCAAAAAATTAATATTTTATTTTAAAACATCTCCAAGAACTCAAAAAAACCTTAGAGGAACTCGTTTAGTACATATCAGTATCAATGAATCCAATGAAATTAAAATAAGTTCTATATTATATGTATAAACTAAACCATTCTAAAAAATAAACTGAAATACTATACTGGTGATGATGAATGGGTGTGGATGGTGTTTCCAATAATCCCAAAGAGGTAATTGTGAGATCAAATTTGAAGTGTGTTATTTACGTTATATTTTATTAAAATATAGAAAAATATTGCCCAATTATTCTCATATAATTTTTTTAAAATATTTTGGATAAATATATGTAAATAATTAAGTTGATTAATATAATGAAAAAATCATTCCAATTTAAAAAAACATAATAGTGATATCTGAAACATGAAATATATTCTATTTTTTATAGTGAATTTATTTTGAGGTTCAACAATTTGATCATTAAAAAGGGATGTTTTATGAAGTATTTGAATGAAATAGGGAACTCAAAGAAACCATATTGTTTTAAGGACTTGTAGTGAATTAATATTGGATTAATTTCTTTTATTGCATGTTAAATCTAAATTAGAAATTCAATGGTGAATCAAATTTTCTAACAAGACTCTTTATCTCATGTTGTATTCCATAACCAAGTGAGATCCAATATTTTTTGGTGATCAAGTCATTTTGAATGTTCATAATTGCAATATTTAGGAGTACTGGATGAAGAAGAGGTGTTAAAGTTATGGTGACCATTTTAATGGATCTTTTGAGTTGTAGTGATAAATTTCAAACACATCATTCCATAATAATAATTTTTTGATTAATATAAAAATAAGAAAAAATAATGTTCTCCATAATTTCTTATTGGACCATTCATCAATTTTATTTTTGATTTAGCCGATTTGGTTATTTGTTATAACTTACCACATTTCAGTGAGGATTGAAATGTTCTGATTTGGTCTATGATATAATAAATATGTGATTTCATATATTTATTAGATGTTTAAATATTAGATCATATAATTTGTTATAAATTCTAAATTTTAATAATAATATTGAAGGGTGTTTGACCATCATTAAAGTGGGAAAGAATATTAGATGATTAGAGAATATTAAAAGGAAATAAATTGTGATTACCAAAATTTATATATATATATATAATGATTTATTTTTGAATGGTATATATGGGGTAGAGCATAATTTCATTTTGTGATAATAGTTAGATATTTACATGTACATTCCAAATGGAGAATGTTTTTGTGAACAGATGTAAGCGAATTCAGTTAATAAAAAGTAAAATGATATTGATTTTATCAATAAACATTTATTTTTACCATGTCATCTCAATATTTTTTTGTAAAATTTATTATAAATTAATTTATACTATATTTTTAAGAGTAATATCACTCGTGGTGAGGGTTATAAATAATGAGGTCAAATAATTCATGTCAAAACATTTTTTCAATTGATAATTATAGTCATCCATGCGAAATGATAAGTGAAGCTTCAATTCCACATGGAATTTCCTACACAATGGGTCAAATATAAGTAATTTTTCAATGGATCATTTTCTTTCATTAGATTCATGTGAAATAAGTTATTTATATATCTATGTGTTATAACTAATTATAAAATCAACATCGATGGAGAAGAACTAAATTATTAAGGAAACAATTCACATTCTTTATTTCAAATCACTAGGGTATTCCCATGAGGTGAATGACAGTTTTACATAACTAGAAAATAAAAAAAATCAAAAATATCTCTTTATCTAATATTCTATGTTATCCATATTTTTTAAAATATAAATATAATATGCTAAATAAAATTAAAATAATAAATTAACTGGATTTATATAAAACCTAAATATATGTACTTAAGTAAACAAATGGATTTTTTATAAATCATATATTCCATAACTAGAATTTTGAAATAATAAAACACATTTAGAAGATTAACAGATAGTGGATTTAGAAAAATAAAGTAAATAATAAAATTAAATCAAATACTTATAGTATCCTGTAGTGTGTATCCTCCATTTTTTTGTTAAATTATAATCACAAACAGAAACTAAAAGGGTCATGAATCCTTGAGTGATCAACTAGATATATAATCAAGGTTAATGGGGTGTTTCAATTAAATAGACCATAAATAAATTGAATTTTAAATTTATTACAAATAATTAGATAGGTCATAAAATATAAGTTAGTGGTGGGTGAATTAAAATATTCAAAAGTGTGATGACAAATATTTTCAAGAGAAAATTTCATAAGGAGGATATATAATATACTTGGTAAAAACCCTAAAATAGATTTTTTGTCTTTAAATTTTTATCTTCTTAATTATTCTTTTGATTTCCACATGAAATTTGATTTTCCAACCTTTGATCTGTGGCTCTAGATCCCCAGTTTTCGTCAACCCTTTTAGGATCTGTTGATACTCAGGTGAATAGAAAATGATATTGGTTACTTTATATTCTCATATTGAAACCCAAGAATACATATTCATACCATTTTTTCTGATACCTTTATTAAACTCAAGATATTCAATAATACCAAAAATAATATTTGGATTGAAATAAAAGTTGAGTATGAATACTAGTAATATATTATTCTTGAATCATGTATCAATTTTTTTCTTTTATAACTGCCAACAGAAGTAGAGTACTATCGGTCATTGGTGGAATATAAGAGGAAAGTGTGTATAGGTTTTTTGTAACTCATTTATAAGGTTTCATAAATTTCCTTATCTTATAGAAGTCTCTCCATATGAAGTTAAGGAAACAAATGATTGTGACATTGGACACATCATCACTGTCAGAACCTGGAGGAGCTCTGATCTATTGTAGGGAATGTATTTTACCAAATATAGTGTAGAATTATAATGGATAATCCATAGTGGTTTTCATACAACTCCTCAGGTAAATTGGAGATATGTTGTTGGTTTATAATTTCAATAGGTCTATTTATATTGTTATATTATTTAATAAGTGACTCGTGTGTAACAAATTTCTACAAATTCGACCAGGATATAACTCTACCAGTAAGAATACCATATTTTCTCAAGGATCCTAATGTTTTTTTAGAACTTATTGATGTGATATGATTCACATACCAGATCACTATCTTGAAAATACTGGGAAGAGGTTTACAATATAGTTGATGGAGATTTTGAAGAAATTTATTATAAATAGATGGTTGTTATAGAGATGGAAGGAATATCTTAAGTTGTGTAAAAAGGTTCTAGTAAAGATTCTAGAAAGAATTATGTAATCATATTTAGGAGATAGTCATTAAAACTATTTATAACTATTAGGAAATTATGATTTTCCACCAATAATAAGGCAGGATGGAAAATTGAATTTCATGGGTGAAAGGGAAATAAAAAGAAGGCCACAACTATTAAAGATGATCCTATGTTGTAAAAATATATAGTTCAAGAACTATTCATGTCTACCCAAACCAATGATAACTAGATCATTGGGAAAATCTAATAGGTATATGTTACATCGTTCACTGTGTAAAATACAATTTTAGGTGAATGATAATAGATATCAATGCAATACTCAAATCAGAGGAACTATTATTTCCAAGTCTGGTCCTAATGCCACAAAACATAAATTTGGGAAAAATAAATAATACCTAATCAATGATACTTGGATATAATATGATGTATTGGATAATCCATCCATGTCAGAACTATATTTGAGGACTTCTTCCCGTCTTACATATCGAATAAAATTAAATAGATGTACGAGATGTTTGTTAATATTTAAGATAAGGAGCACAATCAACCCATGTACTTTGATATTAATATGACTCTAGAAGAGGGTAATAAGGCGATGGGATAAATTGAACTAGGGGTATAGATAAGGAAAAAAACTATGGTCATATTCACATTTGGATATTTATATCTTAAATAAAGAAGACAATATTTTTCCTATTAAATATTATCTTAAAATCATTAATTTCATTATTAGGTCTATTGAATAACTTTTCTTACTCCATCTCAACCATGATGTTAGATATTTTCCCTAGATAAATCATCTTGTATTTTATAAATAAATAATTAGAGAATAATATTAAAAGAAGTGGATGGATTTTCCTTGTGAAGCCTCTATTCTAATATTAAATCTTTTTTATATTTATTTTTTTATTGAGATATAAGTTAAAAGGATACAACTTATATATTGTTTTTTCATGGATACATTATTTTTTGAGGGTTCTCACTAAACCATAAAAAGTTATTTTTTATAAATAATAATATTTAAATGGGGTAATTAAGAGATATGATCTATACTTATTAAAGCATAATTGGATAGGTTATGTATTATATAAATTATTTATTCTGTTAAATTCATTATGATATAATTATTTATTAGGATAATTATTGAAAATTATTGATAGAATTATTTTAATGGATTTATTTTTTAAATTAAAAACGATGACAGTTTAATGTATACACATTGATACATACTTGTCTCTAATTAATAATAAAAGAGAATAATTCAATGAAATATTCACATTAGGTTTCATTCATTAAAATTTTTGAAGCAATAATTCCAAACACATATTTATTATGCATTTATAACTCGATTTTTCAGTAAAATATCACATGAAATTATGGTACTGATTTTAAATTATTATTAAAATGAATATTATTTATACATTTTATTGAAATAATTTATTTTAATTTTTTATGATATCATTAGTATTGTTGGGAAAAAACTTTTATTAAACTATTTAGTGATAATTTTTACCCTTAAGAATTTCAACTGAACATAGAAATGGATTTCATCAAAAATATCTATATCTTGTAAACGAGTATCCTAACCCAAGAGAGGGTTTTATATAATTTATTTTTTTGGTTAATTTCTATATAAGATATAGATTCACTGATATGTATCTTATAATAGAAATTTTGATTATTTTTATTTGGGGTATTCTCTAGGGATAGATAAAAAAATTCAATTACGAATGATTCTTATTTAATAAGGAATTAGAGGTGTATAAAGTTCTCCAATGGATTCTCAACTTATTAATTGGACTATATAATCCATAAAAGTTATTGGAACTGGTAGAAAAGTTTACTAAAATAGAGATCATGATATATCATTAGAATTTTAAAATTAAAACCCTCTATTATTTTGAGGTAAAGTTGGTCCTAGAGAACTAGTTTATTAGATAGAGATAATCAACCATGATATTTTTATTTAAAAAAATGATGATCATAATGTCAAATTTAGATATATATTTATTTTTTAGAAGGAACAATACATGATTAGTCAGAGATGGTATTCAAATTGATGTTTCAGGAGGATCATAAATGGATAGTATTCCATAGTATATTAATTAATATCTTTTGTATTAGAGTGTTGTAACTAATCAAGGAATGTAATTTTAGGGATTTGAATTATAAAAATATAACTATTATGATATATACTACTCCTTTTTCAATATTTAACTTTTATATCTACATAAGTAGTTTTATTTTTGAAATTTCACAGTGCCCTATTGGGTGAAAGGAATGAAGAAGGAATTAGATGTCTTTTATGAACCATCTTGGTAGGTGATAAAGAAGTATCATTTGATTTTCTATTACTTTGAATGAAAAAATATTTCATTATAAATGGAAAAAAATAGTATAAGAAGTATTAGGATTTAATTTACCATTATAGTTTAAATTTTATATCTATTTCACTATATGATTTTTTCCATAAATACTTGAGAGGATTGGGATTTTTATTCTAGTAGAGGTGGTCCAATTATTTGTGATATTGGATTCATTACTTGTCAATTTAAAACAATAGTTATTGAATCATTAGAGGTGGGTAATATACCCAAATTAGTTTTTTTTGTATTCAATAGTAATCCTATTGTATTAAAAAATTATTTATATGGATTCCTATAAAAAGAGATGTGTATTTTTATACTGACCTTTCTACTAGAACAACCCAAATTTAATTAAAATATTACCACATGGTACTAGTGGAGTTATGATAATTGTAGATTCAGTTAGAAAAATTATAGTGTAAACAATTTATTTTTCATAGCATTTTTCTAGGGGTACTTATTGTGTAATATTCTAAAACATTTGATGATGTTTTTTGTATATTTATTACTACAAAAATCATCAAGTTGGGAAACAAAATAGGAATTTACATCCATGAATTGATGACCTATTTGATTAAATAAAGAGACCTCAATGAATTTATAGGATTAATTTATAAATATTATATCATCACTTGAGGGAAATGGGAGATTATATAGAGAATAAGGATTTACTATGTTATAATTTAAACTATGAATATCAATTAATAAAATTGGGTATCACTAATTCATATGTACTGTTTATGGATTTAGTGAATTGAATCTTCTAAAAAAATATAAACACTTTTATTCAAATTTATGGTTAATATCTTTATTTTATAAATATAAAAATATTATCATAAAATACATGTTTATGCTGTTTTTTACATTATTTAAAAGAGTAATTTTTATATGAGTTTCTCAAAATGGTACTTTTTGATTTGGGAAGTTAAGTTTTTATGGCATGTTATCTCAAATAAAATAATATTCGTTGATCCTAAAAAATTAATGGTTGTGAAATATCTAGAGATACATAAGAATGTATTTAAGATTCATATATGTTTTTAATTTATTAAGTATTATTATAGGTTTATTAAAAAAATATCAAAATTAGCTTCCCATTAAACTCGTGAGCCTCTACTCTTGTAGGTAAACACCATATCTTGAATTATAACCCAATGATCCCTTTACATTGAATTTATTTCCTGATTTTTTAAATTCTAATTTTAGAATTTGAAATCATAGAAAATAGCTTCATTTTTTAACTCATAATATATAAATTACCTTATTATTAATTTTTTATATTTTTCTAAAATGTTAATTCTTAGTAAAAAAATATAGTTTCCATAAAACTTATAATATGTATGATTTAATTGATATGTAAGAATATTATATAAATTTATAGAAAAATTTTAACAAAAAATATTAATTATATAATAAGATTATTGATTTTAAAATATTATTTGGACTAAGAATACATTTGGAAACCATTTTTAAAACTAATTAAAATATTACTTGATATAAAAATCAATTTTCAGTATTTTCATTTAATTAAGTATTTCTCATTGAATATTTACTTTTTTATTAACTTATAAGCCTAAAATCCATTATTTTTTATAACAATTCAATTTATTTCATTATAATCAATATTCAATCTAATTTTACCTTATATAAAAATTTATGTATTATTTCTCTAAAAATGGTTTTACATGTTGAAGTGTTTTTGTATTAAAATTAGATTTTCATAATTATAGAAATAATATTGGATAAAAGAATTTTTCAAATTTTAATTCATTAGTTTCGAATTAGTTAATAAGTTCAACTTTAATTTGGCTCATTAAAATTATTTACTGACTTTAAAAATTAGTTACTCATATAAAAAGTAAAAATGGAAAATTGTATTTTACTGAGGGGGAATGGAAAAAAAATGTTTATAACATGTTTAAAATGTATGATTGAGGTGTGTATAAACCAATTATCACCATATTTCATCATTTATTCATTTTTCAATCCCTTTTCCCTTTAATAATAAAATTAAATTATCAAAATTCAATATGTATTACAAAAATTGCTTTGACATTAACTTATAAAATTGAAACATATTCACCATGCCAATATTATATTTATAATTACTCATTTAAACTATACAATTTTACTCTACCTATAACCTTATATAATGAAAATAATCCCCTGGTCACTCATAGTTAGCCTAATCCCTTAAAATTCAAGGATACTTCAAAGGAGAATTCTAGTCTGCGATGTCAGTATTATCCACAACACAGTATCTTTATTAATTATATTCATTCAAATTTATTCTATCCACACTGATAAATTTATATTATTATAATGCATATAATATAAAGTTACTATATTAATTTCATTATCATTATTTATGCATATACTTCATCCACTAGGAAAACCCAAATCATTGTTTATGTGTTGTACAAACTACTACCTCTCCAACATAACATTTTTTATTTTCATTCAATTCCATACATGGATAGATTTAAGGATGGTATTAAAGGATAAATATTATATTTAATATATCATTAATTTTTCAGTATGAAACATTTGAGTACCTTTTAATGATATGATGAACAAAAAATCATCGTTAATTTAATCATTTAAAATAAGTGTTCTAAGAGGATAATAATTTATTAGAAAATGTGAAATATTTTCATATCAAATATGTGTAATGCCACATCATTATTATAATTATTTATAACACTAAATAATATCATTTTTCTCATTGTATTATTATATTTAAAAAAATAGAACATAATTATTCATTAAATTGGGGTTTGTTCATGATTGGTTCAACTTAACCACCAACTTGTACAATACTATGAATATGATTCATGAATGACTACGGGAGAATAATTAATAGTATAATATGATATAAATTGTGAAATACTGGTTTTTTGGATATATATATTTTATATCAATACCTAATTCATTAATTAATAAAATTCACTATGATCATCAAAAATCATTGAAACATACTTATTATCAATTTCATCTTCAAGGATAAAGACTAGGTGACCTAGATAATGGATTTTAAACATCATAAATAATTATAGTTCATACTTGTTAGTAAATTTATTTCCCTAGTAGTGATTACCATTTGAATATGAAATAATATTAACACTATTATACTGCAACTAGTACAAATGATCAAAAATATTAACACCTTATATAGAAAATCAGGAGAATTCATGTAGAGGATGACTATTTAAGAAAGTTATAAATGAAAATACATATTAATAAGGTTTTTAATTAATTTATTAAGATAGTTATAATTTGGAATTAATGAGGGAAAAGTACATTCCATGAATTCATAACACAAGTTAAGGGTTTTCCATCTCAACTTCCTCTCATTCAAAAATATTTGGTATTATGCACTTAACATCCTTCATATGGTTTATATAGAGCCTATTTGAGATATTATATAATTAAATTCATTTATTCATGGTATTTTAAGATCATTTTTTTTCTATCAATTTCAATTGGTTATGATTTAACCAATACTCAATCCATAACTTATGTTTTTCATCTCAATTGTCATTCTTTGGGACTCATGTTATAACTGCCACCTTATTTATTTTTGTGGTTCCTACAGTTTTATGATGAAATAGAATACTATCAATGAAATTTCACTTCTTATTCTAATTTATTATGGTATAGATAACATAAAATCACTTAGATAACATAATGAAAACATCATTAATGAAGAATGAATTAAATAGGTGGTATTTCTAGAAGTAAAGGAACCTATATCGATGAAATGGTAAATGGACCATAGGAATAGTAATATAAACCTTATGAATATTAAATCAGACTAATTAATAGTAATCTCATCCATGTTTGTATAATTAATATTTATACATCTTATAAATTAATTTATCGAATAATTATATCATAATATAGGTAAATGAATATTTTAAAAATTACTAATTAAGTGTTGGTCTTTTTATAATTCATCTATATTTAATTAGAATTTGATAATTATTAAAATTATTTAAAAGATAATTAATTTTGATAAAATTAATCATAAATATTTTTTTTTCTTATTATTTTATGATAATTTTATGAGACCTTAAATAAATTTAGAAGGTGTTATAAAATAAGTTATAGATTTAAAATATATATTTTTGAATAAATTATAGATTTAAATAAAAAATAATTTCTCATATTTATTAAATTATTATAATAAAAGAGAGTTCATTTTTGTATTATACTCAAAGTAATATGTTTAGGGTGAATTTTTCAGATTTCTCTAAAATACATGAATTTTTTATGAATAGTAAAATACTATAGTTTTTGATAAATGATTAATACATGATTTATTGAGTCATATGTGATGTTTGGATGATGTAATAACCCTTGGGTAGAACTAAAATGAAAATTTTATGGTATTTTGTAATAATAATCAACAATATTTCTTGTCTTGAGAAAAATAAAAAAAAATAATGTTGAAAATATTGATAAACCACCCTTATCCCCCACTATAAATACCACCCCTCACCACCCATTCTCCTCACAACATCAAAGATTAGAGACTTTTCAAATTTCTACCCAATATTCTCCAAAATATTGTCCCCCATGTTCATGATTTCTTTTTCTCATCCAAATACGAAAACTAATCCCCCTAAGGTGGTTCCCAAGAAGAAGTATTCAAGTGGTAAAATCCTCTTCCTTTTCCTTTTAATTTCATTTCATGTTCTTTTCTTTTATTACTCTATCCTCACATCCTTAGTAAAAATGATCATAATAACTATATTATCATCTATATACTATAATTTTATCATGTTATTTTAATATCCTTCATCAAACTCCTTAATCTCTCTTCTTTATTTTAAAAAATTAAATCCTTGTTAGTGAGATGCTGATTTACAACCTTCATGGATGACAGATTTTCGTACTTCAATTTCTCCTTAAACTCTTTTAATAAAACTATTTTAGAGTTAAAATAGACTATAAAATATGTATTAAATCGTTTTTTATGTTATGGAATTAAAATATTTACAAAATACTAAATGTTATAACAAAATGAGTTTGTTATGATCAATAATCATTGTAATAATTTAAACGATTATCATTAAATGTATAATATAATGATTCATCCAAAAACCATATAACAAAATGATATATATAAAGATTTTAACTTATTTATTTTCCATTAATTTCATATAAATTCAATTCTGGAGAATTACACCCAATCTGCATCAATATCCATACTCATATACAAGTATATCGATCATGAAAACCAAAGAAAGGAATGATCTTGAGAAATAAAATTGTATCATATAACTCCTCAAAAAGGCCTTAAATGGAATTAATAAAATTATAATAAATTAAATAATTGTATATAATTTTCTGAATTAATTAATTAATTAATTTTAATATCCATGATGTTAATGGGATGTCTAGAACAAATGTGAACATAAGTAGGGGTTTCTACCCAAACCATTACCTTTTTACTTTGGATTATTATTTGACCATAATTAATCCAATGTATTGATATTTTTTACTACTTATATATTATTTTTATATTTTTCAACCTGAAATATCTATTTAATTTCATATTTCGTTAATGGGTAATACTTTTTTAACATGTTTCTCTTTTCAATTCTTCCTGATATGCAAGCCCAATTTATGGGAATGACTCAAAATTTTCCCTATTTTCAAGTACACTATATATTATGTTATTATACATGATTATTTATCTAAAATCACTCATTTTATTATTTAAAAACTCCATTAGTTCACTTCTGTTTTTATAAAATGTTTTTTCCAAAAGAACTCTTCTTTGAAAACAATATATTTTTTCTAAACAATTCATCAATAATTTTATAAGAATATTTTCATATATTTCAACACACTTGTAAATTATTAAGTTTAATTGGGAATAATATTATTCTATATAAACTACCATATTTTATTTAATTTTTTATGGTTAGTATTATTTTATATACCTATATTAATATCATTCACCATTTTACATGGAAAGGTTAGTGATTGTTTTTACTAAATGATGAAAGTTATTTAAATTTCATATGTTTGTTTTAATATGAATGTATATGTAGATTATATTTAACCCTTCCATATGTGGAATTAATTATACTTAGTAAGTGTTGGGTGAGGTATTCTATTCCCACATGGCACATCAACATGTCTAATGGGAGAAACTAGTTTCGGTTTTTACCTATTTATGTATGATCTTGGGATGAGGCCATGATGGAATATTTATGATATCCCCCATTATAAATTCCCACATTATGAGATTATTTTTGGATATTCCATGTCATTATACAACTATTATAATATAAATAGTTATGTTTAATTCCCATGTGATCTCTTATATGACTTTATTTAATCGGTTTTTATTCCTTCATGATTATGCTCATGCTTTGGTTTAAATAACATGTGTTTTTAGTTATTCACATTTACTTATGGTTTATTTTTAGACTTTCATTGAATTACATTCCCTTATTAGGCATTTGGGATCACCCCTTATGATTATTTTTCCTGGGATTCAAATATGTATATTATGAATGACATGTAATGATAATCTAATTTTTATAGGGTTTTCCAATATAGTTACGATGTTGTAAATCATTTCAAATTAAAATGTTAAAACTTGTGAGTGAATCTTGTTTTCTGATGCTAGTAAACTATTTGTTCTTTTGGGATGTGCCTTCCTTGTTTATTATTTCAAGGTAATGAAGTAAGGCACTGACACTAGGAAACTGAGGTTGGGGTCATTAGAGTTGGTATTAGAGGAATTGTAGTTGAAACCTTGGAAACTAGATTTAGAAAACATAAATTAGGGAACATAATACAATGATAGACTTTGAGGATATGAATATAATAACATCATTGAATTTTGGAAAGGTATAGATTATTTTTAACTTTCAATAAATACATACATATATAGATACTATAAGTGGACATGTTTTGACAATAGATGAACATAGGGGTAATAACTCCGACAAGGTGTCTTGGAGCCGACTTAGGGTAACCTAGTTCACTATAATGAAACTAACTGCACACATGGTCCGACACTCTCACAGGGAACTGCTTCGGATAAGTTACATTTCCTTTACAAACCATTATGAATTATTTGAAAATAAATACATTCATAAAGAAACCTTTTTTATAGTAATGATAATAACTATCTAAGGAATTTTAATTTTTTTAAGTGTTTTGGCTATATTGGGATTATAAATTACGATTCATAACCAAATATACTGTATGACATTATTTTAAAATGGAACCTAGTGGAGGGAATGGAAACCATTTCAATGCACATATCTCCTGGAGGTATTTCCCTCCTATGGAAGATAATTATGTTGGTATTGGAGCTCAAGCAGTGATGAGAAACTTATAACTATACCGTGACAACTGGATCATGTTATGATCAATAACACTTCCCATATGGAAAATCCTAAACCACAATGTGGAGGAGCAATGAAAGACCACTTTAGGAGAAACACACTCCATAATTCAATGGGACAAGAAATTAATTTTTACAAATAATTGGATAAGTTTCTTAGAGAATATATTTCTCGCTTTGTGATGTAACTAAAGGGTGAAGGTTTTCAAATATGTTGATCATCTATTAGGATGTGCAGATCAATGGTGGTCACAAATTCAAAACACAAAGGAGTGGGAAATTTAAAATATGTAATGGATATATTTGGAGGAAATTTTCCTTGAAAACTATTTTCCTCACAAATAAAGTGTGTATATGGAGTGGCAAATCTAGATTATAAGATCAAAAGAGGAAGAATTTTTTTCAATGTATGAGTCTTACCTTATGAGGTAAGAAATTCATGTTGAAAACTACATACATAATCTAATGAAAAATATTTATTGTTTATTTAGGGATATAAAACCATTCCTCTGAAGGGAACTGGTCTCCTAAAATTTTTCTCCGTATGATGATATAGTATCATATTGTATCAAGAGAGAAAAATAACTCTCTAAGTAATATGACTTCCAAGTAAATAAATATAAGAATAGGGATGATGAAAACCTTGGGAAAGAAAATAAGGAAATGGGGAGAAGGGAATATTTGACTTTACAACCAATAGAAATTGTGGGAAGAAACGTTGTGATACTTTTCTGAAGGGAATGGGTGTTTGTTATATGTGGGGAGAAAAAGTCCACAAAACTCATGATAGAAAGGTAAAGAATGAATTTTCCAATGTTCAATGCTATAATTTTAAATATATGGGACATTATGAAAATGAATTTCCTATAAGACAAGGACATTTTCCCCAAAGAAGGCCAAGGGAGCAAGGCCAACCTTATGAGGCCACAACTGCTGATGTTTAAGTTCCTAATTATGTGGTAGAAGGTAGTTTAATCATTTAATGAAACATATTTGATTCTTTATTTTGATTATGGATCATCTCATTCTTTTATATCTTATATTTAACCAACTTTAAGCATTACATAATCTTGAGTTAAGTTAATAATTTGATATTGTTTCACATTGAGGATATTTTCAAGTATAGATCTCTAGATAATTAGTCTTTAACTCATACAAAATAAAAACATTGAAAAAAGTGAAAACATTCAATAGTATCCATTTCATCAATAAAAAAAATCTTTTAAAATGAAATGTGGTTTCTCTTTATGTTTAATTGTCATAAATTTTCCCTGAGCCCAACCTTGACTCTATTCTATCTTAAATCCTTTGAAAAACATTTAAAAAATAAATATTGTCACCAAAATCTCAGTAAGGGATATAAAATAAAAAATGAAACCTTTAGTCCATGAATATTCTAAAATCATGAAAACATTTTCAAAAAAACATAATTTTGTCCCACAAAACATAAAATCATAATCTTACCTCGTGAAATAATAAGTTTCATATAAAACATTTTAGAAATCATAAAACATAAAGGTAACTTATGGAATCCAAATCATACTTACATTGAAGACTTCCCAGAAACATAGGGAGAAACCTTCATGGTTACATTTGGAATACCCATAAATGTATATTCACTAAATCGCTTAGAAGAAACCCAATTGGTTAACCCCATATCATTACTCAATGCATTTAAGAGCTATCATGGGCACACCCACACTCAGTTTATCATGGAACCACTTGTCTTTGTTTTATCACGTATCCAATCATCTTTAGTTTATCACGTAACCACCCACCAAATTTCCAAGTACCATTATATAATCATAACCAAAAAAATTGGAATTATCAACATCTCACTCAAA
Source organism: Viscum album (assembly GCA_963277665.1). Lineage (NCBI taxonomy): Eukaryota > Viridiplantae > Streptophyta > Magnoliopsida > Santalales > Viscaceae > Viscum > Viscum album. The sequence continues at coordinate 735,105,969 of OY728135.1, read as the reverse complement.
AAACATCTTTTGAAATCACATAAAATCATTTAAAGATATTGAAATAGCCGATACATTTTCAAATCCATTTTCAATACGAAAATACCCATAAAAGGAATAATTGATTTCTTTTTCATCAACAGTAGTTCAAGCTTATAGAGGGACACCAATATAAAATAATGATCATGGGGTTATAAAAGTCATTTCCACTATATATGTTAAAAAACATTCCTTTTTTCCATTTGTAAAGAAAGTAAAACACATCGTATAAAAATATTCCTTTCGAAAACTTTGATAGAAATTAAAAATAGAAATAAAATGTCATATATAATCCTTTAATAACCATATAAATAAATTTTCGTTCCAAAAGGGTCCTAGATACCCTGATTGGGGGGTGAATCGAGGTATGAATATTCTTTTCAATGTTCTTCCCACCATACTTGATCTTGACCCCTTTATTACAAAGGTTACATGTAATGATCCTTTATGCTAATATACTTTCAAATTTTATTAGATTATAGTGCATTAAAAGTAAAGCTGTAAAGAAATCACCAGAACACTACGATTTTTATTTGGTTCACCCTCATTGCGCTACGTCCAAGGGGTATAAAATGGCGATGTGCTGATATACCATATTATCGAAGGCTAACTCCCAATAATTATTACAAGGTTCCGACTAGATATTTTATGTCCATGATCACTTTTATTATAATATTTAGGGTATTCTCACTACATTCCCAAGGGTTACTCTCTAATCCTCTTTCCCTAGATCACTACTGGTTGAAAGGGTCACTGTCTTCCTCTTCCTTTGCTCACTACTCTTATAATGGATCCACTCATAGTTTTTAGACTCGTAGTCTGAACATAGATTTTGGACATGTAGGTCCATTCCATTAATTTTAACACACATACATTCAACTATAGGTAGATACTCTATTGAAGCCCCTATTTTACACAAAAATTAAATCAACCTTTCCACATACTATTTGGTAATCGGAATGACTTTCAAAATTATTTGATGATTTTTCTAGCTTTCTTGTATGTCCCATGAACCACCTTGCTCCTCTGAATAATAGGTACCAGTTATGGTAAGAATAATGACTCATTTGTGTACTAATTCTGCTTTTTCAAACTTCCCTCCATCCATAGACTACATTTGTCTTCACTGTCGCATACCACCTCCACGTACCAACTCTATGAACTTCTTCTGTGAACCACGTATGCGAAAAACTTGCTTCCATGAACCGACTCTGGAGTTCCTCCTTCCACATACTAGAATTTACCCTTTGCATACTGGACTTCCTCCACTATGTACTGCGTCTTAACCTTTTGTTTATCAGACTTCTTTGGCGAACTAAAACTCCCCACATAAACTCTTTCATGATTTTTTCCGTGAACTGCTTCACCCTTTGCAGAATCGCTTCCCACAAACTCTTTCTAAAAAAGTTGAATTTATCCTTAGAGCAAAAAAATCACATATAATGATAATTTATCTCAATTTAATCATATTATTAGCTCTGATTATATAGTAAATTATATCCCAAAAAATAACTAATTCAAGATTTACTAAATCTTGATTTGGTACACCCTTCTCAGCAAACTACTTCTTTCCTCGCAAACCACACCCATTCACCGAACCATTTTTTAGACATAGCTCTATCCACATCATTTACGAATACACGGTATCATTCTCATCTTCCATCCCATGAACCATCACACCTTCCACATACCATATTCCCTTCATCATAAACCATCATCTTGAACCATTTTTAGTTCTGTGAATTGCTCCCTTGTATCGTTCCCGCTGCCTCGTACACAGCCATCAACCACCCCCAGACCTGGTACGTAGTCTATAATATGATATATGCGGTTCTATTATTTTTCCAATTTCCTTTTAATTTCTTCACATGGTCATTCCTATAAAGAAAACCTTACTTTTCCAAACACAGATTTCTGATTTTGAGGCCCAAAAATTTGGCAAACAGTACGAAACTATGCCACCTTGCAAAGCTATATTTGGAAAACACCAAGCATGATCATTCATGGTTATTTAAAATTTTCAAAAAACACAATAACACTCAAAAAATACCGATATGACGCCTTGTGTGATTTTTCCCACAATAAATATGTAAATTGCATTCATGATAAAAAAAATATTCGATAATTAAATCATTAAACGTCCAAGGCTTCTCATACCACTTTAAACATTTAAATCACAAACTCCAGGGATTAATATATTTATAAAAATAATAACTGATATTATTATAGATAAAATATGGATATTAAATGCCATAGTTTCTATATATTCACTTTATAAAAGAAGAAAGGTTAATACTAATACGAAATGCCTCAATGAAAAAAGATTGTGATGAAATCCCTTACCTTAAGTCTCACTAGTCACATACAATATTTATCTTCTTGAATAATAAACATAGTTTAGTTTGTTCTTGTTTGAGAAAATTTTTCAACTTTATTATTCTATTTATATCCCTAATTACCATGTTATAAAAATAACATAATTATTTAATTTCATATTGGATGTTTTGTCGATATTCGGTACTTGAGTTGAAAATGAACTTGCTATGATGTCAATAATCCATGTATTCATAATTCCTTCATCAACATAATAAAATTATGGAAATAATAAACAAAATTATTTATAAATTATCCCATTAAATCCATTCACTAATTAGGGTTATTAAAAATGAACAATGTCATAATCATAGAGATGTTAGGTTGTATGTACGAGGAGAAACGTCTTCATTTTTCATTGATCGTTATGGAAAGAATTTAAGTACTATCGAATAATTATATAATGATCATAAAATTGTTATTAAAATATTAATAATTTAAATATATACTTATATATATCATAAAATTTATATAAATAATAAAAAACGAGTCACATCACTTTGTGAATGTGATGGTTCGCACGTACGCACGAACAACATTATCAATTTTATGTGAATGGAAAGTAGGAAAATAATTTACATACATTTATCATATAATTATTAATATGTAATTAATATAAAATATTAACATTAATTATATTATTAGAAACAGTCATGAGAGATGGTTATGAAAAACTAATTAGATCGGTCAGTGGAGGTGATTGTTCGTACGTATGCACGAACAATTAATTCTTTTCCAATTTAATGGAAGTGGAGATGGATTTAGGTATTGATACTAACCAAATAACACATAAGTATATTGAGGATACTATAGTTATTATTTACTCAAGTATTAAATGATTTAAATGAATTTTAAGAAGAAATAAAAAAGAAATACTTAAAGAAAATGACACCTCTTATTTGGTTGATCACCTTTAAAAAATGTCACAACACCTCTAAAGAGGATGTGTTTCCTAAAACAAGGCCTCAAAAAATTTTAGAGGGATTAAAGGGAAGGTTTTATATAGATATTTTCTGAACCAAAAGGTTTTTTTATTGTGATTAATAGATAGGAACGGGATCCCTTTTATATGAGAGGGGAGGGAAACCTTTGGAATTATTAAATGTATTAAATTAATGTAAATTCAATTTCGATTATAAATGCGCCAAAACCAAATTATTAAAAATATAGGATTATTATATGTATAATTATAATAATACAATTAGAATTAGACCAGTTTTTAATTTTTTTAATCCTTATTATTTTGTTTTAACCCCTTTTTTACTATTACTGTTTTATAACGTAATGTAGACATTGGGAGATAAACTAATTACCAAATCATGAAAAACGTCATGTGAATGAGTAATTAATGAAATTTATAGTGTTATATAAACATTTTTTTGAATATTTTATTTTTATAAATTTTATATCAATAAAATAATTATTTTATATTTTAAAATATAAATTATGTCCATTTTGACACAATTCATTACATACCTTTTTTTAAAAACTCATAACAACTTGAATCATTCGAACAAAATACATTAAAAAAATAATAACATGTCATATTCATCCATAAAACTAGTGGATGTCATGAAATAGTTCAAATTATATTTATTTTAATATAATTAATATCATTTATTTTATCCATTCTTTAATAAATCTATTATTGCATAATCATTGTGTCATAAAGAAATTTAATTATTTAATTCATAAAAATTATAAATATATTACAATAATTTAGATAATATTTTTATATTAATATGTAATATTCATAGTCTATGATATCAGTTATATAAACTCATATTAATAAATTTTTAGTAATAAGAGAAATGATGACAACATATTTTCTATAACATTAAATTAAATGTTATAAATGTCATAATCACACCCATATAGATTATAAAAGTCAAAATTTATACCCAATGGTTTTCTTGATGAATATTTTTTCATCCAACAATATTAGGACATGTTTTAGTGTAGTTTTATTTTATTATAATATTTATTTTACCTTTAATTACCTTATTTACCTTTGACCGCTGTAAATAAATTACTAAAGTCACTATTCAGAAAATATATTTTGATCCAATTCAACCACATTTTTCATTTTGATTATAACCATGTATATTATATTTTAAAAATTCAATTCACATAATGGTACAAAATAAATTTAAAATTAATCCCGTTATTGGAATGAGAAAATGGGGGTTTTAAGTAAAACATTCAAAAGATCGCATAATTTTTCTATTCAATATCAATATGAAATTGTTTCAAATGAACTTTGTTGGATTAAATTATAAAAAAAATAATCTAATTAAACTTTAATTACAATTAAATTAACAATTTATCTATATAAATATATTAGACGAAAAAAAATTTTTGAATTAAATTTTTTTTTTCAATATTCGTTAAAATATGAATTTAATTAGAAAAATACCAAAAAAACAACCAAAGAAAATTTTTATTTCAACATTATAAATAATAAGATTAGTTTTTCAAATATAACATATTAAAGTGTAAAAACTATATTTATAATTGGTTCACCGTCAAAATGTGTTAAAACATCATTTTTATAAAAATACTTCTTTTATCTGTAAATTTGAATTTGTTCTTAAATCATATCTAGAAAATATATAATACTAATTTAATACAATATATTGAATTTATATTTAATTAATATAATCTAACAAGAGTGCTTTTTTTATTTTATAAACACAATTACTCCGATTTAATTAGTTTTTAATAAAAATACAAACTTTATAATCAATTGGTTTTTAGTTTCATTTCAAGTTAATTTGGTAACCATTGAATAATTATATAAACTTGTGTAAACCATATTTTCATAATTCAGTTGAAACTGTTCACTTTTTTGATTTTATCAACAAGGTTATAAGGTAACATAATAATATTTAGTTGTTCACTTAAGTTTGATGTGTCGTATTATGTATGATATGGAGCATAATGTCTCTTTTTTGAAACACGCAAGATGTTACATTATCCACCCTTTTGAAAATTGCATCCTCACAATTTGAATTTTGGGTTTGTAACTATAGAATGATTTTTCAAAATACCATTATTACAATCCCACATTGGGAAATGGATTCATAAAACTTCCACTTTAAAAAACATTATAGTATGAAGGTCACTTAAGATAACACATACTAGGATTCCATGCAGGAAATCATGGATATGAAAAAAATAACCATTATGTTATGATAGTGAGTGATAGAAAATATGATCATGAGAATTTTAACAATCACATTACCAGATATTTGTGATTAGTTAAGAGGTTATTGATTTCGTAGTAGGAAATGTAAAATGAATATTTTTTTAAGATACATTTCATAAATTTTAGGAATTCATTTACTTCCTTGAATACCAACATAATAAAACTTACATACTTTACAAGTAGAGTTTAATACTTTTATAAATTTCCTCCACAAACTCATCTTTATCTCCAAACGATGAGTATTCAAGATAAATCAACTTCTGCAAAATCACATAATCCAAAATAGATTAAATATCCATTTATCTAGTCTCGAAACATTATCCAAAAAAAATATGGTTAAGATAAGATAAAATTATTCTCCAAAAATAATCATCATTTATAAGAATAATGAATAGTTTTTATTTACAAAATTAATTATTAATAATTTATGTTCTAAATAGACAATTCAAAAAATAAATATCCCTAACATTCATCAAAAAATCCAAACAAAGATTGAAAACAAAATTTCAAAAACAATTATAAAATATTATTCTAAGAAAAATTTAACAATTATCTTCAAATAAAGTCAACCACTCTTAATGTATTATACCAAAAATTTAATTTATAAAATCACATATAATCTAATATAGTTTAACTATTTCCATAAATAACCCAAATTGTTGTATGTCAACAATTAAAACATTTATTCCTAAAAAAAAATTGTCCTTATTCCTCAAATAAAATTACATAATATTCTATTTACCTCAATCATATATGGTTCCCAAAATAGTGAACATCTTACAAAATAACACTAATCACTTAATTACTAAATAATTTTCCAATACCAAGAATATCCAATTGATAAAACATAAGTTTCCAAAATCAACTTATTATTTAACCATGAAATCATTTAACTAAAAATAATAATTCATACTAACTAGGGGCTTCACGTAGTCTATTGGTAGGAGATAAATCCCAGTTTCACTTCAGTTGTGGGTTCAATTCCCACAGCATTGTCTGACGTGAGGGGTTGTCACACAGTCTTTGTGTTATCATTTTTCAAAAACATTATAATTATTATAAAATTATCTAAATGAGATAAAATCCTCAAAAAACCCATAACATGTTTCAACTTAAATTTTATTCTATACCTTTCATTTTTCATACCAAAAAGTAATAACCCATAACTACCTCAAAAATAAATGACTAAAAAAATACCATTAATCGACATTAAATTTCATAACATAAGCTTCAAAGGGGTTTAAAATAAATTAAACTTATGATAAACCTTAAACCTGTAAACCCATGATGATATATAATCTCATAAAAAAACATTCTAATCTCAAAAGTTTCTTAAACCATTCCTATGATACAAACTATACGGACCCGACCATAAAAATTACATAATCTTGAGTTAAGTCAATAATTTGACATTATTTTAAATTGAGATTCATTTCATGTTTATAGCTATAGATATTTAGACCTTAACTCATAGGTAACAACACCATAGAAATACAAAGAATAAACTTTCAATTGTATCCATTTATTTTATTAAATAGAAACATTTAAAATGAAACATAGTTTCTTTTAATGTTTAATCATCCTAACATTTCCCTGATCCCGTCCTTGATAATATTATCCCATAAAACCTTTGAAATAAATTTTAAAAACAATGTATGACCACAATAAGATCAGTGAAGGATATAAATTAACGAATTAAACCACTAGTCCATGAATATTATAAAATCATGAAAACATTTTCATAGAAACATAATTATCACTGATAAAAGATAAACTCTTTAGCTTTCCTCATTAAATCATAAGATTCCAATAAAACATTATATAAATCATAAAAGATAAAGGTAACTTGTGGAATCCATATCATACATACATTGTTTCATTCAAAACTATGTAGGGTGTAAACTTCATGGTTATGTTTGAAATTCCTATAAAAGTATATTCCATAAATCGCTTATGAGAAACCCAACGGGTTAGCTCAGTCTCATTACCCAATGCATTGGAGAGCTATCATAGGATCATCAGCCCTCAATTTATCACTGAAGCACCCGTCTTTTTTTTATCACATAACCACCCATCTTCTCATTATCACTTAAGAAACCATCAAATATCTATGTACCAATATATAATTATAACACATAAAATATTGCAATTATCAACATCTCACTCATAAAATTTCATCTTTGATCACAAGAAATCATTTGAAGATATTGAAACAGTCAATCCATTTTTTAAACCATGTTCAATACCAAAATACCCATAAATTTAATAATGTGTTTATTTTTCTTTTAAAAACAATAAGGCATATAGAGTAATAAAAATACCAAATAATGGTTACTATGATGGAGAAGTCATTGTCACCGTATATGTTAAAAATAATGATTTTGTCTTCTGTAAAGAATGTAAATTATATCAAATAAAAATATCCATTTTTAAAACATTTAATGAAATTAAAAATACAAATAAAATTTCCTGTATAATCCTTTTATATCCATATAAATAAATTTGTAAATAAATTTCATGAATAAACATATTTGATAATTAAATATTTAAATGTCCAGGGTGTCCCATAAAACATTGAAATTTTAAATCATAATATCCATGAGTTATTAAAGTTACCAAAATAATAAATAACATTTTGATAGATAAAATATGGATATGAAATGTCATAGTGGCTATATATTCAATTTATAAAAGAAGAAATGTGTATATTAACATAAAATGCCTCAATGAAAGGAGAATGAGATGAAATCCCTTACCTTAAGTATGACACGTCATGTAAAATATTTATCATCCTAAATAATAAAAATATGTTCATGTCTATTTTCTTGAGAGAGTTTTAATTTTTTTATTATATTTATATCACTTATTACCATGTTAAAACAATTATTTAATTATTTAATTTTATATTGGATGTTTTGTCTATATTTGGTACGTGAGTCGAAAACAAACATGGTATGATGTAAATCATCCATGTGGGAATAATTCCATCCTATAAATAAAAAAATTCTTTCAATAATCATAATATTTGTTATCAATTGTACCTTTAAATCCATTGATTAATTATGGTTATGAGAAACAAAAAATGTTATAATCAAGGAGATGATAGGTTGTACGTACACATGAGTAATAACCTCACTTTTCGTTGATCATTATAGAAAGAAGGTATGTACTTTTTTATATTTACAAAATTATCATAAAATAATTAATATCATATTAATTATTTAAATAAATACTTATATATCATACAAGTTATATAAAGAATAAAAACTCAGACAAATCGCTTCGTGGGGGTGATAGTTCACATGTACGGACGGACGACGTTATCATTTTTAAGCACAAGGAATGTCAGAACGCAATTGATATATTATTATAATAGAATGATTAATATGTCATGAAAATAAAATATTAACATTAATTTAATTATTATAACAAGTCACGATAGAAAGTTTTTTAAAATGAATTAGATCGGTTTATGGAGATGATAGTTCACACCTACGCACGAACGATTAATTCCTGTCGCATTTAATGGAAGTGGAGATGGATTTATGTGATGATATTAACCTAGTAAAATATATGTATATTTATGATACTTTATTTATTCGTTACTCACTGATTAATGATATTTAAAAGGATGTTTAAGAAGAATTGAAATAGAAATATTTAAATAAAATGATACCTCTTCTTCACTTGATCGCCTTTGAAGAACACCTTAAAACCCCTAAAGGGGATGTTATGCCTAAAATAAGGCCTCAAGAATGTGGGAATGGATTATTGGAAGGTATTTGGGAAGTTATTTTTTGATCCAATATGTTTTGGATGTGTGATTAATAGAGAGTAATGGGTTCCTTTTATAGGAGAGGGGAGGGGCACCATTGGAATTATAAAATGTATTAAATTAATATAAATTCAATTTTGATTCCAAATGGTTCCAAACAAAATTAGTTCTAATATAAGATGATTATAAGTCTAAATATATTAATAAAATATTAATTATACATGTTTTGGACATTTTTTAATCCTTATCATTTTGTTTTAACCCCTTTTAACTCTTATCATTTTATCAACTAATTTACACTGTGATAGTTAAAGTAATTATTACATCATACCAAGTGACCTATGAATGAGTTATTAATGACATTTTTAGAGTTATCTCAAATATTAGGTCCATTATTTGATTTCTTCATATTTAATATCATCTAATTATATATTTTATATTTTAATATATGAATTATGTTAATTTTGACACTATTCATTACAGGACTTTTTTAAAAACTCATAACAAACATGATTCATTCAAAAAAACAAAATTAAATAAATACTAAAATGTCATAGTAATATATAATATTAGTGTATGGAATCATATTGTTCAAATTATATTTTTTTAATATTATTAATATCAATTTTCTGATTCCATCTTTAATAAACCTATTACGACATCAACATTGTCTCATAAATAAATTTAATTATTCAATTAATAAAAAGTATAAATAAAATTCTATGATTTAGGTAATATTTTTAACATTCCATGAAATATTCATAGTCAAATATATACCTTATATAACCCATATTAAAATTTTTTTGTTATAAGAGACTTCATGATGACCTATTTGCCTTCACATTAAATTAAATGTTATAAATGTCATAATCACACCCGAGTGGCTTCCAAAGGTAACAATTTAGAGCCAAGGATTGCCTTGGTCTACAATAACTCATCTAATAATATTATGTCCAGTATTATGGATGTTTTATACTATTATAATAAGCATTTTACCTTTATTTAGCGTTTTTACCTTTAACTGTGGTAATAAAATACTAATGTTACTATTCCCCAAAAATATTTATCCAATAGAACCATGTTTTGAATTCTGAGTACAACCACATATTTTAGTTTTTAATAAATAAATTCATAGAAGTGGAAAAATTAAATTTAAAATTAATCTCATTGCCAGAATGACAAATGAGTTTATTAAGTAAAATTTTAAAATGTTCGCAATGATTTTCTATTCAATTTCAATATGAAATTTCTTCAAATGACCTTAGTTGGATTAAATTAAAAAATAATAATTTAATTAAACTTTAAAAAAATTTAAAGAAAATCTACATTTATAAATAAATTAGACGAAAAAAGAGTTTCGAATTAAAATGCAGTGTTTTTCACTATTCATTAAAATGTGAATTTACTCGGAAAAATACCAAAAATTAAACCCCAATAAATTTTGATGTCCCACTTCCAAATAATTAATTAATTTTGTAAAATAAAACATATTAATGTTTCAAAACTATATTTAAAATATGTTTTCCATCAAAAGGCAATAAAACTCCATTTTTATAAAAATACTCATTTTATATGTAAAATTGAATTAGTTATTATATTATTTCTAGAAAATATAGATGATTAATTAAAAATAATATATTAAATTTTTATTCATTAATATAATCCTAAAAGAGAAAATTTTTTAATTTATAAACTTAATTATTCACATTTAAATAGTTTTTCATAAAATTACACCCTTTATAATCAGTTGGTTTTTATTTTTCTTTCAAGTTAATTTAGTAACCGATGAGTCATTATACCAACATTTGTAAACAATATTTATATAATTCAGATAAAACTATTCATTTCATTCATTTTAATAGCTTGTTTATAAGGTAACATAATAATATTTATTTTTTCTCTTAAGTTTGATGTGAAGTATTATGTATGCTATCAAATGTACTGTCTCTTTTTAAAAAACTCAGCATGTTACTTATCTTCCCAGTTTTCTAAGAAAATTATAAATATTTGATTTGATTTAATAGTGGATTTTTCAGTCAAAACTCTTAAGTGAAGTTTCATTCTAACAAATATGTGTCAATCAGTACCCTTTATGACACATAAATGTGATATAGTTGCTAACCTTATCATCAAACCTGTGATTCACATTGATATAATTCTTGGTATGGATTGGATTTAAAATTATGATGAGAAAAACTATTTTAGGAATAATGATGTTATAATTTTTTAGACTAAATTAGAGTCCCTGATCTTTAGAGTATAACCCTCACTATCTAATTCTTATCAATATCCACCCCAATAGATATTCTGAATGCAATTCTTGGGGAGGAAGTGAAAAAAATATCTATGGGTGAGAAAACAAAACTTCAAATAGATTATGAACCTGTTGTGTAAGTATATATTGATGTATTTACATAAGACTTACCTAGACGTCCTTCATATTAGTAAATTGAGTTTTCTATTATTTTAATTCCTCGTATAAGGCCCATATTAAACACTCTTTATAGAATAACCATAGTGGAATTAGTGGAGATAAAGAAACTACTAGAGGAAAAGAGTGATAAATGATTTTTTCACCCTAGTGTTTCTCTATGGTGAGCCCTTGTTCATTTTTTCAAGAAGAATGATAGATCCATGAGGAAGTATATATACTATAGGGAAATCAATTCTATTACAATAAATAACAAGTATCATCATTATTGTATTGATGATTTATTTGATCACCTTCATAGAGCCTAATATTTTTTGGAGATTGACCTTCGATATGGATATCAACAGTTGTGTGTGAGGAGGGAATATATTCAAAAGACAGTACTTATAACAAGGTATAGGAATTGAGAGTTTACAATAATGCCTTATAGACTAACTAATGCACCCTATCTTTTCATGGATCTAATGCATAATATTTTCATGGAATATCTTAATGAATTTTTCGTGGTATTTAATGATGATGTCATCGTATACTCAAAATCTATGAAGATCATGACATTCACTTGTGCATTATTCTGAAGACACTTAGATGAAATGAGTTATATGGGAGGATTATCATGTGTGAATTTTTGATTCTAAAATTTTCTTTACCTGGCCATATTGCCTCTAAGGTAGGAATTTTGGTTGGTGATATAAGGAAAAAAGGTGGTTTAGGAATGTCATACACCAATGAACATAACTGAGGTATGTAGTTTTATTTTTTTAGTATGTTATTATCGGTGTTACATTCAAAACATCACTATATTAGCAAACATGTTAACTAAACATACTCGTAAAGGGGTTAAGTTCATATAGAAAAACGAATATGAATAATGTTATGAACAATTTTACTGGATATTATTGAATACTCTGATCCTAACTCTACCATCGAGAAATGTTGGTTTTGTGAATTATAATGATGAATCCAATTAATTAATTGTTTATGAACATTATGTAGAATGAGAGAGTTATTTCCTATATATCAAGGCAGTTAAAAACTCATGAATAGAACTATCCAAATCATGATCCTAAATTAGTAGTTTTAATTTTCTCTATGAATATGCAGAGAAACTATCTCTATTGTGAAAGATGTGAGATATATACATATCCAAGTATTTTCAAATTTATCTTCTCACCGAAAGAACTCAACATGATGAATATGAAATGGCTCGATCTACTCAATGGTTATGTTAGTTCAATACACTACCACCCAAGGAAGGAAAATAAGGTAGAAGATTATTTTAGTAGGATGGATCATGGAGTTCTAAAACACAATGAGTCTTGAAAAAATCCTATGTACATGGGTCTAGAAAAGTTGGATATGTGAATTATCAAGGAAATTGAAACATTATTACTTTTTCAACTATTTTCCCAACTATCTTTATTGGAATAAATTAAAAGTACTCACTATAATAATGAGAATCTTCAAAAGATAACTAATTCTATGAATGATGGGGAGTTTTCATACACAGTGTGTGAGGGTGGAATAATGAAATTTGGGAGAAGGCTATGTGTTCCCTCTATACCCAAGCTAAAAAATGAGTTATCAGACGATTCCCATAGATTGAATTTCTCAAAAAAAATGGTAGCACTAAGATGTATAAAGACCTGAAGGTACACTTCTAGTGCGATGATATGACGTGGGAAATTTCTGATTATGTATCAAGATGTTTAGTCTGTCAACCCGTGAAGGCTGGAAGACATCATACTAGAAGTTTCATGGAACCCCTTCTTATTAAGACATGTAAATGGGATGACATCACTTTGGATTTTGTCACTAGATTACCAAAAACCCTAATAAAGAGTGATTCAATATGGGGAATTATTGACCGATTTACCAAATCTTTAGATTTCTACTCTATAAGAGAGGATTTTATACTACAGAACCTCTCAAGACATTATATAAATGATGTTTGAAGACTTCTTATAGAACAACTATAATTTTATTCGGATTTTTATCCATGATATAAATTGAAATTCTTGAAAAGTCTCTATAAATATTTGGACATCGAGCTTCATTTGAGTACTTCTTACCACCCTCAAACTAATGGGATGTTATAAAGAATGATCCAAACTTTATTGGACACGTTGAGATCATGATAACTTGAATTTAAAGGTATGTGGGATTAGTATTTTCATTTGGTTGAGTTTTAATACAATATAATTTTCTATTCTTATATTGAAATGGTACCATATGAAGCATTGTATGGAAAGAGATGTCATACAATAATTTTTTGGGACGAAGCTAGTGAATGGAAGCTTCTAGGCCAATAGATTGTTGAGGAAAACAACAGTGAAGGTAAGGAACATTCAAACCAATATAAAATTATCTCACATTAGGAGAAAGATCAATTCCGACAATAGAAGGAAGGATTTAGAATTTCAAGTGGGAGATAATGTTTTAATCGAAGTGTCTCCATAGAATTATGTCATAATATTTGGCAAAAAATTTAAACTGAGCCCCATCTGCATTGGTTATTTTGAATTTTTGGAGAGAATTAGAGTTTTTGGATTATTTTTTGGAAATGACACTTAGCATTTCTAAGGTACACAATGTGGTCCATATCTCCTTATTAGGGAAGTAAATTCTCGACCCAACACATGTACTCACATATGAAGGAATATAATTTGAACCGAACTTACCTTACTGTGAAGAGCCTATTCGGATTCTAGAAATAAATGAACCAGTGTTGAGGAATCAGATGACTAGACTAGTAAATGTACTTTAAAAAATTCCTAAATTGAAGATGAAATGTTGGTGTTAGAGGAGAATTTGATGAAGAACAACCCAAATCTTATTGTGGGTGACAATATATAAATTTTGAGGATTAATGTTTTGTAGGAGGGGAGAATGTAATGACCCAGAACTCTATCAATGAATATTTTTCAATATTTTTTCATATAGTATAGATCAGATAAAATTAGTTTGTGAACATAATTCAAACATCATATATAAATAATTAATGAAATAAGAGCTATTTCTAGAAGTAAAGGAACATATTCTAATTAAATTATAAATTGAGATTTGGAATAGTAATATGATTTTTATGAATAGTAAACAAAATGAATGAATTGTAACCTCCCCCATGTTTTTTTAAATTAAATTTTTGAATATTATAAATTAATTTATGATTTAATTATAACATTGTATAGGTAAATGAATATTTTAAAAATTATTATTTAAGAGTTATAATTTTTATGACATGTAAATATTTAATTACAATTTTATAATTAATAAAATTATTTAAAAGAAAATTCATTTTCCTTAAATTTTTTTAAAAATAAATATTTTTTTGTCGTATTAATTTAGTATATTTTTATTATACCTTAGTTAATTTTTGAAAGATGTATAAAATCAGTTATAGATTTAAAATATGTATTTCTCGAGTAAATGGTTGTATTTTCTAAAAATTAAATTTCTTATATTCAGAAAATTGTTTTTATAAAATGGAGTTCATTTTTGATTTCTCCATGTCAAAAAAGGTTAGAGTTCATTTTTAGTATTTTTCAAAAATACATGAATTTTTATTATTATTAAAATATGATATTTTACGATAACTGATAAATACATGATTTATTGAGACATAGATGATGTTTGGATGATATAATAAACCTTTTTTATAAATCCAATGTAATTATTATTTTATTTTTTCTCAATAATCAAAACTATTTATTGAAATGAGACAAATAATAAGATAATGAATAAAATAATGAGAAATCACCCCTCTCCTCAACTATAAATACCACCCCTCACCGCACCTTCCACTCAAAACATCCAAGCATTGAGAATTGTAAATTTTGAGACAAATATTCTCCCCAATCTCCTCCCTTATGTCCTTGATCTCTTTTCCTAATCAAAATACCAAAACCAATCTCCTTAATGAGGTTCTCAAGGAGGAGTATTTGAGTAGAAAAATACTCTTCCACTTCCTTTAAATTTCCTGTCAAGTTATTTTCTTTTATTATTTTCTCCTCACATACTATTTAAAAATTATCATGTTATATAAAATATCATATATATACTATAATTATATCATGTTAATATAATATCCTTCAAAAAACTCATTCTACTCTCTCTTTTATTTAAAAAAATGAATCATCGTCCTTGAGGTGCTGATTTATAACCTTCATGGATCACAATTGGTTTTTTCAATTTCTCCTATAAGGATGGTAATGAAAAAACAATTATGGTTATACTAGACTAGTAAATATGTATTAAAACATTTATTATTATTTGGATGTAACATATTTATATAATATTAAATCATAAAACAAAATTAGGACATTATGATCAATAACTAATGTAATGATGTAAATCCTTATCAATAAACGCCTTATCTAATTATTCAGACCTCATAACATATATAAAAATGAAATGTATAAAAATTTACACTTATTTATTTATTTAATATCATATAAATTCAATTATTTAGCGTTATACCCTATGTACATAAACTTCCACACTCATATACAAGTATACCTACTGTGAAAACCACAGAAATGAATGCTCCCCAGAAATAAAATTGTATCATATAACTCATCAAAAAGGCCATAAATTAATTTCATAAAATTACAATAAATTAAATAAATGTATAATATTTTTGAGGAAATTATTTTATGAACCTTACTTGATTATCCAAGATTTTAATTTCATGTGCAGAACACATTCAGATATAAGGTAAGAGTTTCGAACCGAACATTCATTCTTTTCCTACGGGTAATTCTTTCACTACCATTATCCAAATATATTGCTTATTTAATTTTTTTAACTAACATATATTTTTTATATATCTTCCAAACTCATATATCTAGATCATTTTATATTTATTTTATGATTAATACTTTTTTTTTATAATTTTTCCATTTCAATTTGTCCAAGTATGTAAGCACGATTTAAGGGAATGACTTGAGTTCTTTCCTATTTTCAAGTGCACTCAATAATATGTTTGAAGCCCCAATATTTTTTCAAAAATAACTCATTGTTCTTATGGAAACCAAATATTAGTTCACTTATGGTTTTATAATACTATTTTAACAAAATAAATCTTCTTTTCAAAATAAAAGAGTATTTCTCTTAAACATTCCTTGAGGATTTTATTAGAGTATTTTCATATATTTCAACAACCTTGTGGATTGTTATGTTTAATATTGATTAATATTTTATGATATCATATACCATATTTTATTTAATGTTTTATTATTAGTTTGACTGTGTATGTTATATCTTGATACCATTCACCATATTACATTGAATTGTTAGTGATGTTTTTACTAATTAAGTATAGTTATTTACATTTAATATGTCAGTGTCAAAATTAATGTATATGATGATTTTATTTTACCCCCTTTATATTAGGAATTCATTGGACTTTTTAAGTGTCATATGGGGCAAACTATAACCCCTAAGTGTGTCGGTAGGTCTAATGAGACAAACTAAATTAGTTTTATACCTATTTATGTATGGTCATGGACTAAGGCCTTGATAGTATGTTTATGATGTCATGCATTATTAATTCCCTCATTGTGGGATTAGTATTTCAAATTCTATATGATTATTCGACTAGTAAAATATCCATTATTATGATTCACTCTCCCATGATCACTTATAAGGTTTTATTTAATAACATTTTTTCCTACAAAATTATGATCAAGTTTTTGTTTTATTAAGATTTTTTTTAGTTATTCACCTTGTCTTATAATTTTTTATACTAAAACTGTATTACATACCCATAATAAGAATCTGAGATCAACCATTTCTTATGTTTATTATTCCTCATGATTCTAAGATGTATATTTGGAATGACTTTCAAGGATAATCTGTAAGTTTATGGGTGTTCCAAAAAAGATACCATTTTATACATTATTTCTTGTTGTAATTTTGATCTTATGTATGTATCTTGTTTTCCAAAGACACTAAACTATTTGCTCCTTTAGGATATGAATTCATTGTTTTTTATTCCAACGCAATTATGTAACGCATCATCTTCAGAAAATAGGGGTTAGGGTCTTCATAATTTTCATGGAAGAAATTTTATATTTTAATCATTAAATATATATGATTTAAAATTTTATATTATTATCCATCTCACAAAAACTTTTTATCCATGAGTTGAATACTCTATGGGAAAAACCATTCTATGTTTTGGTAAGGTATAAGTGTCTATAATTTCCATGAAAATATATCCCTAACTGGATACTGGAAAGTGGATGTAGATGTGTATCAGATGAACATAAGGGTAATCACCCTAAAAAGTTTTGGTTGAGGATTTACTCAACCATTACCCTGATTCATGAATTTTTATCCTATTGATATACACCTTATGATACACTCTTTAAGGATATGGATTCAAATATTTACATTCCCTTAATGAACCAGGATGAAGTATTTTTTCTACCATTATCTTGTTATCATACAAATGAAATCCATTAAAACCAAATATTATCTTTTGTGTACAATCCATAATATTCTAGGTACATCCTCCCATATATTTCATTTATAAGGGTACTAATTATTACATTGATGATACCCCAAGTCTATAAAGTTGATTAAGTGGTGTTATCGTAGACATCCACATTATTATATTGAATGTGGAAGTATTTGAGGTCCATATTGGTCAATACAAGAATACCTTGGTTTTAATTAGTTGGAGGCTCCCCAAGAAATGGTATATAAGGTCATGATGACTATTATGGTTAATACATTGGACTTAGTCAGGTGATGGGTAGGTCCCATTATTATATAGAACTTAATGCATTGATAGGTCTCATGATACAAAATTGGTTGGATTTTTTTGTATACCGGTTCCCATAATAGGATACATGTCTTGGATTAAGGCCTTGAAAGAATGTTTTGGTGTTTGGAATTATACATTCTATTAGTATGTGATCAATTATTATTATTATCCTTGTTTAAATTTTTTTATAAAAATTTCATGCCCTCTGTTTCAATTTGTTATTGATTCATGTTGTTCATTTATTCATTCCATATCACTCATACCATGTTTATGTTATTTAATATTATGTTGTTTGTAACTCATTACTAAGAATTTTATCACACCTTCATTAGTTTTCATTTCCCCATGAAATCTAGATAAGGAATATGTGTAATTTTTAGGGATATGATGCAAGGGATAATAATTTTATCACAATATGTTCATGTTGTATCATATGTTTTTAAATGTAATTTATGTATATGTATAGTCTTCCAATATTACTAATCTGTTTTACCATTTGGGAACTCTTTTACTTTTTACCCATAATGAAATATTACTGTTCTATATTAGTTTTTTAAGTCTTGTATCATATATTTGGTATCATAGGGAAATTAGTATCAACCTTTGGAATTAGATTTAGATAAACCAAGTATCCTAGAATAAGTACTATCAAAATCCATCAATATTTCTAGGGAACACTTTTGAAAACATAGCAGGAAATGTCTTATTAAAATTCAATATCAAGATCTAATTATGTGTATTACATTATAGAAATATGTGGATTTACATGAGAAATGGGAACCATATCAACACATATAATCAATACTGATATATTCTCCTGAAACAAGTTAATGAATCTATTATTGAGGGTAATTTGTTCATAACAAAATTGGGGAAATTGAAACATTATATAACAAATAATAACACCTTCATAGAGTACCCTACTGATATACAACATGATGTGACTATGTTAACCATTTCACTATCTAACAACCACAAATATTCAGGGTAACTACTAATCCATTGGTATATGAAAATGGATCATATACCTAGAAAATATCTTCATTGATTTTGAAACTATGGGAAATGAAAAAATTCATCATGGGTGTCTATAATATAAATAGAGATATTGAATAATGGGGTCTCTAATTTAAATCAATAAATATGATGATGAGATCAAGTGCATGGAATGGGGAACATTAAATTAGGTATTTTATTAAAAATACATTCTTTGTGAGAAAATAGCATAAATATAAAGGCAACTACTCAATATTAAACAATAGAAGGAGTCAAATATTAAAGAATACGATAATAATTTTACTAAAAGTGGCTAGGATGGATATTTTTATCACTGAGAGGGGGAGGGATGAATCATTGATATATTTTTCTTATAAGTTTTATTTCTTTTGAAACAATCATCACATCCTATTAAATATTATTTTCCCTACTAAAGACAAATCAAACAAACATCCTCAATAACAAAAGTATTTTCAAGGTTCACTATTCAACAATAATAGCTATGTCCTTTGTATGGTTTGTAATCAATCCAATAGCACACATTCCACTAGAAAATAATCCTTTTTGTGGAATATATAGAGTAAGAAATACATGTTCACTCATGTAGGACTATGTGAAAATTTAAAAAGTTTTGTGATCCTTCTTGGACAAATTATATAATAAAAGGTTTATCCAACAACACTTTTTAGCAAGGATTTATTATAAAAACCCATAAATGTGTTCTTGGAAATAATATTATTGACTTTCATACATAGAAGCTTGTAATATCTTCAAGCACATTAATATGAAACTCAGTCTGATTACACGGTCTGATTTTCCCATTCCAAACTTTCCAGCCTGATTTCTTAGTTCAAAAAATATATATCTGTCAGAAAACTGAATAGAAAATTCTAAACACATTCTTCCTCAATTAGGAAAACCATATACATTAATCCCAGTATGATTATCCTACCAGATATGATGACCATTCAAACATGTTGACAAAAAGAATATGATAGATAGTTGAATACAATGATCCGCAAAATGTGATGATTAAAAAAATATGTTGCAATCTTGTCTCTTAACCTTTTACTCTTATCTAATAAAAATTATTCTATAAATCTCAATATTGAAACTTATT
This sequence comes from Viscum album, assembly GCA_963277665.1. Lineage (NCBI taxonomy): Eukaryota > Viridiplantae > Streptophyta > Magnoliopsida > Santalales > Viscaceae > Viscum > Viscum album. The sequence continues at coordinate 735,085,276 of OY728135.1, read as the reverse complement.
CTTCTCTCTCTAAAATTCTTCAACTCTTTACTTTATCTCCTCTTCACCATGAAAAGTACTTTCTTTAAAAAATTACAATAAACTTTATGCATTTTATAGGTGACTCAAAGATGGTTTTGGTGGGAATATTAAATTGTTTCCCGCTAAACAAATTCCCCTATTTTGCATGAACCCTTGAATTCCAGGTGCATCTTGACTTTGTTCATGCTTCATTTTTTCCAGTCCTTCTCAAATATTCTAACAACTTCATCTCTTCTTCAGACATTCATTTCAGACACTAGTTCATCTTTGATTCTCTATTATAATTTTTGATATGAGTATTTCACAATCTACAAATTCTGATTTTTTTTATTACAATTAGCATGACGAATCAGTATCAATTCTAATTGGATGACTCTTGAACAGCTTGATAAAAGAATTTGGAAACAAATCAGGGTACTCCTTTATCTTGTGAATATGTTACCTATCAGATTCATTCTCTGATGATTAATTTATTTTATATTTTGGTCTTATTAAAAATAAATACCTTCAGTTTCTCAAATTTTCCAAAAATACTTCTCACCTTCGAACATCAAAATCCACCTTCTAGAAACTCATAGAGACATCTTCTTCATACTCTTACTAAACTCATGTCAGATTCTAGTCTGAATTACAATCTTCCTCATTATGATCTATGTCACTTCTATTAAATGGTTGACTACATTTTTTATCAGTCTCTTTCATTAAAATTTTAATTGAATTCAATAGTTTCAATTACTTTTATATCATTATTGATGTAAGAAATTCCTCCTTTGATGGATAGGATTGTATTCAAAATATTTTGGATCGGTGTAAGTAGAACTAACTTCAAAAACATAATTATTTTATCATTATGATCAAACTTCTCATCCTTTAAACAAATATGTATCTGGAAAAATTATTGTGATGATACTGATATTAGAAATCATTCTCTTCACTAACATTATTCTTTTAAAAACTTTGGATTTTATTACGAATTAATTTATGACTTTGAATATATTAAAGATAAGCTCTAGCATTATCTGACATATAAAGTAATGTATTATAACTTCCCATTCCGTAATCAATATATTTCTTTCATGCTCATCCTGAATACAATTGGCATACATATAGTTGGCATGACTATGATCTGATTGAATATGATTTGGAATCATATAGTTTACTCCCCCTTTATTTCAAAAATATTGCATCAAAAATTTTCCAAATACTTTTGACTTATAAGAACTCCAGGATCATTAAAAAAATTAAATTTAAATCCTTGTCATGTAGACTATGATTGTCTACCATTACAATCAATCCTTCCATATGAACTCAGGATGAGTTTGATAACCATTTACTTCCAACAATATTCTCCCTCAATATGATCAAACTTTTCTAGCACTGTATGTCTAATTACATGAATACAATGTTATGTCCATTTTTCTTTAAAAACAATGTGAGGTATTTTTCTTTTCTTCATAAACTTCATTGAAAAAAAAAATACACTACATGAATATAATCACCTTACTCATTGTCTTGGTTCTAACAATCTCTCCTTTGAAATTTATTTTCATCCTAGTTTCATAAATCACTAAACTTTGTATCCTCATGTAATGAATTAATTATCAAAAATTATAAGCCTACTTGATCTAAATTCTTATATGAAACAAGAATCATTGATAAAAAAACAATGTTGTCCAAAAGTAGCGATTATGAAAACATACTAAACTTTCATCCCCTTCCTCAACTTCTAGACTTATATTTTCTTCCTAAATCTAGTAATTTTTTGAATTACAAAAATGTTGTTTCCTACAACCACTCCAAAAAATAGTTATAATAGTTTGCACACACATACAATGTTTTATTCACATCTTTCTCATCACTCCCCATTTTGACATGATTCCATAAGGATTGATTTATGATACAATTTAGAAATCTCCCCCTTTGTATTTTGTCATCCCCCAAGTTTCATAAATCACTAATCATTGTATCCTAGAGTAATGGATTATTTATTAGCAATTATAAGACTACGTGAGCTAACTCATTGTTGGAGATAAGAATCATCAATAGAAAAACCATGTTGTACACAAGTAGTGATTATGAAAACATACTCAACATTCTTCCTCTTCCTCAACTTCCATACTCATATTTTCTTCCATGATTTACTTCATTACATAAATTCAAAAAATTTGTTTCCTAAAAACACTCTAAAAAGAAATTATAATAGTTCAATCACTCATAAAATTATAGATTCAGAGCTCACCAACAATTCCCTCTTTTTTACGAGCTTCCGTATGGATAGATTTATGAAACAATTATACAACTTAAAAGAATTATCCAACGGTTAAATGATTGATGGGAAAACTCCATACCTCAACCTTCACGAAAAAGATTTTGGATGCCCATGTCCAACCTCAATTTAGAAAATGATTTATTTATTAAATATTTTGTGAGAATTTTAGCAATTTTTCAAATATAGTAACACACTCCAACTTCAATTCATTCTTCTCCACATGCTCCTTGATAAAATGATATTTGATATAAATATGTTTTGAATGAGAATATTGAACCAGATTCCCATTAATATTGATTACACTTTGATTATCACACCCTAATACCATTGGTAACATCAATTCAACAAGTATGTCTTCCAATTGAGTTTCCATCCACATAAGTTTGGTAGCAGCTTGAGTAACAACAACAAACTCAACATTAGCTACATAGAGAGTTATTTAATTCTATTTCATTATATTCCAACTAAAATAAATATTTCCCAGAAATAATTCTCCACCAAATTTGGATCATCTATCTTCAAAATTTCCTACCGAATCAGCATCTAAATTCCAAATTAAATTAATACATTCTTAGATATTATAACCGATTCCTAATTATTTTATGCCTTTGATGTATCTGATAATTATTTTTCATTCAATCACATGTGATTTTCATAGATCACACTATGATATTTTACAAAATTTAGTATCATAATAAATATTGGTTCCTGAGGCAGTCAAATACAAAAAAAATAACAATCAGCTTCTGAAATTCTTTCTGATCACCTTCTTTCCCTTCTCCAAATTTATAAAACATTGTTCCCACTAAAATCAGATTGAAAATAGGTTTTGATTTTTTCATTACTAACATCATAAGAAGTTCGTTAAAATTATTTTTCTGAGAAAGAATTTTTTATTCTATTTTTATTATTTTTAACCCAAGAAAGTATTTTCTTTCCCCCAAAAAGTTCATCTCAAACATCTTTTTCATTTCATTATAAAATCTTTCAGAATATATTTTATCATTTTTAGAAAAGATAATGTCATCAGAATAAACAATTACAATGAGGGAATACTCCAAACATTATTTTTTATAAATGTTTCTATAAACACCTCCTTTCATGAAACTAATCTTCCTTATGCATGAATCTTATTTGGAATACCATGACCTTAGAACTTTTACTAACCCATAAAAGGCCTTGTTTAATATGCATACATAACTTTTGTCTTTCCCAACAACAAATCCACAAGGTTGTTCAATATAAAAACATCATCAATATTACCATTCAAGAATGTATATTTAGTATCCATTTGACTAATTTTGTGACTTCATTGTGCAGTAATAGAAATGAAATATAAAATTGTTTCTAACCTCTCCACAAAAGAAAAATTTTCATCAAAATCAACACCTTAAACTTGTGAGTAAACTTTTCACATTAAAAATTCTTTGTTTCTTGTCACTACACCTTCCTCAATCTTCTTGTTCAAGAAAACCAACATTATATGAATGTCCTTTTTTTTCTGGTTTAGGAAAAATTTCCTACATATCATTATTTTCAATCTAATCCATCTCTTTATTCATGTCCTCAACCCATTCTAGATACCCAAAAACTCCACTCACATTTTTTGGTTCAACTTTTGAATACAATGCAGTATGTGTAATAGAATTTTTTTTCTTCTTTTTTAACCTTTTGATGTTGATAATCAATAATAGGCTGAGCTTCCGCCCATTTCCTCATCCAATGGTGTGATTTTTGAGTATTTTCATCATTAATGGAAATAGAAAATTTTTATTTTTCTTGATTAGGATTATAATTGTTTATATCCTTATTAGAATTGTTTTCCTTATCATGATCAACTTCATTACATCCATGAGTCTTTTTATCTTCCTTGTAATTTTCAATAACTTTTATATCTCATTAATCAAAAATTCTTCCTATTACATTTTTCAAATATCTATATCATCTTCCTTTTAGAGAATATCCATGAAAAATTCCATCTTCACCTTTTTTCATACATTCCCAATTTTCAACCTTTTTTCTTTATAATGAAATGAATCTTGAAAATTTTGAAATGTATCAAACATGGATTTTTCATATAAAACAATTAATATTGAGTCATATCATAAATTTTCTTATAGAAACATCAATTCTCAGTATGAACATTTGTACTCATGGTTTTCCTCCAATAGTAATGAGAATAACCATGTTCGAGTAACATAGTTTCTTCTTATTTACACCATACTTATATTCTTTCTTTCTGCAACCCCATTTTTTTCAGAGTGTATGGGGAACTATAACTATGAAAAATTCCATGATTATAAATATAACATTCAAATTATTCATTTTTATATTCACCATAATTTTCAGTTATCAAGTTCTTCCTTGAATACTCACATTTGTTATTGTTTTTCCTCTTGAAATTTTTTAACATTTTTAGAGAATCTAACATATGGTTTATATACATAACATAAGTAATGAAAGAAAAATAATCAATGAATGTGATGAAATAATTATCTATATTAATTTATTGTTTTCTCATTGGCCTGTGGATATCTAAATAGATAAGTTCAAAGGGTTTTTTCAACAAATATCAACTTTCTGATGAACTGAATTTGTAATTTTCACTTTATAACAAATATTATAAACCCAATCTATTTATCTTGGAAAATATTGAATTTATCAGACACTTTTTATTTTAGATGACTTTCTCATGTTTCTATGAAATATGTGTCCCAACAATTTATGCCAAAATTGATTCTCTTTTACCATTCCCATCTAAAAAGAGATTTTAATTTCACCAACATAGAATAAATTTTCTTTTATACATTGGAATCTTCTAACTATCTTTCCATCCTTACCAATTTTCACAAAAAATCATATTTCCGGAAAGTAACATTGTTATATTATTCAAAAAAAATTGAAACACTCAGGAGGTTATGTTTCATCCTGTGAATATATATAAATATTTCTTGGATTTCAATTTTTCTTTTCCAATGAATGTAGATCCAAAACCATTGATTCTTAATGATTAAAAATTAAAAAATATCACAGTTCCATATTTAAAATATATTAAATTGTTCAATAATATAAAATATCCATTCATATTATAGGAACAACCACTATCAAGAATCGATGTTCATTATAATTTTAAATATTTCAAAGTAGTTTAAACAATAATAGCTTTTTCTTCTTCATTTTATTTCATCACATGCGGATTTTGAGACTTGTTATGTAACTATTGTTGTGCCAGAAAAAAACAAGAAATAATTTTTCAAGGTGTCTATGTTTTTAACATATTTTATAATTAGCTTCTAGGAGTTAGAATATATTTTCAATATTTACTATAACCTTATTAGGTTTCTTTAGAACATCCTTCTCTGACTTCTTTTTTTTAGGAGATTGACACCCCCTCAAACATTGCCTTTTATAACCCATGGAATAATAGTAATATTTTTGGTTAACTAAAACATATTTTTTGTATTTTCAATTCCACCAAAATCCCAGCAATAACCATCTAAAGATTATTTTCCTCTAAAATATCCATACTATCCAGAATTACAATCATGATTCTTAGTAGTGTTCTTGCCTTCCTTATCTAACCCACCAACCATTCTATTATCAATCGAGATCTTCATTCACTTTTCATCTTTATCAAAATCATAATTTTTTATAATATTTTCAGATACACAATGTTTAGAAACATTTTTAGACTCTTTATATTTTGAATCTATTGAATTTCGAACATTTTTAGTCTTAGAAATATACATAACCATCCAACCTTTCATCTTTTCAGAAAAAGTACCTCTCTCTTCTCATATTTTGATGGTAACTTATTGTGGAAGTTATCATGTTTCTGAAAAGTGTTTTAACCAATTTTAGATATATAGTTTTTCATATTTTATATCTCTATTTATCTTCAAAATATTTTCTAACAAGTTACAAATCTTCTTTTTTTCATTCAACATAACTTCAAGGTACTCATTATGATTATTTTATTTTTCAATTTATTTCTTCAGATCATCAATTTATTTTCCCATCATAATTTTCCCATAAAGAAAAAATTCTTGATTTCTTATTGAGGACCATTCAACTTTCAACTTATTCTTTTTCTTTTCAAGAAATCTAATATTTCTCAAACATTATTTCAAATCTTTTTTAAAAATAATTTATCTTTAGTTTATTCTTATTTGGAACTACATCTTTTAAACTCTTCATCATTCACTATATCAATAAAAGTATTATCAAAACTATACTAAACATAATTTTTAGATTCAACATCACTAAATTCTTCTTCATCATCCTTATATAAGAAACTTCTTCTTTTAGATTGGGAGAATTTTCTATCCTTCCATAGGGAATACTATTTTCCTTTATCTCTTTATTTCTTCCATGACCTTCTTAGTCATCTTTATTCTTTATCATTGACTTCTTTTTTAATCATTTGAGGAATATTAACCACAAAGTGCCCAACTACCCCACATTCCAACATTTTAGGGGAATATTCCTATTGTTTTTACCAATACATATTTTCAAATTTTTATAAAACAAGGATGAAATATCATTATTATTTTTACATAACTCATTTTCTAAATCATATTCATCATATTTATCTTTTAAAATAATCTTCTTCAGCTTCCCTTTCGGATCAACTTTGAAATAAAAATATATACCAATATTTTGTATATTTTTATAGCTTTCTCACTTTTCATTTCATAAGTAAATACTGTGTTATGAAAATCATATGGAGATAATGTTTTAGGATCTCTATCTTCTAGAAAATAAATTTTTATAACAAACATTTCAGGAAGGATTTGTAAGATCTTTTGTAAGAACTCGGTTCATACTTTTGAAGTACGAGTTTCTTCTTTTCTATTTTCCTTGAGTGTTTTTGAGAAATCATGGAAAATGGGGAAAAATCTCAAATTTTGGAAGTACACAACATGTACTTTTCCACACGCCATGTACTTTTGGAAGTGTGGGATGAGTACACAGAGCGTGTAGCCATGTCAGCAACGAAAGGTGTAACGACCAACTACACTCCGTATAGTGGTCCCTTACATGCCATGTAGTCAGTCAGCAGGTGAATAATAAGGCGGTGGCCAACTGTGTGACCGAACACACCGTGTACACATGGAAACACGCTATGTAGTCATTTCGGCAGATGAACAGTGCCACGTTGGTGGGAAATTGCCAAAGGATCAGTTTAAAAAATGGGAAGTACACGCCGTATACTTTGAAATACACGCCGAGTACTTTGGTTTTTTTTTTGCTTAAAATGGGCAGTAGCCTCCCCTGTTAATAGGGAAGGCTTAGAACCAGACGGGAGCTTAGGAGGGATGGCTGAATCTTCAAGGATCCTCTAAGTTCGCATCAGGAATCTGTTCTCAACACCGTCGATCTCCCTGGAACCGCATGGGTGTGCTCTCTCTTCTCTTAGTGTCGTTCTTACCAATTATTCTTCTAAGGGAAGTAATTTGGGTCTGAAATAGTTTTCTTTCACCTCAGATCTACCTCGTATGAGGACGATTCATGGAGGTTCATTCAAGTATAATGTTCAAGGGCGTTAAAGGTGGGTGGATTGGTGTTTATTTTCCAACTTTCATGCGTTTTTTGTGTTTTGAGCTACCAACCCATATTTGGGGTGTCGTGTGGCTGAGGATGTGTCTATTTTAAAAACCTAGAATTTTATAGGTAATTAAATGTGATATTAAAATTCTGTTTGGGATCACTACTTGGATCTAGGACCACCCCAAGGGTGTGTTCCTCTGTTTAGCCATTTAGTCAGGATACCTGAGGGTATGCCTTGTTTATTTTCTGCTTTACTTTTTCCTTGAGAGAAATTTTTTTTAATTGCTTATAATATGTTGGGCATGGCCTGGTTTCTTTATCTGGAGGGAGTTGTTTTACTTTTCCTGAGGGAAACTATTATCTTTGCCTGAGGGCAACTTCTTCCGTGCCTGTGGGTGATAGACTCTATGCCTGACGGCGACACTACGTATGTCTAAGTGAAAAATTTGTTCTTCCTGTGGGAAAGTACATGCGGGTTACATTCCAGATTACCTGAGGGTAAGGGTTGAGTGTCTGTGGATGCTGACTATTCACATAGAAATTCACTGTGGTGTTTTCTTATATGAAATTGATTAAAAGAATAATAAAATATAAATATAACTGGTAAGTTAGTAACTTTTGAGTACTGCTTAGTTTATTGCATTTAACTACTGCACACTATTGTTTAATATTTTCACACAGTTGGGTATGGGCCTTTGGTGGGTACCTACTGATATACATTTCTCACACCCTCTTTGGGTCATGCTTTTCGGCCCAAACAGATAACGTTTCTGCAGGTGTGGATAAGGGTAAGGCTCCCTATACAGGTACTTGATTGCTGCTGTGGAGTAGGGGAGCATGGGACCAGGTTTAGGCAGCTGTTTTGTTTTGGTTTTTTTTGTACTCTGTTTTGTACTGTACTATACTATTTTGTAACATGTTCTGGTTATTTTCTTAGATCTTAAGACATGATTCATCATCATCTATATATTTGTTGGTTACCTTTTAATACAATTGTTTATTTTAAATGTGTATGGTTTATTGCTTCCGCTTTTGTTGTATGTTTTATTTTTCCACTGTGCTACACTTTGGAAAATGAGGGCATAGTTTCCCCACTATCAGACCTGGGCCCTCCCTGCTAGTCGGAAGCCTATGCAATTTCAGGAAATGCGCTTGAGGTCACGTGGTGAACCAGGTTCAGGGCACCCGTGGAGTGGTACCCAGATTCGGGACGTTACAAAGTGGTATCATAGGAGTTCGTTTCATCGAATTACTATTTGGAGCCTTAGTCAGGGATAGGATGGGAATGGTGGTTGGTAATAAGTTTTGCCTAGGCGTAGCTAACCTATGTATAGGGAAAAGCCAATTTACCTCATGTTATAAATTTTACTGATTTTGCAATTTTACAGTTGAATTGATTTTCACCAAAGGGTGACACACTTGTGATTGTGCTGTTTATATTTTATTAATGGGTTATATTTAGTTTCAACCTGATGAGATGAGGGTATTCCATCTCAAGCATTATTAGGAACATGCTAGAAATCACATGCCATGCAAAGTTCCATGCCCTATAGGTGCATTAGAAATTTTATATTGTTGTGATAGTTATTGTGCTAGAAAAGCATGCTGTTGTGATAGCTTCTTGATAAATACCAGCTATGTGATAGGGTATTTTGTGTGAGATGGTTATAGAATGGACGCCAAACTTTGGTTTTTGGGGAGTATGGGCCTTCATTGATCGAAATTTGGCGGATCATTAGCTGTTTACCCGGTTATAACACATATAAGATCCCAAACACTGATTCTTAGTGAGTATGGGCCCTCATGGATTGGAATTTGGCACTTAGGTGTTGTTTTTTAGTATTTTCAAGGTTTCGGGAAAGTTTCTGAGGCATACTGTCCAAAATTACCAGTATACACATCGTGTGGTACCTTCAACACGCCGTGTATGGTCTTCTGTTAGGGAAGAAAAATAAACTTTTTGAGTACACACCATGTGCCCTAAGTACACACCGTGTAGTCTCTAATCGTGTCATAAATTGTGTGCGCGGTGACACGGGGAAGGGAAGAGCTTGGGGTGAACACGTCGTGTACCGGATGTACACGCCGTGTAGTGTTGACCTGGAGACCAGGTCGTGTAACTAACAAACACGGGCCGGTGTAATCATTTCTTGAACATTCCTTGTCAATGTAGAACATGTCGTGTAGTGTGACCTGTATACCCAACCGTGTAACCAACAACACGGGTCGGTGTAATCCTTTCATGAACACGCCGTGTGTGTATTGAACACGCCATGTAGTTGGAACCGTGTATCTGGCTGTGTAACAAACAACACGGGTCGGCACAGCTCGTTTAGTACACGCCGTGTACCTGTGGGACATGTCATGTAGTCATGTCCGAGGAAAGACCGTGTGGACATATCCATATGGCTGGGAAGATGGAGTAGTGTACATGTCGTGTACAGGTGTAACATGCCATGTAGTATCAATCCGAGTAGTCGGCTGTGTCACAAACGACACAGGAAGTTGGAAAATAACAGCATACACGCCATGTATATGATATACACGCAGTGTAGTTTTGTTCAAACGGAAGTCATGTGACTTAGCCGTGTAGAAGGACTCGAGCATGGAAAGAGGAGTCAGGTACACGCCGCATAGTCTTGTTTTGAAAACTTTTGAATGCCTTATCCCTCCAGTTCCCTTTCGGGTTTCCTTTTTTTTGGTCGTTGTTAATCTCGATCTAAGTTGTGTGTTTGACCTTGTAGAGTCATGCCGCCGAGACAACCACACATTGTTCTCCAGGAGAGCGACTATGACTATACTCTAGAGATGGTGTGCCATGGGCTACTAGTGGATCCTCCAGCAGATCAAGATGCAGCGTTAGCTGTTATACCAGACACAGGCGTGGAGGCGTAGTCCTGTGAAGGATTTATGTTGTTCATGCAGACCTTTCAGGGAGCACCAACGGCTGCCACATCTATGGATGAGCTGGCTCGTATCTACTAGCAGTATCATCCGCCCATGTTTTCATGGGATGGAGGACCACAGGCTGCGGAGTCTTGGCTTGGATCGAAGCAGACTATTTTCGAGCATCTTAAGACGCCTCCAGGGTGAAGGGTCAAGTTCGCATCGTATATGCTGTGTGATTCCGCCAAGAGGTGGTGGGATGTTACCACCCAGTCAGAGAATCACAGAGACATGGCGTGGGAAGATTTATAGATAGTAGTTTATGACTTCTTCTTTCTAGAGACGCTGAGGGTAGATAGAGCTCGAGAGTTAATGAATATACAATAGGTTTCTATGTAAGTGAGGCATTATTCTGCTCGCTTTACCAAGATTCAGTGTTTTTCATTCGTTCTGGTGGGCGATGAGATGCTGAGATCTAGATGATTTGAGGATGGTCTTCATTATGACATACGAGTGTTGGAGAATGTTTTCAGGTTGCCTTTAGTACATGAAATTGTGAATCAGGTCCTAATTACAGAGAGGAACCTGCGGGAAGCTGATAGTGTGGGCCCAGGCGGTTCAGCACCAGTTTCTGGTACAATTTCTACTGGTAAGAGGAAGCGACAGATGTACTTCTCTCAGGGTGGCAGTACCAGCAAGAAAAATGTTTCCGGTGGTCAGTGCAGGTGCTACCAGTGTGGTAAAGAGGGGAACAAGAGGCCGCAGTATCCACGTGATCCAGCAGAGTGTCGATCTTGCAGCAAGATGGTTCATCTGCAGCGCTGTTGCAGGGTGTTTCTACTAGTGGCTAGTGTGAGGGGTTCTCTGCAGACTCCACATGCGGGAGAAAGACCAGCAGCTTCTTACTAGTCAGGGAACTGGAATATTCCAGGGCGTATAGGCAGAGATGGTGGTCATGGCCATGGTAGCTAGACTCCGGGATCTCAGAGGCAGCTGGGCGAGACAGCTCAGGGTAGCCAGGCTGTGTCGTAGGGTGGTGGAAATGGGCAGGCATATGCAGTGCAACAGACCCAGTAAGAGTAGGATCCCAAACCTTCCACAGTTAGAGATACTATTCCAGTAGCTTCTGTCTTATCTTCAGTAATTTTTGATATGGGAGCTACACATAGTTTCATATCTGTACCTATTATGGAGAGCCTTGGGCTCTGTGTTTCTTCTTCTTCTAATATCATGATTCTAGACACTCCGTTGGGGACTATAATGGCTGGTGTGCGTCAGTGCAAAGAGTGCCCCCTTGAGGTTGTAGGGAGCCGCCTTCTTTTGGACCTCTATGTCTTAGAGATGACAGCTTATGATGTCATTCTGAGGATGAACTGGTTGGTTCCCTTTCGAGCCTTTGTAGACTGCTTTCATCACAGGGTGTGTTTCACGTCACCAGAGGGCGGATTGTTTCTATACAAGGGTGAATGGGATGTTCAGGTGAGTCGAGCTAGACCAGAGCATCATAGGCGAGGTCGATTCACATCCCAGATAGTGATTTTATATCTGGATGACCAGGGGACTTGTTAGGGGGATTTCCCTCCAGTGGTTGATCATTTCAAGGATGACTTCTTGGAAGACTTCTCAACTCTACCTCCAGAGCGAGAGGTGGATATATCTATTGAGCATGTTCCAGGAGTAGCACCAGTGTCCATTCCTCCTTATAGGATGGCCACGCCTGATTTGCAGGAGCTCAAGAGGTAGTTAGAGGAGTTATAGGCAAAGGGTTTCATCTGACCCAGTACTTCTCCATGGGGTTCTCCAGTCTTCTTTGCAAAGAAGGCGGATGGTTCCCTCAGACTCTGTGTGGATTATCGGAATATTAACAAGTTAACAGCCAATAACCGATATCCTTTCCGAGGATTGATGATATTTTTGGTCAAATTCGTGGTGGAAAAGTGTCCTTGAAGATTGAACTGGGGTCAGGATATCATCAGCTGCACGTGAGACCATCAGACATACCTCTTATAGATTTTCGGAGTAGATATGGTCTGTAAGATTACTTGGTCATGTCGTTCGGACTCATGAATGCACCAATAGTTTTCATGGATTTGATGAATCGTGTGTTCCATTCGTATCTTGATTCTTTTGTGGTAGTATTCGTGGATGATATCTTGGTGTACTCTCACACTCGACACAACCATGCCACCCATCTTGATATCATATTGAGTACACTGAGGGAGAATCATCTATATGATAGGCTCTCAACGTTCCACTTTTAGATGGACCAGATTCACTTCCTGGGTCATATCATCTCGGAGGCAGGAGTTACAGTAGACCTAGAGAAGGTGACAGAAGTAGTTTCCTGGGAGCAGCCTAAGAACATGTTTGAGATATGGAGTTTCTTAGGGATGGACGGTTACTACATGAATTTTATACAAGACTTATCCAACTTGGAAGCACCATAGATGAGCTTGACTAAGAAGGGTGTGATGTTCATTTGGTCAAAAGCTTGCAAGACCGCCTTTCAGGACCTGAAGGGAAGGTTGACATATGCACCGATCCTAATAATCCCAGAGCAGGGGAATAGCTATACAGTTTATTGTGATGCATCAGGTATTGGGCTGGGAGCAGTGTTGATGGAGGGTGATCGAGTTGTTGCGTACGGGTCTCGGCGGTTGAGGACACATGAGAGGAATTACCCGACGCATGATCTCGTGTTGGCTGAAGTTGTGCATGTGTTGCGCTGTTGGAGACATTATCTTTTGGGAGAATGTTTTGTGGTTTTCACTGACCAAAAAAGTCTCAAGTATATCTTTACTCAGCGTGACTTGATTATGAGGTAGCGAAGGTGGGTCTAATACCTTTAGTCCTTTGATTTTGAGCTTGCCTACACACGTGGTAAAGGTAATGTAGTAGCTGATTCACTGAGCAGGAAGACTCAGTTTCAGGCTGTGCAGGAGGCCAGTGATGAGTGGTAGCTTATGACTTGGTTCTCTATGATGCATTTGGAGGTGCACAACAGTTAGGGGAAAAATTATCTTTCATCTTTAGTTGTGACCTCTACCCTCTTGGATAGAGTGAGGATGAGACAGCTATCTGATTCAGAAGGCCTAGTTCTATGGGAGTCGGTGGTAAGTGAGGACCCTCCTCCTGGTTGGAGGATAGGCGATGATTAGGTTCTACATTTCCATGGACGAGTGTGTGTTACAAGGGATATACATGAGGAGCTGATGTGGGAGTTTCATTCTTCTTCTTGGGCAGTTCATCCCGGGGTTAACAAGATGTACCGAGACCTGTGACGTCAGTACTGGTGGCTGGGTATGAAAAGGGATCTAGCTGGTTTTGTTACAGAGTGTTCCACCTCTCAGCAGGTGAAGATGAAGCATCAGAGGCCAGCTGGACTGTTACAACAGTAACCCATCCCGAAGTGGAAATGGGATGATGTCACAATGGACTTCGTGACTGGGTTTCTGAGGTCACCTCGAGGCAATGACGTCGTGTGAGTTTTTGTGGACATACTCATGAAGGTAGCTCACTTTTTTCTGATCAAGGAAACCATTGGTGTTGACGAGCTCAGAAATATTTATGTCTGAGAGGTCTTACGTCTTCATGGGGTTCTTCGTTCTATCATTTCAGATATGGAAGTCTGTTTTATGTCTCGTTTCTGCCAAAGTTTTCAGAGGGCACTAGGTACACATGTGCTTCTGAGCATTGAATACCACCCTCAGACCGATAGCTAGTTAGAGTGTATGATAAAGGTGCTTGAGTACATGATGCGTGCATGCATCCCAGGCATTGGGGGCTCTTGGGAGAAGCTTATACCCTTATTTGAGTTTACCTATAATAATAGTTTTCAGGCAACTATTAAGATGGAACCATACGAGGCTTTGTATGGTAGGCCATGCTGATCACCTTTGTGTTGGATAGAGGCAGGTGAGGCAACATTAGTGGGACCACGTCTCGTGCAACAGACATCTGAGCAGGTCCAGTTGATTTAGAAGCGGAAGGCTATCGCGCAGTCTCGTCAGAAATCATATATTGATCCCCGCAGAAGACCTTTAGAGTTCATGGTTGGGGATCAGGTTTTCTTACGTGGTTCTACGAGGATGGGACACAAGAGGATCAGGAGATAGGGTAATCTTTCACCGAGGTATGTGGGGCCATTTGAGATTCTGGAGATAGTTGGGCCGATTGCTTATCGGTTGTAGTTACCACAGAGGTACCAGGCAATGCACGATGTCTTCCATGTATCTTAGTTGTGCCACTATCATTCAGACCAGTCTCACGTCTTTCAGCCCAAGGAGTTTGAGCTTCAGATATATGCTTCCTTTGAGGAGCATCTGATTCATATCATTGATAGGAGCACGAAGGTTCTCGGAGGCCGGTCAATTCCTCTCGTACGGGTGCTATGGTAGCATGGCCGAGTGCAGGACGAAACCTTGGAGGGGGAGACCGATGTACATGCCTAGTGGCCAGAGTTGTTCATGGCATTATCTTCGCCACCCATGGAATGGAAATTCAGGGATAAATTTCTTTAATGGAGGAAGTTTGTAAGAACCTGGTTCTTACTTTTGAGGTACAAGTTTCTTATTTTCTCTTTTCCTTGAGTGTTTTTGTGAAATTATGGAAAATGGGGAAAAATCACAAAATTTTGAAGAACACACTGTGTACTTTTCCACACGCTGTGTACTTTTGTCCGTGTGGGATGAGTACACAGGGCGTGTATCCTTGTCAGCAACGAAGGGTATAAAGACTGACTATACGCCATGTAGTGGTCCCTTACACGCCGTGTAGTCAATCAGCTGGAAAATAGTAAGGCGGTGGCCAGCTGTGTGACCAAACACACCGTGTACTCAAGGAGACACAACACGTAGTCATTTCGGTAGATGAACAATGCCACACAGGCGGGAAACCACCAGAGGAACAGTTAAAAATGGGAATTACACACCTTGTACTTGGAAATACATGCTGTGCACTATGTTTTTTTCAATTAAAATGGGAAGTAGCCTCCCCTGTTCACAGGGAAGGCTTAGAACCGAAAGGGAGCTCGGGAGGGACGACCGAATCTTTGAGGATCCGTTGAGTGCACGTCGGGAATCCGTTCTCTGCACCGTCGATCTCCCTGGAACTGCACGAGTGAGCTCTATCTTCTATTGGTGTCGTTCTTACCAATTATTCCTATAAGGGATGTTATTGGGTTTGAAATAGTATTCATTCACCTCAGATCTACCTCATTCGAGGAAAATTCATGAAGTGTCATTCGAGTATACTGATCAGGGGCATTAAAGTTAGGTGTCTTGGTGTTTATTTTCCAACTGTCATGCGTTTTTGTGTGTTCTGAGCTACGAACCCATATTTGGGGTGTCGTGTGGTTGAGTTCGTGGCCATTTTAAATACCAAGAATTGTATAAGTAATTAAATGTGATATTAAAATGTTTTTTGGGATCCCTGCTTGGATCCAGGACCACCCCGGGGGTGTGTTCCTCCATTTAGCCATTTGGCCAGGATACCCAAGGGTATGCCTTGTTTATTTTATGCATTACATTTTCCTTGAGAGGAATTGTTTTTGAATTGCTTATGATATGTTGGGCAATGGCCCGATTACTTTAGCCCAAGGGCATTGTTTTACTTAGCCCAAGGGCATCTGTTATCTTAGCCTAAGGGAAACTTCTTCCGTGCCTGTGGGCGATAGACTCGGTGCCTTAGGGTGACACTACATATGCCTGATGGCAAAATCTGTTCTGCCTGTGGGAAAGTACCTACGAGTTATGTTCCTGATTAGCTGAGGGTAAGGGTTGAGTGTCTGTGGACACTGACTGTGTGATTATAAATTCACTATGGTGTTTTCTTATATGAAATGGATTAAAAGAATAATAAAATGGAAATATTATTGCTAAGTTAGTTACTTTTGAGTACTTCTTAGTTTATTGCATTCTACTACTACACACTGTTGTTGCATATTTTCACATAGTTGGGCATGGGCCTTTGGTGGGTGCCTACTGAGATATGTTTCTCACAACCTGTTTCTGTCATGCTTTTCAGCTCAAATAGATTACGTTTCTACAGGTGTGGATAAGGGCAAGGATCCTTATACAGGTACTTGATTTCTGCTGAGGAGTAGGGGAGAATGCGACCAGGCTTAGGCTCACGATGCTACCGGCTGTTTTGTTTTGGTTTTCTTATACTCTGTTTTGTATTGTAATGTAATGTTTTGTTACTTGTTCAAGATGTTTTCTTATAACATAAGACACGTTGAATCATCATCTATATAATTGTTGGTTATTTTTTACTGCAGTTGTTTATTTGAAATGTGTATGGTTTATTGCTTCCGTTGTTGTTGTATGTTTTATTTTTCCACTGCGCTACACTTTGAAAAATGAGGGCATGGTTTCCCCACTATCATTCATGGTCCCTCGCTGCTAGTCAGCAGCCTCTGGCGTTTGGGGAAATGTGCTTGAGGTCACGTGGCGAACCAGGTTCGGGGCACCTGAGGAGTGGTACCCGGATCCGGGACGTTACATCTTTTCCAGAAATGTAGAATCTTACATCTTTACACCCAGAAATCTAATAGTGGTGAAAATGTCATTTACCCTGATAAAGAAGTCCCTAAAATATTCAAACTCACCCATTTTCAAAACATCATACTTAAATATCTAGATTTATAATTTTTCCTTCTTGAATTTTTTATTTCGTTTGAATATTTTTTTCAATTTATTTCATATACCATTGGTTATGGAAACACCTTTCTCACATTAGAATTCACTTTCAAAAAGTGATTATAAAAAAGTAATATTGGCCTTTATGTCATTGTCAATATTATCATTATAAATGGATGTAAGAGGAACGTTTTCATCAATAGGAGGAAACCCATCTACTGTAGATTTAATAACATCATATGCAGTAGATATGAGATAAAGAAACATTATATCATTCCAGATATGATAATTATTTCCATTAGAGATTAAAATTCCTTTACTATTCAAATAATTTTGATTCTCCATCAACATCACTTCAAAACATCAGAAAAGAATAAATGAAGGGAACCTGCACTCGGATTCCACTTGAAAGTTCCCAAGTATGATAGTTGTATCACTGAGAGGGGGTGGGAGTGAATCAGTGATATATTTTTCTTTTAAGTTTGCTTTATTTTGATGTAACATTCACCTCCTATTAAAAATTTATTTCCCTTATGAAAACAAATAAAAAACACATATATAGGATACAAGTGTTTAAAAGGTTTACTATTCAATAAGAATATAAATGTCCTTGGTATGGTTTGAAAATAATCCATTACTGCACAATCCGCTGGAAAACAATCCTATAATGTGAAATACAATGAATAGGAAATGCCCATTCACTCATTTTTAACTATGTAATTAATTCAATACTGTGTGTGCTCCTTAGAGCACAAATTATGCAATACAATATTTTTGTAACAACACATGTTATCTATTATTATATATAAACATTAACAAATGTATTATTTGAATGACAATTATTCACTTTATTACAATTATTATAGTTAGAACTTCATGATATTTAATATGAAACTCTATTTAATTAACTTGTCCCATTATCCCAATCTAATATTCCCAGTCTGATTTCCAAATATAGAAAATAGACCGCTATCAGAATATAGATGAGGCAATTATGAACACCTTCTTCTTCAATCCGTAAAACCAAATATGATAGTCCAGGTCTGATTATCCAACCATAAATGATGACCAGCTGAATATTATGGCATAAAAAATATTAAAGATAGCTAAATATGATGATCCACTAAATACGATGATCAACTGAATACAATGAAATCTTATCTCTACCCCTTCCACTCATGTCTAACGAAACATATTCAAAAAACCTGTATATAGAAATTTCTTCTTCTCTCTCTAAAATTCTTCACCGCTCCTCCTTCTCTCCAATTCACTACGAAAACTACGTCCATAAAAAATTATGATGTACTTTACACCTTTTATAGGATACCCATGAAAGGTTTTGGTGGGAATCTGAAATCATTTCCCGCTATACCAAATTCACCAATTTTTTATGATCCCTTGAATTTTGGGTGCATCTTGACTTTGTCCATGCTTCATTTCTTTACGACCCTTCTTGAATATTCTAACAACTTTATCCCTTCTTCAAACATTCTTTTCAATCTCCATCTCCACTATGATTCTCCATACTAATTAATGATATAATTACATTGTTATCATCCCATTCTGATTATTTCATTACAATCAGCAAGATGAACTCGTATCAATTACAATATGATGACTCTTTACCCACTTGATAAAAGAATTTGAAAAATAGTAAGTGATATCCTTTATCTTATGAATATGATACCCAACATCACCATTCTTTTATGATTTGGTTCTTTTGGCTTATTCTCTAACTGAAAATCAGTGCCTTCATTTTCTCCCATTTTCTAAAAATCTTCATAACCTGCAAAATTG
Organism: Viscum album; assembly: GCA_963277665.1. Taxonomy (NCBI): domain Eukaryota; kingdom Viridiplantae; phylum Streptophyta; class Magnoliopsida; order Santalales; family Viscaceae; genus Viscum; species Viscum album. Next base: position 735,066,115 of record OY728135.1, on the reverse strand, counting down.
AAACTCCACCTTTGAGAAACACACCCAACAATATTCTTCATACTCGTACCCAAATCATGACTAATTCATGTAGCACCCCAAAATTTTATGGGAAGTATATTTTTTATGTCTTATGTTACATGAAACATCAAAGGAATCTTTCACTGCACACAACCCTAACTTGGATTGTGTTACACGCAATCGCGACCTTCCTCGATATCATGTGTAGTACGCAATACCGGGTTTCACTAAACAATGATATACTATTATAATATTATTATGGACTAGCCGTTATGAATATTATTAACAAAAATATGAATTTAATAACATTATTATTCATCTTAAATATTTTCCAGAACATGGTATGAGAACTGAATAAATATTTCGGGTATAATTATTTTTTTTAAATGCAGTTTTGAGGCCTTTTGATGGAGCACCAACATTAAATCTAGTTTTTGAAATGTTTATATGATCAATATGGAAAAATAAAATTATTCCTTGGAATCAGGATATAAAAGTTGATTTTGGATAAATTTTTTTATATTATTCTGATAACTTTCATATTTTAATGAAAAGTAAAAACACGCTATATTTTAATTAAAACAAACTTTTTCATCGCAATAAATTGTATAGTTAGATTATATTTTTAATTGGTTTTAATGTTTAATTAGAATATATATTTACCATTCAATAAAATTTTGTTCATTGGAATAAATTTCACATTGAATTTGGACATAAAAAAGTGTTGATCTTTTGATAGTTATTGTTTCTTAAAAACACGCTATTTGTTTTGTTAACAGGAATTAATTTTAAAATTAACTAATTCAACTTCTATGTTGTTAATTTGAAAAAATAGACATCATTTTTGAATATGGAATATCAAATATTTCATAGGCTGAATTTTTTGTATTTTTCTGAAAAACATCAATTTTTGATGAATAGTGAAACTACTTAGTGGTAGTTAAAAAAACTGACTCTTTCATTTAAATGAAATTTTAACACTTCTATGAATTGAATTTAAAAAAGCTGAAATACATGGTTGTTATCAAGAAGTAAAATGTGGTTAAATAAGATGAAAACAATTTTTGGTGAAAAGCAACTTTTGACTTTTATTTTCTATGGTTAAATGTAAATAGGGTAATTCAAGGTTAAAAGAAAATTATAATAATTACAAATTACCTTAACACTTGTCCTAAACTTATTTTACGAGTAGTGTCCGACCTTGGTAATCCTTGGGTCGATTTTGGGACCCCATTGAGCCACTTGGTTGTAATAATGACAATTTGGATTAATTAATTTAATGTAATGACAAAGTTGACATTAACAAAAATCTTTTAGTAATTACTTTTTATAAGGTGTTATATAAATTATCATTTAGACTATAAATATTAATTGGAAAGATAAAACTATTTCCTACATGGTGGTGTTTTTTTTATAATTTTTAGACATCATATAAATTAAATTTTTTATGACACAATAATGATGCAGTATTTACCTCATTAATAAATTATTTAATTAAATAAAATTATAATGATTAAAATATTATCCAAAACATGTCCAATTTTGATTAGATGATGTTATTTCGACCGTTAGTCATCTTATCTTCATCTTTAATGTTTTTTGGCCTTTTGAAAACGAATATATGTTTATAATAAAATAATATTTTCACACTTTCCAAAGGTGCCCCTCTCCTCCCTTATAAAAGGGCACCTTCTCCCTCTCCTCTTTACACAACTTTTAGCCTTCAAGCTCATCCAAACCCTGACCATTACTCTTCTCAAATCCCATAGTAATATTTTAGTGGTCCTGGTCTTCTTAAAAGACCAACATTAGTGCCCTATGATGAGGTTTCAAAGAGGTGTGTCGAAGAAGAGGAAATATCTATTACTGATTCTTTCAAATTTATATCATCTTCTACTTACTAGTCTTTAGTTGTTTCATTATGAAGTAATAACATAAGCATCAATAATATACTGATATGTTTTTATAAATATGAAATATTAGTATTTCGCCTTCAATCCATCCTGTGGAAAATGAAATCACCGCGCGTGCGTACGTAGGGAATACCGTCTCCACGTCATCCTGTAATCTGTTTTTCTCCACCACCTTACATGGATGGGTATAATAGTGTAAATAATAACTATATATAATTATTGTAAAGTGATATTTATTATGAAATAATATACATACACTTCAATACAATTCCATGATCATGTCATCGATATCATCGCCCGTGCGTACGTACAGCATAGCGTCTCTACGATGTGATGCGACTCGTTCTACATGATCATCATTGAATAATGATTATATAAATTAATTTAATGAATAAATATTATATATATTACAATAATAAAATTTTGTAAATGAGTTATCTATAACCTAAAAAATAAGAATATGAATTTATTCAACAAAACATGCATAAGAACATAAAGCGATTAACACCCAAATAACAAGTAGAAATGAAATATTACTAATAAGAAAATAATAACATGGCCATATATGATATCATAACAATGAATATGATTCTTTAATAATTCAATGAAATTATTTAAATCATTATACAAGAGTTTTAGATACGTACGAAGCAAATTGGACCTAAGGTAAGGGAAAATCTCGCAATATCATTTTTATCCTAGATTTTTTATATTCAGAATTTACTGGGGAATAGTTATCATCCACATCCATGTTTCCTCAATATGTAATATTATTTCTATCCTCCTACAGTTGTTTAAATCCAATTTTTCCCTTTGGTGAGTAAAATATATGAAATGAATCTTTTGTCATTTTTATTACGAGGTATTTTTTGACTTTTCTGGCCCAAGTATGAGAAGAATCTTTTTTTAACGCATACGGAATGAATGGATTTTTATGATTTAAGAGAAAATTATTTCCATGAAGCTTAATTTACATGTTTTCAAGTTTATTTTTAATCAAATTCTTTTAGTTTAAAATTTTATGATATTTTAAGAAAGTTAAAATGTTTTTGAAGTAGAAAGGATATTTTCCTCAAGAATGGAGTTCATGTGTTTTATCAAAATTATTTTCCATATAAGATAATATAGGGTTCAATTTCTATCCCTATTTTTACATTGATTTGATTATGTTATGATAAAATTAATTTTATGATTTCATTTTATTTTATATGGATTGTGTTATGATGGCATGATGATTAAGAATCCCATTTTTATTAAATGGGTTTTACTTTTATTTATCATTTTGTGGAACACATAAGAATGTTTTCATTATGAGATGGGTGGGACCTAAATCTCCCTCCAATGAATTTGGTAAAGATTTATATCTTATGAGATAGAAATGGCTGGAATGACAAGAGAATCCGGTTCAGTGATACAGTACTAAAACAAGGAGTGAACTCTGTTCAGAAATGGACTTTGTCCGCTAGGATAGTCTTTGAAATGAGTTTTGACTACTAAGAAATGCTTCTCTAGGATTATGTGTGTATGCCACAATTTTTCATGATTTATGTTATGATTATTGGGATTACATTTCACTACTATGATTTATCCCATGTTATGATATTATGATCACTTTTTCATCTTAAGATTTTTGAAATGCTATATTCTTATGAATATGATATTTCCTTTGTTTACCCTTACTGAGAATTTGAGCTCACCCTTTTGTTTGTTTTCTTTTCCCTAGGTCAATAAGAAAGGTATTAAGTAGGATATGCCAAAGGGACTCTAGAAATGATGAAATAAACAGGAGACAATGTAGATGCTTTACCAGTCGTTTATGTTTACCAGTTTCTAAAGACACTATACTTATACGGTCCTATCATGGTTTTGTTATATGTTGTAATAAGTATGCTTCAATTCTGAAGTAATAACCGTGTATGTAAATTATGGGTCATTATAGTTGGTATCAGAGGAAAGGTATAGTCAACCTTTGGAAACTACGGTGTGAAAGCCATAGTAAGAACTCTAAGGATATGTCTAAACATAGAATACAATATTAGTGTTTTAGAAATGGCCATGAACAACATATGATAAGACCTGAAGTGTGAAATTTTTTTCTTGATTATGTGGTTTTCCTATTATGATTAGTGTTTCTCACACTATGCTTCTTCATTTTAGTCAATGGCTGGAACCTAAATGAACCATGTTAATGCTAAATGTGACGGGAAATGAAATGATTTTCCCCATCAGAAACCAAACGTTATGGGAGCTGTAATGAAAAATAATGTAGCCATGATCCCACAAATTTCTCTTGATATGAATCATGCAGTACTTCCAAATGAGTAAAGGAGAAACATTCTGTTGAATCCTTCATAAGGCAGCGTCCACCTTCATTCAGCGGGTCTTCTGATCCATTAGTGGCTGAACAATGGATTAGTACCATTGAAAAGATATTTCCAGTCCTACAATTTTCTGAACATGTTAAAGTCATCTTAGCGGTATATCATTTGGAAGGTGAAGCTGATCAATAGTGGAATCTTATTAAGAATACGAGGCAAAGGGATGAAATTCAGTCCATGGAATGGGACCAGTTAATGAAATTATTTTTCAATAAGTGCATACCTCATATTCTTAGAACAAAGATGGAGAAGGAGTTTCTTGAACTGAAGCAAAAAAAGATGGGGAATCAGTTGTTCCCTACGAAGAAAATTTTACAAGACTTGCAAGGTATGCTTCCGGAATTATTATCCTACCGGATAGTAAGATCGGTCGATTCATTAGTGGATTAAAACCAAGTCTTCGAAGGGCGTTTGCCATAAGGGACTTCAATAGCTATGAGGAAACTGTTCGATGTGCTCTCAAAGTTGATATGGAGATTGGAGTAAGCCATCAGTCATATGGGTTTGATAATAAGAGGTAAATAGAATTCAATGGGAAATCAAAAGACCACAATGAAACGAAGATGAGTTTTCTCTTATGCTCAAAGTGTGGAACGAAACATGGAGGGAATTGTCTTAAAGGGACAAGTAAATGTTTTATGTGTGGAAAAGATGGTCATCGGGCAGTTGAATGTCGAAATAATGGGAAGATGATGTCTAATGATGCGAACAAAGAAAGGGACACACAGAATGCACCTCGGTCACTTCAATGTTTCAAGTGAAAGGAAATGGGGAATTATTCCAATCAATTCCCTAATCCAAGGGTTGTTGATGATGATCAATGTCAACAAACTATTAAGGCCAATGAAAAAGGAAAGTCACATGCAATTTCTATCGGCGATGTGGAGTACAATAAAGAAGTGGTGAAAGGTACACTTACCATCCACTCTAAAGTAGAAAATGTTTTATTTGATTCTGGATCCTCCCACTCTTTTATTTATGAAGAATGTTTTTAGGGTATAGTCATACTACCTAAATAATTAGATTTTGAGTGAGCTGTGACAACTCATAATGGTAGAACTGTTGCATGAAAAGTTTATAATTCTTCACCAATTGAATTTTGTGGGAAAGTGCTTCCTGCAAATATCGTGATCCTTCCTACAGTGAAATTTGAGGTGATTCTTGGCATGGATTGTCTTTATTTATTCGAAGCTCATATAAATTTCCAAAGAAGGGAAATCAAATTTAATATTCCTTATCAATCTACTATCATCTATCGATGTAAGAATGAATATAACTTTCTAGTGGAAATCTCTTCCATCTTATGGGTTTTGATTCCAATAATTGAAGGTTATTTATCTCAAATGGTTGGAGAGAAACTCATGAATAAGAATATGACCAATGGGAGTTTGATGATATCTTTTTAGAAGCATTTCCAGGTCTTCCACCAAATCGTGAAGTTGAGTTTTCAATAGAACTCATACCGGGTGCATTGCCCATTTCAAAGACACCTTATAGAATAGACCCAATTGAGTTGCAGGAATTGAAGAAGCAACTCCAAGAAAATCTTGATAAGGGATTCATATGCCCTAGTGCATCTACATGGGGAGCACCTGTTTTGTTTGTTAAGTAGAAATATAGATCAATGAGACTCTGCATTGATTATCGAGAACATAACAAGATCACTATAAAGAACAAATATCATCTCCCACGCATTGATGACTTATTTGACCAACTACGCGGAGCTCAATACAATTCCAAGGTTGATCTTAATTCAGGGCATCGTCAATTAAGGGTCAAAAAAGAGGATATATCTAATATGACTTTTCGTACAAGGTATGGACACTATGAATTTATAGTTATTCCATTTGGTCTTATGAATTCCCCTTCTATCTTCATGGATCTAATGAATAGAGTATTTAGAGACCATCTTGATCAGTTTGTGGTATTCTTTATAGATTATATTCTTTTCTATTCAAATAGTAAGGAAGAACATGAAGATCACTTGATAATTGTATTAAAGACCCTAAGAAAGGAGAAGCGTTATGCCAAATTTACCAAGTGTGATTTTTGGCTTCAAAATGTTTCATTTTTGGGTCACATAATCTCAAAAGAAGGGATATATGTGGATCCAGAAAAAATAGAGGTTATTGAAAGATGGTCGAGACTAACAACAGTAACTGATATCCAAAGTTTTCTTGGTTTGGCTGGATATTATCGACGTTTTATGAATGATTTTTCTTGATTATCTAATCCACTCACCGGGTTGACTCGAAAAGGAGTTAAGTTCGTGTGGAAAGAGGAGTGTGAAGAGAATTTCAAGGAGTTGGAAACAAGGTTATCCAGTGCACCTGTACTCACATTTCCTTGTAGTGGAGAAAGGTTTGTGATCTACAGTGATTCATTCATGAAGGGATTGGGGTGTGTTCTCATGAAAAACGATATGGTGATAGCTTATTCCTAATGACAGTTGAAAATACATGAGAAAAATTACCCAACTCATTATTTGGAGTTAGCTGCGGTAATATTTGCATTAAATATTTGGATGCATTATCTTTATGGTGAAATGTGTGATATTTATATTGATCATAAAATATTAAAGTATATTTTCACACAAAAGGATATGAATATGCACCAAAGAAGATTGTTGGAGCTGATTAAGGATTATGACTTCTCAATTCATTACCCCCTAGGAATGAAAACAAGGTGGAAGACGCATTAAGTCGACAGGACCATGCTAGCTTATCAATGATGAAGATCACAAAATATCCAATATTTATGGATTTATAAAGGATGGATCTTGGAATTATAATGGAAGGGGAAAAATCCTATCTTTCTCAATTGAATTTTCAATAATCTATACATGTGAAGATTAATGAAGCACGAAAAGAAGATGTATAGTTACAAAAGAAGGTGAGAAATGTTCTTGAATTCAACCTTGATTGTGATGGGATAATAAGGATCAGGAATCAGGTTTGTGTTCCTCCCATCCCAGAAATAAAGAAGGGGCTACTGGATGAGGCTCATAGTTCTTCATTATCTATTCATCCTGGAAGCACGAGGATGTATAGGGACCTAAAAGAGTACTTCTGGTGAGATGTCATGAAAATAGATGTTGTTGAATATGTCTTTCGATGCTTGGTTTGTCAGCAAGTTAAAGTTGAGAGACAGAAGTCTAAGGGGATGTTACAACCATTACCCATACCAGAATGGAAATGGGAAAACATCACTAAGGACCTTGTCACTGGACTTCCTAAAACATTCAAAGTAAATAATGTTATCTGGGTTATAGTTGATCATCTTATGAAGTCGGTACACTTCATTCCTATTAGCGAATATTTCTCTCTGGACCATCTTGCCAGGATATATGTGAAGGAAGTGGTAAGATTGCATGGAGTACCACTTTCCATTATATCTGATCGGTATTCGAGGTTTACCTCAAATTTCTGGTGAAGCCTTCCACATAATTTAGATACAGAGTTGAGTTTCATCACTTCTTATCATCCTAAGACATATTGTCAATATGAGAGAACAATTCAAACTCTAGAAGATATGTTAAGAGCTTGATCTATGGATTTCAAAGGTGGATGGGATCAACACCTACCTTTGGTGGAATTTTCTTATAATAATAGCTTTCACTCCAGTATTCAGATTGATCCTTATTAATCTCTCTATGGAAAGAAATGCAGGACTCCAACTTGTTGGGATGAAGTTGAGGAAAGAAAGCTATTAGGACCTGATCTTTTTGATGAGATGGCAGAAAAGGTCAGATCTATTCAACAACACATAATAGCAGCTCAGAGTCAACAAAAAAGTTATGCCAACAACCAAAGAAAAGACCTAGAGTTTGAAGTTTGTGATAAAGTGTTCTTACAAATATCTCCTTGGAAAAGAGTAATGAGATTTGGAAAAAAAGGAAATCCGAACCCGAGGTATATCGGTCCTTTTGAAATACTGGATCGTGTTGGGAAGGTAGCTTGCTGATTGGCGCTTCCACCGAATCTATCTCAAGTTCACGATTTGTTCCATGTATCTCTCCTGAGAATGTACATACCCGATCCTTCACATATAATATGCTCAGAAGTTGTACCGCTGGAGCAAGATCTTTCTTATGAAGAACAACCGATATAGATTCTGGATTGTAGTGAAAATGTTCTACAGAACAAGACCACTCTCTTGTTGATTGTTTTATGGAGGAACTACCAATTATAAGAAGCTACATGGGAGCTTGAGGATATGATGAGGAAGAGGTATCCTCATCTGTTTGTTACGAAGTGACGGATTTCGATGGCGAATTTCATTTTAAGGGGGGTAGAATGTAACACCCCAACATTTTATGAGAGGTATATTTTTTATGTCTTATGTTATACGCAAAATCAAAGGAATCTTTCACTACACGCAACACTGTCTTGGATTGCGTTACACGCAATCAAGACCTTCCTCGATAGCGTGTGTAGTACGCAATACTGGGTTTTATTAAACAACGATGTATTATTATAATATTATTATTGACTAGCTATTATGAAAAGTTTTATCTACATTTTTAATTTTATAAAATTATTATTCATCTTACATATTTTCTAGAACATGGTATGAGAACTAAATAAATTTTTCGGGTAAAATAATTATTTTTAAAAAAATGTAGTTTTGTCGCCTTTTGATGGCGCACCCACTTTAAATCTAGTTTTTGACATGTTTATAAGTTTAATTTGACAAAAATAAAATTATTCCTTGGAATCAGAATATAAAAATTTAATTTGGATAAATGTTTCATATTATTCTGATAACTTTCATATTTTAATAAATAGTAAAAACACGCTATATTTTAATTAAAAACAACTTTTTCCATCACAATAATTTATATGGTTAGATTATATGTTTAATTAGTTTTAAAGTGTAATTCGAATATATTTTTACCATTTAATCCAATGTTGGTCATTTTAATTAATTTCACTTTGAAGTTGGACATAAACAAGTGTCGATCTTTTGATAGTTATTGTTTCTTAAAAACATGCTATTGGTTTTGATAACAGGAATTAATTTTAAAATTAATTGATGCCACTTATATGTTTTTATTTTTGAAAAATTGAGATCATTTTTGAATTCGGAATACTAAATATAGTTTAGGATGAATTTTTGGTATTTTTCTGAAAAAATTCAATTTTTCATGAATAGTGAAACCACTTAGTAGTAGTTAAAAAAACTGACACTTTCATTTAAATGAAATTTTACCACTTCTGTGAATTTAATTTCAAAAATATGACTTGCATGGTTGTTATCAAGAATTAAAATTTGGTTCAATAAGATGAAAATAATTTTTGGTGAATAGTAACTTTTGACTTTTATTTACTACGGTTAAAGTTAAATAGGGTAATTCAAGGTTAAAAGAATATTATGATAATTAAAAATTACCTTAACACTTGTCCTGAACATATTGGATGATTATTGTCCGACCATGGGCATCCTTGGGTCAATTTTGTGACCCCATTGAGCAACTTTCATGTGATAATGTCAATTTGGATTAATTAATTTAATGTATAGACAAAATTGACATTAAAAAATCTTTTTGTAATTAATTTTTATTAGGGGTTATATAAATTATCATTTCGACTACAAATATTTATTGGGAAGATAAAAATATTTCTTACATGGTGGTGTTTTTTTTTATAATTTTTATACATCAAATAAATAAAATTATTTATGTCACAATAATGATGCAGTATTTACATCATTAATAAATGATTTAAATAAATAAGATTATAATGAATAAAATATTATCCAAAACTAGTCCAATTATGATTGGATGATTTTATTTGGACTATGAGTCATCCTATATTCATCTTTAATGATTTTTTTCATTTTTTAAACCGAAGATATGTTTATAATAAAATAATAATTTTACACTTTCCAAATGTGCCCCTCTCATCCCTTATAAAAGGGAACCTCCTCGCTCTCCTATTTACACATCTTTGAGCCTTAAAGCTTGGACAAACCCTGGCCATTACTCTTCTCAACTTCCCTAGTAATATTCAAGAGGTCCTGGTCTTCTTCACAGACCAATATTAGTGCCCTAAGAGGAGGTTTCAAAGAGGCGTGTCGAAGAAGATGTAATATCTATTACAGATTATTTCAAATTTATTTCTTCTTCTACATTGTCTTATTTAGTTGTTTCATTATGAAGTAATAACATCAGTATCACCCATATACTTATATGTTATTATAAATATGAAACAACCCAATTTCACCTTCTATCCATCCTACGAAAAACGAAATCACCGCATGTGGGTACGTACAGAATACTGTCTCCACACCGTGGTGTACTCTATTTTCCACCACCACCATACTTGGATGGGTATAATGGTGTAAATAATAACTATATACGATTATTGTAAAGTGATATTGATTAGGAAATAGTATACATACACTTAAATACAGTTCCATGATCCTGGGAACGATATCATTGCTCGTGCGTACGTACGGCCTACCGTCTCCACGTTGTGATGCAACTTGTTCTACATGATCTTATTTGAATAATGATTATATAAATGAATTTAATGAATAAATATGATATATATTACATTAATAATATTCTGGAAATGAGTTATCTATAACCTAAAAGGATGAATAAGTATTTATTCGACAAAACATGCATAAGAATCTAAAGCAATGAACACCTGAATAACAAGTATCAATGGAATATTACTAATAAGAAGATAAGAACACGAACATATATGATATCATAACAATGAATATGATTCTATAATAAGTCAATGACATTATTAAAATAATTATGCAGGAGGTTCAGATATGTACGAAGAAAATCGGACCTAAGGTAAGGGAAAATCTCACAATTTCATTTTTATCCGAGATTGTTTATACTTCAGAATTTACTAGGGAATATTTGACATCCACATCCATGTTTCCTCAATATGTAATATTATTTATATCCTCCTACAGTTTTTTAAATCCAATTTTACCTTTTTGTGAGTAAAATATATGCAAGGAATCTTTTTTCGTTTTTAGTATGAGGTACTTTTTGACTTTTCCATGAGAAGAATATTTTTTTAACGCATACGACATGAATGGAATTTTATGATTTCATATGACATTATTTCCATGAATATTACTTTACATGTTTTCAAGTTTATTTTTAATCAACTTCTTTTAGTTTAAAATTGTATGACATGTTAAGAAAGGTAAAATGTTTTTGAATTAGAAAGGAAATTTTCTTCAAGAATGGAGTTTAAGTGTTTTATCAAATTTATTTTTTCCATATAAGATAATATAGGGTTCTATTTAGATCCCTATTTTTACATTTATTTGATTATGTTATGATGGAATTAATTTTATGATGTCCTTTTATCTTATATGGATTCTGTTATGATGGTATGAAGTTTAAGAATCCCATTTTTATTACATGGGTTATGCTATAATTTATGATTTTGTGGCACACATAAGAATGGTTTTAATATGAGATGTGTGGGACATATATCTCCCGACAATTCATTGTGTAAAGATTTATATATCATCAGATAGACATGGTTGCAACAACAGGTTAATCTGGTTCAGTGATACAGGACTAAAATGAGGAGTGATCTCAGTTCAGAAATAGACTTTGTCCGCTAGGATAGTCTTGGAAATGAGTCTTGACTACTAAGAAATGATTCTCTATGATTATGTGTGTCTATCACAAAGTTTCATGATTTATGTTATGATTATTGGGATTATATTTCAATACTATGATTTATCCCATGTTATGATATTATGATCTCTTTTGCATGTTAGGATTTTTGAAATACTATGTTCTTATGAATATTATATTTCCTTTGTTTACCCTTGCTAAGCATTTGAGCTCACCATTTTGTATGTTTTATTTTCCTGAGGTCAGGAAGAAAGGTATTAAGTAGGATATGCCAATGGTACTCTAGCTATGATGAAATAAACGAGAGACAATGTAGATGCTTTACCAGTAATTTATGTTTCCAAGTTTCTAAAGACACTATACCTATATGGTCCTATAATGGTTTTGTTATATGTTGTAATAATTATGCCTAAATTCTGATGTAATAACAATGTATGTAAATTATGGTTCGTTATAATTATATTCCTAATTATGATCTTATTAATTACGATGTCAGTCACACCTGATAAATGGTTAACCACATTGTTGATCGTTCTATGTCATTATGTTTTGAATCGACTTCTAAAATTTCAATTTTTTACCATCCGTTATGATGTAAACAATTTTGCCTTTGATGGATATGATGGTACTACAAATATGTTTGACCAATGTGAACAGATCTGAATTTAAAAACATCCTTCATTTATTCATTATGATCATCCTTCTCATCCTTTAAATGTATCTATATCCTTAAAACAATTTACGATGATCTTGAGACTAGAATACTTCAGCTTCACCAACATTATTCCTTCACAAAATTCAGATTGTATCATGACTTCCTGGATGTCTTTTAATACTTTGATGTTCATATTTAGCATCATCTGACTTATAATGGAAGGTATTGTAACTTCCCATTTTTTAAAGAACATATTTTTTTTACTACTTAGACTGAATATGATTATCCTGAATATAGTTGTCATAATTTTGATAAGACTAAATATGATTTAGAAACATCTCTTTCACTCTACCGTTATTTCATCAATCATTCATCACATGATTTCCAAATACTTTTGATTTAAGAGAACATGAAGATCATTAAAGAATCATCATACTTATATCATAGTCATGAAGACTCTGATTCTCTACCATCATGATCACTCCTTCCATACCAAACTCAAGATGAATCTAATAACCATTTTCTTCAAGCAAGATTCATCATCAATATGATCGACCTTTTCAAGCATTGTGAGTCTTATTCCTTGAATACAATGTCCAATCTGATTTTCCTTAAAAAGGTGATGTGATTTTCCATTCAACTTAAACTTCATTGACAAAAAATGACAATACATGAATACTATTACCTTCATCATCATCTTGGTTTTAACATTTCAAATGGTATCTAGACATGTTTTGATCTTTTTACCCAGATCAAAAAGAATTCCTAATCATTTCTATGGGATAAAGTCAAGTGTTCAATGTGTGTTGTTCTTTCATACTTTTTATTCGTATGAGGATATAATGTCAAGTTCAATTAATATAGAAAATTAGTATTTATGGATGTATATATTCATGGGAGTGTTATAGAGGAATATCTTAACTGAGAATCATGGGAATATCAATGTGGAATAGTTGTATTAATAGAGGGTGGGTTTTCCCCCATGTAATAAATATGGGAAGAAACACACTAAATATTTTTCTAAGGGAAAAGGAGTTGATAATAAGTGAAGATAAAAAGTATATCAAAGTTACTAATTCAGGGTAAATGACAAATATCTTGATATTCAATGATTTAACTATATAGAGAAGGGAAATTAGGAAAACCAATGCCCCAAAATTTTAGTAAATTTATATAAGAAAATCCAAAGATAGAAATTACATGTTAATGAAATTACTATAGCTAAAATAAAAGGTCCTAAAGACATGGTGGTTGTAATGCCATGAACCTAGTTACCTAGATTCGGTGCATTATTACATAACATTGGGTTGATTATAAGGAATCATGTTCCGAAGGACCGACTAGTTTAGTAGTCTCGGAAAATAGATTACATACATTAACATTACATTACATTATAAAATGAAAAACAAAAAACTACATTTTATCCCCCTTTTGAACACACTTATATCTGTAGCCTATCCCTGCAGGACAACCATAAAATACTTCTTTACATCCTGGGAAAAATAAAACATTGAAAGGGGTGAGTTCAGATGCCCAGTAAGGATAACAATATAGAGGAAACTGTCATAAATAAGAATAAGCATTTAAAGAAATGTATTAGACTAAGAAAAATCCTTTTAAACTTAAACTTCCATATAATATGGCAGAGATAAAATCAAATAACTCCATTCAATTATTCACATTTATATTCTACTAGTAGAATAATCGCATGAAATATCAATGGCCACTTTCATAATGATGGAATGCATAATTCCAGACCTCATAACAACATAGTCAAGGCCTTGTGCGAAGTCTACAAATAAGATTTTGTCAACACCTTGTGCCAGGACAATAGTTTGTCTCATGAGACCTACTGATGCCTCGAGGAGCTATAGTGGGCTCTACCTAGCACTTACTAAGTCCAATTAATTCCTTATATGAAAAAGTTTTAAACATAAAAAAATCATTCGTATTCAAAATGGAATATTAAATGTGAATACTTTATCAATAAACCATGAATGGTATAAAAATAACACATCCATGGTCAAACATATCACAAACCCTTTAATAAAATAAGGAATATTTGTATCATAATAAATCAACTTCAAATAAGTTTAAAATCCATCAACGGATGTTGACATAGATGAAAATGATTTGTACAACTCATTGAGAGAAATATCCATTTTTCATGAAAACATTTAAAAGTCACACATTTTAGAAATCAATATATTAAAATATATATCTGAATCAAAGTTTTCCATACCACATTGAATCTTTTGAAATGAATTAACATTTTAATAAACATTCATGTCCATATAAATAAATCCTTCAAACCATTTTGAGAATATGGATATTAATGAGAAAGGATTAGAAGACTAAATATTTTAAAAACATAAAATTGTGTTTTAGTAAAAAAGTCTTTTAAAAATAATCCCATTTAAAACACTTTTTTGAAACATGGACATGGATAGTAAATATGTCCCAGTAGATACTTACATAAAAACAACATCGGATAATAAAGTGATTGTAAAATTAACCCTTACCTTGTACGTTTCCTTGGTTTAGGGTAGGTTAACCTCCTATATAATGGTGAAGTCATTGTTATTAAATTATAAAATAACCATATAAATATGATATCTTATATGATCTTCTAATATTGATTTTTTAATAACATTTTAGTATTATCGTGGTTTTGGGTGTTAACTGATTCATTTTCCATTATATGTTTTGTTACATAAGACATGTTTGTTATGGATAATATGTATTTGATTCATATAATGTATGATATTATGTTCTTAAAAATTATGTTTAATCATTAAATGAAAATTAGTCTTGAATGGTTATGATGGGGAAATGAATCTCATCGCGTTTGTGGAGACGGTAATCCGTACGTACGCATGAGCGACAATGTCATTCTTTTGATTTAAAATCATATGAAAATAGATGTTATATCATATATAAAAAATCATTAACATGTTAAATTTATTATTTAAATCAATTATACCTCATTATTATTACCATTCAAATGATGAAGTGTTTGAATAACAAACTACACCACGATGTGGAGATGGTAAGTCGTACGTACGCGCGTATGGTGACATGTCATTAAAAAGATGGATAGAATAATGAATATGGTTGTACCATATTTATAATAACATAATAGGATATATAATATAATGGATTAATTATTTTATAATGTAAACAACAAGGAAAGAATAAGTGGAAGAAGAAATGAACATGAAAGTGGTGATGAAATATTTACCTCTTATTCCAGTTCTTCCTTTTGATTTGATCAAAAGGGATCCTTAGGTTGGATATATGACCAAATAAAGGCCTCTATAATGAATGGACGATAATTTAGAGGATATTGGGTTAGTTTTTGGCTGATCCAAATGGGTTTGAAGGTGTGAATTTGAGAGAAGTGGAAGTGCCCTTTTATAAGAGGGGTGAAGGGCACCTTAGGAAAAGATTGAAATATTATTTTATAATAAAACAATTTTCTATTTCCATTTGCTCCAAAATGATTTATTTCAAGGATAAGGTGGGTATGTTTTGAAAACCATTCAACCAATAGGTTTTATCCAGGTTTGAGTCACTATATTAACTTTATCTTTTAGATTTAACTTTTAGTTAATTAGTTTGAAATTTACCATGTCTCTTTGAATTTTAATATTATTTGTTTAATAAACATACTATAAACATCCAAGAGAATCTCAAATGGTTAATTAATTAAATATATAATATTATTTAAGACCTTTTTTCTAACCATATATTTTCATGAATACAATATCAATTAATAATATATTATTTTTTTAAATTCTTTTTTGTCAATTTTGACACTATTTGCTATTTGGTTTTTGTTAAATTTATAACAGCATTATTACTTTGAAAAAATTTCATTTAATCAACCCTAACATGTCATATTATCCTATAAAATTATTTTAATTCATAAAAAGTCTCAAATTACATTTATTTGAATATTTATAAAATTTGTTATTTTAATATTTAATTAATAAGGTAATTTCTGCATCACCATTGTGTCATAAATGAATTAAATTATTTTATGTCTAAAAATTATAAATAAAATATAATTATTTAGGAAATATTTTTATCTTTCTAATGAACATTTATAGTCGAATTTATCTTTTGTGGAACTCTATATTAAAAATGGTTTATTTATTAAACTTGGAATTTAACACTTTTAACTCTTCTTTGAAATAAATAATAATAAATGTCCTAATCTAATCCAAGTTGACCTAAAGGATCATATTTTAATCCAAAGGTTTCTTTTGTCTAAATAAACTAGTCCAATAGAATTAGGACATGTGTTGGGGAAATTTTAATATTATTTTTAAATTTAATTACCTTTTTACTTTTTATCATGGTAAATAAAAGTCAAAAGATACAATTCACCAAAAATTATTTTCATATTATTGAACTACATTTTACTTATTGAGGTTAATCGTGTCTATTTTATTTTTGAAATTCAACTCAGAGAAGCGGTAAAATTATGTTTTATGCAAATTTTCCAATGCTCCTAGAAGGTGGGTAAATGACGGTAAAACGTTCAATAAAATTTTATATATCAAAACTTATTATAAAATGACTATAATGAATTACATTTAAATTATATAGGTATTATGTATCTTTTTTAACCTAAAATAAATTTAAATAAAATAAATAAAATTTTAAATAAAAATTCGATTTTAAACCATAATATAGTGTTTTTCACTATTCATCAAAAAATTGAATGTTTTCAAAAAAATACCAAAAATTTACCAGAAGATAATTTTTAAATTTTGAATTAAAAAGTGAATTCTATTTTAAAAATTTCAAAACATATAATTTGCATTATTAATTTTAAATTAATTTTCGTTGTCAAAACAAAAAATATTATTTTGAAGAAATAATAACTATCAAAAGATTGACACTTGTTTATGTCCAATTTCAAATGGAAATTACTTCCAATGACCCTCATTAGATTAAATGGTAAAAATATAATATAATTATACTTCCAAACCATTTAAATGTATAATTTAACTCTATAAATTATTTTGATTTAAAAAGTTGTTTTCAGTTAAAATTTAATATTTTTTATTATTCACCCATATATGAAAGTTATCAGAAAAACACCAAGAATTTATCAAAACTAAATTTTTATGTCCTGATTCTAAAGAAGATGTTTACTTTGTAAAATTTAATATATAGAAGTTTCTAATATTTGGTTTTAAAAAGGGTTCACCATTAAAGGCGGTAAAATTGAATTTCTTGAAAAATACTTCTTTTATCTGAAAAAAGTGAAGTTGTTCTTATATTATGTCTAAGATACTCATAATATGGATTATAAAATTATAAGGATTATATAAAATTCAAAATTCAGTTAATACTATTCCTAACCGCTTTTGAACGGCTAGTTCGGTAAGTCATGGTGTGCTTGAACTCGGTGTTGCGGGTAGTGACAGTTATTGAATTAATTTGAAGTGATGATGTACTATGAAATCATAGGGTGTTAAATTCTCTTATCCTTCAATAAATTTCATCCTCGAAATTTAAAATTATTCTTCGAAAATAAAAGGTTTAAAATAGAAAAATACCTTTGTGGAAAACCCACATCAGAAATTGGGTTAATAAAATTTAGTCTTAATAAGAGGGAAAGAGAAATGAAAATGTCACCACCTAATTATGATATAAATTAGAAGAACATTTGGGGAAATTAGGGACACATAATTAGAGGTAAAATGTAAATATTTTCAGGGAGTGATCAAGGTCATCAATCACAAATAAGTGTAAAATTGAGGGCCTCAAAGCCATCAATCTACGATGATTTAAAATATCATCGGTTCAACAGAACATAAGGTATTAGGATAACACATTTTTAGTTTTAATATCCCTTAACTAACATTTAAGAATTAATTTCTTCAAATAATAAGAGAAAAAAATATATAATTGACAAGTAGAGTTATATCCTTCTACCACAAAATCATCTTTCACACTAAAAGATAATATAACATAAAAATAATCTATTTACACTAATCGTATAGGGTTCAAAAAAAAGGAATCTATAATTCATATCTTAGACCTTTTAATAAAAACTGAATTATACAATCCATAACATCGCGTAGGCCAGTGGTAGGGGATGCACACTTATCGCCCTTCGGTTGTGGGTTCAAGTCTAGTGGCCTTGCCAGACGCGACTGGTTGTCGCCCGACCTTCGGGTTGTCCTTTTATAATAAATCCAAAAAATAATCTTAAGAAACAATTTTACCTTAACAATAGATTCCAATTTCAAACATAATCCATCCCAACCTTTAGACTTATCCAAAATACTTATTTCCAAACACACAGTCAAAAATTTATAAAGATGTAAAACACAATGAAGATCCCTTTTTCCACGTAATAACATGTGAATACCATCATCATGTATTCTTTTGAAATATTGTAACACCCTGAATTAACATAAAACCATATTGATTACATTTATGCTCCCTTATTCCTCATATAATACTAGATATATTCCCTATATCCTAAAATTTTGAACACTCCCACAATGATGAACTTAACAAACACTTAATCAGTTCCAAGATAGTCAAGAATATCCAATATAATTTATCCAAATCAACCATCTCTTATTCCAAAATTACTAACTCAGTATCAGGACCATATTAAGGATTATCTTTCCTCTCACCATGTATTTTCCAAAAATATTAACTTTTTGTTGAGTTACTTTTCATAAAACAATATAATCACAAATCCTCAATGAAATATTTCTGCAATACAATCCTTATAAACTCTATAATTCTTATAACATGTACATCATTAATACAATACCCAAATGACACAATACTATAATAACAACATATGAAATATAATAATTCCACTTTTTCTTCGATAGTATAACAACTTGATTATTATCCAATAGTATCATTTGGGGTATACTCTGATGATTTGTACATTGATTCGTGTTGTGTCTCAACTCCTTACAGATGAAGCACTGTACATTTGAAACCTTTTTCTTACCATTTCAATCACTTACTTGCTGAAATATTATCTCCAAAACCATAACAAAATTCCATTCCCATCAATCATTTACCAAGGTTATTATTTCTATAATTATCACATATGGGAAAATCCTTTTTACCCTTCTTCCCTCTATCCATCATTCTCTTTACCATCCTTTTTTTCTCTGGATTCCCTTAAAAGTTGTAGGACTTAGAGATTTATTTACTTCTATTATTAACACATGATACTATTTCTTCATATGATGATAATACATGGGAGATTATTCCCCTTAAAATTGTTGGCTTATGACCATGAATGATGTGATCCTTATTAATATTTTGATCGTGTGTATTTCTTGAAATCTCATTCCTTCTACAAGGAACCATTTCTAAACAATGGCATACACTAGGTTAGTTTATGAATTGAAATGTATAATTACAAACTTGTAGAATACCTAACTTAAATTGAAAATATTACACATATAATCTATAATAATAATAAAAATTCATTGAGGAAGTATTTACTCCTAAATACTTCATAATGGGTTGTAATGAAAATGAGAATTGTCCTAAGAATATCCCATGAGAGTGTCATAACCAAGAGTGTAGCAACGCCGATTGTCATGTTCAAGGATACCCTGGGTCAAGCTAGAAACTCCTTTTCAGAGTTTTCATTCTTCGGTATATCTGTCCAGGGCCGCTTCTACCTGCTCGTATCCATAAATGGATATATTTTTTGGAAAATACTCAAAATCTCTACATTACCAAA
This sequence comes from Viscum album, assembly GCA_963277665.1. Classification (NCBI taxonomy): domain Eukaryota; kingdom Viridiplantae; phylum Streptophyta; class Magnoliopsida; order Santalales; family Viscaceae; genus Viscum; species Viscum album. Next base: position 735,045,801 of record OY728135.1, on the reverse strand, counting down.
ACTCTAGAAAGTTCTTCTATACTAATCCTCAAAGATTGTCTTAGGGAAATGTTCTCTAATCAGTGATTATCTAAATATATTTCACGATTTGTTTCTAAAATTTCTCTGATACCAACTCTAATTCCATGACCCCAGTTACCCAGATTCGGTGCATTATTACATTACATAGGCATGATTACAAGGAATCATGTCCTAAAGGACATATTAGTTTTGTAGTATTAGAAAATAGATTGCATACATAAACGTTACATAAGATTATAATATGACAAACAACAACAACATTTTGTCCCATTTTTGAACACATTTATATCCTTGGCATATCCCTGCAGGTCAAACATAAAATACTTCTTCACATCTTGGGAAAAAGAATCATAGAAAGGGGTGAGCTCAAATGCTCAGTAAGGATAAAAATATAACGAAAACATTCATAAATAAGCATAAACATTTAAGGAAATGTATTATACTAATAAATCATTTTAAACATAAACTTTAGTATAATATGGAAAAGATAAAATCAAATAATTCCATTTACTTATTCACATATATATTCTACTAGTCAAATAATCACATGCAATATCAATAGCCACTTTCATAATGATGGAATGCATAATTCTAGACATCATAACCACATAGTCAACGCCTTTTCCAAATACAATAAATAAGATTTTGTCAAGGCCTTGTTCCAAGACATTAGTTTGTCTCATGATACCTATCGATGCATCGAAAAGCAATAGTATGCTCCACCCGTTACATAGTAAGTCCAATTAATTCTTCATATGAAAAGTTTTAAACATAACATAAACATTTTTATTAAAAATAGCATATAAAATGTCAACAATTTTTCCATAAATCATGAATGGTATAAAAATAACACATTCACAGTCAAACATATCACAAAATCGTCAATATAATATGGAAGATTTGAATTATAATAAATCCCATTCAAACAAGATTAAAATCCAAAAAAGGTTGTTGACATAGATGAAAATGATTTGTAAAAATATTCGAGAGAAATATCCATTTTTCATGAAAACATTTAAAAGTAGCACAATTTTGAAAGGAAGACATTTAAATACATTTTTGAATCAAAGTGTACCAAAACACTTTGAAACTTTTGAATGGAATTAACATTTTAAAAAACATTCTCGTCCATATAAATAAATCCTTAAAACCATTTTGAAAACATATACATTAATAAGAAAGGTTTAGAAGAACAAATATTTTACATTTAAAATGATGTTTTAGTAAAAATCCCCTTAAAAATAATCCCCTTGAAAACTCTTTTATGAAACATGGACATGGATAATAAATTTTTCCTAGTAGATACATATGTGAAAACAACCTCGGATAATAAATAGATTGTGAAATTAACCCATACCTAGTACATTTCCATGGTCGAGGGTAGGTTAACCTCCAGTATAATGGTGAAATAATTGTTATTAAATTATTCAAAAACCATATAAATATGATATCATATATGATAGTCTAAAATTTCTTTGCTAATAAAAGTTTAGTATTATCTTTGTTTCTGGAGTTAACTGATTCGTTTTCCTTTATATGTTTTGTTACATAAGACATGTTTATTATGGATAGGTGAATTTGATTAATATCCTAGATGTTATTATGTTCTTAAAAATTATTTTTAATCATCAAATGAATATTAGTCTTGAATGGTTATGATGGGGGAATGAATCTCATCACGTTCGTGGAGACGGTAATCCGTACATACGCACGAGCGACAATATCACTCTTTTCATTTAAATTTGTATTTAAATAGATGTTATATCATATATACAGAATCATTAAAATGTTACATTTATTATTTACATGAATTATACATCATTATTATACCCATCCAAATGGTGAAGTGTTTGAATAACAAACTACACTACGACGTGGAGACGGTAAGCCGTACATACACACGTATAGTGACATGTCATTCAAAGGATGGATAGAATAATGAATATGGATGTACCATATTTATAAAAATATAAACTTATATAGAATATACTGGATTTATTATTTTAGAATGGATACAACAAGGAATGAAGAATTGTTAGAAGAAAAGAAGATGAAAGAGGGGATGAAATATTTACCTCTTTTTCGGGTTCTTCTATTTGATTTGATCAAAAGGGCTCCTTAGGTTGGATTTATGACCAAAGTAAGGCATCTAGGATGAAGTTAGGATAATTAAAAGGATATTTGTATAGGTTTTGGGAAATTCAAATGGCTTTGAAGGTGTGAATTTGAGAGAAGGAGAAGTTCTCTTTTATAAGAGGGGTGAGAGGAACCATATGAAAAGATTGAAATATTATTTTATAATAAAATCATTTTCGGTTTCCAATGGCTCCAAAAAGATTTATTTCAAGGATATGGTGGGGTTGGATTGAAAACCACACAACCAATAGGTTTTAGATAGGTTTGGGTCACTATATTAACATTTTATTTCGGATTTAACTCTTGGTTAATTAGTTTGACATTTACCGTGTCTCCTTGTATTTTTATATTATATGGTTAATAAACTTACTATAAACATCCAAGCGAACCTCAAGTGGTTCATTAATGACATATATAATATTATTTAATACCTTTGTCTGAACCTTATACTTTTATGAATTGAATAGAAATTAATAATATAATATTTGTTTTAAAAACTCTTTTATGTAAATTTTGACTCTATTTGCTATTTTGTTTTTGTTAAATTTATAATAGAATTATTACTTGGAAAAAATTCATTTAATAAACCCTAACATGTCATATTAAGATTTAAAATTAGTATAATTCATAAAAAGTATCATATTACATTTATTTGGATTTTTAAATTATCTATTATGTTAATATTTCATTAATAAGTTAATTACTACATCATTATTGGGTCATTAATAAATTAAATTATTTAATGTCCAAAAATTATAAATAAAATACCATTATGTAGGAAATATTTTTATCTTTATAATTAATTTTTATAGTCAAATTTATCTTATGTGTAACCATATATTAAAATGGTTTAGTTTTTAAACGTTGAATTTGACACTTTTAACTCTTCTTTGAATTAAATAATAATAAATGTCAGAATCTAATCCAAGTGGACCTAAATGATCATATTTTATTCCTAATGTTGTTTTCAGTCAAAATAAAATTATCCAATATAATTAAGACATGGGTTGGGGTAATTTTAAAATTATTTGTACCTTTAATTACCTTATTTACTTTTTATCGTGCTAAATAAAAGTCAAAAGTTACAATTCACCAAAAATTATTTTCATCTTGTTGAACCACATTTTACTTACTAAGGTTAACCGTTTCAATAGGATTTTTAAAATTCAACTCACCAAAGCAGTAAAATTATGTTTTATGCAAATTTTCAAATGCTCCTAGAAGGTGGGTAAAAGACAGTAAAAAGTTCAATAAAATTTTATATATCTAAACTTATTATAAAATGACTCAAATGAATTAAATTGAACTTATATTTATTTTATGTATCTATTTTTACCTAAAATAAATTTAAATAAAATAAATAATTATTTAAATAAAAACTTGGTTTTAAACAATGACGTAGTGTTTTTCACTATTGATCAAAAATTGAATGTTTTCAGAAAAATACCAAACATTCACCCTAAGATAATTATGATATTCAGAATTAAAAAATTTATTCTATTTTACCAATTTAATAACATATATGTTTCATTAATTAATATAAAATTAATTCCCGTTGTCAAAACCAAAATGCGTATTTTTAAGTAATAATAACTATTAAAAGCTTGACACTTGTTTATATCGAATTTCAAAGGGAAATTACTTACAATGACCATCAATGGATTAAACGGTAAAAATATAATCTTACTATACTTCAAAACCGTTCAAATGTTTAATTGAACACAATAAATTATTTTGATTAAAAAATTGTTTTCAGTTAAAATTTAGTATTTTATATTATTCACCCAAATATGAAAGTTATCAGAAAAACACCAAACATTTATCGTAACTAAATTTTTGTATCATGATTCTGAAGAAGAATTTTATTTTGTCAAATTGAATTTATAAAAGTATACAATATTGGATTTAAAAAAGGGTTCTCCATTAAAAGGTGGTAAAATTGAATTTTTTTAAAAATACTTATTTTATTTGAAAAAAACAAATTTGTTATTATATTATGTCTTAGAAACTCATAACATGGATTCTACAATTATAAGGATTATATAAAATTCAAAATTCAGTTAATACTATTCATAACCTGTTTTGAACGACTAGTTCGGTATGTAGTGGTGCGCTTGATCTCGGTGTTGCATGTAGTGCAAGTTATTAAATTACATTGAATTGATAATATACAATGAAATATTGGGGTGTTACAGTGTTGGGTACTTTGATTATTACTTCAATGTTATCACATATTTATTTTTATTCTATATCATCAAACTCTTTTAAATCATCCATGTTTTCTAAAAAAATAGATATTTCTCTAGAATCCTAGAATGGAAATTATCAATTAAGACATCAAGGGGACATCTTATCAAAAAAAATATTTATCAATAAGTTCTAATTAGAATTCATGGGAATATATTATTTATTATCTTGTTTATTATACCTATGATGGCCTCTAATATGATACTTTTTATGGATAATATTTTGAAGTATAATGAAAAAATATTTTCCCAAGAGAATGAGATTATTATTCGAAAAAGTGAGGTGGAATATCATCTCTTTACAGGGGAATATCTGTAACACACGAGACTTTTATGTTATATGAATCATCAAAGGAATCTTTTTCTACACAACACTTGCTTGGCTTGCTTTACACGCAATCGCGACCTTCCTCGATAGCTTGCGTCGTACGCAATACCGAGTTTCACTAAACAACAATATGCTATTAAAACTAGCCGTTATGAATAGTAATAACCACTTTTTGAAATTTTATAAATTTTATTTTTCAAAATGGACTTCATTTTTGGACTCAGAATATCGAAATTATCCTAGGGTGAAATTTTGGTATTTTTCTGAAAACATTCAATTTTTTATGAATAGTGAAACCACTAAGTGGTAGGTTAAAAACTGAATTTTGCATAAAACTTAATTTTACCGCTTCTATGAATGGAATTTCAAAAATCCGACAGACACGGTTGATATCAGTAAGTAAAATGTCGTTCAATGAGATAAAAATAATTTTTTGGTGAATAGTAACTTTTTACTTTTTTTACCGCGGTTAATAGTAAATAGGGTAACTAAGGGTAAATATGATATTAATATTACCCTAACACATGCCCTAATTATATTGGACAAGTTTAATTCGAACAAAAACAAACTTAGGAATAAAATATAACCATTTAGGCCCACTTGGATTAGATTAGGACATTTATTATTAATTTATTTAAAGAAGGGTTAAAATAGTTAAAATCAAAGTTTAATAAGTAAATCATTTTTAATATGGGGTTATACATAAGATAAATTCGATTTTAAATATTCATTAGAAATCTAAAAAGAGTTCCTACATGATGGTATTTTATTTGTAATTTTTAGACATCACATAATTTAATTTATTTATGACACAAAGATGATGCAGTAATTATCTTATTAATGAAATATTGACATAATTGATAATATAAATACCAAAATAAATGTAATTTTAGACTTTTTATGAATTACACTAATTTTATAGGTTACTATGATATATTAGTGTTGATTTAATCAACTTGGTTCGAACATATAATTCTGTTATGACTTTCACAAAAATCATATATCAAATAGTGTCAAAATTGACACAAAATAGTTTTTAAATCAAATATTATATTATTAATTGTTATTTTATTCCTAAAAATCTAAGGTTCGGCCAAATGACTTAGATAAGGATATATATATTAATAATAAACAATTTGGGGTTCGTTTTCCATGTTATAGTAAGTGTATTAACCATATAGTGAAAGAAAACAAAAAGACATGGTAAAAGTTAAATTATTTAACTTAGAGTTAAATCTAATTGATAAGGTTAAAATAATACCCTAAACTTGTCTAAATCCTATTGGTTGATAGTATTTCGACCCATCCCCACTTTATCTTCGAAATAAGACCCTTTGGAACCATTATAAACTGATTTTGACTTTAATATAAAATAATATTTTGAGATATTCCTAAGGTGCCCCTCTCCTCCCTTATAAAAGGGCATCTCCTCCCCCTCCTCCTCACACCAATTTGAGCCCTCAAGCTTGGCCAACCCCTGACATTTTCTCCTCTACACTTCCCTAGAATAATCCTAGAGGTCCTAGTCTTCTTCAAAGACCAATCTTTGTTCCCTAAGTGGAGGATTCAAAGAATCGTTCCAAAGAAGAGGTAATATCCATTACCGATCTTTTCAATTTCTTTATTCTTCAACTTCTTCTTCTTTAGTTGTTTCATGATAAAGTAATAACATCAGTATTACTTACATACTGATATGTTATTATAAATATGAAACAACCCTAATTCACCTTCTATCCATCCTACAGAAAAATGAAATCACCGCGTGTGCGTACGTACGGAATACCGTCTCCACGCCGTGGTGTAATCTATTTTCCACCATCACCTTACATGGATGGGTATAATGGTGTAATGAGTAACTATTTATGATTATTATAAAGTAATATTGATACTGAAATAATATATATATACTCCAATACAGTTCCACGATCATAGGAACGATATCATCACTCGTGCGTACGTACGGTATACCGTCTCCACGATGTGATGCGACTCGTTCTACATGATCATCATTACATAGTAATTATATAAATGAATTGAATGAATAAATATGATATATGTTACACTAATACCATTCTGGATATAAGGTATCTATAACCTTAAAAGAAGAATAAGAATTTATTCGGCAAAACACGCATAAGAACAAAAGGCAATAAAGACCCGAGTAACAAGTAACAATGAAATATTACTAACAGGAAGCTAATAATATGACCATATATGATATCATATCAATATGTATAATTATGAAATAAGTCAATAACATTATTTAAACCATTATACAGGAGATTCGGACACATACAAAGCAAATCGGACTTAAGGTAAGGGAAATATCACAATCTCACTTTTATCCGAGATTTTTTTTACTTTGGTAATTACTGGGCTGTATTTTATCATCCACATCCATGTTCCCTCAATATGTAATATTATTTCCTTCCTTATACAGTAGTTTATATCCAATTTTACCCTTCGGTGTGTTTTTAGTAAAAGATATGAAAGGAATATTTTGTCGTTTTTCGTACGAGGTACTTTTTGACTTTTCTGACAAAAGTACGAAGAATGTTTTTTTAACTTATACGGCATGAATGGATTTTTAAAACATTATTTCCAAGAAGCTTCCTTTACAAGTTTTCAAGTTTATTTTTAATCATCTTCTTTTGTTTTAAAGTCATATGACATGTTATGAAAGGAAAAATGTTTTTGAAGTAGAAAGGATATTTTCCTCAAGAATGGAGTTCAAGTATTTTATCAAAATTATTTTCCATCTAAGATAATAAAAGGGTTCTGTTTTTATCCCTATTATAACATGGATTTGATTATGTTGTGATGGAAATATTTTTATGAATTCCTTTATCTTATATGAATTGTTTTATGATGTCATGTTGTTTAAGAATTCCATTTTTACTACATGGGTTACGCTATGATGTATGGTTTATGATTATGTGGCACACATAAGAAAGGATTCATTATAAGATGGGTGGGACCTATATCTCCCTCCAATGCATTTGGTAAAGATTTTATATCTCATGAGATAGACATGGCTGGAATGGTAGGTTATACCGGTTCAGTGAAACCGGACTGGAACGAGGGTGACTCGGTTCAGAAAGGGACTTTGTCCACTAAGATAGTCTTGGCAATGAGTCATGACTAACAAGAAATGATTTTCCATGATTATGTGTGCATGCCACAAAGTTTCAGGTTTCATGTTATGATTATGTGGATCTCATTTTCACTTCTATGATTTGTTCCATGTTAAGATATTATGATCTCTTTTGCAGGTTATGATTTTCAAAAAGATATGATATGATTTTTATTTCCTTTACTTTCCCTTGCTGAGCATTTGAGCTCACCCTTTTATGTTTTCTTTTCCCCAGATCAGGAAGATGGATATTAAGTAGAATATGCTAAAAGGGACCCTAGATATGATGAAATAAATGGGAGACACTATAGAAGATTTATGAACCAGTTGTTTATGTTTCCCAGTTTCTAAAGACACTATACCTATATGGTCCTTTGTGGTTTTGTCATATGTTGTAATAAGTGTGCTTAAATTTTGAAGTATTAACAATGTATGTAAAGTATGGGTCGTTATAGTTGGTATCAGAGGAAAGGTATAGTCAACCTTTGGAAACTAGGATGTGAAAGCCTTAGTAAGAACCCTAAGGATAAGTCTAAGCATAGAACACAATCTTAGTGTTTTAGAAATGGACTTGAATAACCTAGGATAAGACCTTAAGCATGAAAATTTTATTCTTGAATTATGTGGTTTTCCTATTATAATTAGTGTTGCTCACACTATTCTTCTTGGTTTTAGTCAATGGCTGGAACCCGAAGGAACCGTGTTAATGCGGAATGCGATGGGCAATGCAATGATTGTCCCCCTGAGCAACCAAACGATATGGGAGCTGGAATACAAAATCTTGTAGCCATACTCACACAACTTTCTCAAGCTATGAATCATGCAGGACTTCCAAACGAGCAAAGGAAGGAGCAACATTCTGTTGAATCCTTCATGAGGCAGCGTCCACCTTCTTTCAGCGGGTCTACTGATCCATTAGTTGCTGAACAATGGATTAGTACTACTGAAAAGATATTTTCAGTTCTTCAATGTTCTGAACATGATAAAGTCATCCTAGCAGTGTATCGTTTGGAAGGAGATGCTGTTCAATGGTGGAATCTTATTAAGAATACGAGGCAAAGGGATGAAATCGAGTCCATGGAATGGGATGAGTTCAAGAACTTATTTTTCAATAAGTACTTCCCTCGTATTCTCCGAACAAAGATGGAGAAAGAGTTTCTTGAACTGAAGCAAAGGGATGATGAATCTGTTGGTACCTATAAAGCAAATTTTACAAGACTTGCAAGGTACGCTTCTGGTATTATTATCCAACCTGAGAGTAAGATCGATCGATTCTTTAGTGGCTTAAAACCAAGTCTTCGAAGGGCGTTAGCCATAAGGGACTTCAATAGCTACGAGGAAATCGTTCGATGTGCTCTCAAAGTTGAGATGGAGATTGGAATAACCCATCAGTCACATGGGTTTGATAAGAAGAGGAAGATGGAATTCAAAGAAAAATCTAAAGAGCACACGGAAAAGAAGATGAGCTTTTCCTTATGCTCAAAGTGTGGAAAGAAACATGGAGGGAGTTGTCTTAAAGGGACAAGTAAATGTTTTAAATGTGGAAAGGAAGGTCATCGGGCATTTGAATGCCGTGATAATGGGAAGAAGATGTCTAATGACGCAAACAAAGGAAGGGATACACAGAATGATCCTACTACACTTCAATGTTTCAAGTGCAAGGAGATGGGTCATTATGCCAATCAATGCCCAAATCCAAGGGTTGATGATGATGGACGACGTCAACAAAATCTTAAGGCTAAAGACAAAGGAAAGTCACATGCAATTTCTATCAGTGATGTGGAGTACGATAACGAAGTGGTGAAAGGTACACTTACCATCCACTCTAAAGTAGCAAATGTTTTATTTGATTCTGGATCCACCCACTCTTTTATTTCTAAATAATTTTCTAAGGGTATCACCATATTACCTCAACAATTAGATGTTGAGTTAGCTGTGACAACACCTAATGGCACAACAGTCGCATCAAAAGTTTATAATTCTTCTTCGATCGAAGTTTGTGGGAAAGTGCTTCCTGCAAATCTTGTGATGCTTCCTTTAGTGGAATTTGATGTGATTCTTGGCATGGATTGGCTTTCTCTACATGGAGCTCATAACAATTTCCAAATAAGGGAAGTCACATTTCATATTCCAGATCAATCTATGATGGTCTATCAATGCAAGGATGAACATAACCTTCCAGTGGAAATTTCTTCCATTTTATGGGTATTGATTCCACTAAATGAAGGTTATTTATCTCAAATGGTTGGTGAGAAACTCGTGATTAATAATATGCCCATCGTATGGGAGTTTGATGATGTCTTTCCGGAGGAATTACCGGGTCTTCCACCAAATCGTGAAGTTGAGTTTTCAATAGAACTCGTACCGGGTGCTTTGCCTATCTGAAATACACCTTATAGAATGGCCCCAATTGAGTTGTAGGAATTGAAGAAGCAACTCCAAGAGAATCTTGATAAGGGATTCATACGCCCTAGTGCATCACCTTAGGGAGCACCTGTTCTATTTGTTAAGAAGAAAGATGGATCAATGAGACTCTGCATTGATTATCGAGAACTTAACAAGATCACCATCAAGAACAAATATCCTCTCCCACGCATTGATGACTTATTTGACCAACTACGCGGAGCTCAATACTTTTCCAAGATTGATCTTCGTTCAGGGTATCATCAATTAAGGGTCAAAAGGGAGGATATACCAAACACGGATTTCCGTACAAGGTATGGACACTATGAATTTATAGTGATGCCATTTGGTCTTACTAATTCCCCTGCTATCTTCATGGATCTAATGAATAGAGTCTTTAGAGACTATCTTGATCAATTTGTGGTAGTCTTTATAGACGATATTCTTGTCTATTCAAAGAGCAAGGAAGAGCATGAAGATCACTTGAGAATTATATTGAAGACCCTGATAAAGGAGAAGCTTTATGCCAAATTTACCAAGTGTGAATTTTGGCTTCAAAAAGTTTCATTTTTGGGTCACATAATCTCAAAAGAGGGGATATCTGTGGATCCATCAAAAACAGAGGTTATCAAAAGATGGTCGAGACCAACAACAGTAACTGAGATCCGAAGTTTTCTTGGTTTGGCTGGATATTATCGACGTTTTGTAAAGGATTTTTCACGATTATCTAATCCACTCACCAAGTTGACTCGGAAAGGAGTTAAGTTTGTTTGGACAGAGGAATGTGAAGAGAATTTCAAGGAGTTGAAAAGAAGGTTATCCAGTGCACCTGTGCTCACACTGCCTTGTAGTGGATAAAGGTTTGTGATCTACAGTGATGCATCCAAGAAGGGATTGGGGTGTGTTCTTATACAAAATGATATGGTGATAGCTTATGCCTCACGACAGTTGAAAATCCATGAGCAAAATTACCCAACACATGATTTGGAGTTGGCTGCGGTAATCTTTGCATTAAAGATTTGGAGGCATTACCTTTTTGGTGAAAGGTGTTATATTTATACTGATCATAAAAGTTTAAAGTATATTTTCACACAAAATGAGTTGAATATGCGTCAAAGAAGATGGTTGGAGATGATTAAGTATTATGACTGCTCAATCCATTACCACCCTGGGAAAGCAAACAAGGTGGCAGATGCATTAAGTCGACAAGACCATGCTAGTTTATCCATGATGAGGATCACAAAAGATCCAATATTTATGGATTTACAAAGGATGGATCTTGGAATTATAATGGAAGGGGAAAAATATTATCTTTCTCAAATGAATGTTCAACCATCTATACATGTGAAGATTAAAGAGGCACAGAAAGAAGATGTCGAGTTACAAAGGAAGGTGAGAAATGTTCCTGAATTCAACCTTGATTGTGATGGGATAATAAAGTTCAGGAATCGGGTTTGTGTTCCTTCCATCCCCGAATTAAAGAAGGAGCTGCTGGATGAGGCTCATAGTTCTTCATTCTCTATTCATCCTGGAAGCACGAAGATGTATGAGGAACTGAAAGTGTACTTCTGGTGGGATGGCATGAAAAGAGATGTTGCTGAATATGTCTCTCGATTCTTGGTTTGTCAACAAGTTAAAGCTGAGAGACAAAAGTCTAAGGGGATGTTACAACCATTACCCATACCCGAATGGAAATGGGAAAACATCACTATGGACTTTGTCACAGGACTTCCTAAAACATCCAAAGGCAATAATGCTATCTGGGTCATAGTTGATCGTCTTACAAAGTCTACACACTTCATTGCTATTAGAGAGGATTTCTCTCTAGATCAGCTTTCCAGGATATATGTAAAGGAAGTGGTAATATTGAATGGAGTACCACTTTATATTATATTTTATCGGGATCCGAGATTTACCTCGAAGTTCTGGCGAAGTCTTCAGCATACTCTGGATACAGAGTTGAGTTTTAGCACTGCTTATCATCCCCAGACAGACGGTCAGTCTGAGAGAACAATTCAAACCCTAGAAGATATGTTGAGAGCTTGCTCTATGGATTTCAAAGGAGGTTGGGATCAACACCTACCTTTGGTGGAATTTTCTTATAATAATAGCTTTCACTCCAGTATTCAGATGGCTCCTTATGAAGCTCTCTATGGAAAGAAATGCAGGACTCCAACTTGCTGGGATGAAGTTGGGGAAAGAAAGCTATTAGGACCTGATCTCATTGATGAAATGGCAGAAAAGGTCAGATCTATTCAACAACACATAAGATCAGCTCAGAATCGACAGAAAAGTTATGCCGACAACCGAAGAAAAGACCTAGAGTTTGAAGTGGGTGATAAAGTGTTCTTACGAATATCTCCCTGGAAGAGGGTTATGAGATTTGGAAAGAAGGGGAAGTTGATCCCTAGATATATCGGTCCTTTCGAAATATTGGATCATGTTTGGAAGGTAGCTTACCGATTGGCGCTTCCACCGAATCTCTCTCAAGTTCACGATGTGTTCCATGTATCTCTCCTGAGGAAGTACATACCAGATCCTTCACATGTACTCAGCTCAGAAGTTGTACCGCTGGAGCAAGATCTTTCTTATGAAGAATAGCCGATAGAGATTCTGTATCGTAGCGAAAAAGTCCTACGAAACAAGGCCACTCGCTTGGTGAAAGTTTTATGGAGGAACCACCAACTTGAAGAAGCTACATGGGAGCTTGAGGATATGATGAGGGAGAAGTATCCTCATCTGTTTGTTAAAAAGTGACGAATTTCGAGGGCGAAATTCTTTTTAAGGGGGTAGAATGTAACACCCAAGACTTTTAAGTTATATGAATCATCAAAGGAATCTTTTTCTACACAACACTTGCTTGGCTTGCTTTACACGCAATCGCAACCTTCCTCGATAGCTTGCGTCGTACGCAATACCGAGTTTCACTAAACAACAATATGCTATTAAAACTAGCCGTTATGAATAGTAATAACCACTTTTTGAAATTTTATAAATTTTATTTTTCAAAATGGACTTCATTTTTGGACTCATAATATCGAAATTAGCCTAGGGTGAAATTTTGGTATTTTTCTGAAAACTTTCAATTTTTGATGAATAGTGAAACCACTAAGTGGTAGGTTAAAAACTGAATTTTGCATAAAACTTAATTTTACCGCTTCTGTGAATGGAATTTCAAAAATCCGACAGACACGGTTGATATCAGTAAGTAAAATGTGGTTCAATGAGATAAAAATAATTTTTTGGTGAATAGTAACTTTTTACTTTTTTTTACCGCGGTTAATAGTAAATAGGGTAACTAAGGGTAAATATGATATTAATATTACCCTAACACATGCCCTAATTCTATTGGACAAGTGTAATTCGACCAAAAACAAACTTAGGAATACAATATAACCATTTAGTCCCACTTGGATTAGATTAGGACATTTATTATTAATTTATTTAAAGAAGGGTTAAAATAGTTAAAATCAATGTTTAATAAGTAAATAATTTTTAATATGGGGTTATACATAAGATAAATTTGATTTTAAATATTCATTAGAAAAATAAAAAGATTTCCTACATGATGGTATTTTATTTGTAATTTTTAGACATCAAATAATTTAATTTATTTATGACACAAAGATGATGCAGTAATTATCTTATTAATGAAATATTGACATAATTGATACTATAAATACCAAAATAAATGTAATTTAACACTTTTTATGAATTCCACTAATTTTCTAGGTTATTATGATATATTAGTGTTGATTTAATCAACTTGTTTAGAACATATAATTCTTTTATTACTTTCACAAAAATCATATATCAATTAGTGTCAAAATTGACAAAAAATAGTTTTTAAATCAAATATTATATTATTAATTGTTATTTTATTCCTAAAAATCTAAGGTTCGGCCAAATGACTTAGATAAGGATATATATATTAATAATAAACAATTTGGGGTTCGTTTTGCATGTTATAGAAAGTGTATTAACCATATAGTGAAAGAAAACAAAAAGACATGGTAAAAGTTAATTTATTTAACTTAGAGTTAAATATAATTGATAAGGTTAAAATAATACCCTAAACTTGTCTAAATCCTATTTGTTGATAGGCTTTCGACCCATCCCCACATTATCTTCGAAATAAGACCCTTTGGAACCATTATAAACCGATTTTGGCTTTAATATAAAATAATATTTTGAGATATTCCTAAGGTGCCCCTCTCCTCCCTTATAAAAGGGCACCTCCTCCCCCTCCTCCTCACACCAATTTGAGCACTCAATCTCGGCCAACCCCTGCCATTTTCTCCTATCCACTTCCCTAGAATAATCCTAGAGGTCCTGGTCTTCTTCAAAGACCAATCTTTGTTCCCTAAGTGGAGGATTCAAAGAAGCGTTCCAAAGAAGAGGTAATATCCATTACCGATCTTTTCAATTTCTTTCTTCTTCAACTTCTTCTTCTTTAGTTGTTTCATGATAAAGTAATAACATCAGTATTACTTACATACTGATATGTTATTATAAATATGAAACAACCCTAATTCACCTTCTATCCATCCTACGAAAAAATGAAATCACCGCGCGTGCGTACGTACGGAATACCGTCTCCACGCCGTGGTGTAATCTATTTTCCACCATCACCTTACAAGGATGGGTATAATGGTGTAATGAGTAACTATTTATGATTATTATAAAGTAATATTGATACTGAAATAATATATATATACTCCAATACAGTTCCACGATCATAGGAACGATATCATCACTCGTGCGTACGTACGGAATACCGTCTCCACGATGTGATGCTACTCGTTCTACATGATCATCATTAAATAGTAATTATATAAATGAATTGAATGAATAAATATGATATATGTTACACTAATACCATTCTGGATATAAGGTATCTATAACCTTAAAAGAAGAATAAGAATTTATTCGGCAAAACACGCATAAGAACAAAAGGCAATAAAGACCCGAGTAACAAGTAACAATGAAATATTACTAACAAGAAGCTAAGAATATGACCATATATGATATCATATCAATATGTATGATTATAGAATAAGTCAATAACATTATTTAAACCATTATACAGGAGCTTCGGACACATACAAAGCAAATCAGACCTAAGGTAAGGGAAATATCACAATCTCACTTTTATCCGAGATTGTTTTTACCTTGGTAATTACTGGGGTGTATTTTATCATCCACATCCATGTTCCCTCAATATGTAATATTATTTCCTTCCTTATACAATAGTTTATATCCAATTTTACCCTTCGGTGTGTTTTTAGTAAAATATATGAAAGGAATCTTTTGTCATTTTTCGTACGAGGTACTTTTTGACTTTTCCGACAAAAGTACGAAGAATGTTTTTTAACTTATACGACATGAATGGATTTTTAAAACATTATTTCCAAGAAGATTCCTTTACAAGTTTTCAAGTTTATTTTTAATCATCTTCTTTTGTTTTAAAGTCGTATGACATGTTATGAAAGGAAAAATGTTTTCGAAGTAGAAAGGATATTTTCCTCAAGAATGGAGTTCAAGTATTTTATCAAAATTATTTTCTATTTAATATAATAAAAGGGTTCTATTTTTATCCCTATTATAACATGGATTTGATTATGTTGTGATGGAAATATTTTTATGAATTCCTTTATCTTAAATGAATTGTTTTATGATGTCATGTTGTTTAAGAATTCCATTTTTACTACATGGGTTACGCTATGATGTATGGTTTATGATTATGTGGCACACATAAGAAAGGATTCATTATAAGATGGGTGGGACCTATATCTCCCTCCAATGCATTGGGTAAAGATTTTATATCTCATGAGATATACATGGCTGGAATGGTAGGTTATACCGGTTCAGTGAAACAGGACTGGAACGAGGGTGACTCGGTTCAGAAAGGGACTTTGTCCACTAAGATAGTCTTGGCAATGAGTCATGACTAACAAGAAATGATTTTCCATGATTATGTGTGCATGACACAAAGTTTCAAGTTTCATGTTATGATTATGGGGATCTCATTTTCACTTCTATGATTTGTTCCATGTTAAGATATTATGATCTCTTTTGTAGGTTATGATTTTCAAAAAGATATGATATGATTTTTATTTCCTTTACTTGCCCTTGCTGAGCATTTGAGCTCACCCTTTTATGTTTTCTTTTCCCCAGGTCAGGAAGATGGATATTAAGTAGAATATGATAAAAGGGACCCTAGATATGATGAAATAAATGGGAGACACTGTAGAATATTTATGAACCAGTTGTTTATGTTTCCCAGTTTCTAAAGACACTATACCTATACAGTCCTTTGTGGTTTTGTCATATGTTGTAATAAGTGTGCTTCAATTTTGAAGTATTAACAATGTATGTAAAGTATGGTTCATTATAATATCCATAATATAAATCATATTTAGATCCTCCTAGAGTAGGTATAGTTAATAATATTTTGGGTATATAGGAATATCAATCATTATATATGGATAATGAAGATATCCTAATAATAGTGGATGCACCTCTATTACATAAATTCATTGATTATTTCTTAATGAATTTCCAGGCCACCCACTAGGGTGTGAAGTTGAGTTCTACATTGAACTCGTTCCTAATGAAATACCTATATCATAAAATCTATATAGAATAGAATAAGTGTTATTAGTTGAGTTGAAGAAATATTTGAAGTATTTGAGTGTCCAAGATATTTTTCTTACATTATAAGGAGACAATTTTCAATAATATAATAAATATGTTTCATTTTCCATGTATTGATGATTTATTTGATAAAATTCAAGGAGCTTAGTACTTTTCAGTGATTGATATTCACACCGTTTTTCATCAAATAAAATCTAATAAGGGTGCTCTATGGATTATAGAGTCTCAAACAAGGTATGTACATTATGATTTTATGGTAATGCCTTTTGGATTGACTAAGTCACCTTTTGAATTTCTAGATCTAATTAATAGATTTTTCAAGACATATATTGGTAGCATAATGGTGGGGGTTATTGAAGATACCTTTATATAATATAAGATCTATGAAGGTCATGGTAATCAACAATAAATAATTTTATGTACCCATAGAAAAATGAATTATATGGGATGTATATTATGTTTGAATTGTGGATCAATGAAGTTTCAATTATTAGCCATATTATCACCAAGGAAGGGATATCTGGTAGAACTTTAAAGATAAATTATGCCAAATAATTTATTACATTATTTGAACATAACTAAGATCTAAACTTTCTTGGGCTTAGTATATTACTATCGATTTTTTGTTTAAAATGTTTCATGGTTATCCAAACCGTTTACTAATTTAACACCTAAAGAGGGTATAATCACATGGCCAAAGTAATCTGAGGAATGTTTTGATAAGAAAAAGTTGAGTATGAGTAATGGAATAGTGTTAACTATACAATATGTTAAGGAATGATTTGTAATTTATATTAATGAATAAAAGAATGTACTTAGTTGTGTCCTTATACAAAATTATACAGTAATGTCCTATGCACTAAGGCGATTGAAAATCGTTGATTAATACTATGGAACTAAGTACCATGAGCTGGTAGTTTTAATATATGAATGAAAAATATAGAGGTAATAACTCCATTGTTAAGGATTCAATATATATATATATATCACAAAAATATAATGTATATCTTCTCTCATAAGGATACATACATCAAGTTAAAAAAGAGAGTTGGAACTTATGGACTGTAATTGTTTGATACACTACCACCATGGAAAGGAAAACAAGGTGCATGATTCATTGAGTATGTTTTGACAATGATGAGGAGTAATAGGTATACATTTTAAAATGATCTGGTAATGATTGATATAGTGATTTCAAGGAAAGGGCATCCATCATTCCTTTTACAATATATTATTATACCATCCTTACTATAAAAGATAGAGAATGCCCATTTTGGAACATGAGAACTTACAAAAGAATATTGAAAAAGTGGGTGATCAGAAATAGATAGATTCTATCTATTGATATGGTGCATTAAGATTTGGGAAGAGTTTATGTGTTCCATCCATACTATAATTAAAGAGGTAACTGATAGATGAAGCATATATCATAAATTTCTCTATGCATCCTCGTAGAAAAAATATGTATGGTGATTTAAGAGAACATTTCTAGGGGAATGGTTTAAAGAAGGAAATTGAAGACTATGTATCTGGATTATTAGTATATAGATAGGTTAATTTTAAAAGAAAATATCCTAAAGAATTCATGCAACCCCTGCCTATACCTATATATGAGATGGGCAATGTTACAATGGATTATTTCACTGGAATCTTAAAGTATCCAAGGAAGAATGCTGTTATATGGGTAATAAATGATCATATTAATAAGTCTTATTTTTTATTATATATATGATAAGATCTACCTCTTCATGACCTTATTGGGATCTATATAAATGAAATCATAATGATTCATGTGGAACCCCTCTCGATTTTATCTGATCATGAGCCCTGGTCTACATCAAAATTATGGAATATTCATCAAATGGATCTTGAAAATATAATATATTAAAGAACCACTTATCATTACTAGAAAGACAGATAGTCTGAAATAACTATCTTTAATTATTAATACATTCTAATATCATGTTCTCATAACATCCATGGAATGTGGGATCATTATCAATGTTTGGTTAAATTTTTATACAATAATAGATTATATTCAATCATCTAGATGGAATCACATGAATAATTATATTAGAAGGGGTATCATACTCCAAAGTACTGGAAAGAATACAGAGGAAGGATTATAGTTGGATCAGGTCTTATAGAAGATAAAACTATTAATGTAAAACCTATTCAAGATCACATTAATGATTCCCAATGCTGAAAAAAGAGATATGTTGATAAAAAAAGGAAACACATGGAATTTAATATTTGGGATCATGTATTTTTCATGCTTTTAATATGGAAGTGATTTATAATATTGGGTAAATTTTTTAATTTAATCCTGATATACATTTGGAATATTGAAATATAAGAAAGAATTGGGGTTATAGCTTACCAATTGACTATTCCACAAAACATTTATAAATTGAATGACATAATACATGTTTAATAACTAAGGAAATAAATAAAAAATCCAATTAGTTTGATAAAATCTATTTTAATATAGTTTGGACTTAACTTATCTTATAATGAGATTATCTAAAACCTTTTCATTAGAGATAAATTACGGTGGAATCATACAACTCCAATACTGAATGTACTTTATAGTAATCAAAAACTATAATAGGTGACCGGGAGGCTTGAAAAACATATAAATAAGGAGTATAATTTTTTTTAATATATGATATATACCCCAATTCCAAGGTTGAAATAATTGAAGTGTGGAAAATTTAAAACCTAGGACTCTACTATATTAAGTAGACACCATATCATGAGCAATCATGCAATGTGATATTTAATGTGGCTTTATTCATGAATTTATTTAAAAAAATGCTTTCATATTTTTAGTGGACCAAAATATCTTTATTTTTTTAACTAATAATATCAAAATTATCTTAGTATGATTTTTTTTATGTTTTTCTAAAAAATGTAAACTTTTAGTCAAAAAATGAGGTTTCCACCGAACTTTTAATCTTTATGATTTCATTGATATATAAGACTAACCTATAAAATTTATTAACCATTTATGTAACAAAATTTTAATTTTATGAATAAAATTATTCATTTTAAAATATTACTTGAAATTATGAAACCCATATATTTTTTTATAACTTATTAAAATATTAATTTAATATTTAAACACTCATTTGAAATTGTCAATTGAATCACCTATTTTTCAAGGGTTATATATTTTTTTCTTGACATTGAAGCTACATACCCTGTATTTATTTTTTAATAATTCAAATTATTTCTATGTAATCAGTATCCAATATAACATTACTATGTATATAAATTTAATTCTTAAAAATGTTATTTCTCAAAAATATAGTTTTATACATTTAAGGTTTTACATTTTAAAATTAACATTTCAACCTTTTATAAGTTTTATTTCATAAAATTGTTTTCACATTTTAAATCATGTGGTTAAAATTATGTAATCATTTCAATTTTAATTTTATTCATTAAAATTAATTACTAAATTTAAATATTAGTTATCCAAGTAAAATGAAAAAATGGTGAATATTAATTAAGAAAGGAGTAAAGGAAAAAATATGTTTAAAACATGATTTAAAATATATGGTGGATGAATTTATAGAAAAAAAATTAAACCCATATACTAATTTTTAAATTTTTTAATCCCTTGAACCATTAATAATAAAACCGAATTATTAATTTTCAATTAGTCTTCATAAAACTACCCTTATCTTCACTTATAGATGGTTAAAATCCTCACATCTTCAAGAATCCCTTATATTTATAATTTATCTTTAAACTTATTCCATTTTACACTCCTTATAACCCCCTCTCATTAACATAATACCTTATTCCCTCAAAGTTATCCTATTCCCTTTATATTCAAGGAGAGTTCCAAGAAAATTTCAAGTCCCCGACGCGAGTATTGTTGAAAAATTAGTTTTCATTTTAACTATATTATTTTATATTTAATCTAAAAACACTAATATAATTATATTTTTTTTTCATTTATATACATTAATGTTATTATATTAAGTATATTATCATCATTTTTCATTCACTCTATCCATTAAGAAAATCAAAATCGTTGTTCATGTGTGGTGCAGACTATCACCTCCAGGACATGGTGTGTTTCATTTCCTTCACTACCATACAAGGATGGATATAAGGTTGATATTAAAGGATACATAATTTTATATAATTTAATTGACTTTATTTTATTTATAAATATTATCTTATTAATTATATTGTCAATAAACTATCATTGTTAGTTTAATCATTTGATATAATCATATTATGAGGATACCTATTTATTCAAATTTTGTAATACTTTTATATCAATTAATTGTATTTATAATTCCTTATCTTTATATTTTATCATACTAATGAACACTAAATATTATAATTATTCTCCTTCTATAATGATACTACAATAAACCCACCCCATAATCATTCATTAAATCAGGGTAATGTTTGGATCAATTTAACCACGTACTTGGAAAGTAATATGAATTTATATCATGAATGAATATGAGTAAATTAATAATATAATATTAATAAAATTTGTAAATAGAGGTTTCTTTCTAGATATGTTTTATCAATATTTAATTCATTAATTAAAAAAAATACAATTTGATCATCAATAATCATCGAAACATGATTATTATCGATTTTATCATCAAAGTTAAAGTATAAAACACTATTTAAAGGGATTTGAAACATCATAAATTATTATAATTCATCCTTAATAGTAACTTAACGACTTATTAATGATTAACATTGGAAGAAGAAATAATATGAATGTTTATCTTATTAAACTAGTACAATCAACCATGTCTACAAACACTTGATGTGGAATATCAGGAGAATTCATGTAGGGGATGACTATATATGAAGAGTATGAATAAAAATGGATATTATTAAGGTTATTAATTAATTAATTAATATATTTATGTTTATTATACAAGACGTTAAATTATTCTCTAGGAATTCAAGATTATATGTCAGGGTTTTCCATCACAAATTTCTCTCTTTGTAGAATATTTTGTATTGTGAACATAAATTATTTTATGTGGGGTATATATGTCATATTTGAGATCTTATATCCTGAAATTAATTTATTCATTTTATTTGAAGATAAATTTTAAGCCCTCTATTTTAAAATCATATGATTTAATTTCTACTGATGATATGATTTGGGGTTTTCATCTCAATTTTCATTCATTGGGACTCATGTTATAACCACAACTCTATTTTCATTTATGTATTACTTAAATTTACCTAGATGATTTTTCCCATGTTACTCATGAAATATTTTGGATTTAAATTTATATATTTATATCCCCATCTCATATTCTTTTCATTCAATATTTTAGGTCAGAGTAGGACACTCAAGAGGTGTGAATTGACTTCAAATAAAAATTTCTATCTAAAATTGACTATTTGGAAAATCCCCCAATTTAAAATCAAATATAGGCCAGTTAACCAAATTATTAGATTGATAAAATATTTGATCATTTGAAATATTTCTTGATGATCTATTAGTTATCAGTTTAAAAATATGGATTATTATTTTACCTTTTGAAATGAGTCTTTTAAATTAAATTCTAATAGAAACACTATCTAATATTAAATATTAGAATGAATTTAGGTTTTATAAAATAATTATAAAAATAGATAAAACAAAATTTGTAATAAAAACCCAATTAAAATAAACAAGAGGATCGGTCTCAAGCTGAGAAATAATCTTCTCCAATTAGTGATTACCTTCCACCAAGAAATTTATATAAAATAAACTTTATAAACACCTTGGATTGGGGAAAATAAGTATAAAAACTATTCAAATCAACTATACCTATTCCATAATTTTTGTGGGAGTGTAAAAAAAAATAGGCCACACATGGACCTCTTCCACTATTATCTGTGGGAGTGAAAATGTGAAGGATTGTGAAGGTGTCTAATTATCTTCTAGTTCGGATCCGGAGTCAGTGTATTTTTACTAAATAGAGATACACACAGCTCAAAATGTGAATGAAGTGCACAAGTAGTTAAACATGGTAAGATGATTTTATAATTATCTATGTGATTTTCTATGAATCTTCTGGACTCTTTCATAATGGTAAAAGTGAAACTGGATTCATCTTCCGTAAACAGACAGCAAAATAGAGTGCAGTTCTTGCTTCTATCTTTTGTTCCCAGTTGGGGTAGAATATTATTCGAACTATTTTTGTCTTATATGTTGTTTCTAAAGATATTTTTTGTCATTTGGTTCTTATTAGAGACTTCATGTATGCACATCATGGAACTCTTGTGCTTTTTTCTTTGGTACATGAAATATTTTTTCCAGGTTGCCTCTTTCTTTTGTTTTTTCTCTATGATCCAGATATTCCCTTTATGAAAGAAAGAAACATGTTATCTTGTACCTCATACCTCATAATGGTATATAAAACCATTTAATTTTGTTTAAAATATGAAAAATTCTGATTAATATAAAAAGAAGTACTATGTTTCATAAATATGACCATTCGAGGTAAGTTTGAATTTTGGAGACAGCTCATCGATGACTAAGTCTATCGATAGTCAAGAAGATTGTTGTCTCATACTATTGGTGACTCATGTTATTGGTATATCATTATATTGGTCGATTAAACATGTATTGTTAACTCAGTTTTCAGTAGGTGATTCATCAGTAGCTCAATGATCGATAGGTGATGTTTCGGTAACTCATCATTCTGTACCTCATAGAGAAATTTTGAGTATCAGTAAGTCGCTATATAGGTGGATTGGATGTTAGTATATCTGGTGTTAGTAGGTCCGACATCAATAGTTCAAGCATTGTTCGGTCGGGTATCAGTAAGTTAATCTATTGGTGACTCATACCTACTGAAAATTTTGAGTCGCTTTGTCAGTGGATCAGCTTATTAGTAGCTTATGTGATCGGTATCTCTTGTATCAGTGACCTATCTATTGGTAGTACATGTATCAATAGATCATACTTATCAGTGTATTACACTTAACCAAAATCCCTAATGTTGTCTTATGATGTATATACTAACACCATAGGTTAAATTTATAATTGAGCATGATTGAGCACAATGTATCTTAATAAATCATAACTAGAATAGTAAATCATGATTTGTGATCATTAAAAAAATATGAGGCCAACAATATCCCCTTTTTATGATAAAAATCATAGCATTATATACCAAAAAGGTTATTTATTATGATTAGATAAAAACAAACTAAACATATTGAATAGTGTATTGAGATGACATTTTTAATTAAATTCATGTATCTACTAGTTTTTAAATGGTCGTTTTCAAATTATATGTTCCCTTTAAAAATTTAAGATTAATATTAAACTCACCTGAGAGAGATTCCATATTATTTCTCCCGCATTTTGGATTAATACTTTGTGATAAATAAATAAAAGATATAGAAAAAACAATGAGATGAAATCAAAGAGGGTATTCCATTAATCAAGTAGTATATGGGATATCAAAAATAGTACATCAAATAGATTACATAAAATACCTATCAAAAATAGATCCAACTAATTATTGGACACATAAAATTCCATCACTTTTTTCCATGTTTAGAAGTGTAGGAGTGAGGAGTATAATTTGCATAGGTAGGAGTGGTGGAAGTCACACAACCAATAGTGAGGGAAGGAAGATGCACTCCTTGAAAAATAGATGGACAATAGATCAACCTAGAAAAAGAAATTAGGGCATGTATGTTCTTGGTGGATAACAGGTCTAATATGAATAAGATCTTGAGAAGGGGTTTTGGACAAAGGTGAGGAAATGGTAGAATAAGGGGAGGTAAAAGTAGGCAGGAATGGTCTGATAGGAGCAACAAGAGGAGAAATAATGGTTATGATCTAATGATGCGGGTATGGTTTGAGCATATTGGGGAAGTCCCTGATGACCTCACCACCATATGTCATTTCTCCCTCAAAATCATATTTATTCTCTATAAAACTATCTAGGCTAGGAGTAAAATCCTTCAAAATATTAACTCTCTCGTTGAATTCCTGAGTCACTAGAGGTAGACTCAAATTCTCCACTAAAGATTTTAAACAACCAGTCAACTAGTTTTTGGTGTAAGTCCTCTTAAAATAAATATATATCTCCATGGTTATTTCTTCTAGAGTATTAGTTGATTATTTTTAGTATAATCTTACCATGTCATGCACATGGTCACAGTTCTTTTTAATTTTAGAGATACTCTACTAATCAGTGCCACCCATAACAGTTTAATGTTCTTCTTGAATTACTTTTTTGGTCATCTCAACATCTAGAGAATGAGAAATAGATGAAGTTGAGATAGATGCACCTTTCCATGTATCTCTGATATCGAGTCTTAACTGAACTAGTTCAAGTGAAATAATTGGAGAAGAAGTTGAAGTGGAAGAATCATTCACTTTATCTTTGAGAACAGTATTCAAAATGGATATAACAAGAGTTGGAGGAGGAGTAGAATCATCCTCAGAAGACATTGAAGAGGTATCTTTAAGAATTTCCAGAACTCTATCTTAAGACTTTTCATATACAATTTCCAAATTTTTATTGGATGCGACCATAATATCGAATTCATTTCTCATTTTATAATTTTATGTGAAAATAGTTTCAAATATAGATATCAACCTATGCTCAACCTAAGATACTCCTCTCTCATTAATCAAATAAGAACCTCTTTCATCAATTCATAAAATAGTAGGTGGTTGACTGGGAAGAACAGGTCATAATTTTGCAAACAATTCCTCTTTAAAAGAATTGAAATTAGTTTTGGTGACATACTCAATAGATTCTAGATAAATAATAATAACATGAATAGGATCCCTATCCTCATAATCTGGGTAGTTTAAAACTAGTGTCACAAATCCTGGATCTCACCTCAATACAGGTAAAAAAATTTCTTCCAAATGATCCAGTACATCAACCTTAGCTCTCTTAGTTGTCCTCTCCACTATAACGGGTGTCCTTTTCCAGGAATAGACTAATTGTCTCACTAGAGTCACTAATACATCCCTTTTAGCAGGAACATCATCCTGAACAGTAGTATCAGGAGCCCACTCCTCGATCACAACTAGTTCAACATGATCATTAAATTCTACATTGTCTCTACATTTAGTTCATGTTCTAGTTCTACTATAAAAGTATCAACAGGATGTTAATTCTCAGTAGGCTCTAATGTAGGATTAATAGGTTCAACCTCAGGACCTTGATCATCACCAGGATGATTTTATTCACTCTCTAATTAATCACTTCCTATATATTTTATTTCACTTCCATCTTCTCCACCACTCACATAAGATTTGTCCACATCTTCCTCAACTCCATCATCAACTTCTTCACATTCTTCCTCATCTCTATCATCATCTTATTCTTCACTATCATTTTCATCATTATAAACAAATTATTCCTCACTACCTGATCTATAAACATACTCAGAATCCTTAGACACTTTAGTCTCATCATAATAATTCTCATGTCAAATATTTTCCTTATAATTTTTAGGACTTGGAGGGCTTGTAGGACCATATGTCATCATTACTGGAATTTCCATAATGTCAAATCACTCATGTCATATATTGGTGATTCTGCACTTTGAACATCCTCATGAGAATAGAAACCATCATTGTTTGGTCCTATACAAAGAGCTATCATAGTCTTTGGCCTCAAGGGATGCTCAATAAGATTTAAATCCTCATATAACTTATCATTATCCTCAACCCACATCTTCTACTAGGGGTTTCAATTAATCCTCTTCCTCTTGTAAATAACTTTGTTCAGAATGAAATCATCACATGTTAAAATGGTATCTTCCCCATTATTCATTACACCATTATCCTTCAATATAGAAAAGATAAGTCTAGGATAAAAAAATAATTAGTCTTGAAATAGTTTTTAATCATCTCACTAGTATGAACCACTAAATATATACAAAGATTTACTTTATTAACATTCTTCAATAGATAGAGAAAATAAACATCCTAATACTTAAGTGATAGAAAGTCTCATTTCTTGTGACATAATTGATGTTGGGTGAATATGAATAAAAACCTTATCTCACCATCAATCTCTGTAGCAATAGGCCTCCTGTGCTATCCATTTCCAGTCAACTCAGCCAAATATACCATAAAACTAAAGATGCCACTTATGGGACGAGCACTACCATTACGGTTATCACAAACACCATCATGGGGTACCTTTATACATTCTTCCCAATGATTAGATGAAAAATACACTCTCCCTCCAACCACTATTGACTTTATCCAAAATACCTCAGATCCTTCTAGTAGAAACATATCATACTATTAAAAATCATATTCCAGCCATAGATAATACAGCCTATCATGGAAGGAGAACCACTCCAACCACAATTGTGTTTGGTACACATTTAATAGAAGAGACTTACTCGACAATAACCATTCCAAATGTACTTCCTACTCAGGGGTCACAATGTAGTTTGTGAGTTTCAGATTAACATGTGGTGGTTTCGATTGGATAACTTCACCAATTTTTCTCTTATATGGACGCAACTCATCCTCAGATCCTTGTAGAATTCACTTGACACAATCCATTGAGTGGGATTGAATGTTTCAGATCGAGTGAGAATGGTAGAATCTCAGGAGAGAGAGGTTTAAGGGTAATAAGTCTAAGATTCAGAGTGTGAAGGTAAAAGTTATTAGATCAACAATTAATTGTTTCATTTACGGGTTTTAAAACATTAAATACTAAGTAAGGGTTAAAATGAAATAAAAAAAATAAAATAGAAATGCTTCCAATTCCAGACAGAGAAATAAAAATAATGGCCAGTAAGACACATTAGTGAGACCACTCTGTGAGACATCATCGTTGAGACATCATCGACGAGACCTGTTAGTGAGACATCATTGATGAGACATAATCATTGAGAAATCATCCATGGGATCTCAAAAATTTATCCACACTAACTGATGTCTGATGTAACTCATCATTTTATAATTTAAAGTTCTGGTAAAAATATTATCAAGCCGATGACCTATGCCAATGAATTCAATATTTATATCACCTTTTTGATAATGATCACTAAAAAATTATGGATAACTTCAATATATTTTCTTCTATAGTGAGAAACTGGATTATTAGAAATATTAATCACACTAGTGTTGTCATAGTTTATAGGGATATTCCTAAACTGATATCCATAATCTGGTAATTTGTGTTTC
The DNA here is from genome assembly GCA_963277665.1 of Viscum album. Classification (NCBI taxonomy): domain Eukaryota; kingdom Viridiplantae; phylum Streptophyta; class Magnoliopsida; order Santalales; family Viscaceae; genus Viscum; species Viscum album. Next base: position 735,017,704 of record OY728135.1, on the reverse strand, counting down.
ATCCCCAAAATCTGTGCACAAAAAAATCCTCAGCTATGTATTCAGCTTAAGTAGTAGATAATGAAACATAATTTTCTGTTTTACTAAACCATGATACTAGATACTTTCTCAAATATTGACCCTCTTATTGATTCTTTTTCTATCTAACATGAAACCGCCAAAATAATAATTAGATTAACTAACTAAATCAAAAGGTTTTCCTCTAGTATAGAACAATTCTATGTTTGCAGTATAAATGAGGTAATTGAAAAATCCTTTTACAATATGAAGATGTGACACTTTAGTAATTTATTTAAAATGAGCACACATAGACACAATAAACATAATATTAGGTCGGATAGAATTCACGTAGAGTATAATTCCAATCATCCCTCTATAATTGGTTTGATCAACATATTTTCCATTTTCATCAAGATCTAATTTACAGTTGGTACTCATTTGAGTATCACTACTTTTTGAATTATCAAGTCCATAATGTTTCAAAATATAATTAGAGTACTTACTTTGATTTAAAATAGTACCATATTTATTTTGAAAAATCTGAAATCCAAGAAATAATTGGAGTTTTACCATTAAACACATCTGAAATTCACATTTCATCATATTGGAAAAATCAATACATAAATAATTTTTTGAATGTCCCTAAAAAATGTCATCAACATATATTTAAACAACTAAAACATCTTTAGAAATTCCTTTTATAAAAAGAGTAGGATCAGCTATGCATTTTGTAAAAACATTAGAAATAAGAAATGTGTTGAGCCTATAATACCAGGCTCTTGTAGCCTATTTTAAACCATAAAATGATTTTTTAACTAAAAAACATGATTTGGAAAATTGGGGTTTGTAAAACCAAGGTTTTTAAACAAAAACAACCTCCATTATATGCCCATTTATGAATTAAAGTTTTACATCCATTAGATATAGTTTAAAATTGAGATTTTCATCACATGCTAGAAGAATTATAATGGATTCAAGTATAGAAACTGGTAAAAAAGATTCTTCATAGTCAATTAATTCATCCTAATAATATTCTTGTGTAACTAGTCTGTCCTTATTTCTCACTATGGTACCAGCTTCATCCACATTATTGTTAAACACTCACTTAGTTACTATATTCAATGTGTATTTGGGTCTATCAACAAGTTTATAGAATTTATTTATTTCAAACTGATTCATCTCTTCTTGCATATACATTACCCAAAATTCATCATTAATAACATTATTTATATTTTTTGGTTCAAAATGTGACAAAAAGGCTTGATGTTCAATATGGTTCCAAAGATAAGTTATACTCTATGTCCCTTTATCTAAATCTCCAATTATATCATCTAAGGGATCTTTCTTAAGGGTTATAATAGATCCAGAAAAATAATAGATTGTTATTTTAGGTTCTTTTACAGGTTCAGGTTCACTTTGATTAGAATCTTGAAATTTTACAAAATTGGAGGATTTAGTTTCTTGTTTAACAACGCAGGTATAAGGTTTAGAATTTATGTCCAAATTGGACAGATCATACTTAATATTTTATAGGGAGGTTTTAGGTTCATGTGGATCTATTTCATCAGATTTGATATGTACAGATTATTCCACACACTGAGTTCTTTTTTTTGATGACCCTATGGGCTTTTGTAGAGGTTGAAGTACCTACAAAAAAATATTTCATCGCTTTTGGAGGAAATATTGTTAGTATTATCATTTGTATTGATGATAAAGACTTTAAAACCAAAAAAATAATGTAATTTACTATAGGATTCATATTTTTCCATAGATAATAGAGGGTTTTCATAAGGATAGGTCGAATTGAAACTGTATTAATAATATAACATGTTGTATTAATAGCTTTTACCAAAAAGTAAACAAGTTATTCATACTCAATAAAAATATTTTGAGAAATATCATGTAATGTTTTCTTCCTTCTTTATACAACTCCATTCTACTGGGAGTCTTTAGAGTAGATAAGTTATGACAAAAGCGATTTTATGAGAAAAAATATTCAAATTCTTGGTTTTCGAACTCATGGCCATGGTTACTTATTAGGGTTTTAATTATAAGACCACAGAAGTTCTCTAAAGTTCAAGAATTCTTGGTGATGTAGGAACAATATTAACTCTTGTGAGACAAAAATAAATTCCTTGTATACCATGAAAATTAATCTACTAGAACATAGACATAATTCTTCCCATTTAAACTAGAAACACTATATTTTCTAAAATATCCATCTGAACCAACACAAGAGGATGAGATTTTTAAACTTCATTCTTTGGTTTGAAAAATATTTTGTATTGTTTACCTTTTTGGTAAGGATGGAAGACTTTGTCATATGGAAACTCATGTTTAGGTATATCCTCAACTAGTAAATACTTAGTAATATTTTTAAGGGAATGAATATTATAATGTCCTTGTATCCTATTCCAGAACCATGACTCTTTGTTAAGTTCACTCAAGAAAGAATCATTTTTGGAAACTAAATAATCTAATTTCACAGCCTAAACATTTTCATTTCTAAAAGAAGTAAATACAAAATCATTCTTGTAATTGAAAACATTACAAGCATCATTTTAAAATTTAACATTAAAATCATTATCGCATAACTATGAGATGATAAACAGATTATACTTAAGACCATCAACAAAAATAACTTTAGAACTTATAATTGAATCAATTTTATCAATTTGGACAAGTCTAATATTTTTACTTTTGCATTGTCACCAAAAGTGACATATACCAACCCCAGCTTTTCTTAAATTACATTTATATCATTTTAATAATAAAAAACATAAAACCTTGCACGAAGAGGATCCAAAGGTTTATATTCCTGGGAAAACTAGTACAATTCATAACTTTTACAACACAATACATTAACATTTATTTAATTTCTTCTTCTCTAGCTTCTTGTTGGATCTTGGCCTCTCTTTACTACATCATGTCACCTGAGGATATACATCAAAAAAGGGGTGACCTAAAACCCAGCAAGAGGATAGATACGAACAACATAACAATGGTTCAGAATAATAATACCCTATGCAAAGGATCATGAACATATGAGGAATCATTAATAAAAGACTTGAAATTTTGCAATGAATAAAAAATGAAACATCATGTCTTAGTGGATAACTACAACACATAGATGTGAACAGTGTTAACATCATGTTCACGCATCATTTCTATTTTACTCTTGAGATTCATCACTTTAGCCAATGCATTGGATCACTGTATAATTATGGGCACACCCATCACATTCAAACATTTATATTTGTGCTATATAATTTCGGGTTCACCCGTCACATATTAATATTTAAATTATCATGCATGACACATTAAAAATATTTAAAAAATGAACGTATCATAAACCATGAAAATAAATGGGATTCAAATAAGTAATCATACTTTAATAAACATTTATTCCCAAAAAGTAATAGGTAATATCATTCTTGACATTGAACCATTAACCATGAGTGAAGAGTGAAACAATAATTATGAAGTAAAAAAGGGTGTGTTTATTGCAAGAATAGTTCATTTTAAGAACATTGGGTTTTTCATAAAATCAGATAGATAAAAATTATATACCAAAAAAGGTAAGATACTGATGAAGAAATTATTTTTATAGAGTTACTATTACAAAATAGGAGTAAAAGTGGGAGAACATGAAGAAAGAAAGTTGGGTTCGTGAATTTCCCATTACCTTGTATCTGAACACTTCCATCACTTTAATGTCCTATACAATATCATTATATTAATTAATTTCCAATTAAAGAACATTTTGTACATAAATATGGTTTATTATAGTTTCATTAAATTATTTTAACGGATTTTCGACGAGTTGTAGTGTTTAAATCCATTGTTCGGGAATGTTCATGTTTATGGTTTCCTTGAACGATTCACCTGTATTCATAAATGGAAGTTCATGTAGAACATTGGTAAACATCCAAAACTGATATTACATATTTTTAATCATATTATAGTAAAATAAATTATCTTATATGGAATTAGGTTATATACCACATGGATGAATCATTTGTTAAAATTTAATGAAGATCATTTGTGTTAATTTGGTCGATTTATTGTGAAAAATGAACTTGTTTCTTTTAATAATTTATTAAATTGTACATAAGTTAGTTAGAAAACATTAAATATGATATAATAAATAAATAATAATCTAGTTCAACCATAATTTGTTTTCCATGACCAGATATGAAGGAGGAAAATAAAATTGAAAACATGTTGTTCTTGAAGGTGATAAATTAACACCACACGAACAACGTTTTCCTTTCAAAAATTAAAAGAAGAGGAGAGGGGTGATAAATGATATAATATCCCATTAGAATCATACAATTCCAGTATATGTATACTAATTGAGTTACCATACCATGTTGATGAATATAGGTGTCGATGTAATAAGAAAAGAACTTGAAGTTGAAAGGAAATTCATGGAAAAGAGAGAGAGGAATTACCTCTTGAATCCTCCTCTTGAGATCCTCCTTACGGAAGATATTCTTGGTATTTTGACGATACCGGATGCTATTAGACGTGTGGGAGGGGATAGGGAAGATTTTTGGGCAGATTTTAGACAATTATTGATGCTTTAGATGTGTGAGGAAATGAGGGTGTGAAGGGTGGTAATTATAGTGGAGGTGAGAGGGGATTTCTCAATACTAAATTCTTTTGTTTATTATTTCTCCAAAAGACAAGGAATATTATTTCTTTCAATACTAAAAATAGTTAATGTATCATCTTAATTATAACATATTGGTCTTACATCATCAGAACATCACACATGAATCAAAACTTAGTGTATTTAGATATTTTGTAAATTATGGAATTTTACTATTCCTAAAAAATTCAAATATTTCAGAAAAATATCAGAAATTCAGAGTAACCATTTTTCTACATGTATAATCCTAAAATTAATTTAATTTTTTTTTAAAAATATAAATATTATTACTTTAATTTTTTATTAAAATCAATATTTACTTGAAAAATACAGTTTTTAAATTTAAAACTGATTTTATTATGCTTCCAAAAATTAAATAAGGTCTTATAAAATTATCTTAAAGCCATAAGAGTTAAAATTGTTAAATTATGAAAATATTTTAGTAAAATAGATATTCTTTTTAATTATTTAATTAATTATAATTAATTATTTTTGACATATAAAATACCAATATTTTTAAAAAAGTCAAATGTTCACTCATAAGATGGCTAAAGTTTATTTAATATTTCAAGGGTAAGGTTACTATTATTTTGGAAAACTTACTATTTATATGGGTCTTATTAATAATCATAACGGTAGGTTACTATTCATTTGAGTGGGTTACTATTCAAAAAAAGTTAAGTTTGTCTTATCGAACTCATAACATCTTACTGATCACAACTGTGTATGTTAGATTTTCAAAATTGAAACCATTGAAGTGGTAAAAATATGTTTAATGGTCACATATTATTTCATTTTTCTTTCTAAGGGGATTATACTATAAGACAAAATTATATGAAGGAAATTACATTGATAAAACTTTGGTTCATTACATTCATCCCCCTTTATGAAATTTCACCCTTGAAATTTTATTTTACATAAACAGGTGAGGGTACTTATCCTTCATCACCTATTCTGGTTCCCAAGTAGCTTCTTCGAACTTATGGTTCCTCCACAACACTTTGAAAAGGTGATGTGTCTTGTTGCATATAACCTTATCTCTCCAGTCAAGAATCTCTACTGGATTCTCATAATATGGTAGATCATCTTCCAGCTACACCACCTCTGAGTTCAGTACATGAGAGGGATCAGGTATGTACTTCCTCACGAGTGATATGTAAAGAACATCATGAAATTGAGCCATCTTTAGTGGAAGTTCAAGATGATAAGCCATGGATCCCATGTGTTCAAGGATCATATAGGGGACAATGTACCTTGGGCTTAGATTCCCATTCTATCCAAACTACATGACTCACTTCCATGGTGATATCCAAATGAAGATTTTATCTCCAAATTTGAACTCCACATCCCTTCAATGATTGTCAGCGTAGATCTTTTTCTGACTTTGTGCATCTATTATATGTTTCTATATTACGTGAACCTTCTCTATCATCTCTTGAACAAGATCAAGACAAAGTAGCTTTCTTTATCCATATTCAACTGAACATTTTGGAGTTATACAACACTTTCCATACAAAGCTTCATATGGAGTAATCTGAATAATCGCGTGGATGATATTGTTGTATTAGAACTCAACCAGTGTGAGATACTGATCCCACCCCCCTTTGAATTATAGAGAGAAGGATCTTAGCATATATTTAGGTTTCTGAATAGTCATTTCAGATTTGAAATTGGTTTGGGGGTGATAGGCCATGCAGAAATTTAATTCAGTACTCAAAGCATGTTGAAGAATTATCCCGAATTTTAATGTGAACCTTTGATCACAATCAGAGACAATCAAGAGTGGAACACCACATAGTACCACCACTTCCTTCTCATATAACATTGCAAATTTTCCAAGTGAGATGTCTTCCTAAATAGTGATAAAATGGGCAGTCTTGGTGAGTCAGTCATCCACAACCCATATTGCATTATTTCCCTTCAATGTCTTCGGGAGACCCGTGACAAAGTCCGTAGTGACATTCTCCCATTTCCACATGGGTATTGGCAATGAATGCATCATCCCTTTGGAATTTTGTCCCTATTCATTAAGATGCTGACATACAAAGAACCTTGATATATATTCCACAATCTCCTTCTTCATGTTATCCCACCAAAAGTGTTCAAGGAGATCTTGATACATCATGGTGATACCAGGATGGATAGAGAATGTTTATCTTTGTGCATTGTACAATAGCTATTTCTTTATCCCGGGTGATGAAGGAACACAATTCCGTGTTCTAAACCGAATCACACTTTCATCCTCAATATGGAACTCTTGCAGATTCCCTTTCCTTATTACATTCACCTTCTTCTGAAACTCTAGATCATCCCTTTGTTCCTCCTTAATCAACTCTTGGATTGATGGTTGCATAATCATTTGTGAAAGGTAGGATGTATCCCCTACCATTATTATAACTAAATCCATCCTTTTCATATTCAAGAATATAGGGTCTTTCTCAATCTGCAGTATGGATAGAGTAGCAGGTTCTTTTGTTCTTAGAGCATGACATACCTTGTTCACCATTCTAGGATGATAGTGAATAGAGAAATCTAAATCTCTGATTAGCTCTAACAATCTCCTTTGACACATGTTGAGATACTTTTGTGTAAATATATACTTTATACTCTTGTTGTTGGTGTATATGTCACTCTTCTAACCATAATGGTATTGTTGTAATATTTTAAAGGAAAAAAATCATGGCTTCCAACTCTTGATCATGCCTCGGGTAGTTCTGCTCATAGATCATCAACTACCGTGAGGCATAGGCTATCACATTATCATTTTTATTGAGTACTCAACCCAATACTTTCATTTAAGCATCACTGTATATCACAAAACATTCTCCACTCTTTGGTAGTGTGCGTACAGGTGCAGTGATCACCCTTCTATTTAGCTCCTTGAATCATCCCTCACATTCGTCAATTCAGACATACATTACCCCTTTCCTTGTTAACTTATTTATAAGGATTTACAATCATGAGAAATTTAACACAAAACATCAATAGTACCCAGATAATCCAAGAAAACTGTGGATTTATGTGACACTAGAGGCCCTAAGACATTCCATAATAGCCTTTGTTTTTAAAGGGTCTATATAAATTCCCTCATTTTTGATCGCATATCCTAAGAACATGACATGATTCATCCAAAATTCACACTTGTTGAACATAGTATAAAACTTATACTTTCTTAGTGTCTCCAACACAAGCCATAGATGTTCTTTATATTCCTCATTTCTCTTGGAGTATATGAGAATATCATCAATAAACACTACCACAAAATTTTCCAGGTAATGTCTAAAGAATCTATTCATCAAATCCATGAAGATTATAGGAGAATTTGTATGTATGAAGGGCATCACCAAAAAATCATAGTTCTCATACCTAGTTCGGAAGGCAGTCTTCTTAATATCTTCCTTCTTCACCTTTATCTGATGATATCCAAAATGAAGATCCACCTTAGAGAAGTATTGATATCATATTAACTAATCAAACAAGTCATCAATCAATGGAAGATGATACTTGTTCTCTTTAGTGATCTTGTTCAGTTGCTGATAATTAATACATAGTTCCATTGTTCCATACTTCTTCTTCACAAATAGCACCGGTGCACCTAAAGAAGATGCACTAGGGTGTATAAATCCTTTTTCCAAATTCTCTTGAAGCTTGTACTTTTACTCCTCAAGTTCGATAGGATCCCTCATATAGGGACACATTGAGATTGGAGTATCTCTTGGTACGAGTTCTATTTAGAACTCAACCTCATGATCTGGGGGAAGTCTGAGTAACTCTTTATGAAATACGTCACTGTATTCCCTCATGATGGGAATTTATGCAAGGTTGGCACTTTCCTTTAACTCAACCATTTGGGAGAGGTATGTTTCTTCATAGGGAATCAACACCCACATAGTTGAAGGATTTTTCAAAGGAGATTCATTATCTTGCATTAATTTTTAGAGGAGCATGGTATGGTTTGGAATATGAAAGATATTTCCTTTCCCCAACAGTTTATATGTGCTCTATATGACGTGATCAAATCCATTACCATTATAGTGTCAAATTCCCCCAAGGGATGTATTACGAGATTCACTGGAAGAATCTTCCCACATACTCCAACAATAGAAGAGTAAAACACTTGGGTTTCAATGATAGCACCAATTGCTATTTTTATAGATATATTTACATCAAGGTTAATAGGATTTGATTCTATGGTTCTAGAAAACTTTCAAGATATAAAGGAATGTGTAGAACTAGAATCAAATATGATGTCTTTCATTCCTGAGTGAATAGTATGTGTACCTTGTAAAAATTCATTATCTTGCTCAACTTCAACAGTAGTTATGGAATAAGTCTTCCCTTGTTCCTTTGGCCATGGTGTTTTCTGACATAGATTACCCTCGAGGACTTGAGGTTTAGTGCACTGGTTTGCATAGTGCCCTTGCTCCAAACAGTTATAGAATTGAACCATATGTGGTTCTCCCATTTATTCCACTACAATCAACTTCCTTATCATGTCTTTTCTTCACTCTTGGGCATGGTGTGTCACATACATAGATTATTTTAAATGTATTTTTATTTTAATTTCCATTAATTCTTTGTTTTGGGGGTTTCCTAAGGTTTTATGGAGAATATGTGAGTTTTCATGAATTAGGTCAAACCGTGAACCAAATTCCAGATTTAAAAATAAATTTTATTTCTTTTATAACATTTTTATTTTTTCATATTTTTCACTCATTCGAACTCCTAAATGTCCTTCCCTGATATATTAACACCTCAATTAAAATTTGGAGCCTTTTGAAATCCATAACCAAGGTTTATGTTGGTTTTTATTTAAGGGATTGGGCTTGCCCGAAAGCCCAATTCCAGTTTTAAAAATAATATTTGATTAATTAATAACATATTCATTTTTAAATATATTTCGGTGATTCAAAGCCTCATAAGAGCCCCTTGAACCCTGCCGCGCTCCCAAGCTCTCTCTAACCTCTTTGGAGCTCTTCTTCATCGCGAGTTAGTACTGAACTTATTAGGGTTTCAAAAATCGGGCAGATTTGGAGAGGTAAATTGATCCTTTCATAACTCCTTCATTTTTCATCCTTTTTACCCCATTTAAGTCCCCACATGACCTAATACGAATCCTTCAAACCTCCATACCAGTTTTTGATACTTGGTGATTCATTATTTGGTGGATTGGGGCCGATTCCTTCAAGATATTTAAAGTAAGGGAATTCCTTCTTGGTTCCTTCCATCCTCTTTTAGTTTTATTTCCTTTTTCTTGAAGTTCCTCATGTCCATAAGTTGGGGTTGGATCCTAATGTATGATTTGGTGTATTTTGGGTAAATTATTGTGGTTTAGGTATGGATTTATATTCATTTTGGTGCAACGGTGGTGCGCTTAAGGTTTCACACCAAGTTTTGAGGGTTTCGACTCAAAAGGGTAGGTGATTCCATGTGTAGCCATTTTATGATGAGTTAGATTGCATGGATTATTAATTTAGCATGTTTATAATCTGTTTTATGTGCAGTGAAAACAGTTTTGATTGATTTGGTTAAACATTTAATTTTTAGTTGCATTATAGCTTGAAATTGGGTACTTTTCATGTGTGACTCTTGGGGTAATGTTTGGGTTTAGTTTATAACATATGGAAGTGATTTATTAGTCTTGAAAGGGGGTGCCAATTCTGGTTTGTTAAATCTGTATTGTCATGTTGGCCTTGAAAGTAGGTTTTTTTTAATGAGTTTAAGGTGTAAAAACATGTTGTACTTCTTGAAGGTGATTTATGAAAACGTGTGTTTTTCATGTGTATCTTTGTGGTATTATTTGATGTATTTTTATAACATTTGGGGGTGGTTTAATAATTGTTTTAGGGCTGAAATATTCTGTTTTTTATTGGTATTGGTATGATTTTGCTTTTAAATAAGGGTTTTGAAATGGGTTTAGTGTGCAAACAATGGTTATACCTCTTGGGTTTGTTTTATAAAAATTGCAAATGTTTTATTTGGTTAAAGAAAGTTGGGAAAGGGTGTATATGTACTGTTTGGGTGAGTGTGTTCACCTAATGTGGGTTTTTGAATGGTAAAGTGCTGATTTGAGATGTTAAACATTTTTATAATTTTTTTTATAAATTGTCGAAATGTTTTACTAAATTGTGTTTTGTGTGCGAAACACGGGTGTGTGATATTTCATGTGAGTTACTTATAAAATGAATTGTGAAGGTGAGAAGGGTATTGTGTGACATGTGTGTGGGCTGTTATGTGAGTTGAATATCTTGTAATGGTTTTATAAAATTGTTTAATGGATTTGTGGAAGTGTTAAAGAGATGTGAAAAGTGTTGTAGGCAATTTGGAGTGAGTTTGATTTCAAAATGCATTTGAATGAAAAGTGGAATTTTTGACTTGCGTGATGTGCATGGGGCTGTTTGGTTAATTTGTGATGTGTAAGTGATATTTTCATGTGAGAACTATACTTCTTGGATTGCTGAACTTGTTTGAGAACAAAGGGAAAACCCGGGTATCTAGGTGGGTGGACGTGTACTAGTATGCTAGTGAATCCGTGGGGTTTGGCCTCAGTTTCACTTAGCAAGATTGACTCTTACAAATCTACCTAAACTATGATGATGATGATTGGGGACCACTAGGTTATGGGTATGTTCCCTACTAGTGGATCGTGCACGAGAATGGATATTTGTGATGGTTACTCTCACCGAGATACGAGGTACCTGGGACCCACAGCTAGCTAGTGCCTAGGGGTTATTTCCCATTGATTGTGCTAACTGGATACTTTGTTCTTACCGTTGGTATACGGTATGAGAGTCTGGAAAATTCAGTAGATATGGTATTTAATATAAATGTTTTTATTCTTTAAATTAGCCCACCTGAAAACTGTTTTTATTTAATGTTGCATCTTTTAGAAATTTTAACTAGCATCTCATGTCTTTGAAAACTTAAATGCTTTTCGCCATTAAATGTTTATCACATGAAATCTATTAGTAGTGGTATCCTACTGGGCTCTCGCTCACACCCTACTTACACCTTTGGGTGTAAGTAGATTTGCTTATTTTATGTCACAGGTTTGGGTACAGGATTTATGCCATTGATTCAGGTTTTTAGTTGTCCATTGGGATGCAGTGTCATGGAGATAGCTTGAGGGTGGTGCCTATTTCCTTGTGGAGGTTCTTGGGCTGTCCTTATTTGGTTATGTACCATTGTAATGGTCTTTAAACATAGTTTTAACTTATGTATTTCAGTTCTGAAATTTTGTAAAAGACGGTTTTAGTTGAAAAATCCAGATTTGTTTTATTGGACACTTTTGTCGTTGTAAGTTTATAAACTCGGGTAAATCGTTCCTAATTATCATTTCATGATACCCAGCCACTTGTGCCAGCCCGTGGGGATCGGGAACGCCCTTCGGGGGTCGGGTTCCAATTTTGAAGGCGACCAGATTCGGTTCGTGACAAAATGGTATCAAAGGAGGTTCGCTCCATTTGAGTCATGTTATTTGGGAAATAGTCAGGATAGTATAGAGTTTTGATTGTTGGGACATGGAATTCTGGTTATGGGTAGTGTTCTTGATCACCACACCTCATTTTAGAATTCATGTCACCAGGGGAAGTTGGGATTTGTCTATGTCTTTTGGTTTTCTTGTTTTGATGATGATTAGGGGAAATGAAAAGAGAGTTGGGTTAATAGTCTCAATGAGCTCGCAGGGTCTGGCAAGCCATGTGGAGCTGGGGATATTACCTATAACACTCTCTGTGATAGTGAGGTGATTGGAATATGGCCGCCAACCATATGTCCAAGTCTCCCAATGATACTAGTTTCCTCTCGCATTGCCTTGTGTTCTTTAGTTTTGAAATCATGGAACTTTGGTTTTAAAGTGACTTGGTTTTAAGAAGTGTAATGTTTTTGTGAAATGATTTTCAAATAATGATGGAATGGTATGATTTAGGAAATTTTGGAACTGAATATTCAGAATGATTTTGAAATAGAAAATGGTGTGATTACACCTCTTTTGAAGGCAGAAACTGTATTGAAGTTGGTTTTGAAAAGTGTTTCCAATAGAGTTTTCTAAACAATCAGAGTGTGTTTTAATGGGATGAGATGTTTTGAAATTGATGTGAATATATTGAATGTGAGTTATTTTCTAAATGGTTGTGACTTTCTGAAAATTTTTGTAAGATGTGAGTTGGGATTTTGATCTCATGGTTAGCGGTTATGAAAAAAAAGGATGTGTTGGTTGACCGTTTTGGTTTTGAAAAGTGGAAAGAATTTTTGTTTTAACCTTTGGTATTTCCATTAGTGACCACATGCATGGGGTTATATGGGATGATGGATGGTTGATGGAATGACTGGATGAGTGCCGGGACGGATATGAGGAGGGTGTCTGGTGTGGCACAAAAACATGCATGTGTGAGGCCCATGGGGTACCATTGGTCGATACTCTTACCGTTGAACCGCTTGTTTTCAAAGAAATGGTTTTAAAGAAAAAAACATGATGTCTTGATGAATAGTTTTGGGATGGTTTGTATTATGGGTCTTTGAAGATGTTGTTTTTGTGGGATGTTTTTTAGTCCAATAACCCCTCCTATTTGAACTGTGTTTTGGGATTATGTTTGGTCGGTAAGCTAGGTAGAAGGACTGGTTAGTAGTCGCCTCTGAGATATGTTTCGGGACACCATTATGGTGGTTACCTTCATGTGTTTGGATCTGGTTTATGGTTTTTTTGACCAATGGACCATCTTGGTTGGGTCCTTGGGTTCTCCCGTTGGATAAGGTACGCCCCCATTTAGGGTTAGTGAACAACTGAAGTGCAACCCATATTGTTTCTCCATTTGAAAATCCTCCAGTTGATCAATATAAGGAATATTTTATAGATCATTGTTGATTGAGTCTACAACCATTCATTTAGTTTATTTGTAGATCCTCTTGTAGTGGGATAGTTCTTGTGGAAGGTTGAAAGAGGCCTTGGTTTCTTAATTTTCATGATTCATCAAAGGTGGAAGTGTTCTTTGGTTATTAGTGTGGATGAGTGTCATGATGGTGTCTAAGAGGGCCTATGGGTTCTTCATAGTTTCCTTGAAGCAAGAGTTGTTATTAAAAAACCAATTTTGAGATTTTGGTCCTGATAGGATATTGTGTCCACTTTTTGGACTTGTCTGTTTTTAGGGACTTGGAATATAGTCATGTTCCATGTATTGTTTCTATCAATCACAAGGGTCATGTTCGGTGACACATTGTGATGTTGTGTGCTCTTTTGACTGTAAAGGTCAAGGTCACACAATCCTCTTAGGTTCTCTGTTATGTTGGGAGTATGTATCCCTTGGTAAAAACATCAAATCCTCTATTTTAGAGGATGTTGTTTATACGTGTCCTACCCTTTTGTTGTTTCTCACCCAAAGAAACAAGGTGAGATGTGTGTGCTTATTCTGATCCATTGTTTCAGTGAAATGTCTGGTTTTGGTAAAGTGAGTTATAGAGTGTGTTATGCCTTGATGAACCCATCAGGGTATGCGGTGTAGTTGTTTGTGGCACCGAAAGAAGAAGTTCCATATAGGGGTTTCAACAGCCAAACTACGTGGCCGAAGATGCTTCAATATTTTGAGCTCCAGCCATAGGTCCCGGAGAGAAGCTGGCGCGTAGTCAGGGGAAACCCCAGTGTCGTTTAAACCCTTGTACAAATTCTTATCCTCAGTATGAAAGATAGGAAGAGTTTTAACCTATGGTTTCATCATATTTCTTCTTTTGTTCCCATTCGGTGGAAATATGTGGAGGGTTCTTACCCATGTCATCACACAATGCTATTCCCTCCCCCTTTGGTTTCCATTGAGTCTTTAGAGAATGGTTGGAAATTTGGCTAGACAAGTTGAGCACACGGTTTTCACATGGTTAGTTCTAACCATGAACAAAAAAAATAACCATGCAGATATAAGGATCCACATAGTTATCGCACAGTTTCTCAAACTGTGCAGACAAACCGTGTGATCATCCCAACTCCTTAATTTTGGGGTCTTTTCGTGTCGGACCACACCGGTCGGTTAAGATGGTTGGTTCTTATGATGGGAATACCCACCATGGGTATCGTGCATATTATTTTGTAAATTTATAATGGATGTATACACCTGGTACTAGGGAGTCTGTTTGGGCCTTCCCCTATAAGTGTCTTGATTCTGTCTCGGAAAAAAAAAATTAAGTTGTCTCTTATGGTGGGGAGCCCATTTGTGTCTCTTCATAAAAGTAAATCATGTTTTTCCTTGGTATTATACGGGAAGCAGGTAATATCATTTGGAGATATCTAACTACTTACATCTTCCTTGGGTAAACTTTGGGACTGGATAGTGCCCAATGTATTAGTTAAAGTAAGGTAAGTGTAACCTTGTTCAATGTTATTGTTCGTTTGGGTGAATTGCTTGAGTCTTGTTCGGATAGTGTTTGAGGAGTTTTATTTTGGGATCAATTATGAATGTGATTTATTATTTCAGGAAAGTGGTGTAAGTTATTTTGTAAGAGTAATCCTTAATTAATTGATCACTGGAGGTGTTTTGGCCTTTGGGGGAGAAACCTGACAAGGGAGTACCTCTTGATTTCTCAGTTTTTTTTGGTTGTTACTTTGGCCTTGCTGTGACTTTCCGGGGCGGAAAGTTTTCATGGTGGGGATAATTGTCACATACATAGATTATTTTAAATGTATTTTTATTTTAATTTCAATTAATTCTTTGTTTTGGGGGTTTCCAAAGGTTTTATGGAGAATATGTGAGTTTTCATGAATTAGGTCAAACCGTGAACCAAATTCCAGATTTAAAAATAAATTTTATTTCTTTTATAACTTTTTTATTTTTTAATATTTTTCACTCATTCCAACTCCTAAATGTCCTCCCCTGATATATTAACACCTAAATTAAAATTTGGAGCCTTTTGAAATCCATAACCAAGGTTTATGTTGGTTTTTATTTAAGGGATTGGTCTTGCCCGAAAGCTCAATTCCTGTTTTAAAAATAATATTTGATTAATTAATAACTTATTCATTTTTAAGTATTTTTCGGTGATTCAAAGCCTCATATGCGCCCCTTGAACCCAGCCGCGCGACCAAGATCTCTCTAACCACTTTGGAGCTCTTCTTCATCGGGATTTAGTACTGAACCTATTATGGTTTTAAAAATAGGGCAGATTTGGAGAGGTAAATTGATCCTTTCATAAATCCTTCATTTTTCATCTTTTTTACCTTATTTCAGTCCCCACATGACCTAATACGAATCCTTCAATCCTACATACCAGTTTTGGATACATGGTGATTCATTATTTGGTGGATTGGGGCCGATTCCTTCAAGATATTTCAAGTAAGGGAATTCCTTCTTGGTTCCTTCCATCCTCTTTTAGTTTTATTTCCTTTTTCTTGAAGTTCCTCATGTCCAGAAGTTGGGGTTGGATCCTAATGTATGATTTGGTGTCTTTTGGGTAAATTATTGTGGTTTAGGTATGGATTTATATTCATTTTGGTGCAACGGTGGTGCGCTTAAGGTTTCACACCAAGTTTTGAGGGTTTCGACTCAAAAGGGTAGGTGATTCCATGTGTAGCCATTTTATGATGAGTTAGATTGAATGGATTATTAATTTAGCATGTTTATAATCTGTTTTATGTGCTTTGAAAACAGTTTTGATGTATTTGGTTAAACATTTAATTTTTAGTTGCATTATAGCTTGAAATTGGGTACTTTTCATTTGTGACTCTTGGGGTAATGTTTGGGTTTAGTTTATAAAATATGGAAGTGATTTATTAGTCTTGAAAGGGGGTGCCAATTCTAGTTTGTTAAATCCTTATTGTCATGTTGGCCTTGAAAGTAGGTTTTTTTAATGAGTTTAAGGTGTAAAAACATGTTGTACTTCTTGAAGGTGATTTATGAAAACGTGTGTTTTTCATGTGTATCATTGTGGTATTATTTGATGTATTTTTATAACATTTGGGGGTGGTTTAATAATTGTTTTAGGGCTGAAATATTCTGTTTTGGATTGGTATTGGTATGATTTTGCTTTTAAATAAGGGTTTTGAAATGGGTTTAGTGTGCAAACAATGGTTATACCTCTTGGGTTTGTTTTATAAAAATTGCAAATGTTTTATTTGGTTAAACAAAGTTGGGAAAGGGTGTATATGTACTGTTTGGGTGAGTGTGTTAACCTAATGTGGGTTTTTGAATGGTAAAGTGCTTATTTGAGATGTTAAACATTTTTATAATGTTTTTTATAAATTGTCGAAATGTTTTACTAAATTGTGTTTTGTGTGCGAAACACGGGTGTGTGATATTTCATGTGAGTTACTTATAAAATGAATTGTGAAGGTGAGAAGGGTATTGTGTGACATGTGTGTGGGCTGTTATGTGAGTTGAATATCTTGTAATGGTTTTATAAAATTGTTTGATGGATTTGTGGAAGTGTTAAAGAGATGTGAAAAGTGTTGTAGGCAATTTGGAGTGAGTTTGATTTCAAATTGCATTTGAATGAAAAGTGGAATTTTTGACTTGAGTGATGTACATGGGGATGTTTGGTTAATTTGTGATGTGTAAGTGATATTTTCATGTGAGAACTATACTTCTTGGATTTCTGAACTTGTTTGAGCACAAAGGGAAAACCCGGGTATCTAGGTGGGTGGACGTGTACTAGTATGCTAGTGAATCCGTGGGGTTTGGCCTCAGTTTCACTTAGCAAGATTGACGCCTACAACTCTAACTAAACTATGATGATGATGATTGGGGACCACTAGGTTATGGGTATGTTCCCTACTAGTGGCCCGTGCACGAGAATGGATATTTGTGATGGTTACTCTCACCGAGATACGAGGTACCTGGGACACACAGCTTGCTAGTGCCTAGGGGTTATTTCCCATTGATTGTGCTCACTGGATACTTTGTTCTTACCGTTGGTATACGGTATGAGTGGCTGGAAAATTCAGTAGCTATGGTATTTATTTTAAATTTTTTTATTCTTTGAATTAGCCCACCTGAAAACTGTTTTTATTTAATGTTGCATCTTTTAAAAATTTTAACTAGCATCTCATGTCTTTGAAAACTTGCATGCTTTTCGCCATTAAATGTTTATCACATGGAATCTATTAGTGGTGGTATCCTACTGGGCTCTCGCTCACACCCTACTTGCACCTTTGGGTGTAAGTAGATTTGCTTATTTTATGTCACAGGTTTGGGTACATGATTTATGCCATTGATTCAGGTTTTTAGTTGTCCATTGGGATGCAGTGTCGTGGAGATAGCTTGAGGGCGGTGCCTATTTCCTTGTGGAGGTTCTTGGGCTGTCCTTATTTGGTTATGTACCATTGTAATGGTCTTTAAACATAGTTTTAACTTATGTATTTCAGTTCTTAAATTTTGTAAAAGACGGTTTTAGTTGAAAAATCCAGATTTGTTTTATTGGACTCTTTTGTCGTTTTAAGTTTATAAACTCGGGTAAATCGTTCCTAATTATCATTTCATGATACCCAGGCACTTGTGGGAGCCCGTGGGGATCAGGAACGCCCTTCGGGTCTTGCCATGGACCGGGTCGGGTACTGATTTTGAAGGCGACCAGATTCAGTTCGTGACATGGTGTCCTTCTTTCCCACACATGAAGCACTTCCCCTTCCCATTGAGGAAGTTCCCATGATGCAACATCCCACATTTTTTGGCATGTGGTTCATTGAGTTTTCTTCCCACCTTTATCATTAGATCCTCCATCTTGAAACTCTGTCTTTAGTTTCTTATCACCATAGTCATGAGACCATTCTCGAAACACCATCTCTACTTTGATAGAACTCTGAACCACCTCCACATAACTCCCAATGTCTCGAATTGCAAGAGCCTTTCGATGGTGTGGTTTTAACCCACTAAATAATCAATCAATGTTTCTATCATTATCGAAAAGAAAACTCTATGAATACATTGCAGGCCTTGTGAAACACGATTCGTAGGTTGTGAAAGATTCTCCTTCCTTTTTTTGAGCTCTATGAATTCTCTCTCCATCATTGAATGGATAGTTTTTGGGAAATACTTATAAAGAAACATGGGCATAAAGTCTTCTCATCCCATATCTTCAATTTCCTCTATTGCCTTAGTGTTCGTAATCAAATCCCACCATTGATCGGCCTCTCCATCTAGAAAATAAACAGCTAGTGTCACCTTATCTTCCCGGAAAAAATGGAGCACATAAAATATCTTCTCCATATAGTTGACCCATTGGTCCAAAACTAGTGGATTAGAAGATCCACTAAATTCATTGGTCATTGCCGCATAAAACACTTGATAGAAAATTTCTCTCTATTTAGTGGAGGAAATCCCCATTATTGTGGTTATTGTTCATAACCTGAGATAGTTGGGTAAGAATCTGCATGATGTTTTGAACTCCACCTCCCAAAGCATTGGTGTTGTTATTATGGAAATCGTTTCATTGGAGCTCAAATGAGTCCTTGGCCCGATTTCACCTAGATCCCACCATTTTCTAAAATAGAAAAGGTTAGAACAAAACATAAGTCAATAAGTCATGAGTAACTTATTCATTTGTACTATTTATACTAAAATAATAACTTATGGGATCCCTATGTATGGATTCTTGTGTGCATATTTGTACGTAGTCTCATATTAGAGGTTTTCTCTAAGGTTCACTAATCCTAATTCCAAAATTAACTAAGCCTCCCTCTGATACCTACTATAGCAACCCCACCTTTTCTTACATTATGTATACATCATTTAAAGATGAAAAAAATAAAACATTACATGAAGAGGATCCAAAAGTTTAGTTTCTTCACCAAACTAAGACCATTTATAACTTTTACCACATTATACATAAACATTTATTTAATTTCTTCTTCTCTAGAATCTTATTGGCTCTTGACCTCTCCTTAGCACATGTAATAACCTGAAGATATACCTCAAAAAAAGCTGTGATCTATAATACTAGTAAGAGGATAGATATGAAGAATATAAAAATGTGTGAGAAAAATAATAACACAGGAAAAGGATCATGGACATGAGAGGTGTAATGTCCCGAATCCGGGTGCCACTCAACAGGTGCCCTGAACCCGGTTGGTCCCATGACCTCAAGTGCATTTCCCCAAATTCCAGAGGCTGCCGACTACCAGCGAGGGCCCAGGTCTGATGGTGGGGAAACTATTCTCTCATTTGTCAAAGTGTAGCATAGCGGAATACTAAATAAAACATAGAACAAAAAACGGAATCAATAAACCATACACATTTAAAATAAACAACATCAGTGAAAGATAACCCACATTTATATATATAATGATTCATCATGTCTTAAGTTATAAGAAAATAGCCAGAACATTTTACACAACAATACAATACAATACAATACAGATTAAAGTGTATAGAAAAGAAAAAAAACAAAGTAGACAGAACTCAGCAACATCGCAAGCCTAATGTTGGTCTCATTCTCTCCTACTCTTCTACAAAATTCATGTATTTGTATTGGGACCCTTTCCCTTATCCACTCCTATAGCCACATAGTCTGTTTGAGCCGAAGACATGACTCAAACAGGGTGTGAGAAATAAATCCCAGTAAGCACCCACCAAAGGCTCGTGCCCAACTGTGTAAAAATATGCAACAATAGTGTGCAGTAATAAAATGAAATAAATTAAGTAGTACTCAATAGTTACTAACTTAACTATTCATATTGAAATTTTATTAGTCATTAGACCATTTCATTTAATAACATTCTATGATCAACAGAACCAATCCCTCAGGCCAACCAGAATCTTAACCTCAGGCTAATATATTAAAACCACACCCCCTGGCTTTCCCTCAGGATATATAGTACCTTGCCCTCAAGCATTTCCCTCAGGAGAAATAGAATCTTTCCCTCAGTTCAAACTGAAATGAAACCCTCAGGTAATCAGAATCTTTCCCTCAGGCATTTCCCTCAAGCTAATAGAATTACACCCTCATGCTAATCAACAATTCCCTTAGGCTAATAAAGTAACCACACCCCCAGGCTATAATGTAATCGGGCCATACCCAATATTTAAACATGAAATTATTTACAAATCATCTCAAGGTAAAAGTAATGCATAAAGTAAACATGGAATACCCTCGTGTACTGTGGCCAACTGGATAAACAGAGGAACACACCCCAGGGGTGGTCCTGGATCTAAGCAGTGATCCCAAATAATAGTTTATTATCACATTTAATTACCTTAATAGTTCTAGGTATTCAAAACAGCCGCAACCTCAGCCTCATGATACCCCAACATGGGTTCATAGCGTAATGATACACAAAAAAGAACAACAGTTTGAATTTAAACACCAAGCCTCCTACCTTAAAATCCCATGTATGGTATAAATGAACGTCCCTTTCAAAAACACCCAAAGACGACGTAGATCTGGGATAGAATAGAACACTTTCAAATATAAATAACTTTACCAAGGGAAATAATTAGTATGAACGGCTTAAGAAGAAGGAGAGGCTGTAGAGACCCGAAGCTTATCGTACATGGACATTACATTACTTTTGCGGAATACTTAGTACATAACAAAAACACACACTAAAGGATCGTAATAGTTTAGTGTCTTTGGAAACTCGGAACGTAATCTTCTAATCGTGGTGAAAGTTCTTCAATATCTCCCATAAAGGTCATCCCTTTTTTCTACCTAAAACCTTTCTTTATATCCTGGGGAAAAGAAAACATAAAAGGGTGAGCTCAAATGCTCAGCAAGGGCAAATAAAGGAAATAAAAATCATATCATATCTTTTTGAAAATCAAAACCTGCAAAAGAGATCATAATATCTTAACATGGAATAAATCATAGAAGTGAAAATGAGATCCCCATAATCATAACATAAAACTTCAAACTTTGTGGCATGCACACATAATCATGGAAAATCATTTCTTGTTAGTCATGACTCATTGCCAAGACTATCTTAGTGGACAAAGTCCCTTTCTGAACCGAGTTCACTCCTCGTTTCAGTCCTCTATCACTGAACCGAAATA
Organism: Viscum album; assembly: GCA_963277665.1. Lineage (NCBI taxonomy): Eukaryota > Viridiplantae > Streptophyta > Magnoliopsida > Santalales > Viscaceae > Viscum > Viscum album. Next base: position 734,996,089 of record OY728135.1, on the reverse strand, counting down.
ACCTTCCGTTCCAGCCATGTCTATCTCATGAGATATAAAATCATTACCCAATGCATTGGAGGGAGATATAGGTCCCACCCATCTTATAATGAATCCTTTCTTATGTGTGCCACATAATCATAAAACATACATCATCACATAATACATGTAACAAAAATGGGATTCTTGAAACATCATGACATCATAAATCAATTCATATAAGATAAAGGAATTCATAAACATAATTCCATCACAACATAGTCAAATCAATGTAAAAATATGGATAGAAACAGAACCCTTTATTATCTTAGATGGAAAATAATTTTGATAAAACACTTGAATTGAATTCCTGAGGAAAATATCCTTTCTTCTTCAAAAACATTTTTCCTTTCATAACATGTCATACAACTTTAAAATAAAAGAAGTTGATTAAAAATAAACTTGAAAACATGTAAAGGAATATTCTTTGAAGTAATGTTTTAAAAATCCATTCATGCCGTATAAGTTAAAAAAAACATTCTTCGTACTTTTGTCGGAAAAGTCAAAAAAGTACCTCGTACGGAAAAACGACAAAAGATTCCTTTCATATTCTTTACTAAAAACTCATCTAAGGGTAAAATTGGATTTAAACTATTGAAAGTGGATGGAAACAATATTACATATTGAGGGAACATGGATGTGGATGATAAAATACACCCCAGTAAATACTTACGAATAAACAATCTCGGATAAAAATGAGATTGTGATATTTCCCTTACCTTAGGTCCGACTTGCTTTGTAAGTGTCCGAACCTCCTGTATAATGATTTAAATCATGTTATTGACTTATTACAGAATCATATTCATTGTTATGATATCATATATGGTTCACTTATGACATTATATTACCCGTTCTTTTGTAAATTCCATGTTAAAGAAGCGTTTTGGGTAAAATCGTTTCATTTATCGTAGGTGTTTTGACTTGTTGTTCTTGACATCATTATTACTTATATCATGATTTACTTACTTCCAGAATATAAAATATGATTTATATATCATATATATTCAGTATATATATATATAATAGGTAGATAAATAATATGAAAAACACCGTTCATGGAGACGGTAGTCCGTACGTACGCATGAACGCTGTTTTCCTTTCCTTATTGTCTTGAAATGGAAGTAAGTAGATGACATACATATGTATATATATACATAAATCCAGTAGCTTTATAATGTCATATATTTCATTATTATTTCTTATATATACATTATAATCATTCTTAAATGGTTAACATGGAGAATGAATCTCATCGCGTCGTGGAGACGGTATTCCGTACGTACGCACGAGCGATGATATCATTTCTATAAATATTGAATTTAAGTGGATTATACAATATATTAGAATCAATATGATGTTTTAATAACTATGTATAGTTATTCTTTACACCATTATACCCATCCATGTAAGGTGGTGGTGGAAAATAGATTACACCACGGCGTGGAGACGGTATTCCGTACGTACGCACGCACGGTGATTTCATTTTTCCGTAGGATGGATAGAAGGTGAATTAGGGTTGTTTCATACTTATAATAACATATCAGTATATGAGTGATACTGATGTTATTACTTCATAATGAAACAACCTAAGAAGAAGAAGTGGAAGAAGAAATAAAGATGAAAGAATTGGTAACGGTAATTACCTCTTCTTTGAAGTGCCTCTTTGAGACCTCCTCTTAGGGCACTAGAATTGGTCTTTGAGGAAGACCAAAACCTCTAGGATGTTGCTAGGGAAGTGGAGAAGAGATTTTGGCAGGGGTTGGCCGAGCTTGAGTGCTCAAATTGGTGTGAGGAGGAGGGGGAGGAGGTGTCCTTTTATAGGGGAGGAGAGGGGCACCTTAGGAATATCTTAAAATATTATTTTATATTAAAGTCAAAATCGGTTTATAATGGTTCCAAAGGGTCTTATTTCGAAGCTAAAGTGGGGATGGGTCGAAATCCTATCAACCAATAGAATTTAGACAAGTTTAGGATATTATTTTAACCTTATCAATTAGATTTAACTCTAAGTTAAATAATTTAACTTTTACCATGTCTTTTTGTTTTCTTTCACTATATGGTTAATAAACTTACTATAACATGCCAAACGAACCCCAAATTGTTTATTATTAATATATATATCCTTATCTAAGTCATTTGGCCGAACCTTAGATTTTTAGGAATACAATAACAATTAATAATATAATATTTGATTTAAAAACTATTTTGTGTCAATTTTGACACTATTTGATATATGATTTTTGTGAAAGTCATAACAGAATTATATGTTCGAACCAAGTTTATTAAATCAATACTAATATATCATAGTAACCTTGAAAATTAGTGGAATTCATAAAAAGTCTCAAATTACATTTATTTTGGTATTTATATTATCAATTTTGTCAATATTTCATTAATAAGATAATTACTGCATCATCTTTGTGTCAAAAATAAAGTAAATTATTTGATGTCTAAAAATTACAAATAAAATACCATCATGTAGGAAATCTTTTTAGCTTTCTAATGAATATTTAAAATCGAATTTATCTTATGTATAACCCTATATTAAAAATGATTTACTTATTAAACGTTGATTTTAACTATTTTAACCCTTCTTTAAATAAATTAATAATAAATGTCCTAATCTAATCCAAGTGGGCCTAAATGGTCATAGTTTATTCCTAAGTTTGTTTTTGGTCGAATTACACTTGTCCAATAGAATTAGGACATGTGTTAGGGTAATATTAATATCATATTTACCCTTAGTTACCCTATTTACTATTAACCGTGGTAAAAAAAATAAAAAGTTACAATTCACCAAAAAATTATTTTCATCTCATTGAACCACATTTTAGTCCTTGATATTAACCGTGTCTCTCGGATTTTCGAAATTCCATTCACAGAAGCGGTAAAATTAAGTTTTATGCAAAATTCAGTTTTTAACCTACCACTTAGTAGTTTCACTATTCATCAAAAATTGATGTTTTTCAGAACAATGCCAAAATTTCATCCCAAGCTATATTTCATATTCCGAATTCAAAAATGAAGTCTATTTTACCAAATTCATAACATAAAAGTTTCATTAATTAATTTTATAATTAAATCCCGCCGTTAAAACAAATAGCGTGTTTTTAAGAAACAATATCTATCAAAAGATTGACACTTGTTTATGTCTAGTTTAAATGTGAAATTACATCCAAGGACCAACATTGTATTAAATTGTTAAAATATATTCTAAATATACTTTAAAACCACTCAAATTAATGATTTATCACTATTAATTATTTCGATTAAAAAAGTAGTTTTTAATTATAATTTAGTAATTTCCATTATTCATCAGAATATGAAAGTTATCCGAAAAGTACCAAAATTTCACCTTAGGCTAAATTCGATACTCTGAATCCAAAAATGAAGTCCATTTTGAGAGTTAAAATTTCTAAAATTTAAAAAGTGGTTATTACTATTCATAACGGCTAGTTTTAATAATATTTTAATAGCATATCATTGTTTCGTGAAACTCAGGATTACGTACCACACACGCTATCGAGGAAGGTTGCGATTGCGTGTAATGCAAGGCAAGTCAAGGATGCGTGTTGTGCAAGCTCCTTTTGGTGTAGCGTATAACACAAGACATTAGTAAAATAAAAAAAAATATTTTTCATAAAATCTCGGGCTGTTACATTCTACCCCCCTTAAAATGAATTTCACCCTCGAAATTCGCCGGGGTTATAAATGGTTTACTATTCGAAAGTTTCTTTAATAGAAACCCACATCGTAAAAGGGAATACCAAAACTTGGCTTTAAAAACTAAAGTATGAAATGTAACGATTACCCAAATAAACTAATCACTGGGTTTCCACATAGGTGAAAATATGGATATGGAAGAGAAATCTAACCATCATGTTCTGATAGAGAGTGGTAGAGAACATGGCTATGGAAAAGACAGTAATCACAAATCCATAGATTTGTGATGATATAAGGTACCATCTGATTCATCAGGTATAAGATCACTAGGACAACATTTTTGGTTTTCAATATCATTTCCCTAAAGTTGAAAATTTGCTTAGAATAAATACTTACTTTATTTTGGTACAATCTCACTTTTGTTCGTGCCTTGAACAATTTCTACTTCATCTATTAAATAAATGAAGTTGAATTTGTTATTTGTGAAGTGTTAGAAGATCATGTGATAGAATGACTGTTCATTCCATCTGTCTCAAACAAAAGGTTAGCAAAAGTTATTAAATATACATAAGTCATTCTATAGTGAGAATAATCATATATGGTTCCTAAAATGGACTTATACTTCATATATCATGTTGCTTAATATAATAAAACTAGTTTCTACTAAACAGGGACTTCCTGTAGGCCAGTGGTAGGCAATAAAGGCCAGTCGCACTTCGGTTGTGGGTTCGATTCCTACAGCCTTGTCCGAAGCGATGGGCTGTCGCCCGTCCTGCAGGTTGTCCTTTTTTCTAAAACTACGTTACTATAACATCCCATCTTCTATCCTTAAACAATACTAACTTATGTCCAACATAATCCAGTCTAATCTTTAGGCTTATACATAATACTGCAGTCCACTCTCATAATATAGTGACATCGATTACCAGAGATTTAATACTGTCGTTGATCCCCACATATCATAAGATATGTCTTGTTGGTCACATTCCAAACATTCAAAGTCCTTAATCGTGTATTCTCTTGAATACCTTAGTGAAAACATGAGTGCAGTTAAAAGTTAACACTTTCCACATACCAAAATCCTCAAAATTCTATATACTCAAACCATGATATCACTTAGTCCTTATATCAATCATGAGCTCATGAATACTATCAAACATTTAATTTTCTCCTTATCCCTTCATTATGTGCATATCATCTACATTCCAAAAATATCTGAATAACCTTTCATGGATACTGGTAACATTAATCATACACTTTCAAAACACAAGGAAAGACAACAGTGTAACAATCCATAGATGTCTCTTTATTCCAAAATTACACATGATAAACATGTAATCATTCCACTACATTCTCAAACCATTGACCGAGCTTCAAAAATTCTTTCATCTCACATATCATTTGTAGTCTCTTCATCATCATCCACATAAATACTACCCATATGACCATACTGATTCTCTTCATGAGTCTTTCCCTTAGGGCATTTGTTTGCATAATGCCCATACATTCCACATTTAAAACACTTAACCATTTTTGATGTCGTAGCAATACCATTATCCTCATCCATGGTGTTAACTGACCTTTTTCCTTTGCACTTACTTGCTTTGTGTCCTTCTCTTCCACACCCAAAGCATCTTCCAGTTCCCTTGAAACATTCTCCTTGATGCCTCTTCCCACATGATTTACATAGGGGAAATTGAACTTTCTTTCCTCTATGATCATCATGGAACTCCATCTTTCTCTTATAGGTCGAGTCAGGAAACTTACCAAATTTTACTTTATTGATCATGTTGTGAGATTGCTGATTCGGCATAATAATGATGTTTGGACATCCAAATCCCATTTCGTTTGGTTGCTCATGAAGAATATCATTCCATTGTCCATCATATCCTCCATTATTGTGAATCATCTTATTTCTAGCCATTTTCTAAAACCCAAACAGAATAGTGTTAGATGAAAAAATCATAATAAAGGGGGAGTAACTTAAATATCTATCATCTTTGGTTTAATCTAATATCGTTACCATAGTTCTAGAACTATATCCTATACGTATACTTATCCTTAGGGGCATCCCTAGACATACCTTAGAAATATCTCTAGGTATCTCACTAACGTTTTCGCATCCTAGTTTCCAAAGGTTGACTAAACCTTTCCTCCGATAACAACTGTAGAGACCCGAAGCTTATCGTACATGGACATTACATTACTTTTGCGGAATACTTAGTACATAACAAAAACACACACTAAAGGATCGTAATAGTTTAGTGTCTTTGGAAACTCGGAACGTAATCTTCTAATCGTGGTGAAAGTTCTTCAATATCTCTCATAAAGGTCATCCCTTTTTTCTACCTAAAAGCTTTCTTTATATCCTGGGGAAAAGAAAACATAATAGGGTGAGCTCAAATGCTCAGCAAGGGCAAATAAAGGAAATAAAAATCATATCATATCTTTTTGAAAATCAAAACCTGCAAAAGAGATCATAATATCTTAACATGGAATAAATCATAGAAGTGAAAATGAGATCCCCATAATCATAACATAAAACTTCAAACTTTGTGGCATGCACACATAATCATGGAAAATCATTTCTTGTTAGTCATGACTCATTGCCAAGACTATCTTAGTGGACAAAGTCCCTTTCTGAACCGAGTTCACTCCTCGTTTCAGTCCTGTATCACTGAACCGAAATAACCTTCCGTTCCAGCCATGTCTATCTCATGAGATATAAAATCATTACCCAATGCATTGGAGGGAGATATAGGTCCCACCCATCTTATAATGAATCCTTTCTTATGTGTGCCACATAATCATAAAACATACATCATCGCATAATACATGTAACAAAAATGGGATTCTTGAAACATCATGACATCATAAATCAATTCATATAAGATAAAGGAATTCATAAACATAATTCCATCACAACATAGTCAAATCAATGTAAAAATATGGATAGAAACAGAACCCTTTATTATCTTAGATGGAAAATAATTTTGATAAAACACTTGAATTGAATTCCTGAGGAAAATATCCTTTCTTCTTCAAAAACATTTTTCCTTTCATAACATGTCATACAACTTTAAAATAAAAGAAGTTGATTAAAAATAAACTTGAAAACTTGTAAAGGAAGCTTCTTTGAAGTAATGTTTTAAAAATCCATTCATGCCGTATAAGTTAAAAAAAACATTCTTCGTACTTTTGTCGGAAAAGTCAAAAAGTACCTCGTACGGAAAAACGACAAAAGATTCCTTTCATATTCTTTACTAAAAACTCATCTAAGGGTAAAATTGGATTTAAACTATTGCAAGTGGATGGAAACAATATTACATATTGAGGGAACATGGATGTGGATGATAAAATACACCCCAGTAAATACTTACGAATAAACAATCTCGGATAAAAATGAGATTGTGATATTTCCCTTACCTTAGGTCCGACTTGCTTTGTAAGTGTCCGAACCTCCTGTATAATGATTTAAATCATGTTATTGACTTATTACAGAATCATATTCATTGTTATGATATCATATATGGTTCACTTATGACATTATATTACCCGTTCTTTTGTAAATTCCATGTTAAAGAAGCGTTTTGGGTAAAATCGTTTCATTTATCGTAGGTGTTTTGACTTGTTGTTCTTGACATCATTATTACTTATATCATGATTTACTTACTTCCAGAATATAAAATATGATTTATATATCATATATATTCAGTATATATATATATAATAGGTAGATAAATAAAATGAAAAACACCGTTCATGGAGACGGTAGTCCGTACGTACGCATGAACGCTGTTTTCCTTTCCTTATTGTCTTGAAATGGAAGTAAGTAGATGACATACATATGTATATATATACATAAATCCAGTAGCTTTATAATGTCATATATTTCATTATTATTTCTTATATATACATTATAATCATTCTTAAATGGTTAACATGGAGAATGAATCTCATCGCGTCGTGGAGACAGTATTCCGTACGTACGCACGAGCGATGATATCATTTCTATAAATATTGAATTGAAGTGGATTATACAATATATAAGAATCAATATGATGTTGTAATAACTATGTATATTTATTCTTTACACCATTATACCCATCCATGTAAGGTGGTGGTGGAAAATAGATTACACCACGGCGTGGAGACGGTATTCCGTACGTACGCACGCGCGGTGATTTCATTTTTCCGTAGGATGGATAGAAGGTGAATTAGGGTTGCTTCATACTTATAATAACATATCAGTATATGAGTGATACTGATGTTATTACTTCATAATGAAACAACCTAAGAAGAAGAAGTGGAAGAAGAAATAAAGATGAAAGAATTGGTAACGGTAATTACCTCTTCTTTGAAGTGCCTCTTTGAGACCTCCTCTTAGGGCACTAGAATTGGTCTTTGAGGAAGACCAGAACCTCTAGGATGTTGCTAGGGAAGTGGAGAAGAGATTTTGGCAGGGGTTGTCCGAGCTTGAGTGCTCAAATTGGTGTGAGGAGGAGGGGGAGGAGGTGTCCTTTTATAGGGGAGGAGAGGGGCACCTTAGGAATATCTTAAAATATTATTTTATATTAAAGTCAAAATCGGTTTATAATGGTTCCAAAGGGTCTTATTTCGAAGCTAAAGTGGGGATGGGTCGAAATCCTATCAACCAATAGAATTTAGACAAGTTTAGGATATTATTTTAACCTTATCAATTAGATTTAACTCTAAGTTAAATAATTTAACTTTTACCATGTCTTTTTGTTTTCTTTCAATATATGGTTAATAAACTTACTATAACATGCCAAACGAACCCCAAATTGTTTATTATTAATATATATATCATTATCTAAGTCATGTGGCAGAACCTTAGATTTTTAGGAATACATTAACAATTAATAATATAATATTTGATTTAAAAACTATTTTGTGTCAATTTTGACACTATTTGATATATGATTTTTGTGAAAGTCATAACAGAATTATATGTTCGAACCAAGTTTATTAAATCAATACTAATATATCATAGTAACCTTGAAAATTAGTGGAATTCATAAAAAGTCTCAAATTACATTTATTTTGGTATTTATATTATCAATTTTGTCAATATTTCATTAATAAGATAATTACTGCATCATATTTGTGTCATAAATAAATTAAATTATTTGATGTCTAAAAATTACAAATAAAATACCATCATGTATGAAATCTTTTTAGCTTTCTAATGAATATTTACAATCGAATTTATCTTATGTATAACCCTATATTAAAAATGATTTACTTATTAAACTTTGATTTTAACTATTTTAACCCTTCTTTAAATAAATTAATAATAAATGTCCTAATCTAATCCAAGTGGGCCTAAATGGTCATAGTTTATTCCTAAGTTTGTTTTTGGTCGAATTACACTTGTCCAATAGAATTAGGACATGTGTTAGGGTAATATTAATATCATATTTACCCTTAGTTACCCTATTTACTATTAACCGTGATAAAAAAAATAAAAAGTTACTATTCACCAAAAAATTATTTTCATCTCATTGAACCACATTTTAGTCCTTGATATTAACCGTGTCTCTCGGATTTTCGAAATTCCATTCACAGAAGCGGTAAAATTAAGTTTTATGCAATATTCAGTTTTTAACCTACCACTTAGTAGTTTCACTATTCATCAAAAATTGATGTTTTTCAGAACAATGCCAAAATTTCATCCCAAGCTATATTTCATATTCTGAATTCAAAAATGAAGTCTATTTTACCAAATTCATAACATAAAAGTTGCATTAATTAATTTTATAATTAAATCCCGCCGTTAAAACAAATAGTGTGTTTTTAAGAAACAATATCTATCAAAAGATTGACACTTGTTTATGTCTAGTTTAAATGTGAAATTACATCCAAGGACCAACATTGTATTAAATTGTTAAAATATATTCTAAATATACTTTAAAACCACTCAAATTAATGATTTATCACTATTAATTATTTCGATTAAAAAATTTGTTTTTAATTATAATTTAGTAATTTCCACTATTCATCAGAATATGAAAGTTATCCGAAAAGTACCAAAATTTCACCTTCGGCTAAATTCGATACTCCGAATCCAAAAATGAAGTCCATTTTGAGAGTTAAAATTTCTAAAATTTAAAAAGTGGTTATTACTATTCATAACGGCTAGTTTTAATAATATTTTAATAGCATATCATTGTTTCGTGAAACTCAGGATTACGTACCACACACGCTATCGAGGAAGGTTGCGATTGCGTGTAATGCAAGGCAAGTCACGGATGCGTGTTGTGCAAGCTCGTTTTGGTGTAGCGTATAACACAAGACATTAGTAAAATAAAAAAAAATATTTTTCATAAAATCTCGGGCTGTTACAGAGGCTTACCTGTACGATTCTAACGAGATCAAAAGGGGCGGAAACAGATTCCCGGCGTGTGATCTGGAGCTCCTCAAAGGTTCTTCCCTCTCTCCTGACTCCTCCTCCGGTTTTAACCCTTTGTTGTGAACAGGGGAGGATACTTCATGATTTAAGAAAAAAAATAGACTACACGGCATGTACTTTCTAGTTTTAATTGTTCCTATGGTGGCATATCGCCAACGTTGTACTGTTCATCTATCTACATGAGTACACTGTGTGTTTTTCCTTATTACATGTCATGTATTGTCGCTCAGCTGGCGGCTGCCACCACTTCCTTAATATTAACCTTTCGACTGACTACACGATGTGTAAATACCCAATACACGGAGTTTAGTTGGTTTTTACACATTTCGTCGCCGACGGGGCTACCCGCCCTGTGTACTCATCCCACACGGCCAAAATAATTGGTGTGTGGAGAAGTACACAACATCTAGTCACAAAATTTGGGATTTTTTTCCACTTTCCTTATTTTCCCAAAAACACTTAAAGAAAACTGAAAAGAAAAAACCCATACCTCAAAAATAAGAACCGAGTTCTTACAAATGTCCCCCCTTAAATCAATTCTCCCCTGAATTGTCCTTCCAAGGATGGTGAAGATAAAGCTCAGAATAGCTCTGGCCACTGGGCACGTAGATTGGTTTCCCATTCCCAGGTTTCATCCTGCACTCGGCCATGCTGCCATAGCACCCATACGAGAGGAACTGACTGGCCTCAGAGAACCTCTGTGCTCCTATCAACGATATGAATCGTATTCTCGTCAAAGTATGCATCGATCTGAAGCCCAACCTCCTCGGGCTGAAAGACATGAGACGTGTCTGAATGATAGAGGAGCAACTGTGATACATGGAAGAAGTTGTACAGGGCCCGGTACCTCTGTGGTAACTGCAACCGATTGGCAACCAGCCCGAATCTCTCTAGAATCTCAAATGGCCCCACATACCTCAGTGAATGTTCACCCTGTCTCTTGATCCGACTGTGTCCCAAACTCAGCGAAACACGTTAGAGAACCTGATCCCCAACCACAAACTCCAAGGTTCATCTGCGGAGAGAAGCATAATATTTTTGAAAAGAATGTGTGGTAGCCATATGCTTCTGAATCAACAGGACCTGCTCAGAAGTCTCCTACACCAGCTGTGGTCCCTGTAAAGTGGCCTCACCTGCCTCCAACCATCACAAAGGTGATTGTAATGGCCTACCATATAAAGGTTCATAAGGTTCCATCTCAATAGTTTCCTGAAAACTATTATTATAGGCAAAATCGACCAGGGGTATGTGCTTCTCCCAAGAACCCCCAAAGTCTAGGATGCATGCACGCAGCATGTACTCAAGCACATATATCATACGATCTGACTGGCCATTAGTATGAGAGTGGTAAGCTGTGCTTAGAAGCACCTGTGTACCCAGGGCCCTCTGAAAACCCTTCCAGAAACAAGAAGTAAAATGGACATCCCTATCTGAAATGATAGAATGAGGAACCCCACGAAGACGTATGACCTCTCATATATACAACTTTCTGATCTCGTCAAAAATGAAGGTCTCCTTGATATGTAAAAATTGATCTACCTTTGTTAGTCTGTCCACAACAACCCTCACGACATTATTGCCTCGAGATGACCTCAGCAACGTGGTCATGAAACCCATCACAGAATCATCCCATTTCGACTCCGGGATGGGTAACTGATGTAACAGTCCGGATGGCCTCTGATGCTCCGTCTTCACCTGCTGACAGGTGTAACATATTGTAACAAAACCAGATAATTTTCTCTCCATCCCCTGCCACCAGTACTTACGTCTCAAGTCACGGTACATCTTACATACTCCGGGATGAACTGCCCAAGGTGATTCATGAAACTCTCGCATCACCTCCTTGCGTATATCCCCCGGAACCCATACTCATCCATGGAAACATAGTACCTCATCATCGCCTATATTCCATCCAGGAGGAGGGTACTCACCTGCCACTGACCCCCATATAACAAGGCCTTCTGAATCAGATAGATGTCTCATCCTCACTCTATCCAGGAGGGTAGAGGTCACAGCTAAAGATGAAAGATATGTCTACCCCTGACTTTCATGCACCTCTATACGCATCTCTGAGAACAAAGCCATGAGCTGCCACTCACCACTGGCCTCCTGCACTGCCGGTATCTAAGTCCCCCTACTTAGTGCATCGGCTACTGCATTACCTTTACCAGGTGTATAGGAAAGCTCAAAATCGAAGGAATGAAGGTATTTAACCCACCATCACCATCTCAAATTCAAGTCACACATAGTAAATATATACTTAAGACATTTCTGGTCAGTGGAAACCACAAAATGCTCTCCCAAGAGATAATGTCTCCAACAGTGCACTGCATGAGTAATTGCAGCCAACTCGAGATCATGCGTCGGGTAATTCCTCTCATGTGGCCTCAAATGACGAGAACCGTACGCAACAACTTGATCACCCTGCATCAACATAGCTCCCAACCCAATACCTGATACATCACAGTAAACTGTATAGCTCCTTCCCTACTCTAGGAGTATCAGGATTGGTGCTGATGTCAACCTTTTTTTCAGGTCCTGAAAGGCTGTCTCACATGATTTTGTCCAAACGAACTTCACACCCTTCTTAGTCAAACCCATAAATGGTTCTTCTAAGAAGGACATGTCCTGGATTAAGAATCTGTAGTAACCATCCAGCCCTAAGAAACTTTGTATCTCAAACATGTTCTTTAGTTGCTCCTATGAAACTACTACTCTCACCTTCTCTAGGTCCACGGAAACTCCTTCCTTTGAGATGATATGACCCAGGAAGTGTATATTGTCCATCCAGAAGTGTCACTTTGAGAGCATAGCATATAGCTGATGATCTCTCGGTGTACTCAAGACGATCTCAAGATGTGTGGCATGGTCGTGTCGAGTGTGGGAGTACACCAATATATCATCCACAAATACTACCACAAAAGAATACAGATATGGATAGAACACATGATTCATCATAGCCATAAAAACCGATGGCACATTCGTGAGTCCGAATGGAATAACCAAGTACTCGTACAGATCATATCTGCTCTGAAAGCTTGTAAGTTATATGTCTGATGGGCACACACATAGCTGATGATATCTTGATCTGAAGTCAATCTTCGAGAACACTCGTGCACATCGAAGTTTATCAAAAAGATCATCAATCCTCAGCAAGGGATATAGGTTCTTAACTATCAACTGGTTCAGCTTATGATAATCCACATAAAGTCTGAGGGTACTATCTGCCTTCTTTGCAAATAGTACCGGCGAACCCTATGAAAAAGTATTGGGTCGGATAAAACCTTTAGACTATAACTCCTCTAACTATCTCTTGAGCTCCTGTAACTCTGGTGTGGACATCTTATAAGGAGGAATGGACACCGACGCTACTCCTGGAAGAAGCTTAATATATAAATCCACCTCATGCTCCAAAAGTAGACCCGAAATGTTGTCCGGGAAGACATCCCTGAAATGATCCACCACTGGAGGGAAATCCCGCTGACAAGTACCTTCATCATTCAGATACAAACTCGCAATCTGGCATGTGACTCCACCTCGCCCACGATACTCTGGTCCATCTTGACTCGCCTAAATATCCCATTCACCTTTGTATAGAAACCCTCCACCCTCTGGTGACGTGAAACACACCATGCGATGATATCAATCTAAAAATGATCGAAAGGGAACCAGCCAGTCCATCACAAGGATGACATCATATCTCATCATCTCTAAGACATTGAGGTTCCATAAAAAGTTACATCCACCATCCTCAAGGGGGAACTCCTTGAACTGATGCACACTAGCCGTTCTAATTCCCAACATAGTGTCTAGTGTTATAATAGTGGAAGAAAAAGAAACACAGAGCCCAAGGCTCTCCACAACGGGTGCTAATATGAAACTATGTGTAGCACCCATATTGAAAAGTACTGAAGATAAGACAGAAGCTACTAGAATAGTGCCTTTGACTATAGAAGTTCTGGGATCTTGCTTCTGCTGGGTCTGTTGCACTGCATATGCCTACCCAGTGTTGTGGCCCTGTGACACAACCTGGCTACCCTGAGTTTTCCCACCCTATTGCCTCTGAGATACTGGTGTCTAGCTACGACGATCATGACCACCATCCTTGCCTACACGCCCTGACGTATTCCAGTTCCCCAACTGGTAATAAGCTACTGGTCCAACTCCCGCGCGCGGAGTCTGCACAGAACCCCTCTCACTATCCACTAGTACAACCACCCAGCAAAAGTGATGTAGATGATCCATCTTGCCGCAAGCTCGTCACTCCATTGGGTCACGTGGACACTGCAGTCTCTTGTGCCCCTCTTTACCACACTGGTACCACCTAACCAGGCCACCTGAACTAACTACATGGATAGTACTACCACCGTGAGAGAAACACATCTGTTTCTTCCTCTTCCCTGTGGAAATAGTACCAAAAACTGGTGTCGAACCGCCCTGGCCCACACCTCTAGCTTCCCGAAGGTTCCTCTCTATAATCAATGCCTCGTTCAAAATAAAATATACTGAAGGCAACATGAAAACATTTACCAGTGGTCTAATGTCATATTGATAACCATCCTCAAAGCATCTGGTCCTCAACGTCTCATCACTCACCAAAACGGGTGCAAAACGCTGAAGCTCGGTGAAACGAGCAGAATAATCCATCACCGACATACCGCCCTGCTGCATATTCATGAACTCTCGAGCTCTATCTACCCTCAGCGTCTTTGGGAAGAAGAATTCATATAAATCTATCTGAAAATATTCCCACACCATGTCTCTATGATGCTCTATCTGAGTGGTAACATCCCACCACCTCTTGACGAAATCACACAACATGTAAGTCATGAGCTTGACCCTCCACCTTGGAGGCATCTCAAGATGATTGAAAATATTCTACATAGAATCCATCCAAGACTCTGTAACCTATGGTCTTCCATCCAATAAAAACATAGGCGGATGATGCTGCTGGAAGATACGATTCATCTCGGCCATAGATGTGGTAGTCGGCGGTGCTCCCTGAATGGTATGCATGAACCGCATAAATCTTTCATGGAACTGTGCCTCTATGCCTATGTCCAGTATAACGACTGGCACCACATCTGGATCTGCTAAAGGATCCATTGGTAGCCAATGGCCCACCATCTCTAGAGTATAATCATTTCTACTCTCTTGGTGAACAATTCGTGGTTGTCTCAGCGGCATGACTCTACAAGGTCAAGCGCACACCTTAGATCAATATTATCAAAGACTGAAAAATGAAGTGACCAAAAGGGAAACAAGAGGAAGAAGGCATTAAATATTTTCAAAACAAGACTACACGGTGTGGATACTGACTACACGACGTGTACGTGACTTCTGTTCCCTTGCCCGAGTCCTTCTACACAGCTAAGTCGCACGGCTCCTATTGAACCACACTACATGGCATGTATATAATCTACACGTCATGTATATAATCTACACGACATGTATGGTGTAAGTTTTCCAACTGACCGTGTCATTCGCGACATGGTTGACTACTCGGCTTAATACTACACGACATGTTACACCCGCACACGGCGTGTACACCACCTCATTTCCTAGCCACACAGCTATTTTCACATGGTCTGTCCTCGGACAAGGCTACACAGTGTATCCCTTAGGCACACGGAGTGTACTGGATGAGCTCTACTGACCCGTGTTATTAGTTACATGGCTGAATACACGGATCACACTACATGACATTTACATCCAGTACACTGTGTGTTTTCCCCAAGAATTTCCCTTCCACGTGTCCTTGCCCACACGGTCCTTGACATGGGAAGCGACTACACGTCGTGTACTCAAAAAGTTCTCTTTTCTTCCTGAACAGAAGAACAAACGACATGTGTTCGAGGAACTACACGGTGTGTATACTAGGTTGTTCCGATAGTACACCTCAGATACTACTCCAGAACCCATAAGACAAACTGAAACAACTCTTAAGTGCCTAATTCCGACCCGTGAGGGCCCATACTCCCCGCGAATGGAATTTTGGCATCTTATCAGAGATATAAATACAGTACACAGTCAATGATCCACCAAATTCCAATCAATGAAGGCTCATACTACCCAAAAACCAAATTTCGGTGTTCATTCTATCAACAGACTCACACGAAAAATACCCTATCACATAACAGGTATTTATCAAGAAACTATCACAACAACATTCTTTTCTATCACAACAACTATCACAACAACATGAAATTTTTAATGCGCCTACATGGCATGGAACTATACATGGCATGTGATTTCTAACATGTGCCTAAATGATGCATGATATGGCATACCCTCATTTCATCAGTTTGTAACTAAATAGAACCCATAGATAAGATATAAACATCACAATCACAAGTGTGTCACCCAATGGTGAAATCAAATCAGCTGTAAAATTTGCAAAATCAGAAGAATTGAAAAAAAATACGAGGTAGACTGGATTTTCCCTGTACATGGGTTAGCTACGCCCGCACACAGCTTATAAACAACTACCGTTCTCATGCTATCCCTGACTAAGGCTCTAAATAATAAGTCAAAGAAAAGAATCCCTTGATACCACTTTGTAATGTCCAGGATCCAGGTTCCACTCCACAAGTGCCCCAAACCCGGTTGGTCACATGACCACAAGCGCATTTCCCCAAATGTTAGAGGCAGTTGATTAGCAGCGAGGGCACAGATCTGATGGTGGGGAAACTATGCCCTCATTTGTCAAAGTGTAGAATAGTGGAATACTAAATAAAACATATAACAACAGTGGAAGTGATAAACCATACACATTTAAAATAAACAACCGCAGTGAAAGATAAGAAACATTTATATAGATAATGATGCAACATGTCTTATGTTCTAAGAAAAAAGATAGAACATGTTATACAACAATACAATACAATTTGATATAGAGTATAGAGTACAGAAAATCAAAACAAAATAATGTAGACAGAACACAACAGCATCAGAAGCCTAATATTGGTCCCATGCTCTCCTACTCCTCTACAACATTCCTGTACCTGTATAGGGATCCTTTCCCTTTTCCGCACCTGTAGCCACATAGTCTGTTTGGGCCGAAGACATGACCCAAACAGGGTGTGAGAAATAAATCCCAATTGTCACCCACCCAGGGCCCATGCCCAACTGTGTGATAATATGCAACAATATTGTGCATTAATAAAATGAAATAAATTAAGCAATACTCAATAGTAACTAACATAACCAGTCATATTTCCATTTTATTAGTCTATTAACCATTTCATTTAATAACATTCTGTGCTCAATAGAACCAAGCCCTCAGGCCAACCAAAAGCTTTCCCTCAGGCTAATATTATAAGACCACGCCCTCAGGCTTGCCCTTGGGCTATATAGTACCTTGACCTCAGGAATTTACCTCATTAAAAATAGAGTCTTTCCCTCAGGACAAACTTAAATGAACCCCTCAAGTAATCATAATATTTCCCTCAGGCATTGCCCTTAGGCTAATAGAATTATTCCCTAAGGCTAATCAACAATTCCCTCAGGCTAATAAAGTAACCATGCCCTCAGGCTATAAAGTAACCGGTCCATACCCTACATTTAATCATGAAATTATTTAAAAAACTTCTCAAGGAAAAAGTAATGTATAATGTAAACATGGAAAACCCTCGGGTACCCTGGCCAACCGGCTAAACAGAGGAACACACCCTAGGGGGGGTTTTGGATCAAAGCAGCAATCCCAAACAATAGTTTCTTATCACATTTAATTACCTTAACAGTTCTAGGTATTCAAAACAACCATGGCCTCAGCCTCATGATACCCCAACATGGGTTCGTAGCGCAACGATACAAAACAAAATGCAAAAAGTTAGAATTTAAACACCAATCCACCTACCTTAAACACCCCTATAGGGTATACGTGAACGTCGCTTCTATAATTTCCCAAAGATGACATAGATCTGGGATATAAGAAAACCCATTCAAACATAAATAACTTTTCCTCAAGAAATAATTGGTAAGAAAGAATTTAAGAGAAGGAGTGGCATACCCGTACGGTTCCAACGAGATCGACAGAGGCGGAAACAGATTCCAGGCGTGCGATCTGGAGCTCCTCGAAGTTTCGTCCCTCTATCCTGACTCCTACTTCGGTTCTAAGCCTTCCCTCTGAACAGGGGAGGCTACTTCCTAATTTAAGCTAAAAAGACAAACTACATGGTGTGTACTTTCAATTTTTAACTGTTCCTATGGTGGCTTCTCACAAGCGTGGCACTATTCATCTATTAACATGCGTATACAACGTGTTTTTCTGGATTACACGATGTGTAGTGTTGATCAGCTGGAGGCCGCCTCCACATCCTTACTTTTCACCTGCCAAATGACTACATGTCGTGTAAATACCCACTACACGACGTGTAGTCGGTTTTTACACCTTTCATCACCGACGGTGCTACACGCCCTATGTACTCATCCCGCATGGCCAAAATACACAGCGTGTGGAGAAGTACACGGTGTGTAGTCCCAAAATTTGGCATTTTCCCACTTTCCTTATTTTCTCAAAAACACTTAAGGAAAAGAGAAAAGAAGAAACCAATTCCTTTTAAATAGAAACCGAGTTCTCATAAGAGGAATCTTTAATAAAATACTTGAAATATGGTAATGCATAAACAATAAAACATCATGTCTTAGTGGTTAACTACCGCAGATAGTTATGACAAATTTTAGCATCACGTTCACACATAATTTCTATTTTAATAATGGGATTCATCACTTTACCCAATGCGTTGGAGTGATGTATTATTTCGGGTGCACCCGTTACATTCAAAAATTCATATTTGTGGTATATAATTCCAAGCACACCCATCACATCATAATATTTATATTATATTGCAATCCACATTAAAAATCTGTTAAAATTGAACATAGCATAATGCATGGAAAGAAATTGGTTTCAAATAATAAATCATACCTTCATAAACATTAAGTCCCTAAAATAAATAGTTAATGTCATTCGTGACATAGAACGATTAACCATGAGTGAAGAGTGAAACAATAATTAAGAATTAAAAAGGGTGAGTTTATTTGAAAGAACAGTTCTTTTGAAAAACATTATATTTTTCATGAAATCAATTAAATAAAATTTATATCACAAAAAGTTAATATAATTATTAAAAAATTATTTTTATGGTATAACCATACAAAAAATGGGGTGAAAGAGGGAGAACTCGAAGAATGAAAGTTGGGTTCATGAATTTCTCCTTACTTTGTATCCAAATGCTTATGTCACTTTAATGTCATATGTAATCACATTATATTAATTAATTAACAATTAAATAATTTTTTTTACATAAATATGGTTTATTATAGTTTCTTTAATTTATTTTTAGGGCCCTTGGATGAGTTATAGGGTTCAAATTCTTTGTTCGGGAATGTTTGTTTATATGGTTTCTTGAATGGTTCACTTGTATTCATAAATGGATGTTCGTGTAGAACATGGGTAAAAATCCCGAACTTATATTACTTATAATTAATGATATTTTAGGAACGTAAATGATATTATAATTAATTATGTTATATACTATGTGGATGAAGCAATAGTTAAAATTTAATGATGATCGTTTGTGTTAATTTGGGTGGTTTTTTCCTCCACAACGAACTTGTTTCTTTTAATAATTTAGTAATATGTACATAAGTTTGTTCCAGAACATTAAATAGGATATAATACACATAACATAATCCATTTCAACCATAAAACCGCTTTAATGAAAATATTGTAATTCGGAAAAGAAAATTGAAAACATGTCATTCTTGAAGGTGATAAATTAACACCACACGATCAACATTTTCCTTTCAAAAATAAAAAGAAGAGGAGATGGGGTTTGGATGATATAATATCCCATTAGTATCATAAAATTACATTATATTTATAATAATACAGTTACCATACCATGTGGGTGAATATTGGTGGGGAGATAAAATGAAAATTACTTGAAGTTGAAAGGAAATTAAAGGAAAATAGAGGGAGATGAATTACCTCTTGAATCATCCTCTTGAGATCCTCTGTAAAAAAGCAATGCATGGTCTTTTGATGATACCATAAGATATTAGACATGGGGAAGGGTCTAGAAAATATGTTCGGTCATAGTTTATACAAGGATTGTATCTCGATAGGTGTGAGGAAATGAGTTTTTGAAGTGTGGTATTTATAGTGTTGGGGAAAGGGAATTTATCAATATTAAATTCATTTGTTTATTTTTTTCTCCCCAACTCACAGAATCTTGAGTATTATATGACTAAATATAGTAATTGTATTATGTGAATCCGAACCAATTGGGATTACATGAGAATAACATCACACATGACTCTGTAATCAGTGTATTTCTTTTTTTTTTTTGTAAATTATGGTATTTCACTATTCATAAAAAATTCAATTATTTCAAAAAAATCTCAAAAATTCACAAAATCCATCTTTCAATGTGTAGAATCAAAAAAAGAAGTCCATTTTCAAAAAAAGTTTTCTAAATATGATTAATTTAATTTTAATTTAAAATTCTAATTTACTTGAAAAATATTGTTTTTATAATTAAAACTGATTTTAAAATGATTTCAAAAATTACATATGGTATTATCACTTATAAGATGCCTAATGATTATTTAATCATTCAAGGGTAAAGTTAATATTATTTTGGAAAATTTACTATTCATAAGGGTATTATTACTATTCATAAGGGTAGGTTACTATTCATAAGGGGGTTACTATTCACCAAAAGTTAAGTTTGTCTTATCGAACTCATAACATCATATTAATCACAACTGTGTATGTCAGATTTTCAAAATTCTTACCATAAAGTGGTAAAATCATGCTTAATGGTCACATAGTATGTCATTTTTCATCCTAATTGGATTATATAATAAGGCAAAATTATATGAAGGAAATTCCACTAATAAAATAGTGGGTCGTTTCCGGACATACCCACAATCCATCTTAATAAGGTTATTGAATCTCGAATAGTACCCTCTTATATGTCTTGAACACCCACTTTCCAAGTATAATAAGTTCTTAGAGGGACTCATCAAAAAACATTCTAACAAAAAAATTCAATCAATAAAAGATTTTGGTACCCATACATTCTTGGGTCCAGTAACATTTGTAATTAATTCATTAGAAACCAATATTTTCTTTATCAGTTTCTAATAAGCAGTTTATAATGTATTAGAAAAATAAAATCAATTTGGTCCAGAAAAAATAGAGGTTGTAAAATATTTTTCACTACTGGAAGTTGCAGTAGATTTTTCAAATTTTTTCACAAAACCAAATTTTCCATATTTTTATAAAAAATTGTTTTTAACAAATTTTTTTTCCAGGATGATAATAAATAGTAGTAGTACGTTTTCGATAAACTTGTTTTCCATGTATTTTAAAAAATTTCTCCTTAACTTCTGTAAATGTCTCTAAACCCTTTTTTTATTTCTCATTGGATAGTTTAAGTTCATTGTTTTCATGAAGCAGTGGAACATTATTTTCCTTTTCAATAGTAAGTTAAAATATAACATAAATAGTAATATTATGTTGCTTCTTGAGAGATTGATACTTTTAGTTTAGTTCATTGCATGTATCCTCAATAATTTTATAAGATTAAAACATTTCTTCATTTGTCATATTTTCGGAATCGTGTTCATCTTCAGAATAATAAGAATTATGTGTTGGAGATTCTAGAGTTACCTTAGATGTGTTTGTTATGACACACATATTGGCTTTTTATGCCTTTTCATCATGCGAAGATTCAGATACACTGGATCTATCCTAAGAGAAAATCCAAGTGGAATTCAGGTCATTCTCGTTCTTTTTTTCTTCATATTTTCATTGCAAAATTAACATAGGATTGTAATCTTTCACATGGCCCCTCCTCTTACAATCATAGTAGACTATTTCATTAGTATTTTAATTTCTCTTCCAGTCCTTTTTCCAATTTCCTTTGTTGTTGTACATCCCTTTAAAACTGTTTTTTCTAAAGGACGTAGTTTTAAAAAAACATCATAAATCTTCTGGCTAGCTAAGACATTTCCTCATCACTGTCACTTGTTGATTCATAATTGCTGGAAATTTCATCATTCACTTTCATTTTTTCATTTTTTTAAAGGAATAGGTTTATAAAACCACTAATTTCCTCTTTGGTTGATCATCATCCACTCTTTTGACCTTCAATTCTTCTTCACACATCATTAATTTACCTATCATCTCATTTACTAGTAGAGTGTTGATGTCACGATATTACCTTATTGACATTGAGGATCCTCTCCATATTTATGGTAAACCATTGAGAATTCACATTACATGTTACATGGATGTGATTGTTTTTTCTAGAGAGACAATCATTTTTACAATTACATTGGACTTTTGATACATGTCAGAAATAGGTTCATATACTTCATTATAATGTTATCATATTTAATAGTATATGTATTATTTCTCATTTCTTTTACATTATTGATTCCTTCATGTGAAACAAATAGTGTATCTAAAATTTTAAATATTGTTTTACATAACAAAATCCTATTAAATTTTTCGTCACATAAAGATAAATATAAGGAATTCATAAATTTATAATTATTATTATAGTATTCTATAGTGGCATCATCCCAAGGGTTCCAAACAGTATTATGAATTTTATATTCGTCTAAAATTGAAGCCCATATTTCAAAACACATACTTCCCAAATGCATTTTCATACTTTTTTTCGCTGAGCATAATTTTTCCCATTGTAATAGAGAGGTCTATTGGTAGAAACACCTTCTTGTCTAATATCTATATTAAAGAATGAATTATATTATAAAGTAACTAAAAAATTATTACTATAAAAAAATTAGTGATCATTAAAATCACAACTAAAATCACAATTTGAAAATGGTTTTGAATAATCCTTTAAAAACCCATTGATATAAAATGTTTGTCAGAGTAGGACATTCATGCAGGGTTCAATTGAGTTTTTTTTAAAAATTTTCTAAAAATTATTATTTAAAAAATACCCCAATTAAAAATCAAATACATGATAGTTAACCAAAGTAGAGGATTTATAAAATATTTGATCTTTTTAAGGATTTCTTAAGTATTGATTAGTTTTCAGTTAAAACAATACAGAAATAATTCAAGAAAATCAACTTCTAATAAATACACTATCTAAGATTTACTATCAGAGTGAAGTTAAATTTTCTGAAAATATTATAAAAACTGAAAACAAAATGTGAAAAAACAAAATGAAAATAAATAAGTGGCCATGTTTCAAGTTGAGACTATATCATATCCACTTGGTGAACACCTTCCACCAAGTAGTTTATATAAAATAAACTTGATCGACACCCTGGATTGATGTAACAATAGTGTAAAAACAATTCAGATCAACTAGACCACTTCCATAGTTTTCATTGGAGTTTAAAAACAAACATGCCACATAGGGACCTCTTCTAATGTTATCTCTGGGAATGAAAATTTGATAGATTGTAAAGATACCTAAGTAACATCCAGTTTGGATTTAGAGTTAGTGTGTGTTTACTAAAAAGAGGCCCATATTTATCGAAATGTGAATAAAGTGATCAAGAAGATAAAAATTATAATAAGAGTTTAGAATGATCTATGTGATATTCTATGAAACTTCTATACTACTTTATAATGGTATAAGTGAAACTGGTGTTGACTTCCAGAAATAAATAGCAAAACATATATTCACGTTTTCTTTTTTATTCTATTCCTAGTGAGGTAGAATATTTTTCAAAGTGTTCTTATCTTCTAGGTTTTTCCCACAGAGATTTGGGGTCTTTTGGATCATAGTATTGTCTTCGTGTATTCATAGTAGGTTGCTCTTGTGTTTTTCTTTTTGGGGCATGAACCATTTCTTCCAGGTTGCCTCTTTTTTTTCATACTAATTCAGATATTCCCTTTATATAGACATGCAACATGTTCTCTTGTAACTTGTACCTTATAATGGCCACTAACATCATTAAATGATGTCATCCAAAGATGGAAGAATTCATTTATATAATAAATAGTAATATTTTTCTTAAATATAACCTTTAGAGGTAATTTCAAATTTAAGAGGTAGATTCTCATTGACTCAATCTATCAATAGGTCAGACTATTGGTATCTCATGTTGTCAGTGACTCATGTTGTTAGTAGATCATTATACTGTTGAATCAAACTTTCATTGGTAACTAAGTTGTCTTTAGCTAATCTGTCTGTAGCATAGCTGTCAGTAGGTGATGTATCATTAAATCATCTCTTGGAATCTCATACATAGAGATGTTTTGAGTGTCAACCAGTCACTTTGTTGTTATATCATACATTATAAGGTTAGACATTGTTAGGCCAGACATTGGTAGGTTAGGCGGAGTTAGTTGTTCTAGCATCAGTAAGTCAATTTTACAGTGAGTCAAGCTGTTGGTGACTCATACTTAGTGAAAATTCTAAGTGGATCTATTGGTGAACCAGCTTATCAGTAGCTTATGTTTTCAGCAGTTCATGTATTCGTGACTTTTATATCAATAGGACAAGTATCGTTAGCTCATACTTATCAGTGTCTCAAACATAACCTAAATATGTAATGTTGTCTTGTGATGTAAAAAATAACACTAGAGGTTAAAATTATAATTTAACATGATTAAACACAATGTATCTTAGTAAATCATAACTAGAATAGCTATGCATGATTTGTGATCCTTGAAACAAGAGGAGGCCAACAAATAGTTACGTACTCTATGGTGGAAAAACATCCTATGTTTTTATAAGGTAAAGTGTGTGTAATTTCATAGGAAATATATCACTATCTAGATACCAAATATTGGATGTGGATGCAGATCACATGAATGTAGGGGTAATCACCCCAAAATCTGTTGGTTTATTATTGACTAAGACATAACCTTGATGTTCAAAGAGTTGGCATATTACTGCACACCTGATTAGACACCCATAGGGATATTATTCAGAATATTTACACACTCTTAATGAACCATGAGGACAAACGTTTCCTACCATTTCCATGGTCCTATGCCAATGGAATCTATTAGACCCAAATACAATCTTCGATGGATAACCTAGTGAGTTGAAGGTACCCACACCATAATATTTTTTGTTAAGTGTAATTCATGTTACTTTGATTACACCCCATATATTTTTTGTTGATTAAGGGATGTTCTCTTTGATATAAAATTTTTGAATTCAATAGGAATGCATTTTAGGTCTATATTTATCAATATATATATGTGTATCTATATATCCAGGTTTTATTCAGTAATAGGTTCATTAGGTAATGGTATGAAAGGTCATGATGAATCATATAATGATTGCATTAGACTGAATCATGTTCCAAGTGGGGCCCACTAGTATATATATCCCCTCAATGCATCGATAGGTTTCATGAGGCAAAATAATTAGGGGTTTATTATATATTTATTCCCATTTTAGTATATGTCTCTTGGATCAACGCATTGATAAAAACAATTTATTTCTAACATTATGAATTATAAAAGTTTCATATCAATGAATATTGTTACCCTTCCTTCCATTAGTAATCATGGATATAAAATTCCCTCAATTTATGTTGATTATGGATTCATGTGGTTCATTTATTATTTCCAAATCACTTATGATAGGTTTATGTTATGTAATATTGTGTTGTATTCTATTCCTTGTTGGGCATCTGAGCTCACCATATTTTTTTTTTCATTCCCTAGGAAACCTAAAGGATGGCTATAAGAAATTCTCAGGGATATTATAGAAGTGATAATAATATTCATGATTTTTCACATATTTTCTAATGTAATGTATATATGTTTCTAGTATTCTAAGACTACAAATTTCTTTTCCCATATGGAAATTCTTGTACTTTGTAACTACAATGTATTATAATAACCAACTCTGTATTTATAGATTCCGGGATTTTGTATCACTAAATCATGATTTTAAAAGGAATTAAATTTTATTTTAATGGAATAAAAAGTTTGAAAACGTCATTTAAGAATTAAATTGAACACTTCTATCAATAATAATGGTTATCCAATAAGAGAAAGGTGATTTTTATGAAGTTTTTTTATGATTACTTGGAGTTGGTTTGGGATGAGTACATATGAAAGGAGGATAAATCCTCTTGTTTGTATATATCTATTTAAAAATTCTTGATAATAACTATCCCCTTCATGATTTAAAGTTTGTTATGGTGGTTTATGATTTGAATATTTTGAGGTATTATCACATTGGTGATAAGATGGCTTTTTATAGTAATCATAAAAGTTATAAGTATATTTTATCACATAGATATATCAATATGAGATAGTAAAGGTGGGTAGAATATCATTAAACCTTTTATTTCTAACCATTTTTAATTTTATTTAAAAAGAAAGTTGTAGTTAGTTCCATGAATAGAAAAACCAAAACATAAAAAATTAAGGATGATAAATAGTAAGGTCATATTATAGTTATATTAACAAATTGTCTTTTAAATATAGATTAAATTGAGAATAGTGTATTTATTTCCAATTTAAATGAAACTTATGCATTATTGGAGAAATTTAAATTATCATTGTTGGCATATATGGGTTTTTCAGGGATGTGAGATACGTTTTATGGTGTTAAAACCACTAATGGGTGGAGCATGTGACCATAATTACACTTAGTTTCAAATATTGAGTGGATGTTCTAATGATTTAATGGAAATAAGGTATGAATATATTTCATCATTTATATTGGGTGGTATATCACCACACAATAAACTTTTAGCATGATATAAAGATAATTTTTTGTGTTGATGTATGTGGAAGGAAATTATTAAGTATGTGTCTTAATTTTTGGTTTGTTATGATTTGAATACATATTTCCAATGAGCATTTACTCTGGTGTGTCCCTTTCCTATACAATAAATGAAGTGGTAAGATATTTTGATGAATTTTAAAATAAGATGTTATGGGTTACCTTTAAACCATGATGCTATTTGGGTTGATGTTGATTGACTAAAACTTTCAATGTAATTATTTCTTATTCAGAAAACAAATTCAGTCATGAATAGTAGTAGGATGTATGTTATTTATGTTTTTAAATATTATTAACTAATTTTATAATTTCATGTTAATATATTTGTTTTATATATAGAATCAAAATGAGTCTTCAGAAAATTATTTTAACTCAATTGTAGAAGAGTATGAATTATCAACCCAATTGGATGGATAAAAAAATCTACAATACATATTTTTTGAATAATTTTTAAGGGTATTTATGCTTTATTTTTTAATATCTAGGGAATATAGTTTATCCTTGGTAAATTGTTCCTTCATTATAGGTTATAATTATTTAGTATATATAAACCATCTTGATGGTTTATATGGTGGGAAATTTCATTCACATATACATTGGGTGGAGACTAGTGAGAGAGATCACATTTTGGATAATGTTTTTTTGCAAAATAAAATGAATAAGAATACTATAATCCAAAGGTGAATGAAAACAAAAAAAGTTACCAAAGTTCATATCTTAGTTGATTATGATAACCATTGGTGTTTAGGGTTAGTGGAGACATAATTTTATGAATATATTCTCCTTTAAAACAATAAAATATTTGGAAAACAAAGGATGTTAGAAACAGAATTTATAATCTCTTTTGGTATTTTGAAACTGATTCTTGATGTGGAATATAAATTTTTGTTGTTTTCATGATATGATTTCTTTCATAATGTATTTCATGTGACTAAATTAATAATATAAAGAAAATATTTGTATTATATTCCTGATTGGAAATTGGTGGTTTTTAAACCTAACATGATGTTATTTTATATACTATAACAAATTTTGAGCATGAAATAAAATCATTAAACGGTAATTTTATTCCTAAAGTCATGAGTTGTGGAAAAATAGAAATTCCTAGAAGGAAATATCAGGGAGGGAATATCATATATGGAAATAATGGTTTTATATTTATGATAAATATATATAAACATTCATGGATAAAAAAAAGTTTTAGTTGAGAAAATTGTAACATATTTATTTTTTCTTATTTAATGGATTAAGAGAGTTTTTTGGGATTATTTTATAAAATTGTTATTTTTATGGGAAAACTGATTATCTAAATAATTTGTATTATTTATTACTGGATAAATTAGTATATAATGGTATTGATGAAATTTATTTTAATATTTAAAATATAAGAAATTTATCCAAGTATTTTTAAGGTATAAATATTTTTCAGGTAAATGTAATTAATTTTTTAACTAATTATTTGATATAACTTTTATAACATGTCATTGATTGAGGTCTATTTGATTAATTTTATTTGGAATTTATTTTTGTTGATTTTTGGAAAAATATTATTTTATGGGAAAATATGTATGGTCAATGATTAAGTCAAAGGAATTGAATTGATATTTTACCACGTAAGTCAAGGAAAACTTCTATGGAAATATCAATACATGGAAATGGAATCATAAATAATTAAAGAGTGATATAATTGAAAAAATATGAACAATATAGGGTTACCTCTACTAGTAAGGTATTTTCACGTGTGTGATTAATAAAATAGGGAGGAAGGAGGTTTATTAATAGATGAATAATCCTCTTTATTATGGAATCATATCTCATATATTTCTCAAATATCATGATAACTCTCTATCATTTATTTCTGATTGATATGGATGTTGTGAAGAGTGTTTAATTCAAGATAGTTATCTAGTTAAAATTTTAAGGGTATATGATCTAAAATATTAAATATGTTTTATATGGAATATTTAATGTTTCTAGGATGTTTCAACATCACAAAAATCCTTAATTTTTATTTTTTTAATTCTTAGGTGTCAATATGATGTTTTTTAAAAAATGGAAAGGACTTTGCCATATTGACATAGGGAATGATCTATATACTTTAATTATTACACTATGTACATTTATTCTTCTATACCTCAATACTTATGAGTTTCATAGGGCATTTTGAGTAATTTTGGTGAAATAAAATCTTCATGATTTGTTTATTTAGAAATCAAAAAGCACTCTTTATTTTATATAAACATATATATTATTTTTGTTAGTTCTATATTATATGTAAATTTATATTTTTAATCATAGGTTTTGTTGAGTTTATTATAATACATATATGTTTCACAACATTATAAAGACACCTTATCAAATTGAAGATAGAGAAAAATATTCCACATATGTTAAATGTTTTGATTATCTCATAGTTTTTCATTGAAATTTTTTATGCCAATGATTATAAAAAGAGAATGTTCCTTCCAGGAAGAAAATATATGAATATGATTATGATATGATCTATGAATTTTTTTACATTCAATATATGCACTATCTCAATAATTTCACCTCTTATATTTATATATATATTTTTAATGTGAACATACAGATTTAGTGTGTGAGGTGTTTGTATTATAAAATCACTAAGTATTTTAGTTGTAATTATTTACATATAATCCTTTATAGTGGAATATATTTTGAGGATAAGAATATTGTTTCTTCTAGAAACTTTGTTTTATGATGACTGGAGAACTATTTTTTGTTGATCTGGTTTATCAAAGAGGAGGTTAGAGAAAGGACTTTTTGTTTTTTACATCAGTCAATGAATTTTGGGGTCAGACTTGTATCTTATGATTACTTAAACCAAGGATTCTCTTGTATATTGGAACTCGAATGTATTGGATATGGGTAATGATCTTCTAGATAATTTGGAGTAAACATGAATGGTTTTTTATTGGAATGGGTAATATCCTTCAATAAAATCCTTCAAAGGATTTTATAGATTTTAATTTGTAACTTCATTTCATTACTTTCATTCTTTGTAATTTTTTTTCTCTGATCTATTTTATATCAAATAGTTTTTAACATTCATGTAGTATTATTTCCATGACAGTTATCTTTTTACTACACTATTTATTTTAATTTTTAAAACATTCACATCTCACCAACCCTCTTGAAAGTGGAATTCGTAGGATATAATTTTATATTAGTGAAATTATTTTGTTCTAATTAATTTTATATTAGGTATATTCTATACCTTTTGGTCCTTTTCTCTTAAATTTTAGAATATTTTAAAGTCACTTTTCCCTTTCAATGATCTGTTGAGAGTAAAGATTCCATTTCATATGGTAGATTTACATATTGAAACATTATCAAATTTGAATCCTAGTCATCCAATATCTTATATGGTACTTATTATGAGTACTAGAGATATCAAATGAGTCTTTTATAATAAATATTGGTGTGGATATTAATTAGATTGTGGTAATAAAATTTCAAATTTCAGAGAAGGAAATGATAAACATTACTTATGAGGAGAAATTTGAATATCAATAGAACAATAAGATCTACAATAAATTTCCATGGTCAACTTTTGAAATAGTTATCATTATTTGGATAGTATTGGGGATAACAAATTTAATATCTTCCTATGCCACGGAGAATATAAGAGATATGCAAGGTTTATATTATCATGAATTTGATTTTCTTCTGGGAGAATCTGTTTCATAATTTCATCAGTTTTTTTTATTTTTAAATGTTTACAATCTCTTGGTGAAGGAGAGATTTTAAATGATCATTTTTTATAATATTATCGGTATACTTTTAATTGAGTAGGAGTTAGTGAGAAAACAAATTAATGATACAAAAAATTTATGAATCAGAGTCTTGATGATTTCATTAGATCTTTAATACAATATGAGAATATGATGAAGCAAGATGTTGAGAAATATAAGTGTGTTAATTGGGGAGTTGTGTTGTCTTCCAGTGATTCTAGAGTTTCTAGTTCTAAGAAATATACATAAAAGAATATTTTTAAGTATTTTTTGAATAGTAGTAATGTATAGATTAGTGAAGATAAATTTTCTCTACTTATAATGAATATGAAAGTGACTATCATAGATAATAATTTTACAAATCATTATCAAAATTATATATGAGATAGATATGATAATTAAAAATATGGTAAGATAATAAGGATTATTTATAAAAACCAGATTAAAAGAAACTAGGTAATATCATACTAGATTTTCCTAGACTAAATTTGAAGGGTAAGTAATCTAGAGGATCCTCAAATAGAAAATGGAAGAAATATATGATTGAAACTAATAACAGTTGGAGTGTCAATTATCATCTATCTTATAATATTAGTGATTGAATAGTGATGACATCCATAAGATAAATAGTTTTTATTAAAAAAAACATGGATTGAATCATACATTATGGATAAGGTAAATGTATATGCACTTACTAATGTGTCTTTAAAACCTACAAACCCTTATACTTGGGATGATGAAGATAAAACAATGTTATTGGAAGAGACGGACAACTTTGTGGATAGGATGGGGAAAATATATAATAATTTTAATTATTATTATGATCATGTTAACACAAATATTTCTAAGGGTAATAATCATATTTTTATCTTAATTCCAAGTTGTATGTTAGATCAATTTCTTTTATATAATTTCTCAATTAAAAATAGTTTTAAAATAGAAGTCTGATATTTGGATTCTTATTAAAGTACTTTCTAATTTTACTTTCAAAAATAATAATTCTGAAAATTTTCTTGGACTCTTTAAACTATCTAAAACATCTTCTTAATTTGGAAATAAATATTCCTGAATGTCACACTCTCATTCCATAAATATTATTAAAATTAATTCACGTTTTTATACAAAATGTTAGCGCAGTGCTCATTAGAATAATAATTTCCCCTTAAAGATGGTTTAATCATTCAAATCATAGAGGGATTATATTTAAAAATAAATGGCAGTTTTTTAACCCAATATAACTATACAAATGTGGGTTCTGAAGATTTTATTTTCTAACATCACAAGACCCAAACAAGTATGGGTACCAATATACTAGTTACTTTTCATAAAGGAATAATGAGTACTGATCACATAGTAATATATCATATATTCGTACCCTCATACTAGTGATTTATATTTTTATAGGTTTTCAAATCCCATTTGAATTTATTTTTCATTAAGTATATATTTTGAATTCTTTTATTGTAAACACATTCAAAATACAAAAATTATACATTAATCTAAATGGAACGAATATTCATATTTTAATCATAACATTATATACCATAATACACAATTTTTTAAAAACATTTTTAGAATAAATGATATATTAGGACACAATTTTCTCAGAAAGAAAAAGGTTTGGATCCAATCACAATAGGCCAAATAGTTCCCACAAAGAGAAGAAAACCTTGGCAAGGCATATTGGGCCAGCCTTTGGTATTTGGACTATATCTATGGCATAGTACCACAATTATTTTTTATTATAAATCAATTTTATAGATTACTAAAACAAATTCCCATACCCAAAATTTCATTTCAAGATACATTTTCTATGTTATTTGACCATCCATACCAATTTGATGTATAAATTCTTCCTTAAATAGTCACCTAGTCACTTATATACATGACTTTTATATAAATTTTAATGTAATTAGAAATAAAAAATTCTCTCATAAAAAATTTATAGTGTATTATATGTTATAGGTAAGGATAAGTTTTATTTGGATTATCATTTTTCCCCCATATTATTCCCCCCCCCATCCTTGAAGTTCTAATATCATTGGTATCACCCGAGGAGGAACCTGATGTAATCCCAAGATTCATATTTTCAAAAGTTAAAAGATATTTTTAATTATATGTGTGTATATTATTTTTTCACATCCTCTATCCTTATTTAAATTTTTTATTGGTATATCACACTAGAAATCACATTATAATGTTTAATGGTTTCCAGTCATGTTATGTCTCACACAATGCTCACCACTCCTTTTACCCCTTTTCAATTGTGGTGTTTGTGGAGTTCATATTAATATATTGAACTCATATAAACACTATAATGGACAGAAAACATTTTTGTCAAGGTATCAAACTGAAATAACATACAAAAAAGAGAATAATTTGAGTTCATTGTATGTTTCCTTGGTGAGTATTGGTAGCGATGTTGAGAACAAATTACCCATTCCTCAGTGGAAGTCAGTGAACTATTTTGTGTTATTAACTAATACCTAGGTAGTATAATAGTATGAAATTAGTAAAATAATGTTTCTATGTTTTAAAAACGAGGAACCAAATAAGTTTAAACCTATCACTCGTAGTGATAAAGGATGATAATAATGTGATTTACCAGGGTTTTTCCCTTTTTATATCACAATAAAATTTTCATTTCGTTGTAATATTTATTCATGTGAATTTAATTCTTGATCCTAAAATCCCCAATTTCTTCAATAACCCACCCCCTTTTATATAATAAGAACAACATTTTAAAAATAATTATGTAAGTCTCTAATGAGAGATGACACATGGTCCACGCTATACTATAGAAATTCTAATAAAATATATATAAAATTTAGCATTATCCACAACATGATAAATTTTTTAAACCATTTATAGAGAGAATTAATCATATTTATTTATTTATTTATTTTTATCTTCCCCATCACATTTATCCCTTTCCCTTATCCTTTCCCCCTCCCTTTTTATATTTTTTTGCATGTTCTTATCCCCCTTTCTATTTATTCTTCTTATTTATCAGTGGTTTTATAATATAGTTTTCATTATATAATATTTCTAAAGAGTTTTTTATATTTCTAATATATAATTTAATTAAAAAAAATAATAAGAAGAAAACATTACACCATTGTTACATGAAATGATCTAGAAAAGAACAATTACATGATATTAATAACGAAATTGAAAAACCCTACACTCAAACATGAGGTATTCTATCATAAGTAAGTAAAGTAACATTGGAAAGATAATTTTTTATCCTAAAGTGGTCTCAAAACATGAAACTGTTGAACCAATTAAAATCCAAAAAACATGGTTAAAACTAATTATCGACTTAATGAATTCACCAAATCTTATTTGGAGTACCAACTTGAATACATCCAACAAACAGAGGAAGCCCCTAACATGGAGGTTCTATTTAGACTCATCTACCTTTTTCCAAAATTTCATAGACTTCCTAATTAATAACCCCACAATCATCTAAAATAATCTCACATATTATTCTCCACCAAGAAACCACAAAATTTATATAAGTACATCAAAAAGATTATAGTTTTCCCATTCTCACTTGATGGTGTAGACAATGTTTTATTACTATATATTTCTTCAAAAATTGGGGGGTGGAATGGAATTAAAATTATATTTATAGATAAATTTTTCCCAGCCTCTTGAACCACATAAATTTAAAATGTAATTCTTGGTATTGGTAAATCACAAGGACATACCCTTCATGAATAATGAGAGATATTGAAAAGATGTTGATCTAGGTTCCCCCACCAAAAAATTAGTGAACAAAATCCAATTAAATACATTTATATGGGGATTTTGGCCACGGATCATGGAATGATAGATGATACAGGTGGTGGTTCCATAGGGGATAAAACTACCATTGTTTCTTATGGTTTAATTTACAACATGGCTCAGAATTCAGAATCATTTGGTACAAGAGTGATATCACTCACCTAATGTGTTCATGAGGTAAACTATTCATCCTAAGAAAATATGTAATTTTGGATTAGAACCAAGAAACTTATACTAGGATCGCGGTATTTATCTTAGGCTCAAGTAAATTCACACTCAAATTTTACTTTGAATTTTTGAAATATTTCTATTAAAAACTTTTCTCTGATTAGTGCCACTTACATCAGGATTCATCTAATTATTATGCAGTTGTACTTTGTTAGTTTCAAATTAAGTAAAAACCAAATCCAAGAACGATCCATTAGGGATAAATCTAAATCATGGGTGGAATAAAATACCATTGTACCAATAAGGATGAAACTTTCGCTACCCCAAACATAACATGTTTTATCAAGGACAATGTATAGAATTATCACATTCTTCCCCATCTAGAAACAACCCTCATATTCCCCCCAAATATGAACCATGGCTCAATTAGATGCTGAATAAAATGGAATCCCAAATGCTCCAGTTTCAGTAGTATAATAAAATGTAAGTTCATGACCCATGGAACCAAGTGGGATAACTAGAAAACAACATTAGTGACATGAATATTAAAGGTTCTATATAATTACCATACCAACCTATTTTCAGTTCTAACTAAAAAGTTAATGTATGTTAAATAAAAATTTATTACTGTAAAGAACTATCTTCATCCTATTATTTAACAAAACATGTATGCCTTCTTCATGAAAACACTCTTTCTTAAACCTCAAAATATTTATGTGGAGAAAAAAAACAAAAAGAGTAATTTTTTTATCATTCGTGATTCCCTTGAACAATAAATTCGTTTTTGTTTTCCCCAAGGACATGCTAAATGATATAGAAAATTTAATAAATGGCTTATGGATTCATTTAAATGGCACAAAATTATATTTCACTCTTGGAATCTATTAAATAAATTAATTATTTTTCCAAATTTGTAAAATATATTTTTACCCATATTTAAGGATTTAAGGGGAATGAGTTATTCATCCTAGGATAGAATATCTTGTCCTTGATACAAAAATTGATTCCAATAACATAAAATGATTTGGGAATTTTTATATTACATTACACCATATCATATAATTTCTTTTATAATGAAATGATTGATTTATTTACTTCAATAAATTTGGTGGTTCACTCTATGCATACTTCTATATATGTTTCAATGAGTTAACCAATGTTAATCATGGTGATACATTTCAACTATATCACAACACACCCAGAAAAGTTATTGTGGATATCATCATGTGAGTGAAGAATTTTAATATCCCTATAGACATCTATATTCTTAATATTTAAGGTACACAAACATAGTGGCATGATCATTTAATAAAAGGGGGTTATTTTCTTGAAAGGGTAATGATAGTTATCTAATTTAAAAATGGAACATCACACAAGTACTTCATGATAGATAATGTAAATATCAATATCCATGATCTAATGAAACACCGCGTTATGGAGAACTCCATTTTTTTGTATATTTGATGTAATTTCTCCCTAATGACAAACAAATAACATTATTTCCACAACCCACATTATGATTATTCTAAATCTTCTTCACTTTTTAAATATTTGTGTTGTAATTCATGTTTTGAGTGTTGTGTGGGTTTGTAAAAGTGTTCCTTTTATGTTTTAATTAATGGTTGTGTTCATTTTGAAGAACCTATGACCATCAATTATTCTAAAAAATTGATTTCCATTGATTCTATTTCAATAGATAATAAAAAATGAGTGAATTTATTATTTCATTGAACTCACTCCCCCAAAATCCCTTCCTGTAATCCAAAACCCAACATTGTTGAATTTAAAACCACTTTCATATAATTTGAAATATGTATATATTTATTATACTAACCAATTTTTCATCATTATTTCTAACTACCTCCCTCAAGAGGTAGAATTAAAACTCTTATCCATTTTGAGATAGTATAAAAATTAAATAATATGTACATGTGATGATATTACCATTGATTATCCCATTATATTCATGCACTATAAAAGTTTATAGGATGAGTATAAAAATTTAAATCAATATCAAAATATTTTAAATAACACCCTCCATGAAGTATTAAAAATGGAAGTTATTAAATTACTTTTTAATGGGATAATTTCTTCCAAATATGAGATTAAAAGGGTTAGAAAAGTGAAAAAAATCCTAATAAAATTGGAATAATACTACTATCAAATGAGGGTAATAAATCCTTTCAAAAACATTTAAAAAATAGTTGGACGGTATGTATTGACTACCTATAGCTAAATCAAAATGTGTTAATGGACAAAATTACAATTACTTTTATTGACCAAATGTTTGAATGTTTTCTATGAATGTCCCATTTCTATTTCCTTAATGGATATTCAAGTTATTTTCAAATACATGTCTTTAATGACTTAGATGTTCAAAATTTTAATTTTTTAGATTATTTGGGAAAATTTCAAGACCAAGCACTGAGACAGCGTGAAATTCCAAGTCCCAGGGGTCCCAAAATTATTGTTTTGAAAATTTTATGTTTTTAATAGCACTCACATGAGACATTTTTGAAAATGTCAAATAACTTTTAAAAGTGTTCCTTATTCAAAACTTTTAGGGCACCATTGAGCTCAAAATAGTGGATTTACCCTTGGTGAAACATAAAATTTGTCGAAGTGGGTCATCTATAGAAAAAGTCACCTGAGGCATAACTATAAATAAATTATTTAAATAAACATTATATTATTTTTTACCTCTTAATACCTCATAAACGACAACTCGGATTGGAAATCTGAGACCACTGTTGAGTTTTTAAGGGGTGTTTTTCTTAGGTGAGGCCTAATATCTACTGGCTTGGGACAATTGAAAAAGTTATTTTTTGGACATGAAAGTTAATAAAATATTTAATGAAAATTTTTTATTTGGATTTTATGTGTTAAAGAAGTGGTGGTTTATTTTTTTATAATAGTATATGTTAGGGAAATTGAAAGTTATCAGCATAACTTTGAAATTACCATAAGGAAAGGAGAAATAATCTCTCTCGATGTCAAATTATGAAGGAGCAACTGATTGTGTTGTTTCTTGAAGGATCGTTAATGGAAACAGATCCTCAATGCCAAATGATGCAAACACTAGGTAGCATGCTAGTTTTTTTGCTTTTATTCCTCAATAATTATCCCTAGGATTACGTGGATTAGTAAATTAACGGAATAATCTGTCGGTCATGCATATTGTAGGTTCCACTTATTCTGTTGCGGGTATTGTTATCAAGATGGTTATTTCATAGAATTTTTTTAAATCATCTATGTTCTTAAATTATAACATGAAAGGATTGACACCATCACAAACAAGGCCACGATCCATCCTTTGGGTGTTCTTTTGTGTTTATCTCCTTTCCCAAGTTTACCATGTGTTCTTCATTCTTCATCCTTTATACCTCAAGAAAAAGATTCGGGACATGGTCTGAACATGTGGTGGTTCAAAAAAGGAGGCAACACAAGGTGATGGCTGGAGGAGGTGGCTCTGACCATTTTAGGTTTTTCATAATTGGGTGAGGCCACCAGCAGGGCGGCCAGTGGTAGAGGTGGAACCGGCCAGATGGGGAGGTCAGTCCAGGAAGACATGGTTGGAGGGCCACCGACAGGGTGGACGCCAGTAATGAGATGAATTCTAGCAAGACTACGTCGGATTAGGGCCCATGACAGTGTGAGTTGTGGGTGGTGACTGTGAGGTCGAAGTAAATCTGGTGATGTGGCATGAACCACATCAAAGGGAGAATCCACTACAGAGCCTAGGGTGTGTGTGGGTGATGGAAAACACATTCCAGTGAGACCACATTGGAGGATGACCCAATGGTAGGTAGGAGGCCACAAGATCTAGTGGTTCAATATGACCATCCACATTGATCGGGTAATGCATGCGGCTGAGCTGTGTGTGGGAGAAGGGATGGCCTGCACAATGGATGTCGGGATAGAAAAACTATGCCCCCATGAGTAGCCGATTGGGCTGGACTAAGATACCCAACTGGCCTTGCTGGTTTGGGCCATCCCAAACCAATTGGGTCAGGTCAGGTCAGCCGAACAGAGTCAGGTTGTGTTGGTTGAACTGGGACAGGTCAGACTAGGATTGGGTCGGATCCTTTTTGACTAAAATGATAGTAACTTTCAAACCGAAGTTATGTTTTGAATTTCGTCATCAGTGTTGGGACCCTTGTGACGAGGCAG
Source organism: Viscum album (assembly GCA_963277665.1). Classification (NCBI taxonomy): domain Eukaryota; kingdom Viridiplantae; phylum Streptophyta; class Magnoliopsida; order Santalales; family Viscaceae; genus Viscum; species Viscum album. The sequence continues at coordinate 734,957,336 of OY728135.1, read as the reverse complement.
TCCTTCTGAGAAGGGTTTGTGGGTTTTTAGTATAGACTAGTATAGGTGTATAGTTTCCCTAGGAAATTTCCTTGAGGGTATTGTAAGGCATTACGTCCACATCACTAGAGAGTAGTTCTCTCTAGTGGCTGAGTCCCATATAGAGTTTTGGCATCCCTCCTTTGGACTAGAGTGATCCTATATCACATTTGATGTTGTTTTTTGGGAATTGATGTGACCTCCAAGTGCATGGAATTAATCATCCAGCTAGTGGGTCATATCATTAGGGTCATTGGTATCCTCTTAGAAGGATCCCCTATGTTACGAGATGCATCGATAGGGTTGTTAGTGTCCTTTGAGAAGGATCCCTTATGTTGTAGTAAAATACAAATTTGGGTTTTCAGTATCCACTGAGAAGAATCCCCTCTCTCTATACCTTGGCCATTGAGCAGTGTTTTATCTTTGGGTGGGGCCCAAATTAGTAGGACCTCTTTGTAAGAGTCTCTAATGACATCGAGTCTTCTAGAGTGAGTTCTCCCTGAATGTGGTTTACTCAAGAACAATCCTATGGATTATGATTGGTTGTGACTTACCCTCTATACCTTGTGGCTGGTTATGTATATTTCATGACATTCATGGTACATGTGTTATAGGCATATGCCTTGGTAGATATGACTATGAATTCCATTGTCTATTTTCTTTATAGTTTTGGGGTGTCTTACTAAGTATTATCTTACTTACCCCTACATGGTCTTTGCCCGCACGTGTCTTGTCTTGTGAAGAAGATCAGCACTTTGATAGAGTATTGGGGAGACTTGGACCTCGTGGTTGATAGAGTGATCAAGTGGACTAGGTGTGCTTAAGTGAGTTTAGATAGCTGTTTTTATACCTATTCTTCATGTAGGGTTTTCTACCGATGATATTCCAGAGCATGTACTTTCCCTTTTTGTTGGGATTTTATTCTAGACCCGTGTAATTTCTAGTTTAGTACTGCCATACTATATTGTTGTTTTCTTAGTGGTATTCATGCTTGTTTACTTATTGTTTTTACATTTCAATATATTGAGGTTTGGATATGTGTGTGTGTTTGTACATGTACTTAGGAAAATTCCACCCACTTTTCAGATACACCTACTTGATGCTAGTCGCCAACCCCTAGCCTAGCAGAGGAGGTCTAGGGATAGTCATGACACAAGTACCTCTAGGATGGGCCATGAATGTGTGGTATTAAGGGAAGTGAGTTTTAAATTAGGATCCATAGTCTATGAAATTGGTTTGGGGTAATGATGTTACGTGTTTCAGGTTCGGCTTTCCAGACAGGGAATACAATGTTGGTGCGGCGGCTGATGTATCAATACACATGGTCTCTAAATTCTATTTTCGACTTGGTACATGAAAACACTAGTTGTAGGGGGAATTTGATGGTACATGAATCATATACAAATGGATTGTGTTTTCCATGTCCTTCTTGAGTCATCTCTCCAGATATACTCTATTAAATGTGGTATATCTTGTTTTTACATCAACATGCTTCAATGTAGAAATCTAGCCATGATTCCAATGCATGATCATGATGTCTATCCATGGGGTAACGATATATCAGTATAATGATTTTTACTAGAGACAAAACCTCTAGGTGGTGTATCACTTATACCATCACCTGTAGATTAGCACAAGATACCTGTAGTACTAGAAGATGAGATGCACAGGCTAAGTGTGATACACGAGTTTCAACGATTGAGACCCATTAGGTTATGAGGAGAGCCTGAATTTCATATGTATTTAGACAGGATTGAGGTGGTGACTGGGTTTTCTATCTATTCAGGGTCCCTTTAGTTCAGATGGTGGTCCTAGCGGTGAGCCTTCTACGTGTCTTAATAGGGGAATTGTGGTGTTTAGATTAACTGGTCTTATGATGAGGTGACTCTTCTTTAGATATAATCTGATAGATTTTTTTAGAGACATATTTATCACCTTTAAAGCTTGGGGAAATGCATTCCCATGAACTTCTACAATTTTAGTAGGATGACATTTCCATATTTGTGTATTCATCGAGTCATACTGATCTTTCTAGGTACTTGATGATTATGATACACAACCAGTGCTTTAGGGCTCAGACCATTGAGTAAGATGTGTTAATGGACATTTGATCTAGTGTCATTCCTCTGTGTATTCCTACATATTCTAGAGTGATAGAGTTAACCATTGTGGTTTAATGCCAATTAGATTAGTAGATACTGCTATTGAATATAATTAGTGGGAATTCAAGGAAATAGAGGATGGTGCACCGAGGCAGAGACAATGACTGGAATAGTTGGATATGTAGGGTGGTAGATGGGGCAGAGGATATGGGGATTAGTATGAGGTGTTCTATATTTCAACCTTTTACCCCCACCACCCCAAGTGGACCATACCAGGTTCAGGGAGTTGGATAAAAAGGGAGGGGATAGCTGCATGCGGTTGAGGCATGTGACACAAGGGCTCCAAGAAATATTTTAGCTATGGTATGTGTCTAATCATAACTATTGTGTTGATAGACACACGTGCTAATCATTTTTTCCTTTTCATGAATCTTGTTCAAGACCTAGAGTTTCTGGTTAAACTGTTTACTTCACCATTACGCCTGGAGATACCTATAGGTAGAGACTTGATAATCACACTATTGAAAAAATTATGATCTGACCCATGAAGAAAGAGTTTTGGTTTAACCTCTAGTTGATGTCATCGAGGCATTAAGATGACATTATTGGTATGGATTGGTTATCGATAGTCCATGAACCTATTTATTATTTTACGAAAATGGTGTGGTATGTCCACATTAATGGAATATGGTATTCCTTGGTCAATGAAAAATGAATCCTAGGAAGCATAGGATATAATAATGCATAAGATGGTGCCTAAGATTACTCACCAGTTGGCTAGCCTCACCCTCGGTGTAGTAGATGATGAGATCCTTTAGTTTCTTGAAGTGTTGGTTGAGTATGAGGACATCGTTCCTGAGGATATTCCATGATTAACTCTTCATATGGTGGTCGATTTATGCATTTACCTATACCCCGATAAAACAATGATATCTACACCTACATATTAGATGGCCCCTGCAGAGCGTCGTGAGTTGAGGGTATAGTTGGAGTACTTGTAGAGGAATGCATGCTGAGACCATGTGTTTTACTCTACGCACCCCCAATTTTGTTTTCCACGAAGGCAGACAGGTGCTTGAGATTATGGGTGGATTAAGGTGCCTGAATCAGTTGAATGTGAAGAATATGTATCCACTTACAAAGATTGATGACCTCTTCAATCAGATGAAGGGAGAGAGGAGGTTCTTGAAGATAGACCACAAATATGACTATCACGATCTTCATGTATGAGATGAGGATATGCCTAAGAAAGCCTTAAAATGTCATTATAGCCACTATGTGTACTTGGTGATGCAGTTTGGCCTGACAAATTCCACGACAGTGTTCATGGGACTAATGAACAAGATCTTCCACCCTTACCTAGACAGGTTCCTCATTATCTTCATTGATGAAATCTGGGTGACTCAGAAACTGAGGAGGATCATATGATACAATTTATTATAGTCCTAGACATGCTCTAAGAGAACCATCTTTATGGGAAGCTCTCAAAGTGTCAGTTTTGGATTCAGGGGGTCTATTTTCTAGGAAACTTCATTTTAGAGGTTGGAGTTGTAGTGGATCTGGCGAAGATCGAGGCAGTTCCTACTTGAGAGCCACCTATGAGTGTGACCAAGGAGGGTATTTTCCTTGGATTGGAAAGGTAATATTGGTGGTTTGTGCCCGAATTATCTAGGGTAGTATCACCCTTGGAAGCATTGACATGGAAGGGATAACCCTTCATGTGGACAAAGAAGTTTTGATAGTGTTTTCAGAATCTAAGGGAGAGGTTGAAGAGCGCTCCAATATTGAGACTACCATAAAATGGCGTTTGGTATTTAGTGTTTTACGATGCGTCAAGTACTGGGCTTAGTGGTGTCTTGATATTGGGGAAAGTGGTGATTGTAAACAGTTCATGCCAGTTATGACAGCATGAGGGGAACTATACAACTCATGATCATGAGCTAAAAGCCGTAGTCTACACATTGAAAATTTGGCAACACAACTTGATGGGAGAGTGGTTTTTTCTACTCTTACCGCAAGATTCTCAAGTATATATTTTATTAGAGGGATCTGAAAATAAGATAATGGTGGTCGCTAGAGTTCCTCCGGGATTATGAATTCATGATTTTTTTAACTCCGGGGAAAGGGGATGTGGTAGAAGATTCCCTCAGTAAGAGATCCATCTTGTAGATTCTGAGTGAGTTATCAATACAGTTTTTTATGATGCATATATCCTTCACGGATGATGATAGATCAGCTTACCTAAAGTTGACAGTTGTCACCCCTCTAATATTAGAGAGGGTCTTGGAGGCACATCTTGGGGATATCAATTTTGATTCCTGATGTACTCAGTTTTCTAAAGGGTAGGACCCTAATGGATATTATATTGTTGGGGAGAACATTGTTCTTTTCTGAGGATGCATAGTTGTACCAATGGTGTTACGGGAGGAGGTTCTATGGGAGTTCCACACAACTCCCTTTTCAATACATCCAGTTTTATCGAAGATGTACTTGGATATCCAACATCATTTCAGGTGGACATGGATGAAGAAGGTCGTGGAGGATTTCTTTTCTCAGTGCCTCACCTGTCATCAAGTGAAAGAAAATCCTAAGATTCCAATAGGCTTGACCCAACCCATCATGGCACCAAAGTGGAATTGGGATGGGATATCAATGGAACACTTGAAAGGCTTACCATGCAAATCTAGTGGGAACGATACCATATGGGTGATCATTGAACCACTCACCAATTATCCCACTTCCTACCTATCTAGAAGTAAAGTTACATAGAGAGCTTGTGATGCCTCTACATGCAGGAGATATTTCAGCTTCAATGGGTTCCCCCGATGATCATTTTGAACCATGATACTTGTAAAAACCCATAAATTTCAAGGTAAATTTTTTTGTTAATTTTCTTTGAGATTTTAAGAGTATGTAGTTTTTGACGGCACATGATTCTGAGGCCCGGTGTGCCCAGAATCAATTTCATAATTTTAGCTCGGGTATGTTCAGTGAACGAACGAGAGGGTTTTTCTAAATTTTGAAATCCGAGGTCACCGATGAAGCCGCAGTGCCGATAATTGCCTAGGAACAGCTTTTCTGGAGTTGCATTTGCTCGGGTGTAGTTGTTAAAAAATGGACTAAGTTTAAAGTGAAATAAAAATCATGTTACAATGTTTATTCCACTTTCATAAGAGGTTTAGTCTATGTGAGGGAGTTGGTGTGGGACCTGCTGCTGTTCTAACCCCCTTGTGAGAATTTTAGATGAGGTGGGGCCCATATGAGCCCCCACCTTTTCATTTATTTTCCCTAACTCCTTTTTAAAACCTCTCTTGTGATATATGTTTCCAACATATCACTCCATTTAATTTTGACAAGTTCAGTTTATTTAAGTGAAGAGAAATCATTTTGAATGTTTGAATTTTCAAAAAAGTTGGCAAATGCAATAAAATAAGGAAAAGGCGTTATTTTATTTCTTGGTTTCTTCATTGCATTAAGAGGGGGAGAGCGTTATTAATATTGTAAGAATGTCATCTTTCCGGCAAAGAACTTTTCTACCACGATGAAGAATGCAATCACACCTTCTTCGGAGAACGACGACGTGCCGCATCATTCTTCGGGTGACCACCGACGACGCTTACGAAGCATCGATCCGTGACGCCATCCTCCACGACACTGTCTTCCCCAATGTCATCTTCTGCGACGTCCTTTTTCCACGACGAACGTAGTTCAATGACTTCATCGAGGTAGGGGTTTTGAATTTTGTCCGTCGAATATTCATGTCGTTCTTCATCTTTTATTTTGGGCCACCTAAATAATTATAACGGAAGGAGGTCGGACCGCACAAACATTGCTGACCATCCTCCCCATTTTGATGTTGTTCATTGTAGCTCGAAAAAAGGCGCCGCGGTGCAACGACATCGCTCAGAGACATAGAGGAATACGACGAAGAAGCGCGGAGCTGTCGCGCCACGCCGTTGAGACTGAAAGAATCCGCGGCCGGAGTCGGGCCGCGTCAAAAAGGGGCGCGGCGCCGTCATTCCGCGCTGGAGAAACATGAAGAGGCCGAGGCCGGAGCGGGGCCGCAATGGAGGGATGCTGTGCCGTCGCACCACGCCGGTCGGACCAAGGCCGCAGCCTTTGGCCGCTGCGGAGCATGGAGCGTCGGCCAGAACCACTGGCCGTCGGCGTGTCGGAGGGGGGGGGGGGGACCACGGGGTCCCGCGGCAGCACCGGCCAGCCATCCGGGCCTGCCGATCAGAGAAGGCCGGGGGTCGGAACCCCTAGCTGGAAAAGGGAGCAGCCCCCACGTGGGGGCCTCGGTTTCAAAACAGGGGGGGAGCCCCCCCCCCCCCTTCTGCTGTGGATCAGCCAGCACCGAGCTAGCCATGCGGGTCACGCCCGCGCGAGGCCAACTGGCCGCCCAAGTCGGGCCGTGCCAGTTGGGCCGGGCCGTGCCACCGGGCCAGACCGCGCCCTAATGGTCTGGGCCCGGTTCGGTTCGACCGGTTCGGGCCAACCCTGGGGGTCTTGGGCCGGGTCGGTCCAGCCCCAAAACCCCCTAATAACTGGACAGTTCGTTTAAATGCATGTATCGTGGGCTACAGACCTCCGATCGACACACAGTTAATTGTGGTGCGATCCTTGGATTGAGACGGTCGTTTTAGTATATTACACTCAAGGGTTCGGAGAAATTTGGGTATGGCCAGGTTGGTTCGAACACGAAACCAATCCGGCACTCAAAGCGGAAACACTTATAACATATGCTCCGGACGTCCGATTGACGTGTCGTCGACTTTGTTGGATTCCTCTCAGTGAGACTGATCTTTTTGCTTACTCCACTCGAGGTTTTCACATAGTTGGGGTTCGGTCGGGTTGGTTTTGAATTAAAAACCGACCGGGCCACTGGAACGAAAAGGCCAATAACTCTTAGACCGGTCGTCCGATTGACGCGCCGTCTGTCGCGTTGAGTTCCTTTTGTTGAGACAGAACTTTGGGATACATCATCTTCAGACTATGTTTCATCTGATGTATCGACCCCCTTTGGCTTGTGGAGTGGACCCTACCGGAAATGAGCATGTTGTGTGAGGGAACCCTAGAGATGACTGCGACTGCGACGACGATGATGACTGAACTGAAATCCTCTGTGGGTTCGGCAGCGATGAATACTCCACTGAAATCCTCCATGGGTTCAGAATTGATGAAGACAGCACTGAAATAATCCGTGGGTTCGGCAGCGGTGAAGACCGTACTAAAATCCTCTCTGGGTTCGAAGACGATGAAGACGACACTAAAATCCATTGTGGGTTCGGCAGCGATGACGACCGTACTGAAATCCTCCGTGGGTTAATCGGTGATGACTACTTTTATTGTATCCTATGTGGGTCTGGTTGTATTGACTATGTTCTTGTATCCCACAGTGTGGCTGGTCTGTATCCTATGTGGGTCTGACAGCTTAGCTGGTTTAGTATCTTATGTGGGTCCCATCTTAGATGAATCAGTGGCTATATCTGATCATCTCTATCACCTTACAAAGAAGTATACCTATGTGAGCTGAGTCTTGACTTTCAATCATTATCTTCGATATGATTGACTTAATTTCCTATGTGGATTGGGTTGTGCTTTCCTATGTGGATTGGGTTATGCTTTCCTATGTGGATTGGGTTGTGCATTCCTGTGTGGATTGGGATTTACTATCCTATGTGGATGTGATCGAACTTGGTCTCGGATGATAGAGATGAACTGGAATTGATGACTTAGGTATATGTATGGGCATATACCTATGTAGTGTTCGATGTTACTTCGTGATTGTATCTTTCCTTTTTGGTTTATCCTTTGTGGATTCTGGGAGTCCTTCGGGGGTCTCGGGGTCCCTACTGAGTATCGTATACTCACCCCTGCACGGGCTTCACCCGCACTACGTTGTGTTGGTTTCAGAAGACAGACATCATTGATCGAGGTTGAGGCTAGTAGAGCTGGACGGTTACCGGAGGAGGAACTCACGATGAGTCGGTGCCCAGAGTTGGATTTACGACGAGTCGGTACATGGAGGTGGACCACTGGGCGGGACATACACGGGGTGGACGGCAGGACCCGAGTAGCTGAGGAGGCTATCTATACCCACCCTTAGGTGGGATTTCCAGTGGACAGCTCAACATTATTGCTTTACTTTTCAGTCGATGTACTTCCTTTCTAGTTGTATTTTACTTTCAGTTTGGGTTTGTATTCTTTCCCACTTACTTTTCCGCACTTACTTGTACTTGTGATTACTTAGTGTTTACTTCTGCTGGCTTACTTTGTGGTGTTTGTTTACCTTATAAAGGAAATGTCTTCCCCCTTTTTTTGGTATTTTCGCCTTTTGTTCTAGTCGCCATACCCTGGCCTATGGAAGGTGGGCTTGTGGTAGTCACGGCACGGGTCCGAGGACGGGTCGTGACAAATTGGTATCACAGGAGTTCGGTTCTACCGCAGAACTCAGGACTCTGATCTTTATTCTATGTGATGAAATAGTGTTAAGTTTATTCAGTGTGGTTATCAGTCTAGGGATTCCAGTGTTGGTGCAGTGGTCGACGTATCCGTACACTAGGACACTGACTTCTGATTTCCAACTCTATGCACGAAAACATTGATTGCATGTGTGTTTCAAAAGTCTTCTTTCTGATTACTTTGTGTCAGCTCACCAGGTATACTATTTGACCGTGGCGCACCTGTTTCTTTTCAGGATGGCCCCACGATGGTAGCCAGCTAGAGTTCTGAGCTTTGTGTGAGATGATATTCCATCGAGCGACAAGGCCTCGGTGCAGGGCCATTTTTCAGAAGAGGCACCTGTAGTACCTCTACCCACCGAGCCACCGAGGCTACTAGCCCCAGCCTATGAGTGTGCACGTCGCCTTAGTGCACTTCACGAGTTTAAGCATCAGAGACCACCCAGGTTCCACGGGGATATGGACCCTCAGGCAGCCAAGGATTGGCTGGAGGCGGTTGTGCGAGTTTTCAGGTTACTGGGGACACTAGCTAACCTCATGGTAATCCTTGCAGCGAGACTCTTACATGTGACAGTAGGTAGATGGCGGAGCTTGATGCACCAGGTGCATGCTGAGGAATCTCTCCTCTAAAAGGACTTTTAGTGCCTCTTTCACTCGTAGTTCTCCCCAGCCACCCTCCGTGATGTGTGCATCCAGGAGCTTCTACAGCTGCGGCAGGGCAGCATGACGGTCGCCCAGTACTCGGCGGGATTTACTGATCTCTCACGCTATTCGACAAACATGTTACGGGACCCATTCTACCGGACCCAGACCTTCGAGTAGGGACTGAGGCATGAGATCAGGGCATTGATGATCTCCCTCAGCATTCCGACACAAGCATGAGTACTGGAGCGAGCTCTTCTCATAGAGAGATTTCTTAATGAGCCTACACCAGCAGCGAGACCTACCTTAGGGAGACACTTATCAGAGTCGTCTGTAGCTGGCAGTCGACGGTTGTCACAGGGGTCCAGGCGGACAATACCATCAGGCAGATGACCTCTGAACACTTGCTCAGAGGTGCGGGGTACATGCAGCAGATCCAGTCTTACGAGTGGTAGACAATGCAATGTATGTGGCGGGCATGGCTACATGGCTCATGACTACCCAACCTACAATGCATAGGGGTAGAAGACGGCTGAGGGACCACCCAGGAAGAGGAACAGGTTCGACCGTGGTAGTCCGTAGGGAGCAGGCGGACGAGGCCGAGGAGCAGGTTGAGCAGTAGGCGGTGGACGACGTTTTGAGGCTCTACCCCCACCACCACCAGGAGGTCCACCCCGACCACAGGGGAGAGCATAGCTTCAGGAAGCTGAAGCTTACGATCATGGAGCTCCATAAGCGGGTTGACAAGTGCGGTACTAGCTCCAGGCATGGAGCCCTTTGCCCATATTGCCTCTAGATTCTTTGACTTCGTTCTTTGTGTTGCTTTGTGTCCTTGTACTTTGAGTTGCAGTAATAAAAGACACTTCAAATAGTGGTGTTTGATTTCTTGTCTTTTGTATGTTAATACTAAGAGTTTCCAGTTAAAAACTATTAAATTTACCCTCACATACGAGATTCATACTGGAGGATATCCAGTGACCACACACTGATGCTGATAGTGTGACTCAACCCTTGGAGGCGAGAGTAACAGCTGTATCTCTTGGTAGCAGCGTCGAGGCCTTACGACGTCATCTATGGCATGAATTAACTGATCATGATGAGATTGACTGTATTAGGCAAGGAACGTGGTTCATCCAAGGGATGAGACCGGATTTCTCTATTTGGAAAAGGAGAAATCTTTAATGATTTATAGAATGATAAGGAATAAGGGGAAACCCTTCATGTGGTCACGTCAGTTGAGGCAGCATGAGCAGAACTACGCTACCCATGACCTGGAGTTAGCTGCAGTGGTCTACGCTCTGAAGATGTGGTGACACTATCTTATTGGTGAGCGCTTTACAGTCTATTCTGACCACCAGAGACTCAGGTAAATCATCCTTATAGAAGGACCTAAACTTGAGACAGCGGTGAAGGCTTGAGTTTCTCCAGGACTATGACTTTGAGATAGTCTATACTCATGGAAAGGGAAACATAATAGCCGATACTATCAGCAGGAGGATGGGCATTCAGCTACATGGGGAGGCAACAGAGCAGTTTTCCGCATTGCAGATATCCTTCATGGATAGAGATAGAGCAGCCTTTATTTAGTCATTCACATTCACTCCTCCACTACTACAGTGGGTCAGAGAGGCACAATTCGGGGACATTGACTGTGAGACGCGGCATGCATAGATATCCTCAGGACAAGCACTTGATGGATTTTCTATGGGAGGATAGCACGTCATCCTTTTCAGGGGACGTAGCATGATACCAGCTGCTTTACAGGAGGAGGTGTTAACGGAGTTTCACACTTCCCCTTTAGCGGTACATCCAAGAGTGGAAATGATGTACCAGGATCTCATACAACATCACTGGTGGCCGGGTATGAAGAAGGATGTAGCTGAGTTCATTTCTCGATGCCTCACCTTTCAGCAGGTGAAGGTGGAGCACTGGGCACCAGCGGGCTTGGTACAACCCTTGGAGGTCCCGGAGTGGAAGTGGGATGGGATATCTATGGATTTTTTGACTAGACGTCCACGTACTTCCAGAGGTCATGACTCTATTTGGGTGATTATTGATCGACTCACCAAGTCAGCACACATCTTACCGATCAGAGAGCAGGGCTCAGTAGGGAGCTCGGTACGTCTCTACATTCAGGAGATTGTACGGCTTCATGGTGTGCCATCATCTATCGTCTCCGATCGAGATGCTCACTTTACATAACGGATTTGGAAGGGGTTGCAGGAGGTATTCGGGATACAGCTACGTTTGAGCACCGCCTTTCACCCTCAGACGGATGGTCATGCAGAGAGGACAATTCAGACTCTCGAGGACATGCTCCATGCATGTGTCCTCGACTTTGGTCACAGCTGGGTGGACCACCTACCCTTGGTGGAGTTCGCGTACAACAACAGCTATCACTCCACCATAGGGATGGAACCATATGAGGCATTGTATGGCCGACAATGCAGATCACCTCTATGCTGGACAAACCCTGGAGAGTCAGCACTTGTTAGACCAGAGATGGTCCAGTCCATGACAGAGATGGTCCAGGTCATCTAGGAGCAGATGAGGACAGCTGAGAGCTAGCATGAGTCTTATGCTGATAGGAGGCAGAGACCACTAAAGATCGAGGATGGCAACCACGTTTTCTTGCGGGTCTCACTTCGATGTGGATTACGGAGATTTGGCCGGTTCGGTCCTGGCCCAAAACCCCCTAAAAACCGGACAGTTTGTTTATACACCCGTATCTTGGGCTACGGACCTCCGATCGATGCACCGTCAGTTGCGATATGTTATTTGGATCGAGATAGTCATTTAGGTATATTAAACTCAAGGTTTCAGAGAACTTTGGGTATGGCCGGGTCGGTTTGAACACGAAACCAACTAGGCCCTCAGAGCAAAAACACTTATAACTTGAGCTCCGGACGTCCGATTGACGTGTCGTCGACTTTGTTGGATTCCTCTTAGTGAGATGGACCGTTTTTCTTACTACGCTTGAGGTTTGGACACATTTGGAGTGTGTTCGGGTTGGTTTTGACTTAAAAACCAACCGGTCCCCTGAAAAGAAAAAGGCAATATATCTCAGACCGGGCGTCTGATTGACACGTCGTCTGTGGCGTTGAGCTCCTTTTGTTGAGACAGAATTTGGGATACATCAACTCTGGACTATGTTTCAGTTGATGTATTTACACCCTTTGGCCCATGGAGCGGAACCTCCCAGAAATGAGCATGATGTGTGCGGGAACACTACAGCTGGCTGCGACTTGGACGACGATGATGACTGCACTGAAATCCTCTGTGGGTTCGGCAGTGACGACGAATACACGGAAATCCTCCATGGGATAGGCAGTGATGAAGACTGCACTGAAATCCTCCATCGGTTCGGCAGTGATGAAGACCGTACTGAAATCCCCCATGGGTTTGACGGTGATGAAGACTGCACTGAAATCCTCCGTGGGTTCAGCAGCGATGAAGACCGTACTGATGTCCTCCACGGCTTCGACGGGGATGGCTACTATTCATTTATCCTATGTGGTTCTAGTAGTATTGACTCTGTTCTTGTATCCTACATGGGTCTGGCTGAGTGGTTGGTCTATATCCTATGTGGGTCCGACATCTTAGCTGGTTTAGTATCCTATGGGGGTCCCATCTTAAATGAATCAGTGGTTATATCTGATCATCTCTATCACCTTACGAAGAAGTATACATGTGTGAGCTGAGTCTTGACTTTCAATCATTATCTTCGATATGATTGACTTTCTTTCCAATGTGGATTGGGTTGTGATTTTCTATGTGGATTGGGTTGTGCTTTCTTATGTGGATTGGGTTGTGCTTTCCTGTGTGGAATGGGTTGTACTATCCTATGTGGATGTGATCGAACATGGGCTCGGATGATGGAGTCGAAATGTAATTGATGACTTAGGTATATTTATGGGAATAAACCTAAGTATTGTTGGATGTTACTTCGTGATTGTATCTTTCTTTTGTGGTTTATACTTTGTGGATTCTGGGAGACCTTTGGGGGTCCCGGGGTACCTACTGAGCATCGTATACTCACCCCTGCATAGGCTTCGCCCGTAATACGTTGTTTTGGTTGCAGACGACGGACATCACTGATCGAGGTTGAGGCTTGTAGAGCTGGACGGTTCCCAGAGGAGGAACTCATGACGAGTTGGTGCCCGGAGGTGGATTTACGACGATTCGGTACCTGGATGTGGACCACTGGGCGGGACGTACACAGGGCAGACTACAGGACCCGAGGAGCTGAGGAGGCTATCTGTACCCACCCTTCAGGTGAGATTTCCTATGGATAGCTCGGCGTTGCTGATTTACTTTTTAGTCGATGTAATTCCTTTCCAGTTGTATTTTACTTTCAGTTTGGGTTTGTATTCTAGCCCACTTACTTTTCCGCACTTACTTGTACTTGTGATTACTTAGTGATTACTTCTGGTGGCTTACTCTGTGGTGTTTATTTACTTTATAAAGGAAACGCCTTCCCCTTTTTTTCAAGATTTTCACCTTTGATGCTAGTCGCCAGCCCCTGGACTACGGAAGGCGGGCTTGGGGTAGTCATGGCATAGGTCCGAGGATGGGTCGTGACAATACTCATTTCACTTCCTATCTGTGGAGGCATTGTAGGGGGCTTTGTGGCTCAGTTTCACTGGATCATGGAATTTCATCTCCATATGGATAGCTAGATGGAGAGGCACATTTGGGTCCTAGAGGGCATGCTACATGCTTGTATACTAGGATTTGTCCACAGTTGGGAGGATCACCTACCTCTAGTGGAATTTGCGTAAAACAGTAGCTACCACTCCACCATTTTTATGGCATCATTCATGGCCTTGTAAGAGAGACCTTATAGATCACATTTATGTTGGACTAAACAAGGGGAGTCAAAACTCGTGGGTCTAGAGTTTTTGTGGTCTACCACTGAGAAGGTATAGATCATTCAAGAGGAAATAAAGACTGCACATATCTGGTACAAGTTGCATACTGATAATATATGGATGCCCCTAGAGTTCGAGGAGGGACACCATGTTATCTTTTGGGTCTCACCTTGATTGGTATTGTGGATTTTTTGATGGGGCAGAAATTTATATCCAAGAGACATTGTTTGTTTGCAGATTCTAAGACAAGTTATCAAGGTGGCGTACCGCCTAGAACTACCCCCACATATGCATCAGGTGTATGATGTCTTTCATGTGTCGTAGTTGAGGATGTACAAGCATGATCCATTGGATGTCATCATCTGGGGATACTGTTGTGGAATACCTGGTGGAGATCGAGGATTAATAAGTGTGAAACCTTCATGGACAATCAATTCCTCTAGAGCAAATTTAGTGGCAGCCTTGGAATCTCTAGGAGAGCACTTGGGAGGGGGAGGCTCAGATTCATACTCAGTACTCTAATATTGTTGATTATCCTTTTTTTGGATTTTGGGGATGTAAAGACCCTAGGTGGGGATAATTTAATGACTCATATTTTCATAATTTTAATGTTAGAAATTATTTCGAAAAAATATGAGACCAAGAGGTCAGACGGTGTGATATTTCGAGGCCAAAGGTGTTCGGAATGACTGTTTTAAAAAATTTACAATTTTAATTGCACACACATAATAATTTTATGAAAAAGTAAAATAAATCATAAATATGTTCCCAGATCAGAAATATATTGACACCGTTGAGCTTAGAGAAGTGGCTTTACCCTAGGAGTTACCTAACATTGGTTGGAGCGGTTCATCTGTAGAAATATTCACAGGGTTTGTAACCAAAAATGATATAATTAAATAAAAAAACATTATTTTGAAATCCTAAGAACTCGTAAACAGTAACTCGGATGGGAAATATGATACCACCATTGAGTTCGTTATGGGGTGTTTTACTTAAGCGAGACCTAACATCGAACAGTGTAGGTTGGTTCCAAAAGTTAGTTTCTAGATGTGAATTTCATTAAAATATTTAATAAAAAAAATTTAGGACGTTACCTCTTGACACATTGGTAGTTTCATTTTTCTAAATATCAATGTCATGGAAATTCATGGATAACTTCATAAACCTAGAATTCTCATGAGGTAAAGATAAATAATCTCTCTTGATGGAAGACAACGATAGAGCGGTGGATCAAGATAGCTCTCGATGGACCCCCAATGGAAATGGATCCTCAATGTCAAACAATCCAAACACTAAGTAGAGAGTGAGTTTTTAATTCCCTTCCCAGTTCATTGTCCCTACGATGAGCGTGGATTAGTTGATGAAAAAAACTAATCCATGGGGTGTGTTTATTGTGGGTCGGGCTGATTCTAGTGAGGGGATTGTTATCAGGATGGTTATTTCATAGGTTTTTTACTCCTCTTTGTTCATTAATTCTAACATGAACAGATCGAGGTCGACACTAACAAGTCCAAGATCCGTTCTTTGGATTTCTAGTCTGTTTATCACATTTCCCCAATTTTACCTATGTTATTAATTATTTGTTTTTCATTCCTCGCAATAAAAATCTCAGATGGGTTGCAAACCCATCGTAGTGAAGAAAGGGTGGTAGCACTAGGCCATGGATCCAGCCATTTTAATTGGTGTACTATGGGGAAAGGCTTCTAGCGGGGCAGCCGAAGGCAGATGTCGCATGGGCCCATTTGGGAGGATGGGCTTGGATAACACTGCTAGAGGGACTCTGGTGGGATGTGGTTCAGTTGGACCATGTTAGAGGAGGTTCTGTAGCGGTGTGATCCATGGGCGGCGACCGGGAGGCCATGACAGTAGGCTGTGGTGGAGCCCGCGACACTGCTCGAGCCGCATTAGAGTGAGAACCCATGGTAGATCTGTGGGTGCATGTGGGTGACAACAAATTCATTCTAGAAGGAACACATCAGAGGTGGATCCTATGATGGTCAAGAGGTCATTGGATTTATAGGGTCACATGGACCGACCCGGTAACTCGGTTCATCCACGTTGACTTGGAAGCACACGCATCTGAGCCACGTGTGAGAGAAGGGTCGGACCGCACAATGTGGGATGTGCTAAAGAAACGAGGCTACCCTATGCGGTTGAATGGGATAGAATGTGTGGCCCCACAGGCCAGGATACTTTGTGCCAACCCAGACTGATCGGGTTGGCCAGCAATGGTCGGGTTGAACCCTAATAGGGCCGGATCCTTTTTCACTAAAATTACAATAAATTTCAAACGAAAGGTCAGTTTGACAAGCTGCCTGTGGCATTGGAAACCTTGAGATTAGGATAACCTTTTAAGTAGCCTTGGTGGGTTTTAAGTATATGCCATTGTAGGTGTATAGTTTCCCTTGGTTCTTTCCTCGATCGTTTTGTAAAGCATTATGTCCACATAACTGGATAAAGGTCCCCTCTATAGGTTGAGTCCCAGATAGAGTTGTGGAATCCCACCTTGTGACTGGAGTGATCCTCTATCACCCCGAATAGAGATTTTTGGGAATTTACATGACCTCTGAGCATAGGGTGGTAATCCTCCATCCAGTGGGCTGTATAGGTAGGGTTTTCAATATCCTCTGATAAGGATACCCTACGTTAGGAGCCACATTTGTAGGGTTGTTGATAAGGTTCCTCTACATTGTGGGATAATATAAATTTTAGTTGTTAGTATACTTTGAGAAAGATAAACTCTTTCTATACATTGACCCTTGACAACTGCCTTCTCTTTATACAAGGCCCAACTTTTAAGGCCCTCTTTGTAAGAGTCATTGATGAATTCAAGGCTCAAGGAGTGAGTTCTCTAGGAATGAGTGTGCTTTGAGCAGAATCCTGTGGCTTATTATTGGTCATGACATGCCCTCTTTACCTTGTGGATGGTTATGATTTTATCTAGATAATCATAGTATATGTGTTATAGTCATATACTTGTGTATAGATAACTGTGCATTCATTTGTGTTTTTTTACTTATGATTTTGGGGTGTCATACTGAGTATTGTTTTACTCACCCCTCCACAAAATTTTCCCACATGTGTCATGTCTTGTGTGGATGATCGGTTCTTTAAAAGAGTCTTAAGTAGACCAGGACCAGATGGTGCAGAGAGTGATCAGGTGGACATGGTGTGTTTCAGTGACTTTAGAAAACTGTTTCTGTATCTTACATTAAGGTAGGGTTTTCTACGGATGAGATTTAGGAGCTTGTACTTTACCTTTTTGTTGGGAATGTATTCTAGCCCTTTTTACTTTCCATTGTTTTAATATCATACTTTTTTGTTGGTATCTTAGTGGTATGCATTCTTGTTGACTTTTTGTTTTTACATTTCTTCATTTTGAGGCTTGGAGTTCTGTGCATGTGTACAAGTACTTAGGAACATTCCTTCCATTTGTGGGATACGCCTACTCGGTGCTAGTCACCATCCCTTGGCCTATTATTGGTACGACTGGGGTAGTCATATCACTGGCCCCTCTATGAATCTTCATGAAAATATCACCCACATGGATCAAAAGAACACAAAGTTTACATTTTCATTCATCAAATTTTCATATACGTGTATTCTTTTTAGTCAATGTAATTCTCCTAGTAAAATTGATCATTGAATTTTGATTAATTTTTATGAGTTACATGAGAATTGTAAGGATGTTTTAATGGATGATTTTATACTTTATGGATATTATTTTGATGATTTTTTATAATACATAGTTTTTATACTCCAATATTTTAGTGAAAAACCCTTCTGCTAAATTATGTGAAATGTTATTTTATATTAGAGTGGGGGATAGTTCATGGTAATGTCATTTATAGTAAATCAATTCACATCAATAATTGGAAAAAAAATCAAAATAATCTTCTATTTTGTATCCAAAATGTGTTCATCAGGTGAGATCTTTCATGGTTCATATAGTATTCTGCCATCAATTTGTTAAAGACATTAATAATATTGCACTTCAAAAATCATGGATGTTCCAAAATTAGTTTGAGTTTTTTTAAAAAAATTATATTTAGGATGCATTAAATTCACCAAAAAGGAGACTCACATCACCTCCCATAATTGAACCTCCAAGGTGTTATATCCCCTTCAAACACTTTTGTGACACCTATAACTTTCCAGTTGGTAGATTATTATCACAAAGGGGTAAGGGGGATACTCATTTCATTCTGTATGCATTTAATAAACTTGAACCAGCTCAAGATAATTATATGAAAACTTAAGAATAACTACGTTCTATTGAGTTTTCCATTAAAATGTTTTCCCATATCTACTTGGGTCAAAATTCATTATACTTTATGATCATTCTACCCTATGGTTTACCCTTAATAAGTATGAATCTATGCCATGACTCATTCATTTGATTAAACTCATAAAAGAGCGTTGAATATAGATTCAAGATAATATAAGAGTAGAAAATGTAGTGATTGAACACATTAATATTATTTATCCACTACTGGTCCACCACATTGACTCATCGCCCCCCCCCCATTAGAGATTTATCCACTGATAAGAACTTTCATGATATACTGGAACATAGAAATTTTAATTTTTTAGTATAAACTATGGTCCCCATATTTTTCATCAATTCTTAATCCTATAGTCCTAAGAATGAGCCACTGTAGTAAATTTTGGATGACCTATATTTGAAAATAATTTTTAGTAGCCTGGTTATTAATTGGGGTGTTCCCAACCATAAGTTGACATCTATTTTGATATTTTTCCAAACTCTATCATGTGTTTCCCACATTTGATCTGAACCTATGTCTGGAATATACCATGACACTATAATTTATTGGTGAAATTTATATGTAGATTCTCATTAGTTTTGTATGTTATATACATAATATCAATTCAAAAGTAATATCTCCAAGAGGAATGAAATTCCCCAACAACTCAAGTTATTTTGTGGTATGTTTTCTACATGGATCATTTAATAAATGAGTCATATTACATATTAATTTTTATAGATTTTCAGGCATCTCATGAATGGATATTACATATTTTTATCTTTTTTTTCTTTGAAAATTTGGACCATTTCTCGATTTTTTTCGTGTCATCCTTGTGCAGGGGCCATGCTAATCTTCTCTGTATTGTTCCAATTTTATCGGATGTCTCTGAAGAGACTATTTTTATATTAATATCCATCAAATTATACAAATATTCACTTGAGGAACCTAATAGTATAGTGCCTCTGGACACATGGAAATAATTCTTCTAATTTGGTCAAATATATTTAATATTTCTCTTAAATATATATTACCCACTGTTAATCCTACATAAAAAAATTATTCATCACACGGGAAGAAGAAACAAAAGAAAGGGTTAGATCATATGCCTAGTAAGGGTTAAAAAGGGAGATATGTTTGCATAAAAGGTGTATATGGTAAAGTTAAAATGATCATGACATTTGAAAATCATACCATTCCTATCAATGTTCATAAAATTTAACCGTGAAATAAAAATCGGACTTCATAAGACATGAATCATAAGATAATCAAAGAACGGGGCCCCTAAGAGGATAACAATGGAAGAAAACATGAAATTAATGACATTCACGTATTCATTGAAAATAATAGTTCAAGGATACCTACAAATAAATTCAAAACATATTAGTCTTGGTATAGTCACTTGTGTACCCACTTTAGGATCTAGATGACTAGCCTTGTACCCTCTTGTTTCGGGCTTATAATCACCACATGTGCACCCTATTATTGTATGTTCGAGATGAAAATTGGTGTACCCACTTGTTGTGGTCTTAGGATAACCTCTCATATAACATCCTGTCATGGTATTAGTATAACATCCAATGTACCCTCTTGATGTGGGATTAAAATGGCATCCCATGTTCCCTATTGTTATGGGCTTGTGATGACCACCCATCTACCCTTTGATCTCATAGAACATTTATCCTTACTTAATTCATTATATGTATATATATATCGGTCCCATTAGTCACAAAATGGAGACAATATCGATGTGAGACACAGGATCATAAACATTTATCATATAATAACCCGTGAAATGAAATCACTATCACAAACATATCATTATATCACAACCTGTGGAAAAGAGAAATGTTTCATGATCTTTTTCTCATATAATACCCTGTAAAAATAAGTGGATTTCCTAAGTGTTTTCCCATGATATAATAAATATAATAGAAATTTTTTTCAAAAAAAACATTTCATCATCATTATAAGACATCTAAAGAAAAAATAAGAATGGTGACCTTAGATTATATCTCCAATAACGCATAGGTAACAACTACAAATTTCATCTTAGATGGAAAATAATTTTGAAATGATAATTTATACAATGTGTTGAGGAAAAAATCATTTCTACTTTGAAAAAATATTTTTAAATTATAAAACCTTATGAAAATAATTCTTATTGAAAATAACCTTGAAAACATAGAAAAGAATATTTGGAAACCATTTTAAACAATTTTTAAGACATAATAAAATTTTAAAATAATTTTCCATGAAAATGATATTAAAATATTTTTTATAATCATTTTTTAAATCATTTTTATAGAATAGGGGTTCTGAAAAAAAAAATTATGGCCAAAGAGATAAATAAGGTCCTATGATTGTAGATTGGTACCATTAATTGAAGATATCATTATTAATCATAGGAGAATAAAATTTCATGAGAATTATTAAGAGTAATATCATAACATTTAATGATTGGAAGAATAATCATAAATAATCCCAATAAATGATGATATTGTAACATTAAATTATTACCACTTTTGTAACCTATAATTGTAGGCCCCATGGAGGGATAATATAATAGAGAACTTATAATATCATTAGGATAGATAAATATAGGATATATATGTAAAATGGTTTCCATATAAACCTATATAAAGTGTTTTGGTGAATATCATAGCATAAATATCAAAGAATGAAAATTTAGATAAGACCCCTTTAACGATTTGGAAACTTTTGAACTGTAATTCACATGAAGTAGAGAGAATAAAATGGGTATAAAAATACCAATCAAATATGTAAAATAATCATAATTTACATTCATAAGAGTTATATACACCATAAAGAATAAATAGGTATTAGATATAACATGTGTCTCATAAGGCTAAAAACTGAGATGTAAATCCATTACCGTAAGTCTCTACTCTCCTCGTACTGGTTCAATGCTCAACTTAATCGGGTATCTCCTTTTGGTTTCTATAAAATGAATTAATTGGTTGGATTTCTACCCAAAGGATATATTCTTGGATAAAGGGATGAAATTTGGGATAAAATTTGGATTGTTCTTGGCTGACCCAATGGGATTGGTAAGTGTGAAGAGAAGAAAAGAGGGGGGGATTACATATAATAGGTGAGTAGAAAACTTACACATTTTTGAAAAGAGGAATTACACCCACTTTTTACCATATAAATGTCTCTTGTAATGGATAAATATCGATCCTAAAAGGTACAAGGTCGAAATATGTCCATCCAATGGGCTTTGTATTAGTTCCATAGTCGTTTACTCCCATAACATTAACATTTACTCAATTTTTAAATTTGTTTTCTATTCATTATCTTGATTAATTTTTAATATTTTTAATAATCACATTGGTAAAAAAATGTTTTAGACTTATTATAACATAAAATTTATTTTGATCCCAAATATGGATTCCAACTTTCTAAATTCAGTTAATATAAGTGGAAAAAATGGAATTAAAATTAATCTCACAGGAGAGGTGAGACCACAAGTTTTAAAAATGAACAATGTTAAAAAGTTTACTATGTTTTTTATCAAATTAAAATAAAAAATGATTAAAATTCCTTACATGGGATTAATAGATATATAATTAATCTTATTTTACTTTAAAATCAATTTAAATTATGATTTTACTATATAAATTATTTATACCAAAAAAAAAATAGTTTCCAATTAAAATTCAGTATTTTTCACTATTCATTAAAAATAAAACTTCATTGAAAAAAGGACATAAGATAATTTTGAAATTACTATTTTAAAAATGAATCTATTTTTGTTAAATAATATTTCTAAATGTTTAATCAAAATTAAAAAATTGTTCAATTAAATGGTATTAAAATTTCTTTTTAGAGAAGTATGACTTTTTATACCTAAATAAATTTATTATTTTCAATTTTCTAGAAAACACATAATATGAATGATAAATTGTTTATTCAACATATATAATATATAAATGTCATTAAAATCATTAATAAAAACTTTTTTGATTAATTAATTGAGATAAAATGTGTTTGTGCGTAGAAAAATAGTTTTTCATAAATTTAATTTCTTTATTTTTAAATATTTCATACATTAAATTAAAATTTATTGTTACCAAAGAATTATATAAACAATTTTAAACAATGTTATCCAAATTTAGTTAATCTTTCTTATCTTATCCTTTCAAATGACTAGTTGATAACTATCTTATTAAATAATAATATTAATATTATATTTTAGTTCGGTAAAACATGGTCTTGCATGTAACAAAAGCTATCGAAGGGACTCGGTATTGGGTGTAACACCATCAAAATTAGTGTTGTGTGTACTACAAGATAATATAAATATTGTGTGTAGTGAAATATTAACATGGTGTTGTGTGTAAAGAAAGATTAATTTTTTGTATCATGAAAAAAACCGTAAAATAATTTTGATTTAATCCAAAAAATTCATAAAAACTCAATGTATAACATTAAACCCTTGATAAAATGTATTTTCCATAGAAATTAATTACTTTGATACACAAAATTAGGATACTTATGCATCATAATACACTCATGTTCCCAAATAGCTACCATATTCTAGTGGTTTCACCACAAAACATTGACCAGTTGAGTGGACCTGTTTGGAGAAAATTTCTCAGTGAAATCTCAAATATCCACCTGTTGATCATCTTAGGATAGATCATTATCCAATAGTACGACTTCTTTGTTAATTAAATATGATGGATCAGGTGAATAAATTTTAAGGATTCATATATGGAACACATCATGAACCTAAAATGGGTTTGGTGGGAGTTCCAAATGATAATCTCATGCCCCAATATGATCTGGTATTTTAAAGGGACTAATATGCATTTTTCTTAGTCTCCACTTATTTAATCCATGTTGAAATTTATTCAAATACACTCTCACTGAAGTAAATTTATAGGTCGGAATGATAATTATAATATTAACATTTCTGTCAATTTTTTTTGTCCTTTTGGGTTTTTGAGTGGATCTAACCATTTTTTTCCATATCATCAATTATCTGAGGTACGAATAGATTTATTTCTACAACTTAATTCTAGTATGTATAAGTTCTAAACTTTATTAACTTAATGTGATTTATAAAAATCTATCTAAATTATCATGTGAATATATCATTGTATCAAAACTCAAAAACAATAGAGGTGTTGATCTTGACCAATATTAAATTCCAAATAATAATATATAAGAGTAACCATTAATAATGATTTACATATTTTAAAAGAATAACTCCTAAAATAACTTCATCACTACATATAATATGGAAGGGTTTCATTACCAAAAATTTATCTCAATGTCTCCTTAATCATGATAGACTCCAAACACATAAAACCTTAAAAGGGTGTGTAGACTTATGATCATCCTCAAACTCAATAATGCATGATAAAATACAAATATCTTAACTTATTTATACATGGAGACATATATGCCTCCAAAATATAATTAACCCTTTATTCCTTAAATAATATCCTATATTATATAAATATATTTTCATATCAATATTGGGTTCATACTTATATTGATATAATATCAAATGTGATTTTATTAATCAAGATTCTATATAGAGGGATATAATCACAAGAAATTTCACTAAAGGATGGGATATAAGATTTTCATAAGACTCATTCATAAGAAATGAAACGTGAAAATATTAACTAAGGTGAGAATGATTAGTGTTCCCTAATTATCATGATTCAATTCTTCCATTATAATAAATTTTCCCTTTCTGCTTTCACTTCTGAGGTTTTTGTGGCATATCATCCACATTAGTCCATAGATTATGGAACAATTTATCATAATTCCCAAACTCCAAGAAATGTAAACTCTAGAGTGATTGAGGTTTATCTAGTAGAGCTATAACATTAAATCAACATTCATCCACATGATGAAATTTCCTTCCACACATAAAACATTTAGTTTTCCCTTAATATAATTTCTTCCATGTTCTCCTCTATACTTTTAGATTAAGGTAAACCTTATCTTCTTCTCTCTAAATTCCTTACAGTTTCCTCCAAACTCTATCCATTTTTATTATCAAAACCCTTTGTCTAATGGGAAAATCCAATATCATTTTTATATTGAGAATATGAGGATTGTACTCATAGAAAAATAAGTTCTTGAACTCATCCCGGTCTATGGAGTCAATTTTATCATATTCCTTCATATTCTTGATAATGTTCCACCATTCATTCGCTTCACCTTCCAAGTAAATAGGGGACAAAATAAAATTTTCATATTCTATGAAATGGAGTGTAAAGACCCATAAATTTCAAGTAAAATTTTTTCTTAATTTTTTTTGGAATTTTACAAGAACGCATTTTCTGACGGCGTCTGATTCCGAGGCCCGGTGTGCCCAAAATTAATTTCCAAAGTTTAGCTCGGGTACGTTCATTGAACGAACGAGTGAGTTTTTCTAACTTTTGAACCGGTGCTCGGAATCAAATTCCGAGGGCACTGATGAAATCGCAGTGCCGATATTTTCCTAGGAGAACCTTTTCTGAAGGTGCGTTTACTCGGGAGGAGTTGTTAAAAATGTGAGGAATAAAAATAATTATTTTACAATTTTATTTTATTTCATTACTAAGAGGTTTAAGTGTTAAGTTAAATAAAGTTGTGTCACAACTTTATTTCTCTCTTCTAAGTGGTTTAACTTACATGTGAGGGAGTTGGGGTGGGAACCACTAAATCCTAACATCTCTTGTTTGGATATTTGTGAGGTGGGGCCCACACGATCCCCACCGTTTCAAATTCTTAAAACTCCCTCTTAAGTGTGTAACCCTTAAAAACTCACCATTTATTAGGGTGACTTTCCCTCTCCCCACTTTAATTCAAAGCCAACACATTATCTTAATGAAGTGAGTTATGTGCTTTGAATTTTTAATTTTTGAAAATGTTTGAATTAGTAAATTAAATAAAGAAAAGCTTTATTTTATTTCAGTTTGGTTTTTGCTGTGGAGAATTGTGAGAGGGAGAGTTCTTTACTTTGAAGAACTTCATCTTCCACGTTGAAGAACATGAAGAACGGTTCTTCTCCGACGAAGAACATCGACCCTTCGACATAGAAGACTCGGAAACCCGGATTCTCCTGTCTTCATCTTCTTCCACGATAAGGGAGAAGTCGCCGACCGCGGTGAACATCGCCAACGACAACATACCTTCCTTCTTTATCATCGCAATAAGTGAGGAGACATCGTTTCCTCCTCAGACACACCCCGACGTCCACGGAATCTACGTCTGACCCCACGACGCTGTTCTCCGCGACACCCGACGTGCGACGTCAAATATCCAAGTAGGGGTTATTTAATTATTTTGTTCGTGTTTACCACCTTGTCGTTCTTCGTGAAAATACGACCAAATGCTATCGATTAACGAGAGGGGGTTGGACCGCACAAACATAGATGACCCTGCTCATTTATCCATGTTTGTTTCTTTGTGGTTTGAAACAAGAATGGCGCGGTGCCGTCGCACCGCATGTGATCGTGCGACAAGGAATGAGCGGCGCCGTTGCGCCGCGCAGTGGAAACGAACAAGGACACGCCGCCGTCGCGCCGCGTCGGAGAAACTAGAAGACATCGCGGCCGGAGCGGGGCCGAGGCGGAAGAGCACGGTGCCGTCACGCCGCACCGAACGACCAAGGCTGCGGCCGGTTCTGGGCCGCGGCGAAGCAGGGTGACCGGTGGCTGGAGACGGGCCGCCGGCGTCAGAGCAGGGAGGGGACCGGCCGTCGCCGGTCCCGTGGAACAAGAACCAGCTGGCCAGGGTGGGCCGGCCGGACAGGGGGAGAGCCGGGGGTCAAACCCCTGGCTGGCCAGCTGAGCGGCCCCTTAATTGGGGCCACAGTTTCCAAACAGCGGGGGGCAGTGCCCCCCCCCCTCGCATAACCGAACGGCTCGGCCGTTCTGCTGAGCCAGCTGGTGCCGCGGGCCAGCGCACTGGGTCGCGCCCAGCCGGGCCGACCCAGTTCGGGCCAACCCAGGGGGTCTCGGGCCGGGTCAGTTCGGGCCTGAAACCCCTGTTTTCGGACCCTTTTGGTTCTGTTTCCCATATCTCGAGCTACGGACCTCTGATCGATGTACCGTCAGTGGCGATACGATCCTTGGATCGAGATGGTCGTTTTGGTATATTGCACCCAAGTTTTTGAATACTTCGGGTTCGGCCGGGTTGGTTTGTACACGAAACCAACCGGGCCATCGGAGCGGAAACGCTCGTAACGTGAGCTCTGGATGTCCGATTGACATGTCGTCAACATTGATGGATTCTTCTAAGTGAGACTGATCTTTTGGATTAATACGCTCAAGGTTTGGATGTCATCGGACTGCGGTTGGGTTGGTTTGCTCACGAAATCCAACCGGGCCCCTAGAACGAAAAAGCCAATAACTCACAGACCGGGCGTCCGATTGATGCGTCGTCTATCTCGTTGAATTCCTTTTGTTGAGATGGAACTTTTGGCATACTTCTCCTGAGTTTTGGTTTTTGTTGGATAGTGGCCAGGTTGGATTGAACCTGAAATCCAACCGGGCCCCTGGAACGGAAAAGATGATATCTTTCAGACCGGACGTCCATTTGACGAACCGTCAGCAACATTGGTGATCACATTGAGAAACAGTCCCTATGAGTATACCCTATGATATCTCGGGGTATAGTTGAGAGACGGCTGGGTTGGTTCGCACACAAAACCAACTGGGCCCCTGGGAGGAAAAAGGCTAATAACTCACAGACCGGGCGTCCGATTGACGCGCCGTCTGTTGTGTTGAGACCCCTATGACGAGGCAGTCCTTTGAGATACTTTTTCATCGGACTTTGAGATACTTGGAGTATCGACCTGTAGCTCGTGGATCGGACCCTCCCAGAGATGAGCATGCGGATTACGGAAACTGTGTAGCCGACTGAGACCTGACAACTGCTTGACCGACTCGACTTGGAGTTAGTCGACTAGCCCAGTCGATGGAGCACTACTTTGTTTGGGTGCAGACCCATGGCGGAAAGAGCACTACCTGTGTGACAGTGCAGACCCACAGTACTCGTCCGGAGAGTACCTCTGTAGGCTACTAGGGGGTGTGCACTACTGTGTTTGGGTGGCATACCCCGGCGGGAAGCACTACTGTGTTTGGGTGGCTGACCTGCGGTACTCGACAGGAGGAGTACCTCAGCAGTCTTAGGTTAGTGAGCAGTATCTCGGAGTCATGACAGGACCACTGTACACTCCAGAGACAGGGCTCTTCAGCAGTTATGGTTTCGATAATGAAAATCATGGTTTGAGCTGAGTCTATGACCTTTGTGTTTACTCATTATTGAGATGGGTTACTTGATAACTTAGGTATATGTATGGGCATATACCTGGGTAGTGGTTATCCGTTGATTTCATAATCCTTGTGTTTCCTCATGATTGAGATGGGTTACTTGATAACTTAGGTATATGTATGGTCATATACCTAAGTAGAGGTTATCTGTTGAGATCTTCTTTGTGGTTATCCTTGTTGGTTTTATTGAGACCTTGAGGGTCTCGGGGTCCCTACTGAGTATCGTTATACTCACCCCTGCACGGGCAATGCCCGCACCTTGTTGTGTTGGTTGCAGACGATAGGCAGTGCTGACGGAGGCCGAGTGTTCGAGGACTGGACGGTACCCGGAGGTGGACTACACGACGAGTCAGCACCCAGAGGTGGACTACACGACGAGTCAGTATCCGGAGGTGGACTTCACAGCGAGACGACACTCGGAGGGGGTTGAAGGGTGAGAGCGTTGTGGAGGATATCTGTACCTACCCTTCAGGTAGGATCCGTGGTGGACGATCCATGAGCTACGCCATCTATACCTACCCTACAGGTAGGAACCGAGAAGTAAGTCCCAGGAGCCACTTCCATCCTTCCATCTATTGTCTTTTTCTGTTGTACATTGTCCAGTTGTAGTTGTACTTTCATTTGGGTTTGTATTCTGGCCCATTTATCTTTCACCACTTCTCTTTGTACTTAGTGTTTTACTTCTGCTTGTACTCTATGGTGTTTTGTTTACTTTTATAAAGGCAATTCCTTCCCAGTTATCGGGATATACGCCTTTGGTGCTAGTCGCTAGCCCCTGGCCTATGGAAGGCAGGCTTGGGGTAGTCATGACATGGTCCCCGAGGACGGGTCGTGACATGGAGAATGGAAAATATCTTTTGAATGGTACATATTCATTTCTCAGTAACAAGTGGGTAAATCATTCCACTAATAGTTTGTGTAAATGACCATATGAATGAATCAAGAGAATGTTGTTCCCTCCTTTTATCATTTGGATTCTCACCATGATTCATGATTTGAGGAAGTTGTTTGGTCGTAGATATTATGTTTTTCATTCCATCTCCAATAAAATTTTGTTTCTCCGGGGTAAAATCATTGCATTCTTCATTAACATGGTTCCTCCAAGTTCCATCCATTGATTAAGACCATAAATCATATTTTGAGAAACTTTTTTAATAATGTAAAAGTATACAATCTAGAAAATTTACTTATACTACTTCTAAATGATGATGAAATCTATTTTATCTATGACACCTTAGATTTCTCCTAGGGCATTCATAGTCATTATCTATTTAAATCCATCTAGATGGGTTTTAATGTGTTTGTGAATTTTCAATGTGTATCCCTCGAGAGTGTCAAACCTGGTGTATAATAATTACTATTATCATTACTATTATCTTATTGAGCCTATCTCAATATATTTTTTTCTAATTTTTTACCAATATCTACATCGATTCTATAACTACATCGACTTGTATTATCTACACAGAGATGTAATTTCATAGAAACCACACTATTAAGGATTTTCCTAAATTCAATGATATATTTATAAACATTGAATCATCCTTAGAATCATCTTTAGATACATCCGTACATAAATCCTTCAAAATATATATAGATATATCACTAATTTTTTTCATCCTAGTTTCTAATGGATAACAAAAACTTTCATTTAAATCCAATTGTACTAACTCAATCTTCTAATACATAGATGTTATATATTTTTTTATGATTATTAATTACATTACATAAACACATGCCTACAGACTATGATAGTTTAGATCCTTTGTAAATTTGGAACACATTCTACTAATTTAGTGAAATATCTTAAACATCTCCTATAAGGATCTTCCAATTTCATACTCCTAATTGAAACAATTAATTATACCACGAGGAAAGGAAACATAAGAAAGCGTGAGCTCGGATTCTTTATGTAAATCCATATGTAATTATAGAACAAAAAATTTTCTTATAGATTCATATTTATGAATAAGATATTACATTATGTTATACAATACTTTTTTTCTGATATCATACCCCAACAGGAAACAATGGGTTTCCCCGAAATCTTATGATTCACACAAGACTGAGTTAAACAGAAAAATAATGCATTATTAATATTATTATATTAAATGGTAGTTAACGCCTAGTATTTGTATTGGAGATAATGAAAAGAATAAATAATATTATTTTTACATATTTTTTTAAAATGATTTTACATTCATCAAATAAATTTTAGTGGTTTAAAATGAAAATAAATCCAATTTTAAGCATAAAATATGAAAATATTTTTAAAATATAGATTTACTACCTATTGAGGGATTAACCATTTTAAATATTGTTTTTGGAACTTTTATATATTCTATTAGAAAAATTAGAATTATTATTTGGAATAAGGATATCAAAATTTACTTTAGTTGAAATTTTGGTATTTTTCTGATAAAATTCATATTTTAATAAATAATGAAAAATACTACTATTAATTCAAAACTGACTTTTTGTCTAATTTATTTTTATTGTTAGACTGTCATTTTAATTGGATTAAAACTATATTTATAATAATTTTTTATCATTTTATCCGATATTTTTCATTGGATGTAATTTCACATTGAATTTTGATATAAACACATGCATATCTTTTGATGGTTTTTACATTTTAAAAACATGCTTTCTCATTTTGACAAAAATATTTTTTTTAATTGATTTATTCACTTATTTGAATTGAATTTTTAAAACATAACCTACTTGTTTGTAATTAGTTTGAAAATTCTGGATTAATAGGATCAAAATAATTGTTGGTGAATATTAACTTTAGTATTTTATTTACCATAGTTACAGGGTAAATCATGTAAATAAGAAAAAAAAAATATTATAATAATATAAAACTACCCTAAAACTTTTCATAATATTGTTTTATGAGTTAATATTTAGCATTAAGACACTTGGGTTGAAATTTCAGCCTCTGGAAGCCACTTGGGTGTGATTACGAAATTTATAACATTTAATTTAATAGAAAAAATGTCATAAACATGACTGTTAATACTAAAAAAATTATATGGTTTTATACAATTTATATCATCAACTATAATTATTCATGAGAGATTAAAAAAATTACCTACATCATGGTATTTTATTAATATAATTTATACATTATATAATTAAATTTAATTATGACACAATGATGATGCAAGGATTGATTTATTTATGAACAGATCAAATAATGATATTATAAATATTGAAATAATTATTATTTGTCATAATTTATACCATAAATATTTTTAGGTATGACTACGACATATTAGTATTGTGTTAATGTATTTTTTTAAAGAATCAACTTATGAATTAAAAAAACTCAATTATGAATATGTGAAAAATAACATAAATCATACCTTAAAATATAAATTAGTTTATTAAATGTTATAAAATTAATAAAAATATAATATTTTACCAAATAGTTTTTATAAGTCCTAATATTTTATAGATTACACTTTTAATGGCCATTTTAAAAGTTATGGTAATTACATTAACAAACAAAGTGTAAAAAACATGATATAACAGTAAGATTGAAAATTGTAAAATAAGGGTTAAACAAAAAATGTAAGGATTAAAAAATATTCCAAACATTTTTAATATTAATTGGACGATATTTATTCGATTCAAAATCATCTCATCTTAGAAATAATTTATTTTTAGACGTTTTGGAACCTAAATTGAATTTATATTAATTTAATATTTTAAGAGTTCTCAAGGGTGCCCCTCCACTCTTCTAAAAAATGTGCCCATTCGTCTCTTTTAATCACCCTTCCAAAGCATTTTTTATCAAAAACTATCTTCACATACCTCCTTCTAGAATCCCTCTCCACTTTCTTGAGGTATTAGTTTAGTCATAACACCATTCTTAGAGGTGTTAAGTTTTTCTTCAAAGGTGATCAACCCAAGAAGAGCTATCTATTTCTTTAGGTATTTGTATTTTATTTCATCTTCCACTTCATTAAAATATAGTATAACTATAATGAGGTAAAAAATATAGAATACCCAATATACTGATATGTTATTACGTTAATATCATCACTTAAATCTGTCTCTACTCCCAGTAAATGGAAAAGAAATTAGCCATTCGTGTGTACGTGTAAACTATCACCTCCAAGAAAGGATCTAACTTCATTCCATAATTGTCTCTACTGATTGGTTATATTAATGTAAGTAATGTTAATATGTGATATTCATGACATATTAATCATTATAAGATAATAATATATCAATTATGTTCTTACTTACATGCACATAAAAATGATAATGTTGTTTGTGCATACGTGTGAACTATCACTTCCATGAAGCGATGTGACTCGTTTTTATTCATTATATCTCTTTTATTATATATATATATAAGCATATTTAAATGATTAATATGATATTAATGATGATATTATAAATATTTAAAGATGATATAATAATTAACATACTTCCATAATGATCAATAAAAAATGAAGATGTTGCTCGTGCGTACATATGACTAGCCGTCTTCATGAATATAACGTTGTTCATTTTTTATAACTACACCTCATGGTGTGATTTAAAGGAATAATTTATGAATAATAATAATAATAATAATTTCATGAACATTATTCTAGATATGATGAAGTTATGACCACATGGACTAGTGACATCAAACCATGTTCATTTTCAACTCAAGTAACAAATATCGACATAACGTACGATATAATCTTAAATAATTATAACATGGTAATAAGTAATATAAAATAAATAATAAACATGAAAAAGGTTATAAATCAATTATAAATTAAACTATGTTTATCTTTCATGAATAAAAAAGAATATATGCGATAAATCATTCTTAAGGTAATGGATTTCGTCTCAATATTATTTCATTGAGGCATTTCTTATTAATGTGAACTTTTATTATTTTATGATGTGTATATATAACCACAATGAAATTTCCTATCTATATTATTATATATAATATTTTCATTTATTATTTTAGTAAATTTATTATTTCATGTATATTATGATTTAAATGGTCAAAGTGGTATGAGACACCTTGAACGTTTAAAAATTTAATTATCAAATATTTTTCTTCAGGATATTAATTTACTTAATTATTTATATGGATATAAAAGGATTATACATGACATTTCATGTCTATTTGGAATTTCAATCAAGGATTTAAAAATTAATCTTCTAATACAAACCATTTTATTTTCTTTATAAATGACAAAAGGAATGTTTTTAAAGTATGTGGTGACGATGACTTATCTTCCATCGTAACCATTATTTAATATTTGGATTCCTCTATAAGCCTTAATGATTTATTAAAATGGAATAAATCCCTTATTACATTTTTGAGTATTTTGGAATTTAAAATGGTTTTTAAAGTGGATTGACTATTTCAATATCTTTAAGTCATTTCATGTGATTACTAATCAAATTTTATGAGTGAAATTTTGATAATTGAAATCTATTCTGTGTTATGATTATATAACGATATTTAGACATTTGATAGGTGGTTATGGGATAAACCAAATACATGTGGTTATAGGATAAACAGAATATGGGTGGTTCCATGATAAACCAAGGATTTGTTTTTTTATTATAACCTCTAATTCAATGGGTATGGAATTCAGTTAAAGAGTGACATGTATAGATGTTGACCACATGGTTATCATATTTATGTTATGATTTTGACCCTGGTTACCTTTTATATGTTATATGTTTCTTTATATTGGTTTTATGGTAATATTATGATTAAAAAATGGCATGTAGTGAGATTATACTCAGTGAAGAGTATTTACTACTTAATATAGGTGAAATATATTACTTTATGATAACGTCTTCATAGTTTAAATTTTTTCACAAGGGTAATAGTTTTCCCTCTTTTTTATCCCTTACTGGGATTTTTATGCTCATCTAATGTTATGAAAAGTTTTTCATAGGATTTAAAGAATAATTGAGTCATGGATGGGATCAAGTAATAGTTATGAATTTTAAACATGAAACAAAACCATGTTTATTTTCAACATTATTTGTTTTATAAAAATTGTATAGTGAGTATAAGTGTCTATTTTAAAATTTTGGGTTTTTATGTATGATTTAAGGCATAATTCTCTAAATCTCTAGACATGGAAAGATACTAGATGTGAGTGAATTTAAAATTAGTTAATTAACCCAATATTAAGTAATATTTAAGGATGGAACCTTATAGTTGGTATTAGAGGATAGTTTAGATAACTTTAGAGGTTAGGGTGATATTTAATCATAAGTTACAGGTTATATATAACTACAATGGTTAGAAAAATAGAAATAGTTATAGTTATTTTATATAAATTGAATGAGTTTAAGATAACATGGATAACTATATATTAGTTTTTATCTTCCTTATAAAATAGTATATAGTGATTTTATTGATATACTTACAGTAAATGTTTTTAGTAAATCGCAAGATACAGCAGGAACCAAAGTAACAATGTATGTGAAGGAAAATGCGGTGGTACTATGGAGAAGAAACCAAATGAAATTTGAGATGAAATGATAACTCTGTTTGTTATTCTATACTAACTATCCAGAGTCTGTAGGATTGAATATGTAATAATGAGATGCTCAAAAACAAGAGGGGGGTGAATTGTATACTTTTTTAAAAACCCCAAAGGAAATTTTTCCTAACCAAATTCACAATACCTCCAAGATCTAATAACCTACTTGAATCATGAAATGTGATTACAGAAATGAAACAAAACAAAATATTACTCCAACTAATATTCTACCTTAAAGAGTATAGAATCCTATAAAATCATAGTACATATTTAAAGAAGTATATGAAAGTTATACTTTCCTCAACAACTAAAATACACCGCGGAAAATAAAATACTACAAGTAAAAAGTAGTAACTCTTTTAACCCAAAGAGGAGGGTATCCAATAACCCTGGATAAGAGGTCCCTTGATTTATACTTTCAAGAAAGTCTGTCTTACCCAAACCCAGGTAAGCCCTCAATCCATAGATCAATATCTGTCTTGATGTCCCTGTAAACCCTCAATTTGAAAGGAAATCATCACCTCTGACTTCACAACCCAATGTCTCTGATTTCAAGGAAATCGAACCTCTGCACTAAGAAAATCTGCACAAAGCAAAGTTTGAACAAGCAGCTCAAAACTTTCTACAAAACCCTAAGAGTTTATAAGACCCTCTCTCTCTCTAAAAATCACTTCAACAACATGTAATCATAGTTGTCAAAGTTCTTGTCGAAAAGTTATGAGGTCATTCAAATGAGCTCCTATATATAGGCACGGTTCCAACGGTCAGCTCCCTCCTCCAACAGTCATATTTTTCCTTCAATTTCAGAGGGACCTGTACACGTTTCACTCAAACAACGGTTAGTGAGTAACTGAAAGCATGACATCATTTTATAACAAAAAAAGTGTGACAAAAAATAAAGTTTGATATTAAGAATGTGAGTAGATATACAAGTTTGGAGTCTAAGAAAAAATTGAATTCATAGTCTATGAAAAAATTGAATTCGGAGACTAAAATACATGGATATGCAGATTCTATTTTCTAGGAATTCGGAACCAGGATTCTATAGAATTTGAGAGTCTAAATTTCAAGGAAATTCAGAGTCTGGATTCACAAGAATTCGGAACCTTAACTTACGATGTTCGGAGTCGGAGTTCATGAGAATTCAGAGTAAGAATTCAGAAAGTTCATAACCAGAATTCGTGTTCAGAATTAAGAGTCAGAACTCTGAAGAGTTCGTATCTAGAATTCGTATTCAGAATTTTGAGTCATAACTTAGAAGAGTTCATAACTAGAATTCGGAGGATTCTAATCCTAAAACAGAATTCTTCATATCTAAGTAATTATGGGATTTTGAGGTTTTGGTTTCAAACAGAATTTTACAATTAGAAAAAAATATGATATGAGTAATGAAAAAATGGTAAGGATAAATTTCCTCGGTGATGGAAATTTTTCTTTATAGGGGTAAAACATATGGTAAAATGAAATATTTCTTAGGATAAGGTGTTTGTGATTTTCAGAACAAGAGAAATGGTAAAGTCTTAAGGAAACCATAATTAATCAACAATATCCCCCTTACATAATGGAATGGAAAATTCATAAGAAAAACCTTATTGAATAAAAAAACTCCCCCTTTTTGGAAAGCACAAACATCCTTATAAAAAAGAATATAAGGACTTGGCAAAAATTTTCTAGACTTTGAAAATAAAACTTTTCTCCCTTTACTTATGAACAATGGTGAATAAGACTAACTCCCCCTTAGGCTTTGGAAGTCTAAGGATCGTATTATAGATTTCCAGAAAGAGAGTTTTCATTTGAATGTTAAAATCTTCGTAATGAGAACTCCCCCTTTGATAAACTCCCCCTTACTTAGGGAAATTTCTTGTTATACATAGAATTCTTTTTCCCTGTCCCACTTTGTGATTTTTGAAAAGAGTTTTAGGGAATGAAAAAGAAATCTGGCACCTGATATATTAGTACAAACATCCAAATAAAAACAAGAAACCACAATTTCATTAAAATTGGATGAATTTGTTCAAGGAAAACAGATACCACAAAAGATCGGATTTGGATCTATTTTTCTTCTTTTTCCTTGGGTATCAGCTTTTTCATGATAGTTTTAAACTTCTTTAGCTCTTTTTGATCCTCCTCAGATTGCTTTTCTAATACCCTGATCCTATTATACAGATATTTTATAGCATCTTCCTAAACCTTAAGTAAATCATCGTGATTTTCTAACTTTCCTTCCATCTCGATCTAGAGAACCCTTTTTGTTTTCCAGCTTTGGACCACATAATTCAGCTTCCCATTTAGGTCTTTGACATCCTAGATTCGAGTGTTCTTCTCAATATTTATCTTTTCCTGAAATCTTTTTGTAAGATCCTTGATTTTGGTGTCTTCAGTATCAAAAACTTCCTTGACATCTTCTTGAAATTGATCAAGATCTCTCAGATCTTCAACAATTGCCTTTGACCAGATGGCCATTTTCTTGCAATATTTTCTATGGGATTCATAATTTATAAAGAAGTTCTTGTGTTCAACCTCCACATTTACACACCTATCCATCACCATGGATATAGAGTCGGATTTTTTATTTATACTATACTGGAGAATCTGGCATCTAGATTCAATTGAAGGAATGATCGGAATGGTGTTCACTTGCTTCTTCAAGGACTGAATGACAAAATCATGTCCTAAGGCTGATGACTCCGAATATGAAAATTTACTTGGAGATGGTTCTTCCTCTAGCTCAACTTTCTTCCTCATAGAAGATCCTCCAGCTTCCTTCTTCCTTATAATCTCTTTTGTTGGGGTATCAGCAACTACTTGTTTTCCCTTACTGATTCTCGGAATAGCTTCTTCATCAGGACATTCATGCTCACTTCTAGATAATAGGACAATTTTATCTCCATAAAAATTTTCTTTCTCAGCTCCGGCCTAAATATCTTCATGAAATATAAAGTCATGATTATGACTCTCTTCCTCAGAAAACTTGTTCACTTCTTCTTCATCACCCTTCTCATCAACTCCAGGAGTAGCAATTTTTGAGAATCCGACTTGAGTAGTTTGGATTGAAAACATTTCATAATCACTTTCCTTCTCATGAAAGTCTTCTACTTGATTTACCATATCAGTTGTATCTTTAGTGCTTTCAACTTTTTTGTTCTTCTTCCATGGGTTCTATCTATTCAACAACCTTCTCTTGAACTTTTTCTAGAGACATGTACTTCTTTCCCAGGGTCTCAGGTAATTGTTCTACTAGGAAAGTTTCCAGTATGGTAATATTCTCGGATGCGACTTCAGTAGCCTTTAAAAGAGATTGGACAATCTCTGCCTCTGAAATCTTCTTCTTGAGGTTCTTCTCTTTGGATTTCTTTTCAAGTTCATCAGCTGTGTTTTCTTTCATTGCTTTGGGCTCTGCAGGGTTCAATCCAAACTATGGCTCCCCTACTTTCATGTTTTTCTTATCCTCCCTCCATTTTTCAACAACTTAATCTAGATAGGCTTTATGATTTTTGGGTTTTGGAGGTGTGGATTGAGCATCCTTGGATTTAGGGGTTTCACCTTCAGCTTCTACATCCTTCAATTTTCTTTTCTTCCCAGCTTTCCTTGAAGGTTCTTTATCTTCATAATTTTTTGTAACGGCTTCAGCCTCTTCCACTGGCAGGTCATAAAACTCTCCTGATTCCTTAGAAAAGACAACATTCATTATATTGATAGTATCATCACTAATTAGCATTACACTGAAATTACTCGGCTTGGAACTGCAAGGGATCTTGAAAGATTAATGGCCCCAAACTATCAGTTTGGAGAGTAGAGCAGGATACATGATTATCTGTGCTCTCAGATTCCCATTCTTGATGTTTTTTATCGTAACTAGAATGTGCTTCATCAGATTGATTTTTCATATATTTACCAGAAAATCTAAGATATACATATCACTTTTTTTTAGGAGTGTCCTTGTCACCCTTTCTCGGTACGAAAAATACCAGAACCCATAGCTGTAGGATCCGATTTTTGGTAAACAAGGGAGCAATATTTGTGGTCTTGACATCATTCAGTCCAAGATTTTGCATAGAATTCAACTTTACAAAACAACATTGAACGTCTGGTAGCTTGTGGGGACAAAATTCGGCCTCTCCTTCATAAGGTAACCCTACCAAGCAATCAACCATGGAGTAAGAAAGTGCATATGTCTTTCCATAACTTTTTAAGGAAAATTTTTCCCTACCATCTTCATTTAAGAAACACGATGATTCAAAAAATTCTATGAGTAAATCTGGATACACTACATCCTCAGCTCATGTCTTTGAAATGGCTACACATTCCTATCCATTGAGTTATATATTCTTGGAGATAATAGAGTCATACTTATTGAAGAAGTTAGGATGCACTATCCTCTACCTGTATATTTTTCACTCCTAAATCGGCTTTACCATAGACATATCTTGAGAAGGAACTTCGGTAGACATTCGAACTTGAGCACTTCTGAAAAATTCGGAATGGGATTTTGTATTGGGGTAGAGGTTTGACACGCATAATATTTGAAAACCAATGTGGGACAACTACCAGGGGGTCCCCTTTTATAAGTGTTGAAGAAAAGGTTCATCTTCCCATTTCAATCCAATGGCTGAGAATTCTTCATATCTAATATGATGGTTGAAATGAAAGCCGCAAGGAAAATCTAGTAGAATCCTATCTTGTGAGGTTTTTAAAGTAAAACATTTGGATTTAAGGAAACATGAATCTGAGATATTTTGAAAACAAAAGAATCTAATAGCAAGTAAAAGGGTATTAATAAAACGTAAGAAAGAAACTTACATTTCGGATTGTCAGGAGAATTACTCGTGTTGAGGAAATTTCTTCTTGAAAGGATTTAGATTCATAAAAAAATTTGAGTATGAAAAAAATGAGTACACAATTCTTCATTACGAAAATCTTCATTTTGAAAATAATCATTATGAAAATCATCAGTACGAAAATCTTCAGTACGAAAATTTCAAGTACGAAAATGTCCATTAGAGAAATTTCAAGTCTAAAAAATTCCATTACGATAAATATGAAATACTTTATTATGAAAAATATGAAAAAAATCATTACAAAAAATCTGAAAAACTTCATTATGAAAAATATGAATAATACCATTACGAAAAATATGAAAAATACCATTAAGAAGAATATGACAAATACCATTATGAAAAATTTGAAAAATACCATTACAAAAAATATGAAAAATACCATTATGAAAAATATAAAAAAAATGAAATGTACTCCTCCAATGAAAAGATGTTTGTTACTATAAGGAGATTTGTACAATGGAAATTTAATGGGAAGAATTACCTTATGGTTATCATTCCTAACTTCTGTTTAATTTATTAAAATCTATCATAGGGTAAAGATTTTGTGAAAATATCAGTAAGTTGATCTTGCGTTCTGATAATTTTAAGAATGGTATCTCTTTTTTGCGTGTGATCCCTAATAAGGTGATGCATAATATCTATGTGCTTTATCGGAGAGTGATGTGTAGGATTTTTACTAAGGGAAATGTAACTTGTGTTATCTCACATAATTTGAGTCTTAGTAAAGCTCAAGCCATAGTCTATGAGTGTGTGTTGCATCCACAACACTTGAGCATAACAACTTCCTGCTGCTACATATTCTGGTTCAGTAGTGGAGATTGCTACTAAGTGTTGCTTCTTAAATGACCAAGAAACTAATGAATCTCCTAAGAAATGACAAGTTCCAGAAGTACTCTTTCTATCCATTCGACATCCACCAAAGTCAGCATCTAAAAATGTTTTTAGAATAAAATCATTTCCTGAGGTATAAAAGAGTCTTAAATCCATGATTCCCTTTAAGTAGTGAAAAATTCTTTTCACTTCCTTTAAGTGAGATTCCTTAGGATTGGATTGATATCATGCACATAAGCATACTGAAAACACTAAGTCTGGATGACTAGCTATCAAGTAAAGTAAACTTCCTATCATACCTCTAAATGATGGTTGATCTACTGGATTCGTAGCTTTATCAAGATCAATTGTGTTTGAGCTACCAATGAGAGTACATATACTTTCATTGTTGTCATATCCATACTTTTTAAGAATATCTTTAATATACTTATGATGGGATATATAGATTCCTTCTGGTTTTTGAGAGATTTGAAAACCATGGAAAAATGTTAACTCACCAATCATACTCATTTCAAACTCATATTTCATTAGATATGAAAAGGAATCGGTTAAGGATTGCTGAGTTGAACCAAATATAATGTCATCAACATAAATTTGAACAATAAAAACATTTTTCTTATCTTTCTTTCTAAAAAGGGTTGGATCTGAATTTCCCTTAACATAATCATTTTGGAGAAAAAATCTGGTACGTCTATCATACCAAGATCTAGGTTCTTGTATAAGTCCATATAAAGCTTTGGTATGTCTAAAAACATGATCAGGATGTTTTTTATCTTCAAAACCATGAGGTTTTTCAACAAAAACATCCTCTTGAACATAACCATTAAGGAAAGCACATTTCACATCCATTTGAAAAAGTTTGAAATTGACTAATGCTGCAAAGGCATGTAAAATATG
This sequence comes from Viscum album, assembly GCA_963277665.1. NCBI lineage: Eukaryota > Viridiplantae > Streptophyta > Magnoliopsida > Santalales > Viscaceae > Viscum > Viscum album. The sequence continues at coordinate 734,916,570 of OY728135.1, read as the reverse complement.
AATAGATTCATGTCTAGCTACTAGATCATAGGTTTCTTCATAGTCTATTCCTTCTTGTTTATTATAGCATTTAGCAACTAATCTAGATTTATTTCTTACAATGATTAAATTTTCCTCACACTTATTCTAGAAGACCCATTTTACTCCAATAATAGAAGTTTCCTTAGGTATTTCAACCAAGGTCCAGACTTTAATTCTTTCGAATTCATTTAGTTCATCTTGCATGGATTTAATCCAATCATCATCACCTAATGCTTCGTCAGTGCTTTTTGATTCTAATTGGGAAAGGAATTCTAGATGTTTTACTTCATTTCTTAAGGATCTTCTAGTCCTTACGGGTTGATTCACATAACCTATTATACTATCACAAAGATTATTCTTGAGAAATGACTGATTTGGGTATTGTAAAGCCTGTTCATCAACATAGGGTAGAAAATCTTCTAGGGTAAATGTTTAGAGAGTATCTTCTTGAACATTTTTCTTATCAGAAGGATCTTCTATCAAGGATTAATAATCAGTTTTTGAAAACACATCTGAAGATGTAGGATGGGGTTGTTTAAAAACAAAAGGATCAGTTTCATCAAATTTCACATGTACTATTTATTCAACAGTAAAAGTGTTTTTGTTTAAAACTTTATAGGCCTTAGAAGTTGTGGAGTAGCCTATGAAAATTTCTTCATCATATTTTGGTGTGAATTTATGTAGATTATCTTTAGTATTCAAAATTAATACTTTTCAACCAAAATCCTTAAAGTATGAAAGTCTAGGTTTTCTACCATTCCATAACTCATATGGAGTTTTACTAAGAAAATGTCTAATCAAAACTTGATTTATAGTATAACAAGCAGTACTTATAGCTTCAGGCCAAAAATGCATTGAAACAGAATACTCACTCAACATGGTTCTAGTTATCTCTTGAAAAATTATATTTCTTCTTTCAACAAATTTTGTTGAGGTGTTTTGGGTGCTGAGAAGTTACAAGTAATGCCTTTTCTACAACATAATGTTTCAAAATCATAATTTTCAAATTCTCCTCCACGATATGTACGAGTAGTTATAAAATGAATGTTTTCCTCATTTTTAACATGGTCTCTAAAACATTTAAAATAAGAAAAATCTTCAGACTTATTTGCTAGAAAATAGACTCACGTAAATCTTGTGTTGTCATCAACTAGGAAAAATACATAATACTTTCCCCCAATGCTTCTAGTTTGTGTAGGACCAAAACTATCTATATATACTAGTTTTAATGCATCAGTAGTTGAGACTTCCAGACTTATTTAAAACTTGTTTTATGTTTCTTGACATATTGACAAGGATCACATACTTTTGGAGAAAAAAATCTATGCTCTGGTAGATCCTTAACTAGTCATTTATTTTATAGTTTTCATAAGTTCCTAAGGTTACAATGTCCTAACCTTATATTCCATAACCAAGAATTATCTTCCATTACACTAAGGCAAGGTAGATCTTGGCTCCTAAGGTATTCTACATTTAGTGTGTAAACATTCTCTTTCCTATAGGTAGAAAGAATAAACTCTTCCTTGGAATTATGCACTAAGAAATTCTCATTCCTAGAATTCAAAAGGCAGTCTTCATCACATAATTGGTTTATGCTGATGAGGTTTTTCTTGTGACCTTTAACAAGTTAAACATTCAAAATCAATGTTTTTTCAAGAAGAATGATGATACCTATACCCACAATTTCTCCCTTAGCATTATCTCTGAATGTTAATTTTTCTCCTTTCATCTTGAAAAGCTTTTATAAGAAGTTTTTGTTACCAGGCATATATTAGGAAAGTCCACTATCCATGTACCAAATATTTTTATTGGTACCTTCTTTATCTTGCTGAAAATAAGAAAGTTAGAATTTCGGAATCCAAGATTTCTTAGATCCAGAATTGTTAGACAATAAAATTTTGGGTATCCACATTTTTTTAGAAAAACAAGCTGTATGAAACCCAAGAGATTGAACTGTGTTCAATGAGTAATTTTTCTTCCAATACCCACAACTTTGACATTTACTGCAAAAAGGGGAATTAGAAGGAAAAAAATAGTTGTTTTTGAAAACCGTTTTTTAGTGAGTATAAACTACTCCAGTAGTCTTTCCTTGAGGTTTAAATTGAGAGTACATCTTGTCAAAATTTTCCTTCCTAGAGGTAAAGTTTTCAAGAAGCTTCTTAAGAGAAAAAATTTTGGATTTCAGTCTGACAACTAAATTCCTATCCTCAAGAATCATTTCATTAGAATGAGATTTTTCCTCAAAAACTTTTATCTTTAAAATATAATTCTTAATATCCTTATAATGTTCTTCTTTAATAGAATTTTCTTTCTCAAGGCCTTTAGGAAATTTTTCTAAACGATCATCTTTATTTCCAAGATCTCTAGTAAGATTTGAGATCTGTTTTGTATGAATTTCTTCCCCAGTATTTTCCTCGTGCGATTTCTTAGAAATTTTACAATTTTTTACTTCAAGTAACTTGGAAAATCATGATACTTTTTCATATGATTGTATTTTTTAATTTTCTAATGATGAAGTCTCTTCATCAGATGTACTATTTTAGGAATAGTAATTTTTTTCAAGAGATAAATTTGTTAAAGCCTTGGCAGAGTGTAACTTGGCCATAAGACATGTATTATGGAATGAAGTAGTAGAAATGAATCACATATTCTTCTATAATGATGAATCATATTCAAAAGATTCACTTTCTGAAGATTCTACATAGGTAGCCCTCCAAGCATCGTTAGCTTCAATGCTTTTCTTGTGCTTTGATTGATATAATTTCTTCTTGTTCCTTTCTGAATTCCTTTCCTTCCTTTCCTTCCTTTCCTTCTTTTTCAATAAAGGGAAATCATGTCTGATGTGAACTATTATTCTAAATTCATAACATGTAACTTCTCCATATTTTGTATCTCTGTAGTCTTTCTTCTTGTACTTATTCTGATGATTCTTTTGAGCTACAATCTTGTTCATTATCTCAGAATGATTAGATAATTCATTATCAGACTTTTCTTTATCACTAGATTCTGACTGAATGATGACTTTCTTTGAATTTGATATAGTTACCCATTCCGGGATCTTGGCTTTCACATGTTTAGAAGTGGTTGTAAATGCAACTCCTCAATTACCAATCTTCTTTTTAACATTTTCAGCATCTCTCTTTATTCTGGTTTCATGCTGAAGAAGAGTTCCGAACATCTCATCTAAGGAAATCTGAGTGACTTTCCTATTTTCATCAATAGCTGTCCTCTTGGACTCCCATACATTTGGCATGATATCTATGATCTTGTCTACAAGCACCTTATCATCCAAACCCTTTTCTCCCATAAATTGTAATCTATTCACTATAGTCATAAACCTTTGTTGTACTTTGGTTATAGGTTCTCCATAAGGAATGTTAAAGCTATGGTATTTAGCTCTCAACATAGCTCTTCTTGTCTCTATGACTTTAGATGTAACAAACTGTGTAACTTCAAGTTTCTTCCAGATACTGTTTGTAGCTTCACATGATAATATTTGACTATAGATATTCCTAGTCATCGAACATAACAATGTCTTTCTGAATCTGATGTTTTCCTGATATTCTAATTTCTCCTGGTCTGTAAAGGTTCTCAATTCCTTATCCAAAATCATATAATCTCCAGTCAGCATTAGATAGTTATCAACTCTAGTATTGATAACAAAATTCTTCATCCTATCTCTTCAGAACACATAATAATCTCCATCAAAAATAGAAGTTATAGTAGGATTCAGATTAACAATAGATCTAACATTTAAACCTATCATCCTTAAGAAAATATTTAGCACACAATTGTTTTTGTTGTATGAGTTTATAAACAAGATAAAATATCCTAAGAAAGGAACTAGATATTGTATCTCTAAGAAAGAATGAATACTATCCTTATAAATCAGAAAATATGAATCTGGAAATTATATTCTGAAAACATTGACCAGGGAAAATCTTATATGTGGATATATGTATTCCATAAACATGGATCTAATACCAATTTTAGGATTGGTTCAGAATATGAGGTTGCCAACCTATGATACCAATTATACGATAAAATATGTAATAATGAGATGCTAAAAAACAAGGGGGAGTGAATTTTATACTTAAAAAAAAACCTAAGGAAAATTTTCATAACCAAAATTCACAATACCTCTAAGCTCTATTAAATTTCTTGACTCTAGAAACGTGATTCTAGAAATGAAACCTAACGAAAGTTTACACCAACTATGATTCTAAATTAAAGCGTATAGAATCTTATAAAATCAGAATATAGGTTTAAGGAATTATATATATGTTATACATTCCTCAACAACAAAAATGCATAGTAGAAAATAAAATACTACAAGTACCAAGTAGTAACTCTTTTAACCCAAAAAGGAGGGTATAAAACAACCCTGGATAAGATGACCCTTTATTGATACTTTTAAGAAAGTCTGTCTTACCCATTCCCAGGTAATCCATAAATCTGAAGATTCGTATCTATCTTGCTATGCTCGCAAGCCCTCGATTTGTAAGGAAATAAGCACATCTGACTTCACAACCTGAAGTCTCTGATTTCAAGGATATCAAACCTCTGCACTAAGAAAATATGTAGAAATCAAATATTGAACAAGTAGTTCAAAACATTCTACACGAATCCTGAGAGTTTATAAAAGCATCTCTCTCTAGAAATCACTTCAATAGCATGTAAGCCCAGTTTTCAAAGTTCTTTTCGAAAAGTTCTGAGCTATTTTAGATGAGCAATTATTCATAGGCATAGTTCTAATGGTCAGCTCCCTCCTCCAACAGTCATATTTTTCCTTAAATTTTGGAGGGACCTGTACACATGTCACTCAAACAACGATTAGTGAGTAACTGAAAGCATGACATTATTTTATAACCAAACAAGTGTAAGCACAACTAAAGTTTGATATTCGGAATGTGAGTAAATATTAAAGTTCGGAGTCTATGCAAAAAATAAAATTCAGAGTCTAAGAAAAAATTGAATTCAGAGTCTAAAATACAACGATATTTGGATTCTGTTTTCTAGGAATTCAGAACCTGAATTCTATAGAATTATAGAGTCTAAATTTCAAGGAAATTCAGAGTCTAGATTCAAAAGAATTTCAAACCTGAATATACAAAGTTCGGAGTCAGAGTTCATGAGAATTTGGAGTCAGAACTCATAAGAGTTCGGAGTTGGAATTCAGAGAACTCGGAGTCAGAATCCAGAAAGTTCATAACCAGAATTCAGAGTCAGAACTCTGAATATTTCGTATCTAGAATTCGTATTCAAAATTTGGAGTCAAAACTCAGAAGAGTTCATAACCATAATTCTGAGGATTGAAATCCTAAAACAGAATGCTACATATCTATGTAATTATGGGATTTCTAGGTTTTAGTTTCAAACCGAATTTTACACTTTGAAAAAAAAATGATATGAGTAATGAAAACATGGTAAGGATAAATTTCCTTGGGGAAGGAAATTTTTTCTTATAGGGTTAAAACATAGGGTAAAATGAAATTTTTCTTAGGATAAGGTGTTTGTGATTTTAAAAACTAGAGAAATGGTAAAGTCAAAAGTAATCTTTAATGACTCAACAATCTCCCCCTTACATGAAGGAATGGAAAAGTCATAAGTAAAACCTTATTGACTCAACCGAGTCATGATTATATACTAAAACCAGGGTGAGTTTTCTATTACATCATATATGAGGTATTTTAATCCCTATGGATGTTTAGGTAGTTATCATAATGGTAAGGATACTCATCCCAATATGTCTCAAGGATGTGGAAAGAAAAACCTTGGAAAATGTTTCAATGGGATGGGAAGGTGTTATAGACGTGGTAATAAAGGACATAAAGCAATAACCTACCAAGGGAAAAATGAAGTATTAATTTGACTCTAGGAAAGGAAAAGAAGTTATTTCATAGCTATCAATTTAATGTTTTAAATCTAGGGAGTATGATCATTATGAAAATTAGTGTCCTGCGAAGAAGGCTCCTGAATGGGATCAGGGGTACCATACAAATATATATTTAGAAATACCTAATTCCATTCCAATTGTATGTGAGTAATCTTAAAATGACCTATGAATGGTATGGATTATTTCTTGTCAAATGTTTTGACTTTTTTTAATTTTTTTACATGATTCTTGTTTTTTTATCGAAAATAATTATTAAATACTAATATTGAAATGCATGGTTAATGGGTCATGAAGAACATTGAATGATTAAAATGTCTACATATAAAGAATTCAAGAGTTACGGTAGACTGTTGGATGATGAGATGTTTAAAATTATTAATTCTTTTTGATAATGGGATTAATTTGGAATACTATTTTTATAGTATGTTTAATGATGATTTTTTATGTGAAAATATTATTTGAAGAATAATTTTCTTTTCCTTTATGTACATAATTAACAAGGTATGGATAAACATTAAGGTATATATGAACTTTGATTTTAAGTAAATCATTGGTAATTAAATTTTGAGTTTCAAATTAATGGTATGAGATAAAATTTGGGGATAAAACAAGTTATGGTTTTTTAGTTTTTTTCTCATTTTTGTAATGTTATAAGAATTATATTGTTTTATAAAAAAGGAAAACCCATAGGAAGGGAGACAACCCTTCGAATTTGTAATGCCCCAACCCCAGTTACCCCGAGTCGGTGCGTTATTACCTAACATTGGCATGATCACAAAAGATCATGTCTCAAAAGACTGATTATTTTAGTAGCATTGGAATCACTAGATACATTCATAATGTTTACATTACATCATAAAGTGAAAAAATACAACAACATCTTGTCTCTATAGACCACACTCATATCCCCTCATACTATCCCTGCAGGTCATTCATAAAATACTTCTTCATGTCCTGGAAAAAATAAAACATAGAAAGGGGTAACCTCATATGCCCAGTAAGGATAACAATATAGTGGAAACATTAATAAATAAGCACAAACATTTAAGGCAATGTATAACTAAAAAAAGCCTTTTAAACTTGAACTTTAGTATAATATGGATGAAATAAAATAAAATAATTCCATTTAATTATTCACATGGATATTCTACTAATCTAATAATCACATTAAATATCAATAACCACTTTCATAATGATGGAATGCATAATGCCAGACTATCATAACCACATAGTCAAGGCTTTGTTCCAAGACTACAAATAAGATTTTGTCAAGGCCTTGTGCCAAGACACTAGTTTGTCTCGTGAGACCTACCTATGCATCGAGGAGCTATATCAGGGTGCACCCATAACTTATTATGTCCAATTCATTCCACATATGAATAGGTTTAAACCTAACATAAACATTCATATTAAAAATAGCATGCGAAATGTCAATACATTCTCCATAAACCATGAATGGTATTAAAATAACACATCCACAGTCAAACATATCACAAAACCTTCAATACAATATGGAAGTTTTGTATCATAATAAATCAACTTCAAATAAGCTTAAAATCTATCAAAGGATTTTGACATAGATGAAAACAAAACTGTTTGAGAGAAATATCTCTTTTTTTAATCATTAAAAAGTCACATAATTATAAAAGGAAAAATTTAATTTAAAATATTTTTATAATCTTGTAAGTGAATCTTCGAAGATTTTTTAATGGTGGAAAATAGCCGCACCCACTGTATAAGTTAAAAAAAAGACATTCTTCCCTTAATTCTATCAAAAAGGTTAAAAAGGACCTTGTTTGGAAAATGGTGGAAAGATTCCTTTATAAAAATCTTATAAAAAGTCAGACAAGGGTATAAATGACTTTAATCCATAGTCAGTAAAATAGTAAGAATTATTTTAAATACATTTTTAAGAAACATGGATGTGGATGATAAAGAGGTCCCAAAATATAATTATGTATAAACAACCTCGGATAATGAAGAGATCGTAAAATAAACCCTTACCTTGAACTTTTCCTTGGTCGAGGGTAGTTTAAACGCATGTATAATGGTGAAATAATTGTTATTAAATTATACAAGAATCAAATACATTAATATGATATCATATATGATCTTTTAACATTACTTTGTTAATAATATCTTAGTATTATCATTGTTTTGGGTATTAACTTACTTGTTTTATTTTATATGTTATGTTACATAAGCCACATTTGTTATGGATAGGTTGTATCTTATTCACATCGAGAATGATATCAAGTTATTAAACATTATTTTTAATCATCAAATGAGAATTAGACTTGAATGGATATGATGGGGAATGAATCTCATTGCGTTCGTGGAGAAGGTAGTCCATACGTACGCACGAGCGACAATATCATTCATTTGATATTAAAATAATATTGGATGGTATAAAATATATAAATAATCATTCTAATGTTATATTTATTTTTTAATTCAATTAAACACCATTATCATACCCATCAAAATAATAATGTTTTGAATAAAAATTACACCACGACATGGGGACGGTAAGTCGTACGCACGCACGTATGGTGACACGTCATCCAAAGGATGGATAGAATACATAATATGGATTTACCGTATTTATAATAACATCAAAGTATATACAAAATACAGGATTTATTATTTTATAATGGAAATAACAAAGAAAGAAGGAGTGGATGAAGAAAGGAACTTGAATGATGGTGGTGAAAACATTACCTCTTCTTAGAGTTCTTCCTTTTGATTTGATAAAAAGGTCTCCATTGGTTGGTTTTCTGATTTATGGCCTCTCAGTTGAAGTGAGGGAAGTTGAGAAAATATTTAGGCAGGGTTTGGTTGAGCCAAATGGCTTCGAAGGTGTGAATTAGTGATAAGGGGGAGTTCCCTTTTATAAGACGTGTGAGGGGCACCTTAGAAAAAACTAGAAATATGATTTTATAATAAATTCATATTCGGTTTATAATGGATAAAAAGTGAATTATTTAAAGGTTAAGCTGGGGATATTTTGGAAAACACTCAACCAATAGGTTTTATATAGGTTTGTTACACTTTATTAACCTTATCTTTTAGATTTTACTCTTAGTTAATTAGTTTGAAATTTACCATATCTAATTGTATTTTTATAATATAAGGTTAATAAACATACTATATACTTAAAATAGACCCCCAAGTGGTCCATTAATGAGACAAATATCCTTATATAAGTCCTTTGGCCTAACCTTAGATTTTTAGCAATAGAATATCAATTAATAATATTATATTTGTTTTAAAAACTTTTTTATGTCAATTTTGACACTATTTAATAAGTGATTTTTTAAAGTATTAACAACTTTATTAATTATAACCATACTCATTTAAGTAATCCTAACATGTCATATTTACCAATAAGATTTTTGGAAGTCATCAAAACTTATAAATTATATTTATTTTAACATTTATAATACTAATTATTTGATTCTTTCATTAATAATGAAAATATTGTATCATTATTGTGTCATAAATAAATTAAAATATTCAATGTATATTAATTATAAATAAACTCCCATTTTGCAGGAAGTATTTTTATATTTTTAATGAATATTTATAGTTTAAAATACAACATATATAACCATATGTAAAAATTGTTTTTCTTAAAGATATATGCTTATGCGATTTTTGTATTTACTTTAACTTAATTAATATAAAGTGTCATTATAACTTAAAAGTGGCTCTATGGGGTCCCAAAATCGACCCAAAGATGCCCATAGTGGGACATGTATCAACCAATAGGGTTAGGACACGTTTTAGGGTAATTAAATATTATAATAATATTATTTTTTCCCTTATTTACCAGATTTACCCTTTAACCATGGTAAAAAAAATATTTACCGAAATAATTATTCAAAATGTATAAAAATAAAAGATAACTATTTACACAATTTGGACCTCATTATTATAAATATGGAATCCATTTCTCTAAATTCAAAACACAGAAGTGGCAGAAATTAATTTAAAATTAATTTCCATTGTCAAAAAAACATGTTTTTAAGAAATAATAACTATCAAAAGATTGGCACTTGCTTATGTCTAGTTTAAATGTAAAATTATGTCCAATGACCAAAATTGGATTAAATGGTAAAAATAAAATATAATTATACTTTAAAATCACTCAAATTCATAATTTATCACTAATAATTATTCTGATTAAAATTTTTGTTTTTAATTAAAATTTAGTAATTTTCACCATTCATCAAAATATGAAAGTTATCATAAAAGTACAAAAAATTTACCCTAAGCTAATTTTGATATTATGAATCCAAAAATGAAGTCCATTTTAAAAGATATTATTCATAAAATTTTAAAAAGTGGGTCTTACTATTTATAATGGCTAGTTTGAGTGGTTGTGGTGTGTTAGAACTTGAAGTTGTGTACAACACATGCTACTCTATTATTCAAAGAGAAGCATACCGTGGAAGTTTGGGGTGTTACATTCTCCCCTGATTCAAATAATTTCATCCATGAAATTTCTAGAATATTACTACATAAAAACACTTGAGTGGTTCTTTATCATAATTTCCTCGGGTTCCCACATTGCCTCTTCCATCTTATAATTTCTCCATAGAACTTTTACCTGAAGAGTCATCTGGTTTCTCAGAACTTGTTCTCTCGTATAAAGAATCTTGGCAGTCTCTTCACAATAAGATAAACCAGGTTCCAGTTATAATTCTTCATAGGTAAGTACATGTGTTGGGTCAGACAAGTATTTTCTCGACAGTGATATGTGGAACACAACGTGAACTTTAGAGAGATTTGGTGGCACTGCCAAATGATAAGCTACATCCCCAATTCGTTCTAGAATTTTGAAAGAAGTTATATACATGGGACTCAATTTACCCTTCTTACCAAAATTTATAACACCGTTCCATGGAGATACCTTCAAAAAAAACATGATCTCCTACGTGAAATTCCAAATCCTTACTTCGGTTGTTAGTGTAGCTCTTCTTCCTACTTTGAGCTGCTTTGATGTGGGTTTAGATTACCTTTATCTTTTACATTGTTTCCTCAACATGTTCTGGGCCTACAAGTTTTCTTTCACTAACAGCATCCCAATAGGTTTGTGTGCGACATCTCTTTTCATATAACGCTCTATATAGTGCCATCTGAATACTTTAATGGAAGGTATTGTTATAGGAAAATTCCACTAGAGGTAAATATTGATCACACATACCCTGAAAGTCAAGTGAGAAAGACCTAAACATGTCTTCTAAGGTTTGAATAGTCTATTCCGATTGTCCATCAGTTTGGGGTGGTAGGTAGTGCTCAAAAGAAGGACAGTATCTAGGGCATTCTAAAGAATTTTCCAGAATCTTGATGTAAAATGTGGATCACGATTAGAAACAATTGATAGGGGTACTCCATGAAGTCTCAAAACATCATTAATATATAGTCTTGCTAGACGTTCAAGTGGTAGATCTTCCCTTATAGTAAGAAAATGTGCTGACTTGGTAAGATGATCAATAATGAACCATATTGTATCATTCCTTCTAGGATTATTTGGTAGTCCCAAGAAAAATTACATCATGATATTATCCCATTTCCACTCAGGTATGGGAAGAGGTTGCATGGCTCCTCCAGGCTGTTTCCTTCTAGCATTCACTTGTTGTCAAATCATACATCTTGACACAAAATCAGCAATCTCTCTCTTCATGTTGTCCCACTAAAAATGTTCCTTCAAATCTATATAAATTTTGGTGCTCCCATGGTGTATAGAGAAATTGGAACTAGGAGCATCATCTAATAATTCACTTTTTAGAGTTGGTATATCAGGAACACAAAGTCTCTTCCCAAATTTCAAATTTCCTTCTTCATACAAAAAGTCACTCAATCTCCAATCATTCACATCTTTAATATTCATTTGAAATTATTTATCATCGGTCTAAGAACTCTTAATTATTTCTAGTAAAGATGGTTTAGAAACCATTTAAAAAAGTTTCAATGTTTCACCTTCCATGGTTATTCCCATATCCAACATTACTAGATCCATGAAAATTGGATCCCTTTAAACTCTCATTTTGTTCAAAATGCCATGATCCTTTCTTCTCAAAGCATATTCCACCTTATATTCCTTCCCCAGGTGGTAGTGTATTGTGAAATCATAATCCTTGAGTAATTCAAGTCATCTCCTTTGCCTCATGTTGAGTTCTTTTTGTGAGAAAATATACTTCAAACTCTTGTGATCAGTATAAATCTCACATTTTTCACTATAGAGGTAGTGTCTCCAAATATTCAAACAAAATATTACAGATGCTAACTCAAGATCATGAGTAGTATAGTTTTGGTCATGAATTTTCCGTTGTCGTGATGCATAGGCAATAACTCTATCATTCTGTATAAGGACACAACCATGTCCTTTCTTCGATGCATCACTATAAATAACGAACCCAACATTCCCCGATGGTAGAGTCAATATAGGATCATTGATTAATATTCCCTTCAGTTCTTCAAAACATTCTTCACACTATTTTTTCCAAAAAAAATTAACCTCTTTACGTTTGAGCTTTGTTAATGGGTTATCCAATCGGGCAAGATTCTAAACGAAATGCCGATAATGACCTTCTAAACCAATAAAACTGTGTACCTCAGTTATACTTTTCGGTGCTGCCCATTCTTGGATTGCCTTGTTCTTAGAAGGATCAATAGAGATACCATCCTTAGAGACAATATGGCCAAGAAAAGAAATCCCCTGAAGCCAAAATTCACACTTCCTAAACTTCCCATATAATTCATGTCTTCTATGATTCTTCAGGATAATGCACAAGTGATTTTCATGATCTTATTAGCTTTTAGATTATACCAATATATCATCAATAAATGTCACTAAAAAATAATTGAGATATTACTTGAAACTCTATTCATTAGATCCCTGAATACAAAGGGTGCATTAGTCAATACATAAGGCATTACTGTAAACTCGTAATGCATGTACCTAGTTCGAAATGCTGCCTTCAGAATATCTTCCTTCTTCACACACAACTGATGGTATCCAGATCGAAGGTCAAAATTTGAAAAGTATTGAGCTCCATGCAGTTGGTCAAATAAATCATCAATGCGAGGTAGGGGATACTTGTTCTTTATTGTTATAGAATTTTTTTCCCTGTAGTAAATACATAACCTCATAGATCCATCTTTCTTCTTAACAAAAAGGATAGGGGATCCCCATGGAGAAACACTAGTGTGAATAATTCCCTTATTACTTACTTCGTCTAGTAGTTTCTTTAGTTCAACTAATTCCACAGTGGACATTCTATAAGGGGTCTTCGATATAGGCCTTGAACTAGGAATTAAATCAATAGAAAACTCAATTTCTCATTTTGGAGGATGTCTAGGTAAATCTTCTAGAAACACTTCTACATATTCTTTCACAATAGGTACATCCTCTATTTGAACATTCATTTCCTCACCCACAGTTATTTCATTCTCTTCCTCCCTGATAATTGAATTTAGTTGAGCTACTGGGGGTGGATCTATATAAGAATCAGGTGGTGATAATTCTACTCTAAATATAAGGTGTTCTTTATCATCATCATCAAAAATTGTAAGCTCTTTATTCTTACAATAAATCTTCACATCGGGGTCCGAAAGCCAATCCATACCGAGGATTATATCAAATTCGATCATGGGTATGGAGATGAGATCATTAGATAAAGATCATTTATGTGTTCTAATGGGGACCTTTTCACAAAACCTTTTGGCAATGTTACTTCCCTTAGGAGTTTTGACTGACAACTCCCATGTTAAATAAAATTGGGAATATCTAATTTTCCTAGCAAACTGGGAAGATATGAAATAATGCGATGATCCAGAATCAAATAAAGCATTTTCTAAACTTGAGGAAACCATTAAATTACCTGCCACCATGTCTTTCAGAGCTTCTACGTCAACAGTAGTGATAACATAATCATGTACATGATCCCTTGTCCTTTTCTAAGGCAAGTTCCCCTGATGCTTAGGACAATAATTTGCATAATGTTCCATCTCCCTGAAATTGAAGCATTGATCATCGGTAGCTTATTTCTTCCCCTTGCAATCATGAGCTTGGTGGCCTTTTTCACCACACATGTAACCGACTCCCATTCATTTCACGCAAGTACCAGGGTGTTTTTTCCCACATTTACTGTATTATGGATATTCAACATTTCCCTTCTTCCCCTTATTTCCATTCTCAATGTGATCGGAAGATCTCTTCTTCTCTTTATTTTCTTTAAAGTCATAAGACATAGAGAATTCATTTACTTTCTTGACAGCACATGAGAAAATATCTTCATACGATGAGAAGGATTGTGAGACTAATGCTCGACAGTGAAATGGTTTTAACCCATCAAAGAAATGGTCAATCTTACTTCTTGGGATACATATATAATCTCTATCATGTCTTGCTATCCTTGTAAAGTTAGCCTCATACTTTGTGACATTCTAATCTTCCTTTTTCCTCAGACTGAGAAATTATCTTTCCATATCTGCTCGATGGTCATGAGGAAAGTAATTTTATAATAAAATATCTTTAAATCCACTCCATTCCATATTTGATACTTCATCATCTTCCTTCATGTTTTGAATAAATGACCACCATTGATCAGCATCTCCAGTGAGGCGGTAAACTACCATGATAACTCTTTCCCTTTCACTACTCCCCAAGGCATGGAATATTTTCTCTAAGGAATTTATCCATTTCTTAGCTACAGGTGGATTTGTACCCCGATTGAATATTGGTGGTAGTTTTCTCATTAAGAGATCTAATATTGTTCCTCCATGATGTAGATCAGTGTGCTCCATACAGGTAAGGTTATTATTCATAACCTGAGTGAGTTGTCCTAGTATGGTGATTAGCTGATCTACAACTTTTGCATCACTGACTCTACTCTAATTATCTTGAGTAGGGGTGAAATGCCTAAATGAATTCTGTGTACTGATACGGTTTCCATTCCTTCCCCTAGGCACCATTTATAAACAATGGCATAAACTAGATTAGTTTATGGATCGAAATACATCATTCAAAACTTATAAAACACTTAACATAAATTGAACAGTTTATTGATATAATCCATAATCATAAAAATGTTTTCTTTTAGGAAGTATATACTCAAAAACCCTTCATAATGGTTTTTAATGAAAATGAGAATTACCCTAAGCATATCCCCAGGGAGTGTCGTAACCAAGAGTGCAGCAAAGCCCGTTGTCGTGCAGCAGTTCCCATTCAAGTCTAGCTCAAAGTGGTGTTTTTGGGTTTTACCCATAGGTACATCTGTACTATAACCACCTCTACCTGATCGTATCGAAACTAGGATTTATTCCTCGGAAAAGTCACAAAAATATCAAAAATTCCAAAATTCTAGGAAGTTCTTCTATACTAATCCTCAAAGTCCATATTAGGTCTTTGTGCTCTAATCATAGTTTATCTAAATCTAGCTTCCATGGTTTGTACTAAACTTCCTCTGATACCAACTGTAACGCCCTGACCCCAATTACCCTGAGTCGGTCCATTATTACATAACATTGGAATGATCACAAAAGGTTAATTCTTGAAAGACCGGTTATTTTAGTTGCCTTAGAATCAATAGATACATTCATCAAGTTGACATTACATCATAAACTGAAAAACTACAAAAACAACTTGTCTCCATAGACCACACTCATATCCCCTCATAATATCCATTTAGGTCATTCATAAAATACTTCTTCACATCCTGGGAAAAATAAAAAATAGAATGTAGTGATCTCAGATGCCCAGTAAGAATAACAATATAGCAGAAACTTTCATAAATAACCACAAAAATTTAAGGAAATGTATAACCAAATCAAAAGCCTTTTAAACATGAACTTCAGCATAATATGGAAGAAATAAAATGAAATAATTTCATTTACTTATACACATGGATATTCTACTAATCGAATAATCACATGCAATATGAATAACCACTTTCATAATGATTGGATGCATAATGCCCGACTATCATAACCACATAGTCAAGGCCTTGTGCCAAGACTACAAATTAGATTTTTTCAAGGCCTTGTGCTAAGCCACTACTTTTTTCATGAGACCAACCGATTATTCTAGGAGCTATAGCGGTATCCACCAGTCACTTATTAAGTCAGATTCATTCCTCATATGAACAGGTTTAAACTTAACATAAACATTCATATTAAAACTAGCATATGAAATGTCAATACTTTCTCCATAAACCATGAATGGAATAAAAATAACACATCCACATTCAAACATATCACAAAACCTTCAATAATATATGGAAGTTTTGTAGCATAATTAATAAACTTCATATAAACATAAAATCCATCAAAAGATGTTTACATAGATGAAAACAAAACTATTTGAGAGAAATATCTATTTTTTAAATCATTTAAAAGTAATATAATTATAAATGGAAAAATTTACTTTGAAAACATTCTTATAAACTTCTAAGGGAATATTCGATGACATTATAATGGCGGAAAATTGCCGCACTCACCATATAAGTTGAAAAAACACATTATTACCTTAATTTTGTCAAAAATGTTAAAAAGGACCTTGTTTGGAAAATGATGGAAAGATTAATTTATAAAAATATTATAAATAGTCAAACAAGGGTATAAATTACTTTAACCCATATTCTTTAAAATAGTAATAATTATTTGAATTACATTTTTAAGAAACATGTATGTGGATGATAAAGAGGTCCTTGTAGATAATTACGTATAAACAACCTCGGATAATGAAGAGATCGTGAAATAAACCCTTAACTTGTACTTTTAATTGGTTTAGTGTATTTTAACCTCATGTATAATGGTGAAATAATTGTTATTAAATTATACAAGGATCATATGCATTAATATGATATCATATATGATCTTTTAACATTGCTTTGTTAATAATATCTCAGTATTATCGTCGTTTCGGGTGTTAACTTACTCATTTTATTTTATATGTTCTGTTACATAAGTCATATTTTTTATGGATAAGTTTTATCTTATTCATATTCAGAATGATATCAAGTCCTTAAACATTATTTTTAATCATCAAATGAGAATTATACTTGAATGGATACGATGTGGAATGAATCTCATTGCATTCGTGGTGACGATAGTCTGTACGTACGCACGAGCGACAATATCATTATTTTGATATTAAAATAATATTGGATGGTATATAATATATGCAGAATCATTATAATGTTATATTTATTATTTAATTCAACTAAACACCATTATCATAACCATCCAAATAATAATGTTTTGAATAACAATTACACCACGATGTGGAGACGGTAAGACGTACGTTCACACGTATGGTGGCATGTCATTCAAAGGATAGATTGAATACTGAATATGGTTGTACAATAATTATAATAACTTCACAGTATATAGAAGATACTGGAGTTATTATTTTATAATCAGAATGACAGAGAAAGAAGAACTGGAAGAAGAAAGGAACTTGAAAGAGGGTGGTGAAAACATTTCCTCTTCTTCGGGTTCTTCCTTTTGATTTGATCAAAAGGGCTCCATAGATTGGCTTAACGATCAAACTATGGCATCTATGTTGAAGTTAGGGAAGTTGATAGAATATTAGGTCATGGTTTGGCCGAGCCAAATGGATTTGATTCTATGAATTAATGAGAAGGGGGAGTTCCCTTTTATAAAAGGGGTGAGGGGATCCTTATGAAAAACTAGAAATATTATTTTATAATAAATTCATATTCGGTTTCTAATGGATCCAAAGTGGATTATTTAAAGTTTAAGGTTGGGAGATGTCAAAAACCACTCAAACAATAGGTTTTAGATAGGTTTGGATCAGTATATTAAACTTATCCGTTAGATTTAACTCGTAGTTAATTAGTTTGACATTTACCATGTCTCTTTGTATTTTTATATTATATAGTTAATAAACAAAATATATACTTCCAACAAACCCCAAAGTGGTCCATTAATGATACACCTATCATTATATAAGTCCTTTGGCCAAACCTTATATTTTTAGGAATATAATATCAATTAATAATATTATATTTGTTTAAAAACACCTTTTTGTCAATTTTGACACTATTTAATAATTGATTTTTGATTAAGTTTAAATTTTTTTTTAATTCAAACCAAATTCATTTCAGTAATAATAACATGTCATATTAACCAATAAATTTTTTTATGTCATCAAAACATTCAAATTATATATATTTTAACATTTATAATACCAATTATTTGATTCTATCATTAATATGGAAAATACTACATCATTATTGGGTCATAAATAAATTTAATTATTCAATTTCTAAAAATTGTAAATAAAATCCCATTTTTTAAGAGATTTTTTTATCATTCTAATTAATATTTATAGTCCAAAATATAACATATATTACCATATGTAATGTTTATTGTTTCTAAAAGATATATGCTTATGTCATTTTTGTATTTACTTTAACTTAATTAATATAAAGTGTCATTATCACTTATAAGTGGCTCCATGGGTTCTTGAAATTGACCCAAAGAATCCCATGGTCAAAAACTTATAAACCAATAGGGTTAGGAGACATTTTAGGGTAATTTAAGATTCTTATAATATTATTGTTTTACCCTTATTTACCAGATTTACCCTTTAACCATGTAAAATAAAATATTTACTGAAGTTATTATTCAAAATGTCTAAAAATAAAATTTACCTGTTTATACAATTTGGAAATCTTAATTATAAATATGGAATCCATTTTTCTAAATTCAAAACATAGAAGTGGCAGAAATTAATTTAAAATTAATTACCGTTGTCAAAACAAAAAGCGTGTTTTTAAGAAATAATAACTATCAAAAGATTGGCACTTGCTTATGTCTAGTTTAAATGTGAAAAATGTAAAATGACCACCACTGGATTAAATGGTAATAATAAAATATAATTACACTTCAAAATCACTCAAATGAATAATTTATCACTATTAATTATTCCGATTTAAATAGTTGTTTTTAATTAAAATTTAGTAATTTTCACTATTCATCAAAATATGAAGGTTATCAGAAAAGTAACAAAAATTCACCCTAAGATAATTTTGATATTCAGAATCCAAAAATGAAGTCCATTTTGAAAGATAAAATTCATAAAATTTCAAAAAGTGGGTATTATTATTCATAACGGCTAGTTTTAGTGGTTGTGGTGTGTTAGAACTCGAAGTTGCGTACAACACATGCTACTGTTTTATTCAAAGAAAAAAATACCATGGAATATTTTGGTGTTAAAGCATTGGATAAGACTGTTGGAATCATACCCACAAATGAAGTGCGACAAGGATTTATCCCCTACCACTATCCAATTTAAAGTCCCTGGTAAGTATGACTTTTTCTTCTTAGTTAATTGAGTTTATGGAATAATAATAAGTTGATTTTAGGAACTTATATTTTATCAAATATATATACATGGAATTGAAAAATTATTTTTGGATTAAAAGAAAAATTCTATAAGGAAGAATTTCACTATTTTGGGAAATTTATATGATTATAATAAATAGAATACTATGGGATATTATTTGACGTGTATTGGTTGAATTTTATTTTTAAGTATATAATATATTATTGTGGACCTAGGGTGATTTGCTTTACTTATGGAACTGATTAACCAATCTTTGAAACATATTATGAGGTTAATTACTTTGTGGTATGAGCCATTAAGAGTGGTTAATGTTGTTTGGAGATAAAATTTAAAATTTATCTTGGAAGATTGTCTGATCAAATCCTTCTTGAATTGTGGGTTTATATGTTTGTTTGGATTACTTGTGTAATTTTAATCATAAATTTTTGTTAAATAGTCTATGCTAAAATTTTGGTATTATAGTTGAATTTTGGATATTAAAATTAGTTTTTCTTCATCCAATAGTTTATTATCTTTATAGAATGGGTTTATCTTATCATAACTGTATTTTATTTGGTTAATGTTTCAAGATAATAGAAATTGATAGTTAATATTTTTTGGATTATATGATTCTCAATAAGATTATTCATTCATAGAAAAATCATCTTCAATACTAATTATTAAAAAAATGAAGATTTTATGGTATAATTTGATTAAGGGATAAAACTCTACTTCCAAGTAAGAATTTTTTCTTTTTTTTGGAAGAGGGGAAATCCCCTAAAAATGAAATATAAAGAAATCTTTTTGAGAGATGGGGAAAGGAGGAGCCCATTAAAAATCCAGATGAAAACATTTTAAACAACATGGAAAATATCATAATAGTGATCTAAATGCTAGAAAAGAAACAAACATCAAATCAAGAACAAGCCAAAAAAACTCTCCCCTCCCTGTCTGAAAGTGCAACAGTGAAATCAAACAAAGATGATACGTCACCCCCTCTGTGAAGAAATGTGTCGTGCTGGAAACACAATCCAAGAAAAGAACTCCTCTATCTCACACTGAAATATAAGAGTTGGACCGGACAATAGGTATCGGCACACCTATATCTCTTTCAAGCCTCCCACCCGACGGGGCAAGCGAGAAACTCACTGCATGGTCAACCTGATGTGTTGCAACATCAGCCAGAAAACACCATGCAGAAAACAAACAGCATACACATCCATCCAAAATGAAAAAAGATGGCTGAATGATGGGTTTCGTCACACCCATCCCTCTTTTGAGGTCTCCCACTAGACACAATATGCAAGAAACAGAAATACGTGAACCAAATACAGAGAGAGAAATGGTCAATTCCTACCACAACATTTGCAACACATCGATAGTCCGATCCAAAAAATCCAGATTATCTGAAACACCATCATCCCAATCTACCACAAATACTGAACAATTATCAAAATCCACTATGCACAGGAGAAACAAACAAATCAAGGAATCACATCCGGATTTTAGTTCAGGTAGTAAAATAAATACACAACTCAATGAGAGGTTATTAAAACAAAAAAAATATTTTTTTATTTTCCTACTACGAAATCATAGACCATTTAACCCATCACAAGTCAGTGGTCTTCTGATTGTTAACTTTCTTCTGATCATGTTTTCTTTCACTCTCTATCAAAACATGATGGATAATTTTTCTTCCAATTGAATTTTTTTCACATGGAATCCTAGTATGTGTTATCTCAAGTGGCCTTTTTAAATCACTTTATTTCTTTTAAAGTTGGTGATTTATTGCCTCCTTTTGCTATTGGGATTTCAATAAATTAATTTTGATAAGTGAATAAAATTATAAGGATGCAATTTCCAAAAGGGTTGGAAGGATGTAACATCACATGTAAATATAGAATAATAAGTTTTCATATCTATTAATATTTTTGAATAAGATATTGATTTTATATTAAATTGGATTCTTTGTCTGATAGCGTACCTAACATGCAACAAAGAGTTTCCCTAAAATCATATGTCACACACAAGACTGAGTTATACCAGAAAATAATACATTATTATTATTATTTTATATAAAAGTTAACACCTAGCCATTTTATTGGTGGTAATGAACAGAACAAACTATAGTATGAATAAACATGTAAGTTGAATGTTTTTACCTTCATCAAACAAGTTTTTGAGTCTTAAAATGAGAATAAATCATATTTTAAGAATAAAAGAAGATACTATTTTTAAAAGGTAGTTTTACCACCTTTTGATGGATAACACTTTTTAAATAATTTTATGTGGATCTTTTATATTTTATATTTGAAAAAATAAACTTCTTATTTGGAAGTGAGAGACAAAAATTTACTTGGTTGAAATTTTGGTATTTTTGTGATCAAATTAATATTTTAATGTTTAATGATAAATACTGTATTTTAATTCCAAACGTCATTTTCATATAATTAATTTATTCTATTATAATATAATTTTAATTCATTTTAACGTATATTTAGATAATATTTTATCATTTAATCCAATTTCGGTCATTGCATGTAATTTCATAATGAAATTTGTTATAAACACATGTCAAAATTTTAATGGTTTTTTCTTTTTAAAAACTATTTTTCTCATTATAAAAAAATATTAATTTTATATTAATTTTCCCTCTTATATTCATTTAATTTTAATAAAATATTATACATTTTTGTAATAAATATAAAAAATTCATTTTAATAGGATCAAACAATTTTTGGTAAATATTATCTATAGTATTTTATTTACCACGGTTAAAGGTTAATCATGTAAATAACGGTACAAATAATATTATAATAATATAAAACTACCCTAAAACATTAAATAATATTATTTTGTGAGTTATTTTAGACCAAGAAAACCCTTGGTACGATATATTGTCCTTTGGAAGCCACTTGGATGTTATTATGTTATTTATAACATTTAATTTAAAGTAAAGGAAAAAATATCATAAACATAACTCTTAATACAAAGAAAATTTTAATATGGGGTTATATAAGTGATATATTATAATATAAATAGTTATTATAAGGAAAAAAATATTACCTAAATCATTGTATTTTATTTATAATTTTTAGACCTTAAATAATTAAATTTAATTATGACATATTCATGATTCAATGATTCCTTTATTTATAAAAGAATCAAATAAATGTTATTATAAATATTGAAATTAATATCATATATCATAATTTATGACATATAAAATATTGTTTTGTGACAATGACATTTTATGATTGAGTTAAAAAAAAATTCAAGGATTAAATTTTTATGATTTTTTTAAAAGTCATGTACAAATACTGTCAAAATTGACATAATTCATAACTTAAAATATAAAATAGTTTGTTAAATGTTATAAAATTACTAAAAATATAAGATTAAACCAAATTGTTAGTATATGTAATAATATTTCCGAAATGAAACTTTTTTTCTGACATGTTATGGTAATTACTTTAACACCAAAACTGTTAAAAAACATGATATCACGGTATGATTAAAAAGGGGAAAATAAGGTTTAAAAAAATGATAAAGATTAAAAAATATTAAATACATTTATAATTTTAATTTGATGATATTTATTAGAAAACCAATCTTCTTAACATATAAATAAAGTAGTTTGGGACTTTTTTAACCAAAATTTAATATAGATTAATTTTATATTTTAAGACATTCCAAGGGTGCCCCTCCCCTCTCCAATAAAAAGGTACCCATTCCTCTATATTACAAACAAAAAAAATAATTTTTTTGTCAGAAAATATCTTCCCAAAACTCTTAATATAATACCTATCCATATTCTTGAGGAATTATTTTAGGCAGAACACCCTTCTTGTTGGTGTTAAGGTGTTCTTCAAAGGTGATCAACCGAAGAAGAGGTATCGTTTCCTTTAAGTATTTATATTTTATTTCTTCTTCCACTTCATTAAAATATCATATTACCATAATTAGATAATTAATCAATTATAATGAATATAATTATAACTTATTATGTTAATATCATCACTTAAATCTATCTACACATCAATTTAATGGGAAAGTAATTAATTGTTTGTGCGTACGTGTAAACAATCACCGCCATAAACTGATCTAATTTATTTTCCATAACCATTTCTCATGACT
This sequence comes from Viscum album, assembly GCA_963277665.1. Taxonomy (NCBI): domain Eukaryota; kingdom Viridiplantae; phylum Streptophyta; class Magnoliopsida; order Santalales; family Viscaceae; genus Viscum; species Viscum album. The sequence goes on along the minus strand of OY728135.1, from coordinate 734,893,156 downwards.
AGTTATAATAATGGAATTAATGTTAAAATGTTATGTTAATTACATATAAACCATTATAATATAATAATATTTCAATTAAAATATTACATTCATGCATATAAAAATGATAACATTGTTCATGTGTATCTGTGAACTATCACCTTCACAAAGCGATGTGACTCTATTTTATTCATTATATAACATGTATGACATATATATATATATAAGTATATTTAAATTATAAATATGATATTAATTATTATATTATAATTAAATATTTATTAAATAAGAATTACCTTACTTCTATAATCTTCAATGAAAAATTAGACGTTACTCATGTGTACGTACGACTTACCATCTCCATGAATATAACATTGTTCTTTTTAATAACCACACTTCATGGTAAGAGTTAAAGGTATAATTTGTATATAATAATAATAATAATTTCATTAATATTATTTTGGATATGATTTATTTATGACCACATGGACTAGTGACATTAAACCATGTTCATTTTCGACTAAAGTACTAAATATCGAAAAAAACATCTGTTATGAACATAAATAATTTTAACAATGTAATATGTTATATAAAAGAAATAATAAACATTAAAATGGTTCTAAATAAACTATAAATAAAACTATGTTTATTGATTATGAATAAAAAGTAATATATATGACGAATTGAACAAAAGGTAAGGGATTTTGTCTCATTCTCCATTAATTTAGAAATTTCTTGTTAATATGAACCTTTATTATTTTATGAAGTGTATATAAAACCATTATGAAATTTAATATGCATATTTTTATCTATAATAATTTCATTGACTTGTTTTTTAAATTTATTAATTCATGGATATTATGATTTAAATGTTCAAATTGTTATGGAACTTCTTGGAATGTTTAAAGATTTAATTGTCAAATGTTTTTCTACATGATATTAATTTAAATATTTATTTATATCGATATAAAAGGATTATACAAGACATTTAATGCATATTTTTAATTTCATTCAAATTTTTCAATAGGAATATTTTAATATGAAGTGTTTTACATTCTTTACAAATGGAAAAAAGGAATATTTTCTTAACGTATGATGTGACAATGAATTCTTTTTCATTGTAACCATTATTTGATATTTGGATTCTTATATAATCCTTAATTCTTTTTAAAAAGGAAAATAAGTCCCTTATTCCCTTTTTGAGTATTTTCCTATTGAAAATGGTTTTCAATGTCAAATTGCTATTTCAATATCTTGAATTTATTTCTTGTAATTTGAAAAGAAATTTTATGATTGAAATGTAGATAATTGAAATATTTTATGTGTTATGATTATATAATGGTACATGGACATTTCACAAGCAGTTACATGATAAACAAAATATAATTGGTTATGTGTAAAAACAAATATGTGTGGTTCCATGACAAACCATGGAAGGGTGGTTAACTTTTAACCTCCAATGAATTGGGTATGAATGTTGTCTATATGGCTATTCCATTTATAAGAGTTACATGTATTGAAGTCAACCACATGGTTATTACATTTAATTTATGATAATGTCCCATGTTACCTTTTATATGTTATATGTCTCTGTCTATAAGGTTTATAGTAATATTTTGACTAGAAAATTGGTTATCAATGATCTTATATTTAGTGAAGTGTTTTGCTACTTCTTAAAGGTGATAAAATTAAGTTATGATAAAGTATTCATGGTTTACATGTTTTCAAAAGGATATCAATTTTCCTTATTTTTGTATCCCTTACTGATAATTTTATGCTCATCCGATGTTTTGAAATGATTTTCATAGGATTTAATGAATAATAGAGTCAATGATAGGATCGAAGAAAAATTTAATAATTTCAATCATGATAAAAAACCATGTTTCATTTAAACATTTTTTTATAAAAAATTTATAAGCGTCTACTTTTAATGTATAAGTGAGTGTAAGTGAGTATAAGTGTATACTTTTTAAAGTATGAGTATTTTTGTGTGAGTTAAAGCTTAATTCTATAAATCTATAAACCTAAAAAATACTAGATATGAATGAAAGTAAAATTATTGACTAAACTCAAGATTAAGTATTGTTTAAGGCTTGGGCCTTTATATTAGTAATGGAAAACAAGGAGGATTCATTATAATAACTTGTGTATAGGGGTATGAGAACATGACCATATTATTTTAAAAACATACCCTTCATATCAATGTTCATAGTCATAAATCTTGAAATAATGATTGGTAGTTCATAATACATGAATCATAAGATAATTAATGAATATGATTCATGAGATTGTAACAATGGAATAAGACATGGAATTTGTGGTGTACAAAAAATACTGGAAAATATTATGTCATGGGTACTTATGAAGACATTAATAACATGTTTGTCTTGGGATAATCACTTTTGTTTATTCATTAGGCTTGAGTTGACCTACTTTGACCCTCTTGTTTTGGGATTAGGATAACATCCCATGTGCCCTCTTATTGCAATCTTGGGATGAAATCCCATGTACCTTCTTGTTCTAGGATTAGGATGACATCCCATGTACCCTCTTGTTGTGGGCAAAGGATGAACTCTCATGTAACCTCTTATTCCAGGTTAAGGACGGCCTCCCATATACTCTCTTGTTGTGGGATTCGGATGACCACTCATGCACCCTTTGATATTATAGAACATTTATCATTACCCAATTCATTATATGGATATATATTTCCCACCTTTAATATAATGCAAACCATATTTATGTATTCCACAAGATTATAAACATTCATTATATCATAACCCATGAAATGAAGTGTGTATCATGAACATTTTGTCATATCATAGCCTACAAAAAAGAGATAGGATTCATAACCATTACATCAAAGAAAACCATTTGAAAATAAGTGGGTTTCAATTTTTTCTAAAGATATAAATCATGGAAAAAATGGTTTTCATAAAAAAATACTTATCCTGAACATAATCAATTCAAATAAGGGACAATATTGTGTCCTTGTATCATATCCCTAATAATTTATAGGTAACACAAAAAAATGTTTTCATGGATGTAAAATTATTTTTAAAGGATGATTTAAAATATGTATTGAGTAAAGTATAATTTCATCTTTGATAATCTCTTTTTAAATCATGAAACCATTTAAAACCCATTATCACTGAAAATAACCGTAAAAACTTATTATGAATATTTGAAAAACATTTTTAACACTTTTTAAAACATAAAACATTATTATAAACATTTTCATTGAAAATTAAGTAAAAAATTATTTAAAAACATTTTTAAAACATTTTTTAGAAATAATTATTTTTAATTAAATTAGTTTTCTGATCAAAAATTGAAATAAAGTCATATTTTCATAAAAACACTTTCTTAATTATCTTAAGTACCAATGAGTGGGAAAATGGTACCATTAATTAAAGATATTATGAATAACCATATGATAATGAATGGTCCAGATAAATATTATTTGGTAGATAATAATATTTTATAATTTGATCCACAATCATAAAAAAAATCTTAACAAAATATTATACTGTAACATCAAATTATTACCTCTTTAGTAACATTGAATCTTAATCCCCATGAAGGAATAATATAAAATGGAATATAAAATATCACGGGGATTGAAATATTTAGGAAATTTCATGTCAAAGGGGATTAAAAACCTCCTGAAAGATATATGTGCATATCATAACATAAATCTCAAATAAGGGAAATTATGGTGACAATATTTTACCGATTTGGTAACTTTTGAACTGTAATCCTCAAGAAAGAGAGAGACTCAAATGGATATGAAAATACCAAAACAATTATTTAGAAGATTCATTATGTACATTTATGGTATGTATAAACACAATATATTATAAAGAGGGGGTGAATATATGATACATCTCAAAAAAGTAAAAACTAAGATGTAAATCACCTACCTAAAGTCTTGACTCTCCAAATACTCATCCAATCCTCCTCCTCTTCTGGTATCTACTTTTGGTTTTCCCAAATTGAATTATTTGGTTGGATTTAATACAACATTATGGATTATATGATTAATGAATGGAATATGGGAAGATATTTTTACCAGTTTTGGCCCAGCCAAAGGGGTTGAGTGGTGTAAAGATATGTGGAGAGATTGGCCTTTTATAATAGAGGTGACTGGAAAATTTTAAAACTTATGAATGGGGGAATTCAACCCTTGTTTTTTTTCATGTCAAGAGGATCCAATATTAAATCATTACCGAACCTAGAAGTGATAAGGTCTAAATATAGAAATACAATGGGTGTTGGAAATGTTTCTGGGTCATTTTTCCTTAAATTTAATTTTTAGTCCCTTATTAATCTTTTTTCTCTTAATTATCATGATTAATTATACATATTTTTATTAATAATGTTTTTAAAAAATTATGTTGGAAAAATTAGAAATTAGAAATTATTCTCAATAAACATATAGAATCTATTTTTCATAATTCAATTCATATATTTTTTAAGAAATAAATTTAAAATTAATCTTGTTGATGGGACGAGACAATGAGTTTTTAAGGTGAAAATGTTCAAATGATTACAGTGTTTTTGTATCTAAATTGAAAATAAAAATGATTCCAATATCCTAAATTGGATTAATAGATGTATAATTGATCTAATTTTACATTAAATCCAATTTAAAATATTATTTAACATTATAAATTATTTAGATGAATAATAAATGCTTAATTAAAATACAACATTTTCACTATTCATTAGAAGTGAAAATTCTCAGAAAAATTCAAAAAATTCACTATAAGATCATTTCTATAATAATTTTTCAAAAATAATTTTTTTAAAATAAAATATTTATGTTTCAACATTTAGGTTTGAAACAAGTGATCCTTTAAAAGGTGGAAAAATTTCATTTTAGAAAAATAAATCTTTTTATGCATAAAACTGGATTTAATCATATATATTATCTAGAAAACACATAAGGTAAATTTTAAATATTTTATTGAATATATATACCTTATAAATTTCAATAAAATCATTCAAAAAAATTGTTTTGTTTAATTTATTGAGATAAAACATGTTTTTACATAAGAAAATAGTTTTCCATAAATCGAATTTCATTATATAAAATAACTCATAAATTCATTCCTAATTAACTGGTTAATAAATAATTATATAAAAAGGTGTAAATAGTATTTTTATAATTTAGAAAATCATTATCATATATTCCATCCCAATTAATAGTTTATAAAAATCATATTAAATAAAAATATTAGTAGAATATAGTATTTCAGTCAAACTCAATCATTCATGTAACACAAACTATTAAAGGAACTCGGTATTGTGTGAAATACAAGATAAATTTGTGTTTTTTGTACCATAAAAGATTCTAAATATTTTGTGCGCTGAAATATTAACTTTGTGTTTCTTATAAAACAATCTTAACATGGTGTAGTGTGCAACATAAGACACCAATGAATTTTTTTTAATTGTAAAAATAGTATTTTATAATAACTTCGGGTGTAAAAATATGGAATTATGTCTGTTATGTTTTCAATATTTTATGTATCCAAAAAGGTGGTAAAAAGGATATGAGGTAAGATTACTCGTTATGTTTTTATGAATTGTGAGAACTTAGATTTTAGAAGGTTAGAATTACCAATATTCATCATCAGTGATTAGGGTTATCATTTTTATAATCTAAAAATAATTATTTAAATATATAATTATGGGTTTTTCATAAATTTTCTATCTCATATTACCCCCAAACTAATGTATATGACGACATTTTAAGTTAGTAATTTAATATAATATTTTAAAAAATGGTACAACCAAATAGGAATGACTAGAGATTTCACTAGGATAATGCCCTTTGGAAAAACCATATAGCTTTTAAAACCCTAATCAGAATTTTACCTTAAAGGATTATGTTTCAAAATATTATTAATTACCTAAGGATGTATATAAATTTGTAAATTGGACTATTGAATAATGTAATATTAATATCATAGATATAGGGGAGCATAAGAAGTTATATATTTAGAAGTTGAAATAAATTCAAAGTTATGCATATAAGAACCCCTAAATCTATAAAAAGAAAAAAAGTCTTCCAGGATGAAATAACTCATTAGTGGGAGTTACATATTATTTAGATGGTCCTCATGTTCAATTCTAGTATAATTATACTCCCATGTAAACTTCATTCCCAATGTATCAGTCTTTCTATTATTACTAGCATTTATCATTTTGGTTTAAAATATGTTTTTCAAAAGGATAGTGGATGAATGTTGACTATAAATGTGTTGTTACATAAACAATTCTATGAGTATTTTACAAAAAATCCAATGGAATAACCACATCTGATGGATTTTTCCTATGACACCACATAAGAGGTTTCCCTTTCTTCTTATATTAATACACTTCCCTTTTTATTTAAATGTATACATTGGGGACAATGTAATTTTAAGAGTGGGAAAGAGACACATATGATAGTTGGGATTTGAGTTTCCAAAAAATTCACATTGTATAGTGTGTGATTTTTTCTTAAATGGTGTGATATTTTCCAAAATAGTAAAATATTATAAGACTAAATATAAAACCTTATAAGGAATTAGGTGGACTAATAGGGTTCATCCAAAAGTCTTAGGTTTGATTCCATCTAACAATATCAATTTCCATTTATTTCTTCCATAAAAAACCATAAACTATGTATTTATTTTTACATTTAATGTGTGTATATATTTTTAAAACCTAAATAATAAAATTAAAAATAAAAAGGAGAAAATAAGAAGTAAAAGAAAATATAAATAAATAATATATATTTCTGTCTTTCCATTTTTTTCCTAATTTTTATTTGTTCTTGGTTTTTAGATCAACATTAATCTTAAATTGAATATCCAAAATTATTTTTCATTCTTATGTTTATTTTTAGGTATATTCATTAGTTTTTTAGAAATTAGTACAAATAATAATTGATATGGAATTATTTACATGAATTAGTATTTTGAAATAATTCTTAAAATTTTAATGGATTTTTGAATCCAATGATCATTACGACTAATTAGTATTTATGTTTCCCAACACAAGAGGTTATTTACACAAATTTTCTAATACTCTTCCTTGTACAAATTATTATTTAGCTAACTCATATTTTTTAATTATCTAGAACATGGTTTTTTATCATACATTTTAAGAATAAATAAATGAAATAGTGTTATTGAGGTGTGAATTTGATATTGAGACCTTTTTCCACTATTGAGACCTTCCCTTAAATTATTACTTAATAATCCCCCAGCATACGTGAATGAAATTATAGGAATCCACATTACAATCCAACTTTCCATACCATCACTTATTCTTTTTTTCACTGCATGGTCATAGTTTATTGTGAGTGTGAGATAATAAGTGTAATTCATGTATTATCATGGGGATAAAATTAATTAATTGGGAATTTTAGGGATTTTTTACAATTTAGTAAATATCCAGAAGTTAGATATACTTCAATGTAATTCATTGTACTCTACATGAAAAATAAAAAAAGGGAATGGAATTGAATTATTTATTATGCTCAGTTTTGTGACCCATGGACCAAATTAAAGTGAGTGAAGGATTCATTTCTATTTTATTATATTTTATTATCATATCATTCTCTTAAAAAATAAGATAATGAATATATATATATATAACGAAAATAAAATAATATTAGACATTAATTGTATACTATTTGATATCACTTATGGCATATCCATTAAAAATATAGAATTGTGTTGGAATTTATTTATTTTTGTACTTTGAGTGAGTAATATTCATTAAATTTTGAATGATATAACATTCATTGTATTCTAATAGAGAAAAACAACCTCTTTAGATCCTTAAATTTTAAATTTCAACACACTAACATTAAGAATAAATGATTTTATTTAAAAATCATCCTCATTTTAAAAAGTTTCTTTTTATCATGTGTGGATTGTTTGGATTTATTTAGGCATGTGGTATGAATTTAATAACATTTATTTTAGCATAAATTTTCATCTATTTAACACTTGAGAGATGTTTGATTCAATTCAAGGTATGTTACAACATGTTTCATGGGTGAATTAATGAATTTGAACAATTTTGAATTTTAGAGATGAATCGTGAAAGGGAAATTGATTCTATAAATGATACATGATGCATTTCACATTAAAAATAATCTAGTAAATTTTATCACCTTTGATTTATGTATGGATTTTGATTCGACTATATGACATTTCTATGGAGTTAAAAGGATTAGGTGTGGGGGTCTGATCACATAGTAATATTTGATATATTTCAACATTTATCATTCTAATTTATGTTGTTTATATATTTTAGTGTCCTTTATTAATTCATTTTCCACTAAATATATATTTTGAAATCATTTTTTGAAAAAAAAATTCAAAATTACAAAGCTAAACTTTCATACAGTTCGATAACATGTTCATATTTTAATCATAACATTATATAGACTAATACATATTGGAATGTTTCTTTTTAATGGTAAAGAATATAGTTGTCTATAATTTCTTCAACTAGATCAATAATGATATCTAATCAGAAGTGGCGCAATGGGTCCCCCAGAGAAAAAAAATTGGGAAAGGTGGATTAGACCACCCTTCAGTACATGGACCATATCATTTGATTAGTACCATTAATTGGTCATATTATACTCAATTGGATATATTTATGGAATTCCAACATTTCAACATAATTTCGTGTCAATACTAATTGTTTATGTTATTCAACCATCCAAAACTAGTTGATGGAAAAAAGTATTCCTTGAATTGTTACCAAGCCCATTAGATACATGGATTATTTTGTCGAAACATTCATGCAATTGTTAATAAAAATCCACTTCTCTCTCATTTATAAGGTATCCTTGTCTAAAGGATGTGATATGTGTTCTTGTCATTTATCTTTATCTAATTTAGGTTTCTCTCCCCATCCATGGAGTTCAAAGATTCTTATAGTCACCATTGGATAAACATGATGTAATCTCGAGATTTTTCTTCATAAAAATTCAATGATATTTTTAATTTTAGTTGTTTTTGTTGTTTTTCGTCATTCATTATTCTTATTTAATTGACTTGTTTTTTATTATGCCATACTTAAACAGTCATGACCATGTTTGGTGGTTCCAATTCATGTGATATTTCACTCAATGCTCACTACATCTCATTTTTTATTGTGTTGTTTGTGGGGTTCATATTGGTTTATTAAAATCACATAAAAACTACCATGGCCATTAAAATTTATTTCATGGTTTCACACTTAAATAACATACATACATTGATAATGCATTTAGTTCTTAATGTATTCCCTTTGTGAGTTTCAATAATGAATTCATGCATAAGTCACCCAATTATTTGTAGTACCTCATGAACTTTTTGTGGTTTTGACCAAGACATGGGAGGTATCCATGTATAAAACCAGTAATGTTGTGGGTATATGTGTTACACACCATATAATATAATATTGAACCACTATCTATTTAAAAAACCAATGTGTTAGGAGGTGAAGTGTTTTTCAGTTCACAGAAAGTTTTTTTTCTAGAATTACTTTCATTAGAATGTCTAGAATCAGATTATGGGATAAAAATAAGGTGTATAATTAGTAGAGAGACTTCTATTATGAAGTAGAACCATCACCATTTTTCATCTATAGATGTTTTTACAATGTTGCATTGATGATCTGGATGTTAAAAAAGTCTAAAGGATTATTATAATGGTAATCAAGAATTGTTTTTAATGATTAATGATCTATAATTTCAGTTAAGTAGATATTATAGGTTTATTATAAACATCTTATTATATAATTGTTTTGTAATATCAGTTCAAATAGGTTATTATTATTCATTATATGATTTTTTTGAGAGAATTGAATTATGGGAGGACTATTTTTATTTTTTATCTATTTGTAATCACTTGTATCCTCTAATTATAATAAATCATGTAGATTTAGTGTATCTCCCATGAATATAGGAATCCTTTTCTAAAGAATGTTAAAAGTATTGTCTTATTAATTTCATTATGATCTACGGATATATGTATTTACATTTTATGTTTTACTATTACATTTAATGTATATGGGCTTTCTTCTATGTGCAGTCATTTATGACATTTTTGTGGTTAATAGGTTGCAATGTATTTCTACCTCTACTGAACATAGTCAAAGGGACCATCTTGGGTATTAGTTTTTTTCTATGTGATACTTCATACAATTATTTAGTGTATTGATGTGTGACACTCAATTGGTATTATTAGATGCATGGAACAAATTTTAGGTTCCCAATAAGTGGGTTCAGAGCTCCAGGATCGAGTAACTCAGGTTATATCTTTTTTAGTGTTATAAAATTTAGTGGGAGAAAATAGATTGGTGTAATTGAATTATATTATATAAAATTATGGGTTTACATGTTTGATTGAATAAATTTTGGCTTCTAGATTTTGAAAATAGATGATCTTTTGATTTGGAAGGAGCATGATTCACAACTTTTCATTTACTCCCCATTGAAGGCAGAAAATGTGGAATTATGATTGATGGAAAATAAGGATATGTAGATGGTGAGAATAAAATTTCAAATGGAATGTTACATTCAACATTTCTAAAATAATGACAACATCATAAGTGTTGAAGGAAAAATGGATATGTATGAGAAACCTAGTGCTTTGAATAAAGTGTTCTTGATGTAGATTCTATTTAAACAATGGTTACCAAATGGAAGACTAGTGGAATATCACATGAATTATTTCAATATCATATTATGGATTCTCCAGTCAGTGAAGGTAATGTTCATTAATGATGTATGGGCTCTCCTAATTCTATCATCCCTACCAAAAATATGGTATGAAATGGCCATTATGGATAGTAACTATATAGAAAAAATAGGCTTGATGTTCGCTAATATTAGATATTTTATACTCCATAATGAACATTGGTGGTGGGAACTCAAGAACTATTAGGTAATGATCTCAATGTTTATAGATGAGTATGGCCATCTCAATGAAACCATGTCTATAGAAATAATACATTAGTAGATAATATTAGGGTTGATAGTAGAGGAAAGTTGACTAGTACTTTTATAACCTTCTATAAGTTCAGTGAGAAAATAAATATAAAAAAGGATAACAAGATTCATAATGACAGCACCATAAGACTATCAACTTTTGGAAGCTCAAATTTGATTTGTTCAGTAGACGGATGTAGTGAACTATTTCCCAGTGTCGGTATTCTACTAGTGCCATGGGTAGGTTAAGAAATTACCATTTTTAATTGATTATGGATATTTAACTGGGGATCTATGGTGGTTGAAAAGGGAATAAATGATAAAACTTTTTACTTAATTGAAAAAATATATAAAATTTAAAAAGATGAATGTTTTAAAAATCTAGAATTTTAGCATCGTAGTATTGATCATTTTAGAAAGAAGAACATGAAGGTTATGATAGTAAAAGGAATACTGAATCATGATTATACATACATGAAAATATGTGAATGTTATGTGTTGGATAAGAAAATGAGGGTATACTTCAATTAATATGGATGGAATACCACGTCCAAGATGAGAAAACAGGTTCATAATAATATATTTGGATTTTATCACATTCATTACCTCAATGGATCTTTTTTAACCTTTTTTTGATGATACACAAAGAAAATTATTTATCTTATTTTTAAAATATAATTTTGGCTTTTTTATGATTTCCTTAAATGTAAATCGATGGTGAAATTGAATAGAAAGAGTTATTTTAAAAAATTGTGATCTAGAAATTCCGGTGAGTACATTAGATATAAATTCCATAATTCCTATAAGAATAATGGAGTACGCATGTGGAGAAAATTTTGGCAACTCTATAATGGAATGGATCATTTTAATAGATTAGTTATAAATTAAAAAAGGCTCAATGTTTGATGATATATTGTGGAGTTATAAAATGAATTTGGGTGAAATATCTCATCACAGCTTCTTGTATAGTTGACATAATTCATGTATCTGTTGTTGAAAATAAAGTTATATAAGAGTTATAGAACAGAAAGTAATTGTAATTTAGTCACCTAAAATCCATCATAACATTATCACACACACATATTTATTCCAAGGACTGGAATAATATTTAGGCTATGTCTAAAAAATACATTGTGTATGGTGATGAGAATTTCGACAACCAACTATGGGATGAAGACCTGAGACAATTCATCCGGAGATGAAATGTATACGTAAAAAAGGAATTTTTGGAAGCAATAGAACTTAATTAGGAGTGAATTTATTAAAATTAACTACTAAATTCTATGTTGATTTGAGGAAAATCGTTAGATTTTTTGAAAAAACTAAGAACATAAATGAAACTACTTGAAGTATAGAGGTGAGACCAATGAAATTTCTACTAGAAAATTCAAGAACTACAAAGGATCAAGTGGGAGTAATGGAATTTAGGGCCCCAAAAGTAAATGTATAAAATGTTATGATATTGGATGAAATATATATGCTAAATATTCTAAACCCAATTGTGGAATGTCAGTGCACTACTTCATTAAATTGATAAGATTACAAGGAATCAAATCTCCAAGGATCGTTTTGGTTAGTTGTTTTGGAAAACCAACATTAATACATCATACCGATATTATATTATGAAATTGACAATAAAAAAATATGCATTATAAAATTAAATGAACTACATCCATAAAAAATAATTCAAATATTTCTTCTTTATATCCTGCGGAAAGGAAACAAAATAATGGTGATCTCAAATTCTTAGTAAGGGTAAGAAAAATATAATCATTAATTAATCAATTTGAAAAATCATCATGGTAAATAAAATAACTGAGAACACATTTTATATACATATCTACATAAGGAATAATCAATATAGAATGTTAGATAACTGAAACATGTTCCCTCTAATCAATAAACCAAGAATAAAATACATCCATAGATAATGTCAAAAAAAATCTCATGGACAATAATAACAAAACACATTTCAATAATAGAAATTCTTAATTATTGGATTTCATGTTTTTGAGTAACATGATACATTTATTGTCAAGATCTATCCTCAAGACAGTATGAAACATACAAGGTAAAAACACATCTAATTTGGCCAACTGATTTTGTCTCATGATACTATCAATTCATTGAGGGGAATGAAATAAATGATCCCCAATCAATTTATTGAATTCCCAAATCATTCCTCATATATCAAATAATATATTTAATTCATGAACAACATTCCTTATCCTCAAATATCAATATATATTAAAAGATATGAATTTAACAATATTTCCCCAATTAATTAAATAATTTACAAAGTAAACACTCTATATAAAAATTTTATATGATTTAGGTAAAAATAATATCCATTACATGAGAATAAATATATTTAACCTAAAATTAATTTACAATAAAAATTTTCATAATGAAGTTATTATTCCATGATAAAGTTAACAATCACCAATGAATGTGATATTGCAAAGATAACTTCTACCACATGGTAACTTCTAATTCAAACACCTTGTATTAGATAACATAAATTTAAAATTAAAATATCAGTAAGTATGAGTGAATAATGATATTAAATGAAAATAGGGTATTATATACACCACATGAAAGTATATTGGCGCATACTAAAAAATAGGTCTTAATGTAATGTAATTTGAGACGAAAACCCATACCTAATGCTTCATTTCAGTTAAGCGATATTTAACATCAGGTATAGTGGTTAAATACAATTTAATTTCCTATAAACGAACTATAATAAAATTTATAACATCAAATATTATCTTAATATATTATCTTATTACCCATTTTGTTAACAATCCATCATTATTTTCATCATTTCTAGTGTTAATTGTCCTATTTTTCAAGTCTCTTTTGAATTTTTATCTTTTTATTATTATTTCATAGATGATGATTTAATTATATATTGGATGAAAAATATCATTTAAATATATTATATATTGTGTACATATTTATTTACAATAATCCCAAAAATATGGATATAAGAAATTAAATATGTTGTTCATGGAGACGTTAGGTTGTACGTACGCATGAACATCGTTTCTATTTTATTATCATATTAAAAGAATATAATTTTAATGATGTATATGTGTAAAATAATTTAACTACAATATTAATTTCATATATGTCAAATATTTTTATTAAAATCATCCTTAATAAATTCCATGTATAGCATGAACAAATCACATCGCTTTGAGGAGGCGGTAATCCACACATTCAAAAACGATGTTATCGTATTCCGAAAAAATGGAAATCATAAAGGTATGTGTTATATAAAAATTATAGAGGAATAAAGAAATTATAATTTTCATATATATCATATATAATTTATAAATCCATCAATATTCCCAACCATTAAAGGTGGTGATGGAAAAAATGAATGACATCAATTCGCGAGATGCTCGTCCACCATACACATGAATGATGATTTTGTATCCCATTTGATGGAAGTGTGTGCTAGTATTAGAAATAACCTTAACATAAAACAAATATATGTATATTTAATATATGGAGGTTATTATATAATAATTATATATTAAAATTAAGGGTAAGATAAGGAATTAAAACAAAAGTGCTTGTTGAAGAGCATTACCACTTCTTTGGGTAACTCCGTTGGGTTTAGGCCAAAAGAAATAATTGGTAAGATTTATGAAAAAATAATAATTATATTATTATTTTAGGTATGTTTTTGAGCTATGTTAATGTTTTAGTTGATCCAATGTGATATATGTGTGTGAATAAGTAGTACGGTTGAGTTTAATTTATAGAGGATAAGGAGGGGCATTCTTGTAAATAGATACTGGTAAACACTATTGGGAGGCCTACCTTAAATAAAGTCCATTAAATAATGATTAAACTTTTATAAAACTTAGTATATTTTCTAAATATAGTCATCCAATAGGTTTTAGATGTGTTTCTTGGTCATTTTGTCCCTTATATTTAACCTTTAGTCCCTTATTAAGCTAGTTTTTCTCTTAATCACTGTAGTTAATTTTAATTTATTTCAATGATCATTTTGGTGAAAAATTAAGCTGAAATTAATTGATATTAAAAATTATTATTATTTAAAACATGTAATACATTTTAACAAATTATAATCATATAAGTGGCCTAATTATTTTAATATTAATCTCACAGACGAGAAGGGAAAGAGGGGTTTTAAAGTGAAAATGTCTAATAGTTCACTATAATTTTATATCAAAATTCAATATAAAAATTCATAGAATAAAATCAATTTTATTAATATATGTAATATTTTCATAATAGTACATTAATAAAAATTAAAATATATTTTATCATTAAAAATTATTTAGATGAAAAGTCACTTTTTAATTAAAATTCATGTTTTTTTCTATTCATTAAAAAAATTAAACTTCAAATGAAAAATAAAAATAATTCACCTGAAGTTAATTTTGAAATCACAACTTCAAAAAAAAGTTTTTCATCATATAAATTTTATAAAAGTTTAAAAATTTATTACTATGATGGGTGTTTCATGAAAAGGAAGAAAAACTTCTTTTAGAAAAATGCATCTTTTATGCATAAAATTGGATTTGTTATTATCTTTTTCCAAATTAATCTATTATATTAGTGTAAAAAATTATTTATTGAATATAATATATATATATATATATCATAAATATTATTCACTAAGTGTAATTAATTTTATTTATTAATACAAATCATCCTTTTGAGCACAAAAATAATTTTTTATAAAAACATTTCCCTTATATTAAATTTGGGTGTATATTAATTTCTAATATAAGAAAAATATTTTACAAGTTTAGTTAATAAATTCCATACATGTCATTAAGATGGATAGTTTATAAATATTATATCAAATAATAATATTGATGATATATTTTAGCATAGTAATACTATGTCTTGTATGTAACGAAATCTAATCCCAGTTTTATGTGTAATATATGATTAACATGGTGATGTGTATAAGGAAAGAGAGAAGCAAAATTATATTAATTCTATAAGGAAAATATTATATTCTTTTGGGGTGTTATATTCTCCCTATATTAAAATAATTGTGTCATTGTAAATAAAAAAATTCTCCCTAATCTAGGGTTATATATGATTTAAATTCCCACAATGTAAATAGGGTTAATAACACATATTCTTATTAAGATTGAAAATTAAATGATAAGGTCACTAAAAAAACAACTATTTCAAATATGAGAACATTAGTGAAAAAAAATTATAGAAGAAAAATCTAACAATCATGTTCCGATAGAGATTGATAAGGAACATGTTCATGAGAATGTTGTTAACCACAAATCCATAAACTAGTGGTGTGAAAAAGATCATTGATATCATAAAAAATTATGATAATATGACAACATTTTTATTCCATGACCATTTTCTTAAAGTTGATTAATTATTTTATTCTATAAGGAAATAAAAATAATTCATATGTTTCTATTTCATAAACAAAATATTATCCTTTGGTTTTGCATTGAACTACTTCTACTTCATCTCTTAGCACAAGTTCCATCACAGAGAAAAGTCATATATAGAACTATAAAAGTATATAAAAATTCCAACATAAATTGTTTCCTGAATGGTTATACATTAAAAAATATTATGATCCAACACATTAGAATAATTTCTATGGTAATTAATAGTATCCAATTTACATGATACATATAAATCATCTCTTTATCTAACATCATTACCTCAACATTAGGAATATATTAAGGGTTTTATATCCCTCAATCATATGTTTACCAAAAATCACAAGTAGATAATGAATCATTATTATTATTCATATATACCATTAAAAACATGTTTTCCAATATTTAAGGAAAAGTTAATGCACTACCATCCTTATATATTTAATATCCTAGTCAACAGAATTCTCTTAAAACATATTTCTTGGAACCAAATACCCAATAATTTTAATCATTCCAAATTATTTATATCAATAACATAATATCGGCAGTATCACCTTATCCAATTATATTTTATATCCACATTATTCTTTGTTAATTCATTGGAATTATTCCCCATCCCTGTTTATTTCATAACTTGACTAACATTGTTTTCTTCCCTATTCTTTCTTTTAAGTTATGATACTTTTCTCCTCACTTATAATAAACTCCCAATCCCTTTGATCATTTAATAGGGTGTTTTCTCCACAAGTCTCACTTGGTATTAATTATGTAATTCCGTTCTTATTCTTTGAAAAATTAACTCTTTATGGTCTTCAGAAGACCTATTTTTTTTGAATCCTTTAAATATTTAAGATCATGAGCTTTAATGATCTGTTTTTATGGAATATAAAACTATTTCCTCATATGATGAAAAATACAGAGAAAATATTTACCTTCTATGATTTGGATTAATACCTCCAAATAAGATGTCAATATTACATTACAAGTTGCATATTTAGTTTGTATCATGCCTTTATAACCTTGTAAAAGTAGCTTCATTATATGAAAAATTTATTCCTCATTTTTATTTAATATAAGGAACTCTCTCTTCATCTAAGTTTGTTTCTCATAAAGGAAATATTTGTTAAAAAATTTCTCCTTAAGATATTTTCATTCCATGAGTTCTATTTCCTCTTCCTCCCTAATATTCCATATCAACAACCACCATTAATCTATATCACCATTAGGACCAAATACTGAAACTGTAACATTTTCCTTTTCCTTATATCCCAATGACATAAATATCATCTCCAATCATTTAATCCATTTATCAAATACTATTGGATCATTATTCCAACTAAATGATAGTGGCCATGGTCTCAAAAAGTGATCCAACACCGAAGAATATCACCATGGAACATGATTCTCCATTCAGAATATGTTATTTGTCCTAAAATGATTAATATTCCATAATGTATCTATAACTTTATTTGATCTAATATTAGCTATATAGGATTTCTCATTAGGGGAACCTATACATTGGCCATGATTATTGATATGATTCATCCTTCCATTTTTCATTTTCAAATAATGGAATATACTTTATTTGGCCATAAAATTGTGAACATTATAGAATTATAAATATTGGATAACATAAATTGAAAATGTGATTAATAGATAATCTGATTATCATAAACATGGAACTTTTAGAATTCCCTTCTATACTTATACTCAAATTTTATCATATGGTTGTGATCCATATTCTATATTTTCCTAAATCTATCTTCCAAGTTTTCTATTAAGCTTCCTCTTATACCAATTGTTACTCCCCGACCCTTGAACCCTGGAGTCGATGCGTTACTTTATTACATTGTCATTATTACAAGGAATCAAATCCCAAATGAACAATCAATTTAATTGTTTTGGAATACTAGATTACATATTTGATAACCATATTACATTGGAAAATAGAAAATAAAACACGAAACAAAAAAAATGAAATGAACTGTATTCATGAAAGCTCATTCAAATATTTCGTCTTTATATCCTGAGGAAGGAAAAAATAAGGGTGAGATAAATTCTCTCTAAGGCTATGTAATTTTGATGAAACAATAAATAAATTAGTATAATCATCATTGAATGGTATGAAACTAAGAATACATGCCATATAAATATCTAGATTATCTATAATTAATATAGAACGGTAGATAACTAAAACACATGTGGTTTAATAAATAAAAAATAATTAAATTCGTTTATATATAATATCAAAATAAAATATAACTCATAATAATAATAACTAAATTTTGAAAAATTAAGATTCTTAATTATTAGAAGTTATGTTTCCCATGAACATGATACCATTACCATCAAGATCTATCCCCAAGAAACTTTGAAACATACGTGGTAACAACCCATCTGATTTGGCCAACAGATTTCATATAACGAGACTAGTGATGTATCAAGGGGATTTAATTAATTTTCCCCCATACAATGAAGTACATGTCCAAATCATTCCTAATATATTGAAAAATTGATTTAATTAATAAACAACAAGCCTTATTATAAAATATCTGTATTAAGTAAATGATACATATTTATAATGTTTTTTCCAATCAATAATGTAACCTTTAAAGTGAAGATCATATATAAAAATGGTATACGGTTTAAGAAATAATAATATTCATTGCATGAGAATATGAATATTTCTTATAAATTCAATTGATAATAAAAATGATCATAATGAATTGAGTGTCTATATAAAATGTTATCAATCCCAAAAGATAGTGATATAGAAAATAAAACTTTTACCACTTTGTAATTTTCAATTCAAACCCCCTTGAATGATATATCTAAAATTAAAACTTAAAATACATGAAATTTTAGTTAATAGTGATGATAAATGAAAAAGGGGAAGTATATACACCACATTAATGTGAATTAGTGCATAATAACAAATAAATCTCAATGGAATATAAATTGAGACGAAATCCCTTACGTTGTGCTTCCTTTTAGTTCAATAATATTTAACCTCATATATAGTCATTTAAAATGTGTTACTAAATGATAAAATAACAATACTCATATTTATAATATCATATAAGATCTTATTATAATATTTTATTATCCATTTTTAACAATATTTCATTATTATCATCATTTATGGAGTTAATTGTCATGTTTTTTAAGTATGTTTGGACTAGTTATATGTTTTCTTCTTAATTTGATAATGTTTTCATAATAACAAGGATTTAAAAAATGATTTAAATATTATATATATTCATTATATATTTATTTATAATAATCCATATAATATGGATGTATGAAATTAAATACATCATTCATGGAGACGATAGGTTGTACCTATTCATGAATGTTGTTTCAATTTTAGTAGCGTATTAAAATAATAAAAAAATTACATATAATTATATTATAATTTATTTATAATATTTATATCATATATGTCACATATTTTTTATAATATCATCTTGGATATATTAAATTTGTAGCATTAACTAATCACATCACTTAGAGGAGGCGGTAGTCCACACGTACAAAAATGAAGTTATTGTATTCACAAAAAAGGAAAATCATGAAGGTATGTGTTATATAAAAATTAAATATGAATAAAAAAACTATATATATCATATATATCATATTTAAACTATAAACGTGTCATTATTACTAAATAGGAAAGGTTGTAATGGAAGAATGATCGATATCGATCCCTGAGGCAGTAGTATGTCGTACACATGAACGATGACTGCATATACCATTTGATGGAAGTGCATGAGATTTTAGGTCTTACACATATAATAACAAAACATTATTATATTTAATATATTCACGTTATAATTTAATCAAGATATAAAAAAAATAAGTGGTGGAAAATAAAATAATATAGAAGATCTCATTGAAAGATGTTACCTATTATTGGGGTAACTTTTTTTGGTTTATGACTAAACACTGCCCGGTTTGCTTTATGATCAAATTGAGGATTATATTATTATTTTAGGGATTTTATATAGCAATTCGGGTAGATTTTTTATGATCCAAATGGATTTATAGGTAAGAATATGTGGGATATGTGACTACCTTTTTATAGCGGAGGAAGATTGGAATTCTTATAAATATAAAAATCTAAACATTATTCGGAGGTATCCTTTAAATAATGGCCACAAAATAATGAAACAAATTTAATAAAATTTATTATATGGAATAAATATTTCAACAATAAGTTATTTACATGTTTCTAGGTTACTTTTCCTTTAAATTTAAGGTGTAGTCCCTTGTTAAGTTATGTTTCTCTTAATCACTACATTTAATTTTATTTGCTTTCACTAATATTTTTGGTACTAAATTAAGTATAACTTAATAGAAATTATTAATTATGATGATTCAAATTTTTTATTTTTCTTTACCAATTTACATTGATGGAAGTGGCAGAAATTAGTTTAAATCAATCACTTAGACGAGATGGGAAAGAGTGTTTTTAAAGTGAAAATGTTCATAAGATCAATAATTATTATTTCTAAATTAAATATATATATGATTCCGATGTCACAATTTTTTTATTACATTTAAAATTGATCAAATAATAATTTAGAAAAAATTAAAAATATAATTTAACCTAATAATGTATTTATATAAAAAGACACTTTTCAATTAAAATTTAGTATTTATCACTATTCATTAAAAAATGAAACTTTACAGAAAAATACCAAAAATTTACAATAATTTATTTTTAACACAACAATTAATAAATTGATATGAATTTTTTCAAATAAAATTTATAAATGTTCAAAAAATATGTTTTAAAAAAGTTGAACCATTAAATGGTGGACAACTACATTTAAACAAATGTAGCTTTTCTATAAAATTGGATTTGTTCTTATCATTTTACTAAAAAAATTAGTGGATGAATTTAAAAAATATGTTATAGAATAATATATATATATATCATTAATATTATTCTCTAATAGTGATTAATTTCATTTATTAAGACAAATCAGCTTTGGAAGCATAAAAATTGTTTTCTATAAAAACATTCCCTTCATATCCATTTGGTTTCTATATTCATTTCAAATATGTAAAAAATATTTTAAAAAAAATTCAATACATTTCATACATGTCACTATAGTGGATATTTGATAACAATCATAATATATATTATTATTATTATTAATATATTTTAGTTTGGTAAAAATCAGTCTTGTGTGTAACACAAGTTAAACTCAGAATTGTGTGTATTTGTAAGATTAACTATGTGTTGTGTATAAAGAATATTGTAAAAAATTTAAAATTATTATATAATTATAATATTTTAAATTCATGGGTGTTACATAATTCAAGTAGTTCATAAAATCCAAATCCGATGAGGAGATCAACTAGATTTAGAAATATTGTTTAGAGATCTAGGGATGATAAGAATTTTATAATTTTAAAAGATGTAGGAGAACCATAATACACAAGAGAAAAAATATATATAAATGAATAAAGGTAATGTATATTGTATATGATAAAAGAGATGGATTCATTTAATTTCAATAATAGATAAAAATTGGTTGGATCTCCAGTAGGGATAAGATAACTTGAGAAAAAATGGGTTTAATGTTTCATGTAATAGGATGATATCAGGAAATGTTGAGAAGTGGGACTGGTGGAGAAGGGGTTTAAATAGATGTATAGTTTTGAATTCATGTAAATAATTTCACTCAATATAAATAGTAACAATATTTTTATTTTTCTAATAATGGTATCATTATAAGATCTGCATTTCTAATAGATAGGTCTGAAAACTACATTCCATCCAGGTGATTTGGAGGGGGAAACTGACAACTGAAAATCCTTAGGTTTATCAGTATAAGGTAAATTGGATTTGGTTTTTAACATGAATAAGTTATTTTATGTTCTATATAAATACCCTTAATAATGGAAACATAAATTTGATATGTTCTTATTAGGATATGTTTACAGTATGAGCAATGCATATCATTATTATTACCAGATGTATTGTGATAATGGGATATTTATCATATTATTTTTATATGTGGATAACATATTGAGTGATAGATTAGATACTAAGAGAATTTAGAATATAATGAATGATTTATCAAAAAAAAATTGATCAATTATCATGGATAAAAGATATTGTAGATGAATACTAAGGGAGATAAGAAATTTGGAATATTTGTTCAACCTCATAGGGTTATATCTATACAATAATTGAAAGTCATGGGATTAATGTAAGTAATCGAGAATCCACCATTATCAGTGTTCACATTAAAATTTATAATTCATGGAAACCATTAATACAACTTGAGAATCATTACATGAAGAAAGTGACATATGCTTAAGTGGTTAGAAGTAAGATGTGAACTTTGATTTTCATGTGGCCAGACATTTCCCATGAAATGGGAGTTGCGAGATGGTACATTGATAATCCAGGGAAAGTAAATTGGGAGGTTTTAAAGTGGGGCCTTTTTTATATAAAAGAAAAAATTATTTAGCCATATTTTTGGAACCGATGATCTATTATAAGGTTTTGTGGAAACATACTTTTCTGGAGATAGGGATACAAGGAAGAGTTCAACTGATTTTGGGTTTACATTTATAGGTATGGTTATCAGTTGTCCATAAAAGTACAAATATATATTCACTTTAATTCATTGAATTTTTTGTATATTATTTCAATGGACTTTGGTAAAGAAATTTTATTGTTAAGGAGGTTGTTGAAGGATCTTGGAAGGATTTCAAAAGGAGTAGTAATTTTCTACAATAACCAATGTGAAATCCACTTGGATAAAAATCTATTATTCCATGATCAAAAAAATAAAATCAACCTAAAACAATATTTCATCAAAAAAATTGTAGGATAATCATCTAGGGCTATATTGGATTGAAGGAATCCAAAATCTCAAATATATGTTTACCAAGATGATAGTTTAAAAAGCCTAAATTACCATCATTCCACGGTAGGACATGGATGAGTGATTTAATTGGTGGAAAATAATATTGCATACTATGTATGTTGTGTTTCCATGTTTAACTAAAACTATTCATAATTTAGTATGTTATTTGGAGGTTAAGTTTCTTCTTGTTCACTGAAATTTAATCTGTAGAAATTACATTCATCAATATTTCATGCACTATATGATGGGAATAATCTCAGGTATAAATAGATATAGTAGGAAGTATCCTATTATGTAGGACCATTAAATGTTTATATATACCAATAGTTTTATGGTATATTAGTGAATATATGGAATTTTAATAAGGCTGAAGGGTTATCGAGTTTGTAATTCGGAATAGGATGTCGTGCTTGGTGATATGTCAATTTAAGGGATTAGGTATTATAGGTTGACTAGATACCACTGAGTATATAAGTATGTGGGGCCCTTAATTAATTATATTGATTTTTTATTAATTTTTTCTTAATTATTGAGTCATGATGTCAGTAAAGTTATCTTGTCTTCCTTAATATGTATTCAGTCTCTTGTATCTATTAGCTATAATAAATCAAGAAGCAGTTATATTTATCCCATTCATATAGAACTAAATGTATGAAGCACATTATAAGTATTTTCTCAATTCGTTCTTTCTGTACTATCAATGTATGTATTCAAATTTTATGTATTTTGTTAAACTTTAATTTATCTGACATTTCTTATCTGTGTGATCAAGGAAACTTTTTGTGGTCTCTATGTTACTAAATCTACCAAAATCAGGTACACTTATCTAGACAAAACATCAAGAGGATTTTAATTTTCTCACTATAGAATTAAATGTGATTTTATATTGGGTTTATTTGTAATGTTTTGGTGGGTTTTTGGATGTAATGATTATAGTTTCGGAACCCAAATGAGCATATATGGATTTACCATGGTTAATAAAATTTAATATTCTATGTATATCTTCATTATATCCTAATTTTAATTTGTGTTTAATTGATGTTAGATCCCTAAAACCTCAATTTATTCAAAGTCCCACACTCATTTACATAATAAATACCTTTTAAAATTAATGATCTAAGGATCTGATGAGAGATAGCCTAGGTTTCCAACTATACATTTGAAATTGAAGTAAAAACATGTTTAATATGTTGTACTTCACAACAAGATCATGTACCATTGGAAGATACACTTGGTTTTATTAATCTTCTAGAGGTTTTTTTGAATTTCTTTCTTAAATATATAGGAACATTCATGGAGTATATAAAACTTGGATGTTTTTGGAACACTATCTTTTTATAAGTGTGGTATTAAGGGTACTATTTTAAGGAATTATGAGATATTGGTAATATTATCCTATATTTTTATCTTTTGTGTCTTTTTCCTTTGATGAATATTTTATTAATAAAAAATAATTAATAATTATATAATTTTATGAAACTAAGAATAATATTTCTAATATATTTAAAAAAACATTACATTCAAGAATAACTAAATCAGTTAAATAAAATATGGGTATGATTATTGTTAAGTGATTATTTTGTATTTCTTGTTTTATATTAATTTTACATTGAAACACTCCCTTGGAAATGGGGAGGACATTATTTTTTATATATAATTGTGTCCATATTTTTTGGGTGTTTTATATTTTCTATAATAACTATTAATATAATTTATTCTTACATAGAGCTAGTGGTTATTCTCTTGTGGGATATGATTTATTTATACATGATACTTCATTAATCTACTAAGGGTTTTAATCATATAATTTTATGTTGATTATTATTACCTTTAAAATCTTTTACTTTTCCTCTTCTAGTTTTCATATTGATAATCCAAAATAGGGGGAATGCTTAAGAATGATAATTGGAAAGAATGGTAGAATTTGGGGCTGTAAGTTTCTTAGGACTTAAGTTAAAGATGTTTTGTAATTAATGTGTGTGATTTGAAGAAACCAGATAAAGGTTTGTATTTTTCAAAAGTGGGAGGAGGATTTTCAATATGTAGTTCATATATCAATGAGGGTATGTTTTTTAAAAGATATGGATTTTTATTAATTTCTTTAATTCTTTTGAATTTTTATTTTATATGGTTTTATGATTATAAGAAGGGGTGGACTGTTATGCCATTTTCATAAATGACATCTTTCAAATCGTTTTTTAATAAATCAAAAACCAAATATTATTTTACATTCACTTAAATTTTAGTTTCTTTAACTATATTTTCTATGAAGATATAACTTCTAAAACCCATGTTCTAGTGATTTTATTATCATACATGTATGTCTTGAAATATTATAAGAATATTCGATCAAATAGAAGACACGGTTTCATCTTTTGGGTTTGATACAAGTCCTAGGGATCTAAAAGTTTACTATTATGAGTTTTTATTCCAACACATATAAATAAATATGAAGGATTTAGTGAATAGAAGATACATGTATAAAAATAAGCCGAGATGAGAAGTTTATTACATCCAAGAGTTACATTATCAAAGTGCTTTGAGTGCATCCATTTGGAATGTTTCATCAATGTGTACATAGTCATTATATATGTGAGTTGTATCCAACATAAAATATATAAGTCTTTACATTTTAATCATTTTATTTTTATCCTTTTTTATCAAAGGTATTCTAGGTATAATAATTTTGTTGCTTCTGAACATCTATTTTGATGTAGTTTTGGGAAAGACTTCCTCTTGGTCGGGTTGATAGAAGAAGAGATCATGGATATATATTGAACCTACATAAATTAGTCAAAGAAGGATGGGTTAGTAATTTTATCATATAATCTGATAGATATATGGATTTATAGGTTATATGAACATTTATACGTTGTAGCTGAGTATGAGTCCACCTACTTATTTGGAGAAAACATAGAGTTTCTTTGATTGGAACTTTCTGTATATTATAATAACATTATTTAATGTTTTTTAATAAATTTCATCTAAAAATACACTTTTCTGTTTTCATTAGTTATTATTTATAATTCTGGTTGGATTAGTTTACTTTTGATAATTTGTAACATTTGAATAATATTATTTCCACTTATTTTTTCTTTTTTTTCACTCTCATTATTTCAAGGTATATAACTTCTGAACTATATACTATTTTTGAGTGAAAATTATAATATTATTTTAGATTCAATTTAACTCTCTCTTCAAGAAACTATATATGGGATACAATGATCATTCCAAATCACTTGGTGGTCATGCCACTAACTGGAGGTTGTGGGCTCCACTACGTTGAGTTTCATGGGAACCATACCATTATAGAATAGGTAAATCAAAAAATGGAAAAAAGGATATATCAAAAATTCAAGATATGTTACAAACTATTTTTAGTGAAGATTATTTCATTTCATTATAAATATTGATTTGTTAATGAATCATGATTATAAAATGGGGATTTTTATCCTTTTAAGATATTGATATTGAGAGCATATTAAATTTGAAGAATGTGCATCTATGTAGGTGGAATTGATTTATTCTTTCCTTAGAAAAATCTATATTTGGATTGTTGATGAATTTTTATTCAATAGTTATCTAAAAATATTTTAATTAAATCATTATATTTACGTTTTCAATTATTATTTGATAAAACCAATCATATTAATGAAAATGTTATTTTTCATATTCATATTCATATTTGTCAAATTGATTATTTTTTATAAAGAAAATTTAAAATGGTTTTAAGGATTTATTAAATAAATAATTTCCAATGATGGGTCATTTTTTTATTTCTTTTAATTAATGTATTTTTTAATTATTTTTCCCAAATGTTTTTATATAACTTGTGGATTTTATGATTAATCTTGAAAAATGTGATATTATTATTTTTATTATCATGGGATTATATCTCAACCATGAATTTTTTATGGTTAAAATTTATTTATATGTGAAAATGAAAAATGAGGGTAAAGTCATGTGTTAGATTTTTTTTCTAAAAGGTTCAAAACATGATAAACATCAAGCTTTAATATGAGAGTTGATTTAAAAATATATAAGTGGTAAAAGGTTTAATTCATACTAAGAAGGTTTATTTATGAAAAAATAAAGTTTTTTGGATATATTTATACTATTTTTATATTGAATTATCTAATAGATATTTTCACTATCTTTTATATAGTGATCTTATATTTATTCTAAAGGGTTTTGGATATAATTATTATTACATTATGGTATAAATGAATGATGGTTCATTCCATTAAATAGGTTTTTTTCTTATTAGTTATTTGAATAAGAATTTCTTCCTTGAAAATTTTATTATAAACTATTTATTTGAAAATATTTAATAAACCATTCATTGGAATTAAAGGATTACTCATGTATGGGATTATGTTGGAGTCATTGGTCAAATCCAACTGATTTGATACTCAAACCTACACGTGATCCTTGATTTATAGGTAGATATTGTTGGATATGATATAGAAAAGAGAAAACAAATTCTTTATTTGTGGTGATCTATATATCTGATACTATAGATATGGTAGGAGGACTTTATGTTTAGGGATTGGGAAAATTATTTTCATAATATGTCTTTATTTAATGTCATTAATGATTATTTGTAAAAAAAATTACTTATTCTACTTCAAAATTTTAAATTATTTTAAATTATTATTATTTCATATCCCCATGTATTACTCTTTTTATTTTTATTATAATCTTTAGAAAAAAATCATTCCATAATGGTTTATTTTATCCCTTAGCACTAGTCACCAGCCTATTCTAATAAAGGAATGGGCCAAAGAATTTGAGGTGATCTAACTAGGGTCTTCAAATTCAAATAATCTTATCATTTTTTACATTGAAAATATCAAAACAAAATTACTTGTTATTATAAATAATTAATCTAACTTTGATTGATGGTTTTCTAAATTTTAAATTATCTTTTAATTCAACATTTTTAATTGTGAATCTCAATTTTCACTCATATTACTCTAAGATTTAGGTAGAAATTTTATATTAGATCACTCGTATTCTTTCTTTACTACCCACTTTTTAGACCAAATAAATTCTAAAAGGCATAGTTCTTTAAATGGGATATATAGAATCCTCTTTAAAAAAGTTAATGCTATAAAAAACCACTATATACAATAAAAACTGATATCTAAAATGATTTTATTTCATCACAAATAACTAAAACCATATATTATAATAATATATTAGAAGAATATTTATTCTATATACTTTTTCCCACAAAATGGAATCTCATATGTTTTAATCCCAAACTATTTTTTATTTTAGGTAAATTAAAATTTTATATATATCTATTTTGATAATAAAAAATATATTATTTAAAATGGATAAATCTATTGTAAATAAAAAACATGTCACATAAAAAATAATCCTTCTTAAATAATACATTTATATTATATAAATTCATTCAACCTCAATAATTATAATATCTTGAATATAATATTTTATGTAACATAAAAATAGCTATATGGGACAAAATAATATGTTCATTAAAATTCTTTTATATTGGATGGAATTTTTCATTCTCGGTAATTATTTTTTATAATATTTTTATTTAATAAATTATATGTAAATGAATAATTATATATATTTATAGGTAATAAACTTAAGTTTTTGGGTTACTCAAGATAGATAGAACATCATAAGAACCAAAAAAATTAAAATTTTAATTCGTATAAAATAATTGGTGATTCATTTCCTCATTTATCAATGTTATCTACTAAAAAATCAATTTTCATTATCAATGATACCTTAATCTAAAACATCTTCCTGAAAACCATTCATGCTTGGCCTTCACACTATTTTTTTGGTGTCAAAATATGATTCTAAACAACATTTTAATGCAGTTCTTGTATTTTATTTATTATATGATTTAGAAATGATATTTCCTTAAAAGTCCCATAGGTATGGGTTGTAAAAAACAATTTCTGTATTTTTTTCATGGTTTTTATAAAGAAAACTCTGGAAGTAATCAATTTCATCAGTTTCATTTTTATACTACCTGGTAAATATAATATTGTCATCACTTTTTTAAGGAATATTTTTTCAGTCAATGTTAGATAAAAAAAATATCATGTACGGAACAATTTTCTTTGACCATCATGTAATTTTATCGAAAACAATTCCATACTTATGGGTTACCAATCATGCCTCTTTCGATTAGAATGGAATTATTCTCCATTAACCATTTTCAACCATGATCACTCACATTTATTGGTATATTTTTTAGTAAACCGTTGAAAATATATCTCAACTTATACTAGAAACAAGTCCCTAATTTATCATATGTTAATTGATGTAAATGTTTACAAGGATTTACTTCTTATACATATATTAAAACTATAACCAATGGTTTTTTTTTTCAGTTGATGCATTATGAAACATTACAAAATTGTTTTACACATTATCTAAATTAGTCAATTCAAATTCATTTAGCTATGTATCTTCGTATTTAACAACTGTAAGAATGTTTCTAAAATATTATAATGTTCATAAATGTTTAGAATTTCGTTATGAAGAATATATAATATTATATATCATAAAGTTTATATAAATTTTTTTAAATGTGGATAGATTTCTCTAAATCATTTAGTTTAGTTATATTTAATTATATTAGTGAGTGTTAGGGTAAATTTTGAATCATTCACCAAATAATGATTGATATAAAATTAGTTTATCATTAAAGAGTTTTCAAAAGATAACTTCTAAAAATAATATTATTCTTCTAGAAATTTATTAAATAATATAGAGAATATGGATAATAGAAACCGTTTAGTACAAGAGTATATAAGAATAGTAAAATAGAAAATGTCTCATATTATTATCATGTTTTTGGTTCAGTCAATATAGAATAATTTTGTGAGATTTGATTAACTTAGGGGGTGATGGAAGTTATGTTACCATGATCCCCTTGGTAGTATTTTTCTGTAAAACTAATTATAGACATGTTGAACCCATTGAATGATATTATGATTAAATAAATGGTTGAATGGAATAAATGATATTTTTTATGAATATTCAATATAATTTGGGATTGGACATGGAAAACGAAGGTGGTAATTTTTTCTTGGACATTCCTATGATTTCAAATAATACAAAAAATTATATGGGAAATAGTTTTTAATGATCAAGATAAACATATGGATCTTTTTTATCTCAACATAAATGAATATCTCCATTTATTTTTTAGTAGTAAAGTATATAATATTCATCTTAGAAATAATTGTTTTAATATAATTTGGTAACCGATATAAGGTTGTGTTTTTCATCATATTTGTTTTGGTGTAAATGATTGGATATCATTTCAGTACTTCAAATCTTATAAAATTCCAAGTGAATTTTATATAACTTTTCACTAGTTTTTTTTCATATTTCAAAATTAGTCATATAACTGTCAAATGTGTGATTTAACAAATATTTTTATTTATAGGAATTGTAATTAGATTCATATGTGTTTTTGTGTGTTGATATTAATGTAGTTAATTTCACTGGGTGAGACTTGAACTCATGACCACATATATGGGAGCACAATACCCTTACCTCTAGTCAGGACATGACCACCCCACATTGGGACTTTATTTTAGTTATAAATGATATATATAATGATTCCCCAACCCATTATCAATAAGTAAGGGGTCAAAGACTAGTGTTAATGGTATAATCACTGTTGTAGGGTGCATCATTATTTAGAAGAAACATAATACTACAATATATGATAAATCCAATAGGGTAATCAATGGATATTATATTTTATTGAAAATAAATTATTAATTAATACATTTCATGTCATATAAAATCAAAAAAACAATTATAAATTATATAAGAACTAAAAAAATTAAATCCTCCAGTATAACTCAAATAAAAAAATTGAAAGTAACCTACTTCAAGTGACGACCATATGTTTGAGATAATTTACCTAAATATCACCTCTAATATGATCCTATAAATATATAATTATATATAATGTGTGTGACCATACAAATATATTTGATGGGTTCTTCCCCTAGATACTCTTATGATTATGCGAGTGAAACATACTAATTCATCTATGAATGACACAGTTAAAAAAATATGAATCTCAAGGTAATACAAATTAATATTTATATCTTATTTATTTAATAAATTTTTTTATCTAATTTATTTAATAAATATAAAGAAAAAAAATTATAAAAAAGTATCATATTCATCTAACATCACCTAACTTGTATCCCTAATAATCATTTTATCATAAAGAATAACCCATCACTGTCTTGACCATATATTTATAAGAATGATAACCATGAACAAATATGTCTGTGTGTGGGTTTTATGATGCATATATACTGCATCAATGATTATAAAACTATAACCATAATAGCCAATTTTTTATACATATATGAAAACAAAAATACTCTATATTTACCACATAAATCATAAGATTCCATCACTCTCATGAATTTGGAGACATGAACTTGTAAATACCAAATATAATATTTTTCTTAGTAAATAGATAATATATTAACTTTACACTTATCTTGGTCAATAATAAAACCACATGTCATACTATAGGGCATCACATTTAATTATCACCAATCCAACATTATGAGATAGTTACATATCTCAAGTAGAGATTGTTCTCTTGGAAACATATATATTTATCAATTCCATTATCAATATTGATCCTACAAGGAAATAGTAAACATCCTAAAATAAATCCACTATATTCTAGGGATTTATAGTGTATTTAATTCAATAATTACATTATTATCCACCACTTTGGAAATTTCAAATTAATCTTTAGGTAAATATCCACTTTATGGGTTTTAGTAACATTTATCGTATCTAAAGAAGTGAAAAATAAAATAAAAACGCATAAGAGTACATGGAATAAGATTTGAAGAAATATATAAATAATATATATAAAATAATACCTTTCTACCAGTTACTCTACATCCAATAATTTTGATAGTTACCTCGCAGAAACAGCATAAATATCCCTACCTCTATTGGTAATCCATAAGAATTGGAATTTTAAAACTCCCTCAAAGGGTTTTATTTTATTTAAACTTGAATTCTAGCACCCATATTATTTAATAAAGAGGAATTAAAATGTAATGTTATGAAGTGTAACTTTTATCATTATATCTCTAAATAATGAACTGAACTCTGTTTTATATAAATCTATCATGTATGAAGGATCCTATTTTTCTTTTTTTCTTTTTATAAATTGTTTTCTAATGAAAAATAGTATATAGAACATTATTTAATACATCTTCTACTTATTTATAAATTTAAAGACATTATTGTACATGTGTAATATATAAATAAAATATAGTGAGTCCAATTATTAGAGAATCGTGTAAAATTTAAAAGTTTAGAGTGTAATATTTTTTTCATTATATATGTTTATTATTTTAAATATTCATGGGAGTGGATTTTTTTTCTATGTAGATGATGTTAAAAAAATGAATTGAGTTAAAGAACCATAAAAATTGGTGTGATAATGATGAATGAATAAATGATGAAAAAGATGATCATGTATGACATCCATTTACAATATGGTGATATGTGTGTGGAAGATGTATAAAAATATTAATTATAGTGTTTTATTGAAAAATTAAAAATTAAAAAGAAGATTGAGTGTGAATTTGAGTCCATGTATAAGTGTTATAGAAATATTATTATGTTTTTCTAATGGTGAATGAACTGAAATAGCCGAGGAATAAAAAATCGGATGTTATTGTTAGAGATAATGTTGTGGAAGAAACTACATGACAATAATACACTATTTTGTTAATGGAAATGAAGAAACCAATGAACTATGTATATAACAACCAAGTCAATGTAAATGAAGGCTAGAGAAACAAAATTTAAAATTATAGGACGATAATCTAAATATGTTTGATCAAAATATTATAATGTTAAATTTAATTTTTTAATTATTTCGTGTGTTTGATAAGTTTTCATGTAAGTTTAAATTATAATTACAAAAAGTTGTGTAAATGAAAATAATGTTCTACTAAAGTTAGTGTTACATGATTCTAGTGTATTAAGAGGGTGGAGACCAAAGATTTTATAAACATAGAAAACATATTATATTATACCTATGTCAATATTAAAGACATTATTTATAGAATATTATTCATTAAATAATTATAATTAATTATTAGAGATGAAAATTGGATATATTATAGGATGTTTCATCCGATTTAATTGAGTAGTTATCTTATAAAATTATAGATAAAATAGTTATAGTGCGGGATCATGAGATATAAAAAAAGATATAGGAATAAGTAGAAGTATGATGTGGCTAAATGGAGACAACAAGAGAGTGAAAAGTTGTAAAAACATGTTTTAGTGGAGAAGAATATTTTCAGACAAAATTTTAAGAGACTCTAAGGATTTTTCTCTGGGTTTTATTAAGCATATTTTTTATTTAAGGATAATTGTAAGTCTAGTGATAGATCTACATAAAAATATATATATTAAGAGAAAAAACAATCTAGAATGATAAATATTTATCATAAAAACCACATAGGTACCCTTGGCTATATAGAGAACGAGCTTGACATTATTTTTGAATTTGATAGGTCATGTCTCTATACACTCTAAACACAACCCAAAATCATCCTCTCTAAAAAAATTCCCCCTAATTAAATTTATCTTATTAAATTCTAATTCCTCAAGTTTTTTAATATTATTATTTTAAATTAATTCAAATTGATCATGAATCTAGAACCAATAATCAACATTGGTGATCCATCCATAAATATTAAGAGTGGGATTGTAACACCATATATAAAATCTTTCATAATGGAATGAAAATTAAATTTAAGACCTGATGTTTATAAAACTATTTGAGTTCAAATATACATATCCTTTGAATAAATTATTTTTTGAATGACACATTGAACCCATAAATAATATCAATAATTATTACCTGAACCATTCGGTAACTTCAAAATCCTATCATATTGAAGGAGGGTGTATCTTTATTATGGAGGATTGAAACCTTCTCTCTAACCCCATATACACCATTCATTACCTATTTATCACCATAAAATAGTTCTCTCACCTTTTCTATACTTCATATTTGACCTAATACCTTCTTAGACATAATTTAATGACCAATCCTAGGGACCAAAATCTTATGACCTGAACTAGATTGATTTTTAATCTCAAGAACATTCCCCAATCACTATATCTAGGAGACTATTATCAACTGATACCACATAATCATTGGTGAATTTTTTCCCTAAAAAATAAATAAGCAACTATATTCACATACAAATGTCGTGTTATTTTAAAAGTAATACCAATAATGAAAAAAACCCTTCAACAAAAGAAAATATGAAAGAATAGGTGGGAATAAGTTAACTAGAAAAATAACCAAAGCTAATTTTTTTTGAAATATTCATTCATGGTAGAAAACATAACCAAGGACACTCGATTGAATTCCATAACATCCCACCATAAACATATCTCACTTGATTCATCATCAATGAACAAGGTAGTATTTACTTTCCATGTATCTTGATATAGAATGTCTACATTAACACCAAGATGTCTAGGTATTGTTGAATAACACATTATTTAATTGGATTTCCCTGAATCTCTCTTTTTCATTCCTATGTTTGATCTAAATTAAACCATGTATCAAATGTCATTTGGTAAAAATAGTTTATAATTTTATGGTTTTTTAATTCTGTCATCAAATAATATTGTATTCCATGTGTGATTACTAGAGAATCTATATTTAGAAACACACAGATCCATTGTATATTTACCCAATAAACTATAGTTTTACAATTCAATCCTACATGATAAATTTAAAATCAATTAATATTTTATCCACACATAAACAAACACAAGTATGATCATAGTGAACCTACATGGAATTTTTACACACTCAGATGATTCCGTATGGATTTTTCAAACCCAACCATGACTATTTCTATCCACACCACCTGGTTATTTCTAACCATATGGTTTCCATTGATCATTCCTTTAAACTAATTCCTAACATAAACTTTTTTCATAAAATTATTTTCCATGAAAATATTATCATAATAAATATATCATAAATTCAAATCCAATTTAATATAAAATAATTTTTCTAAAAATTCAAACAATATCATTTTAAAACTCATTATCCATGTTTTTCGTTAAAAATAATTGTTTTATATTTATCACAGATCAATATAAACCAAAAAATTTCAATTCAATTTCCTATAAATTATTTGATAAAATAAAACATTAAATTAATCGTTTGAAAATAAAACTAATCAAAATAATTGGAATCATAGCAAAAAAACAAAGGGATATGAGTCATTTAACCTATATAATTTCCTTTTAATTCTCTAAAAGACCCTGGGATAATGAATCTAACAAAGTGAACCACCTAGATACATCATCTGAAATACCAAAGAAGCATAGTCTTAAACCCCAATGATATAAACTTCCAATTTTAGAGAGTCCTATATGGGTCATTTATAATTTGCATGGCCCTTGTGCGACTCTTAGGTTTAGAGTACAATGATTTTAGTGAGTGGAACAACCCCCATTTCATTTAACATAACCCTATATAACCCCTACCTCAATGGTTGTAACATATACGATTTCCATGTATTATTTTTAGATATTATATGGATTGATTTCAATACCAAGTTCTATGATAGAGTGTGATTCTGGGGCCCAGTGTACTGGGAACAATTTTTTGAAAAATATTAAACTTTTAATAACACACAAGCATGGTTTTCTTGAAAAAGTAGAAATAATTTTAAAAGGTCACCCAGATCATAAATCTAAGGGAACTGTTGAGCTCATAATTGCATATTTACCCTAGGCATGACTTAACTTTAGTCAGAATGGGTCAACAGTGAAAAATTTGATGCGGGGCATAATGGGGGTAAAATAATTTAATAAAAAAAAAATTATTTGATAAAATGACATTTTCCGTTTTAATACAAATTTTTATTGAATTCAAAGTTACAGCCAGAACCCTAGAATACTTCTGACAGGAAGAGAATCTCACTCTCTAAAAATGATGACGAATCATGGATCGATGATTGACATGCAATCGATTCGAAGGAATCTCACCACTGATGATGACGATGCAACGATACATCCTTAGTGACTAATCAAAATCGAGGTAAGATGGTTATTTATTTATGATATTTACCCATTCCGGCTTTTTTAATGAATAAGGGTCAATCCATGAATATATTGATATGACGTTTATTTATTGTGGGATTGTTATAATTGAGGAGTTTATTAATAGGAGTTTGTTTTAGATTTATCTTTATTCTTCATTCTGATGAGAATGAATTGAGGCAAAAAGTAAAAAGCTCAGTGTTCTTTCCTTGGGAGTTCATTGTGATTTCCTTATCCCCCATTCTATGTATTAATCATAATTGGACTTCCATGTCCGTGGTTTGACTTGTTGGGTGGATCTGAACATGGTTGGACCCCCTGATTAAGGGAAAACCAACAATAGTGGTCGGGTCTATGTAAATAACAAGCCTAGGAATATGAATCTACAACCATTTCTAAATTCAGGAATTGATTGTGGATTGTTGGTTTGTGGAAGTGACCACCAACTTTAGACTAATGCATAAGTACAACAAGGTGAGACGACGATGACTTTTGGGATTTTTGGCAATGATGTTGATAGCGTGGAGCGCAACAGGCAACAGCGTGGGAGCCGACAAGGAAAACGGGAGAAGAACGAGGAGGCAACCACATGTAATGTGGTAAGAGGGAGTGTGTGGTGGACTTGGTACATGCAAAGGCCATAAGATGCCGAGGCGAAAACCATGTGGGTTGCTGACTATGGGGAGACACAGGGCCAACCAGGCCTAGCATTGGTGGTCGAGCGGAGTGGCCCAGGTGCAATGGCCTGAGAATGGTTGGGCTGCCCCAGGGGAAATGGGAAGTTCTGAGTGGGATGATCCAAATGGGTCAGGCCAAATGGGTCAAAATAGGGGTGACTGGGCTGAAGCTGGACCACAGTCGACCATGGCGGTTGACTGTGGCAGTCCACCATGAGCCACAGTCGATCTATCGATCATGCGACTATGGAAGTTGGGGTGGAGTCCACTGTTATAGTCAACCATGATATCCATATGGTAGTTAGTCTAGGCAGTCGACTGTCATGGTCGGTGGACCGACCATGTGTCAGTCCAGAGGCCCAGGGATCCGCTTCTGGAAATTCAAAACCCCATAACATCTCAACAGAGCATCCAATCGATTAGTTATCAGTGGAGTTGAGACTCTAGTGATAAGAAGGTTATTTTTAGATAATGTGGAGAGATTTTCCTTGAAAAAATATAGGTTGAGATTGTTTTACATGGTCTTTCCCTCAAGGGTTCAGTACGATATTACATCCACATTAGAAGATTCCAGTCCTTTCTATCTTTCATATCCCAAATAGTGTTATGGTATTACTCTATGGGACTCTATTA
Source organism: Viscum album (assembly GCA_963277665.1). NCBI lineage: Eukaryota > Viridiplantae > Streptophyta > Magnoliopsida > Santalales > Viscaceae > Viscum > Viscum album. Next base: position 734,855,430 of record OY728135.1, on the reverse strand, counting down.
TATCTTATAGCTCCCCTAGTGCAGTTTTTTCAAATCGGCATAACCTCAGATACAAGGTCATTTGTCCTCCACCTAGCGAGACACATCAGTTGGGTTAATAGTATTATCTGGGAAGGATCCCCTACCATAGGAGTTGTATTAGCAGGGTTAGTGGTATTCTCTATGAAGGATCCCCTATGTTGCAGTTTCATCCCGATTGGGTTATGTTTTTCTGTGTGCATGATCCCTTCTGTGTATATCAAAATCTTTCATGACTAAAAAATTATCTTTCGGCGGATCCCAAATGAGATAGACATCTTCATGAGTGTATCTGATGATACAATGGATCAACGATTGAGATGTACTAGAATAATCATCCTTCGAGCATAATATGGCGGTTGGCAGTTGGTTAAGACCGCCTGCAGGTATGGTGTTTCTCAAGAGTATATATCAATATTCTTGTTATATGTGCTGTTGAAATTTACAAATGTGGAGTTTACTAGTATTTCCTTTTTGTTATTTCCTTTGTGATATTTTGTTTTTTTGGGTCTCTTAGTGAGTATTGTTACACTCACCTCGGCATGAGCTTCTCCCATGTGTGTCATGTCTTGCGTAGAATATCGACGCTTTGATGGATTCCAAAGTGGACTTTGACCATATAGTTCTTAATAAGGTTAGGTAGACGAGTTGTTCTGCTACAGCATTTCATAATAGTCTTCATACCATTTCTTTATGTTGGATTAGGTAAGGTTTTATGTTAATGATTTTCTTGAACTTTTTCATTCTCTTTACTAGAATGGGATGATGTGGGCAACACAATACTGTGTTTTCTTGGACTTTTTTATAGACGTCATTTGGTGGGATTATATTCCGGCCCTATTTACTTTCCAGTAATTTATCTATTATACTTTGTATGTTGAATATAGTAGTGTTCATACATTTTTTATATAGTTTGGCTTACATTTCATCATTTCAATTTTGGAGTAGTGTGCATACATATAGGTTCAATAGGATAATGCCTCCCATCATTGCGATATGTCTAATTAGTTCTAGTCACTAGCTCCTTGTCTATTAGAGGCTTGATTAGGATAATCACAACATTCCCCCTGGGATGGGTCATTATAGGGTGGTATCATATGAGTCGGTTCAACTTTAGGACTAGAAGAATGTGATATTATTTTGGGGAAATAGTGTTAAGTGTTTAGAGTACATCCTTCAGGCCATGGGATCCAGTGTTGGTGAATCGGTTCACGTATCCATAAATTAGGACATTGGGAACCATATTTTTGACTCGGTACATGAAAAATATGGTTTTAGGGAAAAAAATAATTGTACATTCATCGTACAATAATGATTGGGTTTTTTCATCTCCTTCTTCAGTCAGCCCTCTAGGAATACTCTATTAATCATGGTACATCTTGTTTTATTTTAGGATGTGTCTATGTATACAGCCATCCAGGATTATACATCATGATCACGAGGATGGTATTCCTAGTGAGATGGAATCAATATAGGGGCTTGTACCATAGATAGAACCTTTAGGTGGCTTACCAGCTATTCCACCACCCGTCTATCAACAACTACAACCAGCTGAGGATACATGTACGCTGAGTGAATTACATGAGTTCCAATGGTAGGTATCTCTGAGGTTTCATGTTAATCCAGACCCCCAATTATCTAATGATTGGCTATCATTACTAACCTCTATTTTCCACCTTGTGAGTATTCCTCCTGACTAAATGGTATTCCTCACTGTGATTCTTCTTCAGAGCCCCAAAGGGAAATGGTGGAGCATGGTGAAATAGTCACATGATGAGAGAACCCTCTCATGGAAAGACATCAAACATCTCTTTAAAGAGGAGTTCTATATAGCCATGTTGTGATCAGTTTGTATACATGAACTTCTACATCTACAGCAAGGTAGAACGACCGTGAAAGAGTATTTGGAGAAGTTTACCGGACTTTTGTGATACTACCTAGACATGGTGTGAGATATGTTCTTTAGGGAACATACATTTAATAAAGGCTTATGTTGGTACATCAGGGTGTCTATGGTATCCCTCTACATTCCTACTTATGCTGGGGTACATGAACGAGCCCTATTGCTAGAGAGATTTCTAATGGAGTAGATATCAAGAGATAGAGCTAGCGGTGCACACCAGGTAGCTAAGACCTCAGCTGAATGAAGCCAATGGTATTTAGAGGGACCCAAGAAGATCATTAACATCATGAGATGACCCCAGGACTCTTGGTCTATGGTTTAGGACTCCCATGGTTACTTGAGTCTACCTAGAGATAGATAGTTTTAGACATACAGTGGTCATGGACATTATGTACCAGATTTCCCGACCTGTTGTACAATTGATTAGGGGATGGTCAAGGGACCACTGAGGAAGAGGAAGAGATGAAAGCAGGGAGCCCATAGGGTGGTGGCTGTAGGAGGGGAGTAGGTAGGGTAGAATGAAGTAGTCGAAGGTTAAACCCATTACCACCACAACCCTCAGGTGGTCCACACTAGTCTCATGGAGCTGGTGGAAAGGGATGAGGCTAGTTGTAGATGATGGAGGATTATGACCTAGCAGTTCCAGTTATGATTCAAGGTATGATATATTTCTTTTCCACCGTAGATGTATTATTATAGACATTGGTTCTCGTCATTCCTTTCTTTCCACGAACCTTTTTGGGGACTCGTAGATTCTGGTTGAACTGTTGACTTGACCCTAACACTTAGAGACTCCTACAAGAGACGATTCAATTATCACACACTGGTTCTAATAGTGTGAACTGAATCTTAGAGGTTAATTTCTTGTTTGGAATCACATGGTAGCAGTGTAGAGGCCTTATGATGTCATTCTTGGTATGGACTATTTATCCAGATTTTATGCTAAGATTGACGATTTTAGGGATAGAGTTTGGTGTGTCTGCAATGATGGAACCATGTTTTCCATTGTTAGTGAAAAGGAAATGAATATAGCACGTGATTGACTCACACATAAGAGGGTGGTGTCGATTACTCATCGTTTTGATAACCTCACCTTAGGTGAAGTGGATTATATGAGTCCTCAGTTTCCTACTGTTGTTGTAGAGTGTGAAGACGTCTTCCCCAAAGATGTTTCGTGTTTATCTCCTATTAGGGAGATGTACTTCTCCATTGATCTATATCCTAGGATAGAACCAATATCTACACTTACATATCAGATGGATCTCTCAACGCTTCACGATATGAGGGTGCAGTTAGAGGATTTTCAATGGAAGGGCTTCATGAGACCCAATGTTTCACCTTGGGCATCCCCAGTTTAATTTTTCAATAAGGTAGTAGGAGCATGAGGTTATGTGTGCATTAACAGTTCCTAAAATAGGTGACCATGAAAAATTATTATCCACTACTAAGGATCGATGATCTATTTGATCAGATGAATGGGGAATCTTGGTTCTGGAATATTGACCTCAGAATAGGATATCAACAGTTATAAGTGCGGGATGAGGATATAATGAAAACAACCTTCAGGTGTCGTTACGATCACTATGAGTACTTGGTGATTCTATTTGGAAGGACCAGAACTCTAGTAGTGTTCATTTGACTCATGAACCATATATATCATCCTTACATAGACTGGTTTGTGGTGGTCTTCTTTGATGATATCCCAGTGTACTCAGCATATGAGGAGGAACCCACAAGACACTTGAGGAGGGTCCCATAAACAGTCAAAGAGCACTCAATCTATAAAAATCTATTGAAGTTTCAGTTTTGGATTTGAGAGGTTCATTTTTTGGGAAACATCATCTCAAAGGATGGAGTTGCAGTAGATCCAGTGGAGGCTGCGACAGTCCTTTCTTGGTATATACCCAATAGTGTTATTGTGGTAGGAATTTTCGTTGTATTTTTACGGTACTATCAGAGTTTTGTGCTTAAATTATCCTATGTGGTAGAACTCTTGATAAATATGAAATGAAAGGGGTAGAATTTCATGTGGATAGAAAACTTACATTAGTGATTTTAGATGCTGGGTTAGAGGATTATGAGTTCCCTCATCATGAGATTTTTAGAGGAGGGAATCTAGTACATGGTGTTCTGAAATTCATTAGGGATAGGGCTTGGTTGGGTTTTGATTCATGGGAAAGAAATGATTGTCCATGGTTCATGACAGTTGAAATAACATGACAAAAACATTGTGATGCCTGATCTTGAGTTAGTAGGGGTAGTCTTCCCATTAACGATGTGGAAGCACTATCTGATGGGAGAGCATTTTATCATCTACTCTGATCAAAATATTATCATGTATATATTCTCTTATAAGGATCTGAACTTGAGAGGGAATATATGGCTAGAGTTCCTCCAAGATGATGAATTTTAGATTTTATATACTCCTAAGAAGGTGAACATAGTGGTAGATTCTCTCAAATGGAGATCAAGTTCCCAGTTGCTGAGTGAGGCGTCAGAGCTGTTAGCCTCATTGAAGATATCCATTGTGGATGGAGATGGATCATATTACCTCCAGTTGACGGTTTTCACCCCTCCACTCTTATAGTGAGTCAGGGAGGCATAGCTTGTACGTAATGAATGTGAGTCCCTAAGTGCTCAGTTATCTATAGATCATGCCTCAAGTGGATATTCGAAAGGTGGGGATCTTGTCATTAATATCAAAGGGAACACAGTGGTACCTATGGCATTGTGGGACAATGTTATGAGGGAGATCCACACATCCCCATTGGATTTACATCCTGGTTTAGCAATGATATAACAGGACCTTCAGTGTTAGTTTTTGTGGCCAGTGTTGGGGAAGGGATTTGCAAAGTTCAGCTCTTGATGCCTCACTTCTCAATAACTGATGGATTAGAAATAGGTTCTAGTTTGTCTATCCCAACCCCTTGAGGTGCCATAATTAATGTGGGATGGGATCACTAGTGAAAAAACACTTATTAAAGTCGTTTTTTATTGATTTTTGATGTCGGTTATAAACTGACGTCTTTAAAGGAAACGTTAAAAATATGGTTTTCGCGTCGGTTTTTCAAAAACGGATGCCAAAAATAATTTTCTTATGAGTTTCGGCATTGGTTTTATATAAAACTGACGCCGAAACATCATTTAGACTTGCTTTTCAGCTTCGGTTTTTTATAAAACCATTGCCGAAAACCGAGTCGATTGGATTTTTGGGGTCGGTTTTATCTAAAACCTACGCCATAAGTCAATTTTTTTTTTCAAAAAATATTCAGCGTCAGTTTTGAAAATAACCGACGCCATAAATGAAAAAAAAATTATAAAATAATTACAATTTTACTTCCAAAAAAATCTAAACCCCTGAAAATAAACAGAGTATACAAAAACAATCAAACACTATTTTTGCATAGGCACTTGAGAGAACTCAAAGTAAAGTAGAATTAAAATTCATGTACCTGAAATATTAGAATTGTTGGGCAAAAATCCCTCAAGGTATCATTGAAGCCTTTTTGAGGTGATTGTGTTTGTTGACAAAGTGGACATCTGAGTTGTGATTGTTGACAAAGAGGATTTCATGATGAAATGTCGAGTTCAAGAGCTGAGGTCAATGATCCATGTTTGATTCAAGAACGTCGATAAAAGGAATGGAAGATCTGGAGGTGGTACAAAAGAACAGATACAAGGTGACGCCGTTTTCCAGTGTTTGCCAACTTTTTGGGCCTGAAAATCGGCAAATGAAGAAAAGTGTTTTTGGCAAAGGGACTTGCGCTCCATGGACTTGGAGTATAGGAAACTTGCGCGCCACATGTTTTTCAAGATCAGAAGATCAAAATATGGCTAAGGAAATAGGTTCGCGCAAGTTTGGGAGTTGGTCGCGCAAGTGTCTAAAGGAGAGGAGACTTGCGCGCCGAAATTGGGTCGCGCAGGTGACTTGCGCGCCGTCGCGCAGGGTGGTCAAATTGCCTATAAATACCGGACCACCCCTCCTCATTTCTCACCGGAGTTCAAGACGAGAGCTCCCGTCGTGCAGGTGTGGTGGTCGCGCAAGTGGTGTGTGTGGTCGCGCAGGTGGGACTTGCGCGCCAGTGGTTGAAGTTGTGCGCCGGTGTTAGAAGTTGCGCGCCGGTTTGCAGTTGCGCACCAATGGTGGTTTGGGCGTAAAGGGAAGAGAGTCGCGCAAGTTTGGAGTTGAGGAAGCTTGTGTCGCGCAAGTGTCAGAGGAGGACTTGCGCGCCCGTTGTGACTTGCGCGCCGATACTTGCGCGCCGAGGTTGACTTGCGCGCCAAGTAAGGTTTTGTTCCCGCAGTGATTTTCAGACTGTGTGGAAGCTGGAAGTTTTCCCGATACCTTCGGTGCAAAGAGATATTCATCAGCAGGTGAAAGTTAAACTTCAACAGAGCATCTACATACAAGAGAAGATGCATTCTTTCAGGAAAATGAAGAGACCTACAGGTCTATAAACTGTGAGTGGATTCCATCCAAGAGCAGTGAGCTCAGGAAGAGGAAGAAGGTGATCCTCTCCACCGGCAGTGAGCCAGAGAGAGAGAAACAGGGAGTGACCCTTGGGAAAGCAGTGAGCTGACCCTAAACATTGTAAAGGCAGTGAGCCTGGGCATAGAAGTGATCTAGCCCGAACCTTGTAATCCACAGCTAGTGAAGATTAGTGGAATTTGGTACGACCGGCAACCTGTCGGCGTATGCTCCTTGGACGTAGCCCTTAGCGGTGAACCAAGTAAAATTGCTATGTCCTGTGCTTGCTTTACATTCTGTTTATATCGTGAAACAGGGAAAAGAGAGAAGAGTGTTTTGCTTAACAGCGAAACAAGATCAGAACGGGCATTAATTTTTAATTAGTCATACCCTGATTCACCCCCCCTCTCAGGGTATCCAGCCTAGTGGACCTAACAAGAATATACATACCTCAAATTTTATCAATATACATACTTCAAATCTTAATCATATTTAACAAAAAGATTGCAAAATTAGATTGAATATGGGTCATATCAGATTGGGAATAAGACTGTGAATCATTGAATGCCTACAATAATATTGAATGATATGAAATTAATAAATAGAAAAAAGGGGTAGAAAAAATATAAAAAAAGTAGTACAACTAACCTTATGAAAATCTGTAGTTTCCCCAGTTGTGATTATCTCGTACATGAATCATAGAATATAATAACCACATTCAACAAGTCCATTTTGATGATGAAACTATAGTTATAAAACATTTAACTAATAATAAAAACCAATATATAAAAAAATTATAAAAACTAATTACTTGTACGTCCACATATTTGATTTTCATTGGTTTCTTTTCTAACATGTTTTCCTTTGTAAAATGCTTCCATGAACTGAATTTTTTTATATAAGAACTAATAAAACTTCTATAAAAAATGAAAATTAAACATAATAAACTTATAAAAATAAAAAACAACTTACCTGATTAATAAGTTAGAAAATGGTTTATGCAATTTTCCTAATAAAGAGAAAAAAATATAAGGTGCATTCATTTGGGAAAAATACGCCTAACATACAATTCCTCCTACAATACAAAAAGTTCACAATTAATGACATTATAATGATCATTAGTTAAAAATTATGTTGATGATCTTACTTATCAAGAAATGGAAGAAACCAAAACTGAATCTCTGTTTGTGATAATCTCTCAGATATATATTGAACTCTTTCATCATTCTTCACGTGTTTGACTTCCAAGGAAATGTACTCTGGATCTATAAAGCTGTAAATTCTTGTAGTTTCATTTTTTAAAAGAATCCTGTGTAGATACCTAATTTAAAAAGAAAATATAGTTAGTTAATGACATAACAATCTTTTATTAAAGAAATAGCAATTCAAACGTCAAGTTACATACATGGAAAACAACTGCACCGCATTCAGTCCGATCTCTTCAAAATTAACTAAATTCAAGATATCTTCTTTTAGTATTCTCAATTGATAATTTCTTCCACATATATCAGGAATCATCTGAAACTAATAGATAAAATTCAAGGAAGAAGAGGGCTCAAATAACCTTTTCAACCCAAAAGAAATATCAGAAGCATCTACAACCAACTATTCCTGAACATTTTGTTGCATTTGTATAGTTTCATTTTCTTTCAGATATTCCTATATAAGTTAAATGTCAGAAAATATTATAAGTAATTTGGAATCATCTGTAATTAATATTTAAAAAAATGCATACCTCATGTGAAATATAATGAAGTAGGGCAGTTGGCCAAAGTAAAAAATGGCCCATACATTCCCCAACACTGGTGATCTCCACAGTAGGAAATGGTAGTAGAGAAGTAGGATCTATAATAAAAAGTACTGATACTCTAACCTGACCCATCTTCATAGGATGATGATGTACCAAGTCCCCCAAAAAATACACCTATCCTAACGCAACAATATGTACATGAGGATCTCCCGCAAACAACTCACAATGTAAGGCTTGATCTGAGGGAGGAGGTGGAGGCTCAAAGTTAACAGGTGGGGAAGGGTAGTCCGATTGATCAGGCTAAGAAGGAAGAAAAATGACAAGGGTATATTAGTGTTTAAAATTTATAACATAGAAAAATTGATTAAAAGTTAAATAAAATAATATACCTCAAATGGTTGCGCAGACGGGGCAGGGTAAGAAAATGGGGTAGGGCAGTCCGGGTGAGTAGGCTGAGAATGTTGAAAAATGAAAAATTTATATCAGTGTTTATAATTTATAAAAAAGAAAAATTGATGAAAAGTAAATAATATACCTCGAAAGGCTGCACAGACTGTGACTATCTTTCCATGTGTTCTAATAAATCCTTTCGTATTGCCGCTTGAATTTTATCACCCATAGACGGTTTCAAATCATGCAGCGCTTCTTTTAAGGATTCGTTTTCTAGGTCTCTTGATTTCTTACTCTTACAAAAAATCTTTATAATACTAACACCTGCCTGATATTCTCTAACATGGCCGGGGTGTTCTGCCTTTCCGAAAACAGTAGCTAGGATATCCATCCAACCCTCAGGGATAAAAGAGCCATGTGTCTCTTGCTCTGGAAGTTCATTCTGAAATGAATAATAAAAATGTTATATTAGTGTTTATAAATTATAAAATTGAAAAATTGTTAACAAATAAATAATATTTACTTACAATTCTATAGGCCACTTGATGAGCTTCCTCTATAAGATATTGTTCATTTTTTTCTTGTTGCTCATTTCCATTTCTTAGGGCGAGTGGGAGGAGATGGAGGACCATACTGGACCTCTTCTAAACCACTACGTGATCAAGCTCTTAATGCTTCAAATTTTTCTTCAATCATTTTCTGCTCTAAAAACGAGTACCCTCCACGTGATAAAGTATGAGGGTATACGTTTTGAAAATGGATCTCCTGATGAGATCTACTGGAGGCATGTTACATAAAAATAAACTACTAAGTAATAAGGAAAATATAGCATAAATTTTAAAATATAAAACAATTACAATTCCTGAAATTTCTCTTCCTGATGACTGTAAACAAATCTCTTCCATTTTTCTTTATCTATATATGGATACTTCAGACATGGGCTTTCAAACCTTCTCTTTCAAAAAACATAATTTTTTGTCAGATTGGTTTTAAAATCTCTCCATCGAACCGCCTCTAAAAAGAGATGCCTTTTCCAAATTTCGTTGGTTTCCTCAAAATTGAATGTCATCTGTAATTGAATAAATTAAATATTTCATTTAAACTATATAATATTAAAAAAAATGAGATAAAATAAATAAATAAAGATATTTTACCATCACGGCCTCCCAAAGTTGTTGCTTCGACGTCATGTCCACTGACTTCCAATCAGAATATAAAATACTAATCCTGCAACGGCTCTGAATCTCTATATAAATGAAAAACTGAACTGTATTTGGGCCAACTGCATTATTATTATCATCAAAATGGATGTGTACTTTGTTATCATCATGAGAAAGTGATAGTGGTGGTAAACTTGTAATACCACATTTACCAACTTGAGAACTTGATTTTTGAGTAGTAACTAGAGAAGTCTCCTCCGTCGAGGAACCATCAGTAGTCCTGCAAATTTTTTTTGTAAATTAACAGTTTTATTTAATTAAATATGTATATTACTGAATATTTAATAATATGTCAAAATAGATATACCTCAGTAACTGCTCCTCTCTATCTATATCTGACATTTCTACTAGAAAGTGTAATGAAATTTTGTGTACCTACATATCATTAGAAAACTAAATAATTAGAAATAAGGAATACAAAAATAAATATGCAAAAATAGAGGCATGTATTTGTAAGTTTTAAAAGTAGACACAAAATATAAATATTTACCAAAAAATTAGGTGACTTATTTAGTTTTTTGCCACATGCCTTCATCATAATCGGTACATACTGCATGCACTATGTCTGTCTTATATTCATTGTAATTATCTGTAAATTGCGTAATAGATGAATAAGGCTCATGTAAATCACTAGAATCATTAGAATCATCCTCATCACCAAAATGGAATCTTTTACCATGAAAAACAACTGACCACTGATCATTATACGGATCAATGACATAAAATACTTGTTTTGCATGTGTCTCCATGATAAATGGTTCCTCATTGTGATTAAATCTTTTCAAACCATCAAGTTTAAACCCATATTCATCATGTTTCACACCACTATTACTATCAACCAAATTACACTTAAAAACAGTGACTCGAAATTTAATATAATCAATTTCCCATATGTCTTCAATAACTCCAAAATATGAAGTTGATGTAGAAATTGGGATATTATCTTTGGCACTCAAAAAATGCACTACTTTAGCGAATACCATCACACCACTATTCTGAACGGTACTCTTGTCATCCAAGTTTTTTGTGTAAAATGTGTAGCCATTGATATAAAAACTAGACCAAGTGATCACATTAATAGATGGTCCCCCTGTTAACAACTTCAATGTTTCTGATACAGATATATCTGGGGTGACTTTCTCTTTAAACCATGAAACAAACGTCTTCTTATGCTTAATCATCAACCACTTTTCATTTCATTTCTGATATTGTAACTCTAATTCAACAATATGTGAGGATATATATGGTTGAACCTCATCTGTGTTGTTCAAAATGTATAAATGTGCTTGCATCACTTCATCACGTGGAATGAACTTACCTTTAAGCCTTGAACCCCTCTACATTCTCTATCAACTATCATATGTCTAGATACAGGGATACCAATATGCTCCACCACATTCAAATAATCAGTACAGAACTCAATCAACTCTTCTGATACATATTTTTGAACAATAGAGGCCTCTAGTTGATAAGGATTTTTAACAAATCCTTTCAAAATTTTCATATATCTTTCAAAAGGATACATCAATCTTAAACAAACAGGCCCACATATTCTTATCTCGCGCACCAAATGAATCAATAGATGAACCATTTTATCAAAAAATGTGGGTGGGAAATACATTTATAGTTGACAAATAATAAGAGTTGCTTCATTCTCCAACACATCTAAAAACTTTGGATCAATGACATTGATACAAATGGATTTAAAGAAATTAAATAACCTGATGATAGTCTTTCTGACAGCTTTTGGTAATATACCATGCATTGCAACTGGTATAATTTGTTGTATCAACACATGGAAATCATGTGATTTCATACCTATTAATTTACAATCCTTCAATGACACAAAATTATTCACATTTGAAGAAAAATAGTTGGGTACTTTAATACCATGAAGACACTGACAAAAATTCATCTTTTCAATCTTGCTTAATGTGTGACAAGCCGGAGGTAAGTATGTTCTCTTTCCTTTCACAGCGGGAGCTAACTCCGAACGTATTCTCATTAATATCAAGTCCAATCTAGCATGTAATCCAACTTTTTTATTTCCTTTTTTGTCTAAAAAAGTTCCAATAAAACTATCACATATGTTTTTCTCAACATCCATAACATCAATGTTATGTTTTATCTCTAAAAATATGTAATAAGGTAGTTCGAAAAAAAAATTGACTACTTCTTCCAGATATGTTTTTGTAAACCATAACTTTTTCACTTTCCAAATGTCGAATCAATATCTTTCACTCTGTCATAATATTATTCAGCTGACAATGGTCGAGGGGGGAGGTTGTATTCTTGTAAACTATTAAATGTTTTTTTCAGTCTACGATAAGGATAATCAATTTGCAAAAATCTTCGATGTCCCATGTACACTATCTTTCTTCCATTCTGCAATTGATAATATGATGTTTGTTCTTCACAAATTGGTCATGATTTATGTCCCTTAACACTATATCCAAGTAAGTTTTCATATTTAGGAAAGTCATTTATAGTTAACATTATCATAGCATGCAAAAGAAAATATTCTTTCTTGTATGCATTGAAAACTTTAACACCTTCCTCCTATAGCAGTTTCAAATCATCAATCAATGGTGTAAGATACACATGAATATCATTTCCCGTTTTTTTGGTTCGAAAATCATCAAGCTCAGCATAACATATTTTTTCTTCATACATAGATGTGGGGACAAGTTGTAAAGTACCAGCAAAATAGGACACAAACTATGTTGGCTACTGAGGCTCTGATATAGATTCATTCCATCAGTACACAATCCCATTATGAGATTTCTAACTTCACTTCCAAAAATCATTATTTTGTTTTCAAAACTCTTTCACTTTGGGGAATCGTCATGGTGATATAAGTTACCATCAGAGATACACTCATCTGAATGACATCTTAACCTTTTTTCATTAATTGAATTTGAAAATAGTCGCCTCAAACGAGGAATTATTGGAAGGTACCAAATTGCTTTAGCTGGAGTTTTGATTCTGGTACCTAAAAATAAATCATAATTGAATTATCAAAATAGTATACAAAAAATATTGGTTGATATCATTGGAAAGTAAAAAATTGATTTTTTATAACATTACCTGACAACACCTAAGAATGAATATGAGTTGACTTTCTCATCCATCTTATAGCGCGATGTCCCACATGTAGGACAACTTGATAAATGTTCATTTTCTTTCCTATACAGTACACAATCATTGGGGCTAGCATGTATCTTTTTATACCCCAATCCCATTGGGCATAATATTTTCTTCACTACATAATTGGAATCTGGAAGCCCATTTCCTTCTGGAAGTAGATCTTTTAAAAGCTCAAGTAACTGGACAATGTTTTATCACTCCACCCATTTTTTCCTTTTAAGTTAACTAATTTCAAAACTGCTAATAACATTATATATTTACTGCAACCTGGAAATAATGGTTTCTCAGAATATCTATACAATCGTTCAACAGTTTGTGTTTTTTCGATTGTTTCAACACATAAATCAAGAAATAATTATTCAATACGATCCTCTGCCTCATTATGGATATCGTCATCAACATTGGATGTTTAATTTTCAGTTCATTCACTATACAAGATCCAACGTGTATAATTAAGGCTAAAACCATAAAAAATGAGATGATCCTTGATTTATCTGGTGTTTAACTTTCTCATATTTACACACTTCACACATGGACAAAAAATCAAATCAATATTTTGAAGATGTCATTTAGAAAATTCCAAAAAATTATCAACTCCTTTTTCATATTCACTAGTGGTTCTTCAATTATAAATCCAATTACGATCCATTAATACCTGATATCACAATATAATTAATGAATATATTAAAACATATAAACATTTAAATATCTATCAGATAAATTGTAAACAAAATCATATTTAATAAAAACTATTAATAATCAGATATGAAACACATTTACAAATAGAGTAAACAGTTTATTTTCATATTATATACATGTGTGTTATATTGATATTATAATTTAATTATAATATCATTATTTTAAAATTTATTAGTTCATTTTACATAGTTGCAATATTTCAATGTTGCATGTGTCAAAAATATTGAAGAGTACATTAATTTAAAGGATGCAATAAGTGAAATGTGGGATTACATGGAAATATATATATATTATTGATGATTTTGTGGTATGATCTATACCTATGTACTATGAAATACATGTATCGAGATTAATATGATGGTGAATATAGTAGAAGTTCTAGATCGAATGATAATAAAAACCAAAAATAATGATAATACAAACCAAAAATAAACTAATAAAATCTATACCAACAATGATAATACAAACAAACACTATAAAATGATAAACTACAACTATAAAATCTATACCAACAATGATAATACAAACAAACACTAATAATAAAAATTGTGCAAAAACAGGGAGTTTAAATTTATACCAACATTGATAATACAAATCAACAATGATAATACAAACAAACACTATAGTGTTTGAAGAAACACTATAAAATCTATACCAACAATGATAGTACAAACAATAATGAAAATCGCACAAAAATGATAATACAAACCAATGATAATACAAAAAATGATAATACAAACAAACAATGCTAATACAAACAAATCTATACCAACAATGATAATACAAGCCAAAAATAATGATAACCTACAACTAAAATCGAAACAATAATAAAAATCGTGCAAAATAGGGTTCTTGAAGAAGAAATAAAATGGGAGATGAAACAAGAGATAAAGAGGTAGAATGCATACCCAAAATCGTGCAAATGACACAAAACCTTCAACAATGGCCGTCCAATATTGTAAATCAGGTTCGAAGGTCGTCAGGAGTCCAAAGCACTGCAGCAGAACCTGATTTCGACGATCGAACAAAATGAGGGTTTCAGTCCCAGAATAATTTTAAAATACTTTTCACGTCAGTTTTAGAGAAAACTATTGCCGAAAATTTTAAAAAAACATTTATTCGTTGGTTTTTAAAATAACCGACACCGACTATTTTAATGGTTTTATTTTTAGCATTGGTTTTCTCTAAAAACGATGCTGAAAATAAATCTTATGGCGTCAGTTTTCCAAAAAACTGATGCAAATTTTTTATTTTTTTATTTTTGGTGTCAGTTTTCCTTAAAACCGACGCCGAAATGTTTTTTTAAAATTATTTTCCACGTCGGTTTTAATCAAAACTGACGCCGATTTTTTTTTAAATTATTTTCAGCGTGGGTTTTCCTCAAAACTGACGCAGTAAATATGTTTATTATTATTATCGGCCTCGGTTTTCTTCAAAACCGAAGCCAAAACATTTTTTAAAAAAATATCGGCGTCGGTTTCTTGAAAACCGACGCGAAATATCATCGGATAATTGATTTTGTCGTCGGTTTTTTGTAAAACCGACTCCAAAAATTTCCTACACATACTATTCACGTCGGTTTTTAAAAAACAGACGTTATTACGACGACGTTAAAACCCGTATTTCCACAAGTGGATATCAATGTACTTTGTGAAGGTATTACCACATACACCCAGGAGAAATGATTCCATTTGGAAGATTGTGGACCAAATCAGCAAGTTGGTGTATTTCCTAGCTATCTAAGAGTGGAGTTCATTATAGATAATATGATGCCTATATGTGCAAGAGATAGTTTTACTCTAGGGATTTCCATCAATGATAGTTTCAGATCACGATGCTCACTTTACATCCCAATTATGGAAGGGATTACAAGAGGATTTTGGGACTTAGTTGAACTTGAGTACATCATTTCACCAATAGATAGACTGCCAAACTGAGAAGATGATTCAAGTTCTAGAGGGAATACTTCAGGCGTGCATTTTGAATTTTGGCCATAGTTGGTAGGATCACCTACCACTGGTGTAGTTTTCATACAACAACTGCTATCACTCCACCATTGGTATGGCACCATTCGAGGCCTTGTACGAGTGACCCTGTAGGTTTCAACTTTTCTAGACTAACCCTAGAGAGTCAGCACACATTGGCCCATAGTTCGTGTGAGCTAGCACAGTAAAGTTGCAGGTCATCTAGGAGTGGATGAAGACTATACAGAGCCGACATAATTATTATGATGATAGGCAGCAAATTACATTAGCGTTCAAGGAAGGATACCATCTTACCCTTTGTGCTTCTCCTCAATAAGGATTGTAGAGATTTAGACAGGTCATCAAGTTATCTCTGAGGTTCATCGTCCCTTTCCCGATATTGTGTAAAGTTGACGAGGTGGTGTACTATTTGGATCTACAATCATAGTTAGATCGGGTACACATTTTCTTTCATGTGTCACAGGTGAGGAGGTACATGCATAACCCAAAAAATGTCATCGATTGGGGTGAGATAGACATAATGTATGGTCCAACCTTTCTTTACTACCCCATAAAGATTTAGGATCGACATGAGAGAATACTTTATGAGTGTTAAAATCATTTTTGTGTGTGCCTAGTGGCAACCTAGGAATATCTAGGAGTGTACATTGGAGTGGGAGGCTTAGATTCTTTCTTAGTACCCCCATTTGTTTGAGTAGCCCTTGTTTTGGATTTCAGAAATGTAAATCCCCAAGGTGGGGATAATGTAAAAT
Source organism: Viscum album (assembly GCA_963277665.1). Lineage (NCBI taxonomy): Eukaryota > Viridiplantae > Streptophyta > Magnoliopsida > Santalales > Viscaceae > Viscum > Viscum album. The sequence goes on along the minus strand of OY728135.1, from coordinate 734,839,098 downwards.
CTTGTATTTTCAATGTATTATTTTTAGATATTATGTGGATTTATTTTGAGATCAGGTCCTGATATGGCGTGCAGTCTTGGGGCCCAATGTGCCTACATCAATTGTTTGATAAATATTAAACTTTTAATAGCACACACACAGAGTTTTCTTGAAAAAGTGTAATAAATATTAAATGGGTGATCTAATCCAAAATATAAGGGCACTGTTGAGGATAAAATAATAGATTTACCCTAGGACATACATAAATTTAGTTTTCTTGGGTCAAATGTGAAAAAGTTTTCATGAGACATAAGAGGGTTAAAATAATTTAATAAAAAATTTATTTTATTTGCCACAACAACATTTTTCTTTTTAATACACCTTTGTAAGGAATTCAAGGTTGTCACCCTAAACTTGGAATTATTATAAGAGGTGGAGAGTAACTCTCTCAATGAATGGTAGTGGATTGTGTATCGAAGATCGACATGCTTCTGATTTGAAGGAATCTCAATGATGACGATGGTGACACAGTGATACTTCGTCAGTGATTGATCTGAATCGAGGTAAGCCAATTATTTCCTTGTGATTGTTCCCCATTCATGGTTTTCAAGAAGAAATCAGGTCAACACTTGAATATATTGATCTTCAGTTCAATCAATGTGGGATGGTTATAATTGAGGGGTTTATTAAAAGGAGTTTGTTTTAGATTCTTCTTCAATCTTTATTCAAATGAGATCTAATTGAGGATGACATGAACATGATGGTTTTTGTTCCTTGGGCATTCATTGTACTTTCCTTATACCTCATTAATCATGTTCATCATCATTTGAACCTTATGGCTATATTCTGACTTTCTAGGTGGATCTGAAGGTGGTTGGACCCCCAGATTAGAGGTAAACCGACAATAGAGGTTGGGTTTGTGTAGATAGAGACCCAAGGATCACTAATCTGTGGCCATTTTGACATCCTGACATCAAAGGTAGATCATTTTTCTATTTAAGGGACTACCAGCATGGGTCCAGCATAGTATTCTGATGAGAAGTGGCGGTGGCATTAGTGGTGATCCGGGGGAGGTGACGACATTGATGGTGTGGAGCATAGTGGGTGGTTGTGGGGGAGCTGGTGGGGCAGAAGGAAGCGGACCGTGGAGGCATACCCATGGAACAGGGCATGTGGTAATGTGTGGGGGCTACAAAATAAAAAAAAGGCCATGGGACGCAGTGGTGGGGACCACATGGGACCGAGGCTATGTGGTGCAACCAGGCTTGGTGAGCCGAGCAGATCAGGTCAAGTGGGTTAAGCAGAGCGGCCCAGGCAGAGTCGGTTAAGCATGAGTAGGCCAATTCAATGTACGTATTAGTTTTATTTATTATTTTAACAAAATTTCTTATCATAATTACTATTCAAAATGGGAAAAAATAATTTGTGTGGTTAAAGTAAAAAATGGTTTTTAGGGTTTTTAAACAAAGAAGATAAGTGTTAAAAATGACCAGAAACTTATCAAACCCCCATTTTATATACATATTTATACCTTGTAATCTCTATGGTCTATTAATTACCCATTTGGTGGATTTTATCATGTTATAAGTTTGGATATAAGTTTATCTTTTAAAATATTCCATGTGTGTCCTCTCTCCAACCCATAAAAGGCCACCCCCATTCATCCCCCATTAACACTTAACAATCAATTTTTTTTTCTAATTAATTACCAAATACCTTAATTGATTCCATACACACATTTTAAAGTCATTATTTTTATTAATAATACCTCTTAGGGATTTTTAGTTATAAAGATTGAACAGTTCTTTGAATAAACAGTAAAATTATTAAATGTACATATTTGTTTTATTTATTATTACACCTCATTAAAAAATTATTAAACAATAATAATTCAATAAAAAATAGTATATAATATATAATTATATGTTATTATGCTAGTTTAATAACATTTATACATCTCCTCTTCCATCCAATGGGAATCTAAACCATCGATCGTGTATACAGCGGACTATCGCCACACGAACCGATGTAACTCGTTTTCCGTCACCACCTATCAAGGGTAGATATATTGATAGATATAAAATATATATATATTATTTATAAAATTATTATAATTATTTATTTATTATTTCACATATAACTTATTACTTTCCATTCTATTGGGAATATGACAACATTGCTCATGGGTAAGGTGGAATATTGTCTCGCGAAGCGATGCGATTCATTTCTCGCTTATGCTTTACATGAAAGGAAGTGAGTTTAAAGTTAATGAATATATGTTATATTTATGATATAAAAATACTTATGGTAATATAATATCACATCTAACTTATTAATTTATAATATTTTCGAGAAAACATAGTGTCTATTGGGCATATGGGTGGACTACCACATCTACATAGCGATGTGGAATGTTTTAAATTCTATTTTTTACATCGATGATAATAATAAAAATTTAATATAAATTCTATATATGAAAAAATTATTATTTTGGAATGATTAATTAATAATTATTTTCATTTATTCAATCCATCTATAAAAATGAAAATTGTATCTATGCTTAAATACGGCCAGTTGTCACCATGGATAGTGTCATCCATTTAACATCTCTATATTTTTTTAGATTACTATCCATACATATATATTAAATAAATATTATATTTGTATCATGGTAAAAATTATAGAGATTATTTATAAAAGATCAATATAAAATTAATGAAATTACAAAACCAAAACATAAATGAAAAATGAATCAATTATCCCCCAAAACAGTTATGTCAACAATGAAATGTTAATGAACGAGTTAAAAAAATATAGTTAAATCATATATGGTATGAAATATATTATTATAATTTTTATTAGATGTATAATAATTTGATATTTATGATACATTATTTTTGAACATGTACTATTTGATATGGAACCTAATGTACGAATTTTTACATCTCACTTTTCCTTTCGTGATACATATTCCATATTCACCACTTATTCATTTTTATCATGCATATAATTCCCCTTTTGATGTTTTATATCATGAATATATATATATATATATCTAACTAAATATATTAATGATATTAAAATTTTCTTTTAAATTTATTTCTTTTATAGGGTTTTTATTTAAGAGATACAAAATTGGAAAGGTTTTGTTGCACAGTCACAAGATTATTCAGGATTATATATGTTTAGGTCTCCCTTGGGGGAATTATTTGATATTTATATCATAAACACATTCTATATAATTCTCAAATGTTATTAATGATGTTTTTTCAAGTAAAATTATCATTTCCCTATATTTGGTAAATAAAAGTATTGATAAATGTTCTAAAATAAAATCTGACATCATTTCTCTTTTTGGTTGAAAATAGTTTTTCATAAAAATCCATATTTTCTATAAAAAGAATTATTGAGTGTTTTTAACCCTTTTAAATTGATTTATTAATTAAAATTTTACCCATTATTTACTTTTAACCAAAAAAGTTACGGAATCTTCATTTTTTTTAAAAATAATTCCCATAAGGTTTTTTCATAAAAATTGAAAAGAATCTTAGTTTTAACATTTATTACATGATTGTAATTTCCTACCATCATGACCATAGAATGATTGAATCTTAATTTAGAAGTTTAAAATATTTTTTATAAATATTGTTTTGGGATTTTAGGTCTAAAAAATATATTTTCAATATAGAATGGTTATTTTCCTCAAAATTAATTAGTGACATTCTTATAGAATTTTTATTTTTCAACTAACTCAACCCTTTATTTTACTTATGATATACTAGGGATAGGTTATATTTATATCATACATATACATTATTTTGATGTTTTATGATCCATTTGACTAGGTATATGCAATTTTGTTATCATTTACAATATTATTATGAATGGTTTATGATTTGGTTTATTTGATTGGGGTAAGTATTAAAATTTCATATGTTAATTATTTAATATGAATATTTATGTTGATTATGTTGTACCCCACACTCTTTGATTTTCATGATCACAATCACTTTCATGTTTATCTAATTGTGTTTTAAGTGTTTGTGCTGTTAGGCAAAAGGTTGCCAAGGACTTAGGCCAAGAAGAAGCCAAAAGTGGACTGAAATTCAGTCCACCGGCCAACCGATGGAAGACCACCGGCCAGCCGATGGAGGACTGGACAAGAGGGATTCCTCTGTCCAGACCACCGGCCAACCGGTGTCACACCAGCGGCCAGCCGGTGGCACCCAGAACAGAGGGCTGAGCCACTGCCTCAGCACCGGCCAACCGGTGGCCTCAGCACCGGCCAGCCGGTGGCACCCAGCAAGCACAGTGGGAGCTACTGTCTCCCCACCGGCCAGCCGGTGGCTCCTCCACCGGTCAGCCGGTGGAGCCTGGACCAGAATTCTCCTCCTCTTCCAAGGCACCGGCCAGCCGGTGGCCCTGCACCGGCCAGCCGGTAGCCCAGTCAAACTAGCCGTTGGGGCTTTGACCAGGCTGCTCCACTTGCCTCCCAACGGCTCCGAAAGCCTTTCCAACGGCTCCAAAGGCCTCCAACGGCCATATGAGGGTTCCCCCTCTATAAATAAAGGACCTTGAAGCCCCGGAACAATCGCCGGACCATAATTAAGCATTGTGAAGCCAACGAACACAATTCTCCTCATTTGGAAAACCTCCGGCGGATTGCTCCAAGGGAACCACAACTGCTCCAATCCAATTCCACATCCAAGGAGCTCCTTCAAAGAAGCTTGGTAGCGGCCTTCAACATCTCCAATCAATCAAAGGCGCCCAAGACTTCCTCCATTACGGTTTTTCATTCTTTATTTATTTTGAGCTTTAATTTTGGGTTTGTGTCTACAAACCCCAAACCCTTTTCTCATCCCCCTTTCTTTTGGGTTTCACACCACCATTAAGGTGTGAAAAGGTTTCTTCAAGCCTTTCCTTTTAAAAGGCTTGAGTTTTCGGTGAGCTAGCCTTCACCCGTTAAAAAGGCTAGTGGGTTCTTGCTAAACCATTAAAAGCAAGTTGTAATAGGTTCTAGTGCTACCTCAAAGCCTAGTGGGTTTCTTGCTAAAACCATTGAAAAGCAAGCGGTAGGAAACTCTCAACGGTTGAGTTGGGAGCGGAGACGTAGGCCGGGTTTTGGCCGAACTCCGTTATCAATTTCTTGTGTCTTGCCTCTTTCTTTCCGCTGCATTTTTAACTTTGATTTTAATTTGTTAATCTTTTTTTAAAAGGCAATTCACCCCCCCTCTTGCCATCGTCCTTCCCGTTTGTTCCGATCCAACAATTGGTATCAGAGCGAGTATTTGAATAATTCCTTAACCGGTTTCAAATTAAAGATCCATTGTGATGGCATCAACCTCTTTCTCCCCCGAAGGCTTTTCATTGGGTCGTGCTCCATTTTTTGATGGGTCCGACTATAATTATTGGAAAACCCGCATGACCACTTTTCTTAGAATTATAGGATATCCCATTTACAAAATAGTCATGCAAGGTTATACTTTGTCTACCCCCGACGAATCCAAATGGACCCCCACCGATATAAAGAATTTTTAGCTTGATGGCAAAGCCATGAACGCTCTCCATTGCGGCCTAGACCGAAATGAATTCAATCGAGTGTCTACTTGCACCTCCTCACATGAAATTTGGAAACTTTTAGAAGTAACTCATGAGGGCACTAACAAAGTCAAAGACACTAGATTGGATATGTATAGGCAAGATTTTGAGTCATTTTAAATGCATCCAAATGAGTCTATTTCCGATATGTTTACTCGCTTTACTGACGTGTGCAATGGTAGAAAATCTCTTGGTGATGATGTTTCAGCTGAAGCAATGGTCAAGAAGATCTTATGGGTCCTTCCGAGCTCATGGGCACCAAAGGTGACGGCGATCCAAGAAGCTAAGGACGTCAAAAATATGCCGGTAGAAGAGCTCATCGGATCTCTCATGACTTATGAGATCACGATGAGGAGGAAAGCTCAAAAGGAGGGCACACCAATCAAGACACCAAAGAACATTGCCCTCAAGGTTCAAAAAGAAGTAAGCTCCTCCTCCTCATCATCATCTTCATCTTCTTCATCATCAAGCGGCGACTCGGAAATGGAGAATCTCGCCCGCCAAATGCACAAGTTTATGAAGAAGCACAAGAAGAAGAAATCCCGCAAGCATCGAAAGCAAGAACCCACCGCAAGATCCGAGCCCAAGGTAAAATGCTACGGGTGCGGCGAAAAGGGCCATTACAAGCCTGATTTCCCACTCAATAAGAAACGGGCTAAGGAGAAAGGAAAGAAAAAGGTCCTCAAGGCGACATGGAGTGACACCTCATCATCATCCTCCTCCTCCTCCTCGAGCAACCAAGGTACAAAATGCCTAATGGCATTCCATGAGGTAACTTCTTCCGATTCCTCTTCCTCATGTTCTTCAAATTCAAATTCTTTAAATCATTTGTCTTATGAGGATCTCCAATACGCTAGAGATCAATTAGAAAATGGTTTTCATAAACTTTCTTCAAAATTTGTCTCTTTAAAAAAGAATTTCAAAAAGCTTTCCTCCGAAAAAGACCAACTTCTCAAAGAGAAGGAGGAACTCTCCCTAAAAATCCAAAATTTCCCAAATGTTGATTCTTTGGAATCAACCATCAAAGACCTTAGAGAATCCTTAGCCAAGTTCACCCAAGGTGAACAAAATTTGTCCAAACTCTTAGGTTCTCAAAGGGTATCTAGAACCACCAATGGACTTGGCTATACCAACCAAGCTTCCTCCTCCCATGCACCCACTTTTTTTGTAAGGGGGAGCTCCCAATACAAATTTTGTAATTATTGTAAGAAACCCGGGCACCTCATTTATGAGTGTGATTGCAAAAACGCCTGGTACGGTCAACCCAAAAGTTTTTTCTTTTCAGACGAATTTTATAGGAGAAGACCCGCTATGAGACAAGTGTGGATTGAAAAATCCCTCTTAGCAAGTCTCTCCGGGCCTAAAATTGTCTCTTTTCAAAATCCCTCTCCCCGGTGACTTTTTGTTTTTATTTAGGGGGAGTTAGGATCGTTTAAACCCGTTTAATTTCAATTTCAAAATTTTCGATTCCAACTTTCAATTTCAACACTTGGTATCAAAATTTTCATTTCAAAATATTCAATTCGAATTTTTCATTCAAAACTTTCAATTGGTTTTTGATTCAAAACTTTCAATTCAAACTGTTATTCAATTTTGATTCAAAATTTTCAATTCAAACTGTTATTCAAATTTTCATTTCAATTCCAAAATTTCAATTTATTTTCAAATCTCAACTTGTTTTTCAACTCTTTCCCTCAATCGAGTTTTATGCCCCACGCTATTTTGATAATCACAAAGGGGGAGAATTTCTTGATTGATTGGGGGAGAATCCTTTTGATCGTTCTTAGCATTTACTTTCTTTAAAGCATGCCTTCATTTAAGTTTTTACATTGCTTAGATAAGTGATTGTGATCATCAAAATAGGGGGAGATTGTTGTACCCCACACTCTTTGATTTTCATGATCACAATCACTTTCATGTTTATCTAATTGTGTTTTAAGTGTTTGTGCTGTTAGGCAAAAGGTTGCCAAGGACTTAGGCCAAGAAGAAGCCAAAAGTGGACTGAAATTCAGTCCACCGGCCAACCGATGGAAGACCACCGGCCAGCCGATGGAGGACTGGACAAGAGGGATTCCTCTGTCCAGACCACCGGCCAATCGGTGTCACACCAGCGGCCAGCCGGTGGCACCCAGAACAGAGGGCTGAGCCACTGCCTCAGCACCGGCCAACCGGTGGCCTCAGCACCGGCCAGCCGGTGGCACCCAGCAAGCACAGTGGGAGCTACTGTCTCCCCACCGGCCAGCCGGTGGCTCCTCCACCGGTCAGCCGGTGGAGCCTGGACCAGAATTCTCCTCCTCTGCCAAGGCACCGGCCAGCCGGTGGCCCTGCACCGGCCAGCCGGTAGCCCAGTCAAACTAGCCGTTGGGGCATTGACCAGGCTGCTCCACTTGCCTCCCAACGGCTCCGAAAGCCTTTCCAACGGTTCCAAAGGCCTCCAACGGCCATATGAGGGTTCCCCCTCTATAAATAAAGGACCTTGAAGCCCCGAAACAATCACTGAACCATAATTAAGCATTGTGAAGCCAACGAACACAATTCTCCTCATTTGGCAAACCTCCGGCGGATTGCTCCAAGGGAACCACAACTGCTCCAATCCAATTCCACATCCAAGGAGCTCCTTCAAAGAAGCTTGGTAGCGTCCTTCAACATCTCCAATCAATCAAAGGCGCCCAAGACTTCCTCCATTACGGTTTTTCATTCTTTATTTATTTTGAGCTTTAATTTTGGGTTTGTGCCTACAAACCCCAAACCCTTTTCTCATCCCCCTTTCTTTTGGGTTTCACACCACCATTAAGGTGTGAAAAGGTTTCTTCAAGCCTTTCCTTTTAAAAGGCTTGAGTTTTCGGTGAGCTAGCCTTCACCCGTTAAAAAGGCTAGTGGGTTCTTGCTAAACCATTAAAAGCAAGCTGTAATAGGTTCTAGTGCTACCTCAAAGCCTAGTGAGTTTCTTGCTAAAACCATTGAAAAGCAAGCGGTAGGAAACTCTCAACGGTTGAGTTGGGAGCGGAGACGTAGGCCGGGTTTTGGCCGAACTCCGTTATCAATTTCTTGTGTCTTGCCTCTTTCTTTCTGCTGCATTTTTAACTTTGATTTTAATTTGTTAATCTTTTTTTAAAAGGAAATTCACCCCCCCTCTTGCCATCGTCCTTCCCGTTTGTTCCGATCCAACAGATTATGTTTCACCACATTCATATGTGGAATTAATTAGATATAGTAAGTCATGGGTGGGAATTGATTATTTATATACCCTAGATTCATGGATAGGTCTCAAGAGACAAATCAGTTTCTCAAATTATATGGGTTTCTACCCAGAAATTTTAACTATCTTATGAAAGGGCTTGACAGTATGTTTCAAATTTCCAAAAATATTAATTCCCCCATTATGAGATTTTTTATTGGTTTCTATGTGATTATTGTATTAGTTATAATACCCATGGGTATGTTTCTAGATAATGTGATTATTTGTGTGGGTTTATTTTATTATCATTTATTATTTCCATATTATTCTAAATTTATTGTTTAAATGAAGTGTGTTTTACTTATTCACCATTCTATATTCATTAGCCTTTTTTATTCATGATATATTCTATTGTATATATACCCATAATGAGCATCTGATCTCACACCTTTTTTATGATTTATTTTCCCCCCAATACTAGGATGTTTTTATGATTTATATGTAGGGATATGTTGAGGGGAAATAAGGAGTTCTCAAATAAAACACTTTTTCTATTTCATAATTTCAATTTTAAGGTGAATTTCATGTATGTATCTGGTATACAAAGACTACTAATCTATATGGCCCTTTGGTATGTGATTCCTTGTATCTTATTCCTATTTAATAAAGTAAACAACAACTTTAGGATACTAGGTTCGGGGACATTACAGTTGATATCATATAATGTTTAGTAGAAACATTGGGAACTATATTTAGGTAAACATCGATTTAGAAGCACAACCCTATGATGGAATTTGGGTATAAGTATAATAGAACATTCTAAATTTTTGGTAAGGAATTTATTATATGTTATTCCCTAAAAAATCCATCTCTGCATAAAAAATGTTGATGTGGTTCTATAATATATGCAACTAGGGGTAATAACTCTGAAAAAGGTCTCTCAGGATTCACTTGAGTGTTACACATTACATGAGAATGGTCTTTACTATGCACCTATTTCGAAACTCCTAGATGATATTAATAGAATTATTCAAACATTATTTAAGAAAAATTAAAAATGATTTGAAAATATTTTTATGAGTTCAAAACCTTCACAAAGAAACCATGTTAATTATTATGAGGTTATTTATACATAAATTCTTAATTTTCTATTAATACTTTCACTGGTATTGTGATTACAAATTATGTTTCATAACATTATGGTCTAATCTAAAATATGAAATTTTTCAAAAATGGAACCTAGTGGAAATAAAGGGAACTGTATCAATGTACATACAACAAGTCGATATTTCCATCTTAGTAATGTTAATGATGCTAGAGCTAGATTTGTGGCTAGAATTGATGGAATTGTAACCATATTGGGGCAACTGACTGTGTTTATGAGAAATAACATTTCTTATATAGAGAATCCTTCGGACCCGCCATGATGTGTTTCAATTTTAGACCACATTATGCATTAACAACCTACATCATTCAATGGTACTATATATGCATTTATATATGAGTAATTTATAAGTTTCATATAGTTTATATTTCATTATTAAGGAATTAATTAAAGGGGTAATATTTTAATGAATGTTTATCATCTATAAGGATATGATGGTAAATATTTATTATTAATTCAAAACACTAAGGATGAAGAATAAATAATAAACAAATAATGGAAGGATTTTAAGGTACTCTTCTTGGAAAATGATTTTCCTAACAAGAAACAAGTATAAATAGAGTGATAGTTTCTGAGTTTATGATAAATAGAAGATAAAAATGTAGTTATGTATGAATATGTCGTTACTAGGTTAGCAAGGCATGTTTTGTACTATATATGAAATCTAAAGATAAATATTTATCATTTCATTATAGTCTTCAGAAAATTTATTGAAGGTTCATAGTCTCCTAAAATTTCTCACCATATTAGAACATCGTATGATGTTGTATTAAGATAGAGAAAGAATTATCAAAGTATAATTGATTTATGGTTAACAAAACAAAAGAATATTATGGGAGAGAATAAGATGGATTAAGTTAATAAGGTAATGAATTATTTTACCCCATATGATATTAATGGAAAGAATCACATCAGTACTTTCTTGAAGGGAATGTGATTTTGGATCATGTTTGAAGAGCAATTCCACTATTCTCATGATTGAAATGGAAATAAAGAAGTTTCCAATTATTAATTCTATATCTTTATAGATATGGGGAACTACACAAATTAATTCCATAAGCACTGAGGGAATATACTATATAAGAAGCTAAGGGATCATGGTCATGATTATTATAATACTAAAAAATGAAGAGGAATGATTAAGGTTCTTATTTTTGTAATCAATAATTATGTTATTGGTGTATTATTATAAATTATATTATGATTATAAGAATTATGAAATGTATAATGATTTAAGATCATCTATTGAATAATACCGATGACTAGGAAATGTAATATAGTGGGAACTTTATCTTTTTTCAAAACACATGAATAAGGGAGTATAACCCTTAATATGTACTCTATGTTGAGATAATAATGATAAAGATATATTTATGGGACAATATTGTTTTTCATTAAATTGGTTAGTGATTTGATGGTTTATGTTATCTTTAATGGTGTTTAAAGAATGTTTTAATTTATGGAATATATTTAAAATCTTGATATTTTAGTTTTGGAAGCATACATGTTTTAATTAAGGTATTATGGTGATCAAGGTATTCATAAATTTGGAAGGAGACATTAAGAGCGATTTTTTATTTTTTTGGAATATATGTTTAATGTAGGGACCCTGATTATAAATTTTTTTCATACATATTATGGATGATCCTTAAGGTTAAATATTTATGTATTGGATTAAGTTGATCTTTGGGTGTTATTAGATAATTTGTTCTAACCATTTTGTACATGGAAAATATATAGAGATAGGATTAATGGATTTTCACTCTTTTATTGAGGTAATGATGTATTAAATTTTATTTTCAGTTCATTAGACATAAAAATTCCTATTGGATATTCATTTATTATAGTAATATATTACATATAAATTAATATAAGACAACAAAATGATGAATATAATATATTTATATTTTTTGGTGTTCTCTATCATAATGGTAATAAAATCAATCAACTTTAGTAAAAAGATCTTGTGAAAAAATATTTTCCTATTACTTTAATTTCTATTGAATCAATTGTCTATTAACTCATCATAGATTTAAAATTTTGTGGCGTTTAAATTTATCATTAACATGTTCTCTATCACTCTCAATTAATCCTTTCATGTCAGTATTTTCTTCCATGTCCATGTTTTCATTTCCCACCAATGTTCTCCTACATGGAAACATAGTAACGTGTTATCCCATATGATTTTTATAATTCTATTTCGTTCTTATAAATTGGATGTTTTATACCCCCTTTTATTATGTGGTTTTCCAAAAAAATGTATTCTAAAATTTTAATCCCTTGATTACCAAGATCAAGATTAAATTGTGAGGATGAAATTTATTTACGGGGGTATAATGTAACACCCTAATATTTTAAAAGAGGAACCTAATATTCAATAGTGTATTCGAAACATAACACCAAGAATATAGTAGAATCTGAAACTCAAATCCATTATGATATATTTCTTTTTAAATAAATTCAATATTTTCTAAAGCATGCAATGTATGAAACACCAGGTTGGAACAATACATGATGCCAAATTAAAATATTATTATTTAAACATGACAATCATAACCTTGCCATTAAGATAGAGGATATGAATTGTAATAAATAAATTATGAAAATTATATGGTTTACACATGGATAAATTAAATTAATGTTCTATCAATTGTATAAAATTAAAAATAGAATCATTTGAATTAAAATCATTTTTCAAAAGAATTTGTTTTTCTAAGATGGTTTATTATCCCTTTGTGAATATAATTTAATTTTTTTTGAATTTTAGAAAAAAATACCAAAATCAACATCAATTATGAAATATACATATCAAAATTTCCATTGGGCATTTTTTTGGATTTTTATAAAAATATTAATTTTTCTATGAACAGTGAAAATAATGATTTTTATTGAAAATTTCTATTTCATGTAAATTATTTAAAAAACTAAAATAAACTATAAACTGGTTTTAAAGTAACATAATCTAATTTTTTTCTAAAATTATCTTTTTTAGGTCAGTTTAATCTATTTTATAATGAAGTTTTATATTAAAACAATCTACACTTATTAGAATTTTATCTTTGGAAACCTGCCCTTCCATCATGTCTATGGTAAAATTTTAAGTTGAATTCACCCAATTATGAAAATTTAATTTGAAAAAAATGGAATTTATATTTATAATAATCAAAAATTAATATTTTATAATAATCTGAACTTTTTTTACCATCATGAATAGTGAAAATAATAAATATTAATTAAAGTGGTTAAGTTATAAATGGGTCTACAAGTGGTTAAACTTAGAAGATAAGGGTGAAAAAGACCTAAAACTTTTCCAAACCCATTTTATATCAATATATAGATCCTATAATCTCTATTTTTGTTATAAGGGTCCTATTTGTATGCTTTTGGAATGAGAAAAATGTGGTTATCACTTTATCTTTTTCAAATTTTCATGTATGTCCTCTCCCCACTTATAAAAGACTACCCCCTCTCCACCACTCTCGACACTTAAAAACCCATTTTTTTCAGCGAATAACATCACAAATTTAATTCCATAATTAATTATAAATATCCTATAATACTTATTTGGATTAGTAATCTGTCTTATGAAGGCTTTAGGTCTAAACCTAAAGAGGCTCTATGAAAAACAAGTAAAAGTATTTAAATTGTGCGTTTGTTTTATTTCTTTTTCAATAACCTTAAATACATATTAAAATAGGATAATATATATATATTTAATTTATATGTTGTTATTTTAATGAAATAACTGACATACATATCCACTTCCATCAAATGGGGAATGAAATCCTCGGTCTTGTGTACGGAGGACTACCGTATCCTGAACTGATGTAAATCATTTTCCATCACCACCTTTCAGGGATATAATGATTGATTTAACATTATTATATGATAATTTTGAAATTATTGTTGGATCGGTTAATCCCGGCCCATCGATATTGTCCGCTCTGGCCCAGTTTCTACCCTGGACCTCACGGCTTTAAAACGCGTCGATGAGGGGAAGGTAGGCACGGGATTTTAAACACCCACCAATCTCCTTCCACAACCGATGTGGGATTGGTTCAGTCGGGCAGCGGGCTAACAATCCTAGCCAGGGACCACAACAATCCCCCCCCCCCCCCAAGCCCACAGCGGTCCCGAAACCACCCTCTGATACCAATTGTTGGATCGGTTAATCCCGGCCCATCGATATTGTCCGCTCTGGCCCAGTTTCTACCCTGGGCCTCACGGCTTTAAAACGCGTCGATGAGGGGAAGGTAGGCACGGGATTTTAAACACCCACCAATCTCCTTCCACAACCGATGTGGGATTGGTTCAGTCGGGCAGCGGGCTAACAATCCTAGCCAGGGACCACAACAATTATAATATTTTTCATAATTATTATATCACACATACCTTCATACTTTAAATTCCATGAGGGATATCATAATGTCGCTCGTGTGTATGGGGGACTACCACCTCGCGAAGTGATGTGATTCGTTTTTCGCATAGTCTTTACATGAAATGTGGTAAGGTTAAAGTTAATAAACACATATGATATTTATTATATAAACATAATTTTTTAAATATAATATAACATCTATCTTCTTACCATACAATATATTAGAAAACTGCAATATTTCTTTTGTGTACTTGTGGACTATCGCCTACACGTAGTGATGTGAGTTCTTTTTCATTTCCTTTTTACATGGATGGTAGTAAGTATTTACATTATTAATTCAATATTTATATATTACATGATACTGATTTGAGAATGATGAATAAATATTTCATTCCATTCAATTCCATTCCATTTTTCATGAAAAATCCAAACAACATTCATACGTACATACGGTCAACTGTCTCTTTGAACAGTGTAATACATTTTTTTATCTCTATCATTTATAGATTTCTATAAATACATGTATAATGAAAATATTTAACATTTATATATTTATATATATACATGTATAAGGATAATATTTTATATTTATTTCTTTGTTAAAATTATGTAGATTATGTAACGATGATAAATATAAAATAACCACATTTTTTGAACAAAAAAATACTTGAAAAACAACAGAATTATCATCTGAAACATTAATTTTAGTAAATAAATATTAATAAACTGGTAATAAATAAATTAAGGAGGGTGGGATTCTGAGCTCAGGCGGTGGAGATGTTTTCTTATAGTGTTTCAGTATGGATTTTCCTTAAGAATTGGAGTTTGATCTCCTTTCTGGAGGTCCTTCTCCTCCCTCGCTTGGATTTAGGGTACCCTTGTTGACGAGAGATGAGCATGAAGGCTCAGTTATGAATAATGACATAAGTAGGAGTCATTTTGTAGCTTTGAAGGAATTCTCTCCTAAAACAACAATCAGAAAAGTTTTCGTTGTTCATGTGAAAGCTAATGAGGATTCCATCATTAATAGGTATAAGCTTTCCCGATGTTTGATTCTTGCATAATCTATTTTTTTGGTTGGGGAAAAGCTATTGAAGGTAATAGAGCTTGTAGAAAGACATGGTACGGTTTGGGGTTTCTCTAAATTCAGATGTATTTTGATTAGAAAGGTGTTTTTTCCATCTTCTTCCAGAATGAGGAGCTCACGCTTCGTGCATAGGGGTTCAGTTCTATTTCCTTGAACCCCAGATTTGATTTCCATCCAGGAATGGGACTTCGGATTCAACCCCATCACCATTAGGAACACCAGAGTTCAGGTATGGATTAGAGTTTTGGGTCTAAATTGGATCTTATGGAAGCCTCATATACTATTTGATATTGCATCGGGGGTAGGAATTCCCATCAAAATGGATAAAATTATAGAATCAACAAGTCTTGTATTTTTTGCTAGGGTGTTAGTGGAAATTGATCTCAATTCTGAATTTGCCGATCGGGTGGTTCTTTATACATCAAAATATGATATATATTTGGAAAATACGTATTATAGTTTTCACCCATTTTTCTTGGATTTTTAGGCTATAGTAAATATCAAGGAACACTTTTTTTGGAATGATACTTGGTCCTTTTTTTGTCAAGGGATATAATCAGCAGGTATGCAGAAAACTTATAAAAAATAATAGCAAGGATGGATCCTCCAACTAACTTAATGGGTGCCAAGATGTAGGTTTGGAAGCTGCGAATACTATTGAAGAACAGGGGGATGTGGTGGAAAATAATGTTGTTGGTGCTAATATAGTGCAGGAGTAGGACTCTCAATAGAATGACAATGTTCAAAAACAATAGGAAGTGCCTAACCGCCAAATCAAGAATAGGTCCTATGAGAAGATAGGGCTTGGTATAGTCCCCCATGGGAATTTAAAACAATTAGATCAGATGGAGCTAGTCCAACTTCAAGGAGGAATGACTAATAACATCCATCAAAAAGGAAATCTAGATGTAAGGGGGATACCGAGTCATTATACCGATTTGGTTACCTGTCTTGATAATGCAGGTTCCCAAATAATTGTGGAATTTAATAAGCAATGGAGTCTAAAAAAATTGGGGGTATATGGAGAGAAAATAGAATAAAGAATCACCAAAGAACGTCTCGTTTCAAGATGTTGTTGAAAAGGGAAATGTGGTTGACACTAAAGGCTTCTCACTCGCACATTTGAAGAATACAAGGCCAAGGAAGGACAACTCGAACTTGAAGCCTACTATGAGAACTATATCTATCTCAAGAGGGGAAAAGACTCAAGGTAATTTTTTTAGTCTATTAGATTAATCTGACCAGGATTATGATGATTATAATCCTCTTGGTTTTGATTATTGAAACACTTTTCTTGATCTTGAATGAGGGAAGATTGTGGTCTGACCCCTTTCCTCTCCATTCATGCTGTGTTTTCCCATTTAATAAAGATTCATTACCACAACTTTTTCTATAAACTGGTAAAAAAGACTATAAGTAAATCATGTAAGTTATTAAATATATCATTATAGTTCTGTAGTAAATTTATAATAAGGCTATATTTATTATATAAGAGGTTCAAAATTTATAATGGAAATTAGATCTAAGGTAAGGTTTTTATCGTCTCACTTTTACTTCTGTGATACATATCCCATATTCACCATTTATTCCTTTATGGGGTGTATATAATACACCTTTTTAAATTTTATATCAGGAATATGATTCTATTAATTGTATTTAAAATGAAATTTGATGTCATTTCTTTCATGGTGCACATGATTCAAATGCTACCAAAATGGTAAGGGTTTATTTCATAATCTCATCATTATTTGGGAATATATATGTTTAAGTCTCCCTTAGGGGAATGACTTGATATTTATATCATAAAGTAAACCCATTTTTATCATCTAGTTATTCATTATTTTTTTCAATTATTATTACCATTTTCCCTCTCTTTGGTACTTAAAATGATGGAGAAAATTTCTTTATTAAAATTTGACTTCATTTCTCTCTTGGGTCAAAAAACATTCTTCATCAAAATAAATATTTTCTAAAAAAATTTTCAAAATTCTTTAAAAATTTTCCAAATGATTCTTTAAAAAAATTTTATTCCATTTTTTACTTTTCACCAAAAAAAGTATTGAGTGGAATCATTATTTCCCATTCAAAATAAGGCACATTTGTCTATAACCAAAAATGTGAAAGGACTCTTAGTTTTAACATATATAAAAATAATGAAATTTATTTCCATCTTGACCACTCAATGTTTTAGAGATTAATTTAAAATTTAATAGATTATTTCTAAATAAATAAATTTTTAAAATATTCGGTATCATTTTGTTTTAAAAAATTTGATTTTCAAAGAGAAAATGAAATTTTCGTCAAAATTATTTTTAATGACATTGTTATGGTATTTCTATTAATCAAAAACATAAAAAATTTATTGTACTACTAAAACACAAGGTATATGTTGTATTGATATTATCATTATTCTTAATTTAGATTGTTTATGACTAGTTTGAATGAGTGTGAACTATTTTATTACCGTTCACCATTTTACTCAGGATGGGTTTTGATTAGGTTTATTTGATTATGGTAAATATAAACATTTAGTGTGTTATTTTTTGAATAAAAAAAATTATATTTATTATGATTCAACCCTTTTATACTTTTAATTCATTACACTTAGTATGTTATGGGCGTTCCCCGGTTATAGGTAGCCCATTAATGCATTAATAGGTCTCATGAGACAAACCATTTGACCAAATTAAATGGGGTTCTACCCACATATTTAAACATTCTTGTTAATGGAATTGAAAGTATGTATTGGATATCTAGAATTATTAATTCCATAATTATGTGATTAGTTATTGATATACATGTTATTATTCAATTAGTTATAATATTCATAGATAATTTTAAAGCTTATGTGATTATTTATATTGATTTATTTGATCATTATTTTTTCTATCATATTATGATCAATTTTTTATTTAAATGGAATGTATTTTAGTTATTCACCATTCCATATCGATTATTATTATTAAATCATTATATATTCTAATGTACACATACCATTAATGAGTATCTAAGGTCACCCATTTCTTATGTTTTATTTTTTCCTGAATATGAGGAAGTGTTTTATGATTATTAAGAACGAATTTTCTAAGGTGAAATAGGGTGTTCATAAATAAAACACTGTGTATTTTATGTTTTCAATTATAATTTGAATTTCAAGCATGTTTCTAGTTTACGAAGACTACTAAACTATACAGTCCTTTGGGAAGTGATTATATTTATCTTATTCCAATGTAATAATGTATCCATTGACTCTGGTATACTAGGGTTGGGGACATTATATTTGAAACACAGACTTGATTCATGGAACGAAAACCTCTCTCATAACAACACTAAATCAATCATCACATTCTCTACTCAATCGATTGATGAAACATTTTGAAATATGACCAGTTAGGTTGGAATCATTATAACAACACCACAGACATCGAATTAACTACTCCTTTAACCCACGGGATAGATAAACTACTCATGGTACACCTACTCGTCAGAGGGACTACATTATTCAAGGGAAAGCATTCACTAAGAACTCACCACCCTCAACTTAAGAATTTTCACTAAGGCATCTAATCCCAATTCTATAAGAACCCCTTAAAACCAATTTAAATATTTATATATCACTAAAATAGAGGAAAAAATCCATTACCAATAAAAAATAGTTCAGGCTACAACTCTGACTCACATTCATCATGACAATTTCTAGAACTCTGAAACCTTATAAAACAAAACTCAAACAAAAACCTAACTACTTTGTGAAAAGCCATCACAATAAGGGATGAATGTATATACCATTCTAGTTATATCATGGACGGCACCTTTACAACCACTATTCCTCTTACACGGTTAAAATAAATTTGTGAATCTTTATTTGTAACCCATCTTATTTCCACAAACATGACTACTGGTTATCAAAACTCCCACATGTTTTAGTTAAATAGAACAAATATTTTATCTATACTGACAGATAATTTAATTTCAAGTAAACACACACACTAAATTATCCATCTAAAACATAAAACCAAATGTTAAGAGGATCATGTAGTAAATGTACAAATAGAACACCTTAAACTGTGGTTTGAAAATAATTTCAAAAAGAAGTTTCTCAAGAAATAAATATTTACTGACTCAAAAAATACTCACTGATTCAGAAATAAAAAATTACTCATCTTGATTGAATAACCAAAAAAATTAGTCTTAACTAAATCCAAGGATACCTTAGATCAATGGGAATTGAAACTACTAGTTCCTTACACCATTAAAATGTAAATTTATCATCATTAATATCACAAAATTCCTAAAGGTACTCAAACATGATCCTCAAAGAAGAAGCCAACCCCCAATAGATTTCATATCTTCGAGACTCCACTTACTCTAAGTCTCATAAATCAACGAATTTCTTCAATACTTCTTATAAGGTTAGAGTAAACTTCTCTCAATCACCTCAACATGACACTTCTCTTCCAACCAGTACTCCAACTATAGAGTCACTACCATATAACATATCTCTGGCCTCAAGGCCAACTCAATGTATCATAACATAATCTCCTAACCTTCCAATAGTTCTATAAAATGGGAAATCATAGTGAAAAAGTGAATCTTAATATCTTGCACACTAGACTCCCCATGCTAGAGCCTCATGTGATACTATCTTCATCCTCCTCACATGAAGAATGAACTCCTCCCTAACCTCAAAAAGAAATTCCTCCTAGGATAATTCATTTATTTGGACATGATTTACCATCCAATACACTGGGGACAACCCTCAGAAAGAAACCACTACTAAGAAATCCTTCCACTAGTTTAGATTCATTTCAAATTCAATGTAAAAGTAATCCTCCTCTAACCACTCATCATCCATAATATTGAAAACACCACCATAGAACTTCATAACTTTTTAATCATTGAACATGATAAGTTCTTTATCCCATGAGTCCCAGTTTTACTTCCTAGGAACAACATCCAATCATTTCTAGATCATAATTTCTTCACCAAAGTAATAAAATAAAAAATTTCAGCTCAAGAAGTATAAATCCCATTGTCATAATAATGATAATTTTGAGACACTTCTTGAACCTCATTAATCGTTATACCCTCAAATCACTATATAAAATAACCATTAAAGAAAACAATAAATACCTTATCGAAAATTTTTCACCTTATGAACACTTGAGAGAACCCACAAAACACCCCACAATTTTCAAAACCATTTGAAACATAATCCTCTAAATATTTATTTAAAATACCTTGGAAAAACTCTTTTTTATAAGTCACAAATACATTTTCATAAAAATGCCCTTAACCCATTTTGAAAACCACATTCTAAATTTGTTCCATCTACTTTAAAATTAAACATATAATCTTTTAAGTGAAAAAAGTTTCTATAAGTACACCACAAAATAAGTAAGTCAATCTATAAATCTTATGTAACCCCACATACTATAAATTAAAATGAAATGATTTTTTTAAATTAATGTGTCAATTTTAAATCAGATTATAGAAAAAATATGATTAATAATTTATATAAGCATCATCATTTAATATTATAGCTAGTTATCCTTTAAAAATAATGGGGTTTGATATTTAATCCATTACTAGATCGATGGTTAACATACCCTCTATATGAAATCCCATTTCAATAACATTTCACATGCTTCAATAACTTTATTTTAATTTAAATTGTATATCCCTATCATTATCTCTATTAATTTAATATACACTTATGTTTATTTAAAACATTAAAAATCCATATTAACACAAGACATGCTTTACAAAATACGAAGAAAAAAAATTAAGTCATTGTATCAGGAAAAATGATCTTATAGGTTATTAAGATATCAATAATTTCTATTATTTCACTAATCTAATCACTCCAAATCCCAAGGATTCAAATTTCCATTAACTTTTGGTGAAGGTAACTAATTATCATAATTTTAAGTCAACACCACATTGTATTATGAAAACAATATAAGGACCTACATAAGTATAAATAGAGTTAATGAATATATAAAAATCAGGGTAATCCATCAACCACACCATGATATTGTATTCATTTGGAGTCCCTAACTAACCCACATATATTTAAACTGAATTATGACAAGAATGCATCCTTTTGGGAGAAGTGTTCCCTCTATTTATGTGCTTGAATCCATAAAATATGTTACCATCACCAGAAAAATCCATAAGCCTAGTAGTATGAAATTATTTAAATTAATTTAATTAGTTTCATTTAATACCTAAATTCATCCCATTAAATCCCAAGTGAAATCAATCATATTTGTAACACCCTAAGATTTTATGAGTAATATTCTTTTTAATTTGTTTGAAGTCTTGTGTTTTACGCTACACCTAGATTAGATTATGCTATATTCAACACCATTTTTTCTTGTAGTATAAGCAACACTATTCTTGGCTTGTGTTGCATGCAATAGCGACCTTCCTCAATGGCGTGTGTTGTACGCAATACTGAGTTTCACTAAACAACGATATATAGTTATAATATAATTATGAACCAGCCATTATGAATAATATTAACCACATTTTGAATTTCATTACATTAAAATTCATCTTACATCATTTCTACAACATGGTATGAGAACAAAATCATATTTTTGTATAAAAGAAGTATTTTTCCAAAAATGCAGGTTTGTCCCCTTTTTATGGCGCACCCATTTTAAATCAAAATTTTTCCAAGTTTATAAGTAAAATTAGAAACATTAAACTTACTCTTTTGAATGAGGATATAAAAATTTATTTTTGATAAATTTTTGACATTATTCTGATAACCTTCATATTTTGATGAATAGTAAAAATACGCTTAATTTTATTTAAAAATAACTTTTCTCATCGGGATAATTTATATGGTTAAATTATAATATAGAATGGTTTTATAGTATTAATAGAATATATTTTTACCATTTAATATATTATAAGTCATTATCATAAATTTTACATTGAATTCATAAGTAAAAACATTTCAATCTTTTGCAATGTTTTAACTTTTAAAACTCGTTTTCTCAATGGCGGTATTAATTTTAAATAAAATACTTCCAATTCTGTGTATTGAATTTAGAAAAATGGATTCGGTATTTGGAATCAGTTGGCACAGATTATGTAAATAGGATACTTTTTATTTTTTTGCATTATGAGTAGTAACTATGGTAAATTTTATTTACCACAGTTATAGGAAAATCAGGTAATTAAGGGTAAAAATAATATTACAAAATTACCCTAAAACTTGTCTTAATATAATTGGTTGATTATATTTCTCTATAAAACATACTTTGGTCTAAATGTAATATATTATAACCCACTTGTATGAGTTTAATACCTTTAATTTATTTTATTTAAAGGAATGTGAAAAATGTCTCACTCAAACGTAATTAATTAAATTATTTTAAAATAAGGTTATACAGAATATAAATTCATTTATAAATACTCATTTGAATGTTAAAATGGTTTTATTCATCATGGTAATTTATTTTTAACATTTAAAAAATATATAATTACTTTAATAGCTTATTCATTAATGATACAAAAATTATTTATTTAGTGAAAAATCAATAATATAGTTTTTATTGAAATAATAATACCCATAAAAATGCCCAAACACTTGAAAAAAGATTATTGGTTTAGTATATATACACCATAAGAATCCATGTGTCGAAGTTTGGACCATTTGTAGCGTTATAAACCAGATGATGGCATTTATAGAACATTAATTTAAATGATGTCAAAGTTGTCACATTGATAATTTAATAAACATATCATTTTAAAAGTTGGGTGTTTTAGAAGATACATACAACTAAAACTATTAATTAATAAATATAATAGATTTATATTCATCATAGTATTTTATTTTAATTTTTTATGAAACATATAAGTATATTAAATAATTATATGAAAATGTTGTAGTTATTATTTTATTAATAGAAATATCAAATGAATGTTTTTTAAAATATTAAAATAAATATTATATGAACTAATTAGTGTTCTCCACAAATTTTATAGATAAATATAGCATGTTAGGAATCTATTCAATAATTTTTTTCGAACATATCTTCTGTTTTTATTTTATTTAAATTCAAATAATTGAATAGTGTCAAAATTGACACTATTGATATTTTATAAAACAAACATATTATTAAATTGTTTTAAAATCACAAAATTTTTTAAAAATTATAAATTAAAATTTCTATGGTCTAAAATGTTATAAATTATCCAATTATTGATAATTCACAACACAAAAGTAAGTATTCATAACAATTTATAATTTAGAATATTATTACCACAAATAAGATTAAATAGATTAGATAACGATAAATAAAATTGATAAGGTTTAAAATTATTTTACAACATGTATAAATTTTATTGGATGATGATATTACAACCCAATATCATCTCATATTCTAATTTGAGTTATTTTGAAGGTTTTTATGTGGGTTCTGAGTTTATTATAAATTAATATTTTTGAGGTTTTCAAAAGTTCCCCACTTCTCTCTTATAAAAGGGAACCTCCTCCTTCTTCTCTTCACTCCATTGGAAGCCTTTAATATTGTCCAAACCCTACCAATTATTCTTCTCAACCTATATAGTTAAATTATAGAGGTTCTGGTATTATCAAAATACCAACTCTGGTGCCCTAAGAATAAATTTTAAAGAGGCGCGTCGAGAAAGAGGTAATCTCTTTTACCTATTCTTTCAAGTTTATTTCTTCTTCTACTTCCTATTCTTTAGTTGTTTCATTATAAAGTAATAAAATCAGAATCACTAATATAATGATATTTTATTTTAAATATGAAACAACCCTATTTCACCATATATCCATCTTATGAAAAATTAATTCACCACGCATTCGTACGTACGTCATACCATCTCCCCGCTGTGGTGTAATATGTTTTTCCACCACCACCATACATGGATGGGTATAATGGTGGAAATAATAACTATATATGATCATTATAAAATCATAATGATTCTGAGATATTATACCATCCACTACAATTCCATTGAATAATTATAGGAACGATATCATCGCTTGTGCGTATGTACGGATTACCGTCTCCACGACGCGATGAGATTCATTCTCTATGTTAACCTTTCCAAAATGATTATAAAGAATATATAATAAATATTAGTGTAATATATGAAATAATAATTATACTAGATTTATTTATATGTTATTTACTTACTTCCATTCAATTTAATAAGGAAACGAAAATAGAGTTCATGCCTATGTAAGTCCTACCGTCTCCATGAATGGTGTATTTCATTCCATTTATCAATATATTATATATATATATTATATTATGAATATATATTATATATAAATAATGTTTTAAATTATGTAATTATGTAATCATGATCTATGTAATCATATGAATAATTACAATTCAAAACACGTACGATAAATGAAACGATTTTACCCAAAACGATGCTTTAACATGGAATTGACAAATGAACGAGTAATATAAAGACATACGTGAATTATATATGATATAATAAATATTATTATGGATCTTTTACAAGTTATTAATATTTGTAAACCCACTATACATGAGTCTCGGACACATACTGAAGAAATTGGACCTACGTTAAGCGATAATTTTGCAATCACAATATTATCCGAGGTTGCTTATACGTACGTATTTATTGGGGTTGTATTTATCATCCATGTCCAAGTTTTATAAAAATGTTTTCATAAAGTGTTTATTATTATTAATTTTATGTTCAATTTCATTTTTACCTATTTTTTACTTTTACCACATCGTATGGAAGGAATCTTTCTTTTTTTTACCATACGCGGTATTTTATGACTTTTCCAACAAAAGTGTGAGAAGAATGTTTTTTAACTTATACGGCTTGAACAGATTTCTACAGTTTCATAATTCTTTATTATAATGAAGATTCCTCTACAATATTTTATGATTATTTTCAAAAAATCCATTTCTTTTAAAATTTCATGGCATTTTGAGAAAAGAAAATGATTTGGAAGAAGAAAGGACATTTTCTTCAATAATTCATTTTGAGTGTTTTATCAAAAATATTTTCCTTATAAGATGACATTATTTAATATGTTTATGTTTCAAGTATAATGTCTCTATTATTTACATGTATTTTTTTTATTAATCGATATCTAATTGTTTTATATGGATTTTGTTATGATGTGATGGTGTTTATGAAACCCATATTATTCTTTGGGTTATGATGAATGATTTATGTTTATTTTGTGGCACATAAAATTATGATTTCATTATGAGATGGGTGAGACCTATATCTCCCTCCAATTCATTGGGAAAATATTTATATCACATGAGATAGACATGGATGGAATGACAAATAAAATTTGGCTCACTAATACAGGGCTGGAACGACATGTAAACCCAGTTCAGTAATGGACTTTGTCCACTATGATAGTCTTGGAAGAAATGCCTTGGATACTATGAGAATCATGTCATGTGATTAATGGTTTTCCACCATTACATGTTTTATTCCCATATTATTTTATCATTGTTAACGTTCCTTTGTGATATAATCCTTATGTGATTCCAAGATTTATGTCATTACTCATGATTTTGATGTTTTATGTTCATGTTATTATATTCAAATGTTTGTGTATTGGTTTATGTTCTCGATGTTTACACTTACTGAGCATTTGAGCTCACCCTTTTAATGTTTTCGTTTCCCCTGATATAATGAAAGGTTTTCGGTAAGAAAAAAAGGGAAAGATCTTTATGGGAGATGTTGAAGATCTTTCATTATGATTATAAGATTATATTCCGAGTTTCCGAAGACATTAAACTAATACGATCATTGGGCGTCTATTTTTTTCATGTATTATGTATTCTACAAAAATAATATAATTTCTATGTACTTCATGCTTTGGGTCTCTATAGTTGGTATCAGAGTGAAGGTTTTGTTAACCTTTGGAAACTAGGATGTGACAATATTAGTGAGATTCCTGGAGATATTTATAAGGTATGTCTAGGGATGTCTGTAAGGTTAAGTATAAAGTATAAGTTAAAATTCTAGAACTAATATAACAATAATGAATAACCTAGGATTGATCCTATGATTTTAGATATTGAAAGTAATCCCCTTTGATTATGTTGTTTTCCTAGTATGATTTTTTCCTCTCACACTATTCATTTTGGGTTTCAGAAAAATGGGGGTAAATAGGAAAATTCATGAAAATGGAGAATATAATGGAAAATGTAATGCTATTCATCAAGAGAAACCAAATGAAACAGGATTTTGAAGTCCAAACTTCGTTATTATGCCTAATCCCCAATCTCATAATATGATCTATAATCTCAATATTGATAAGTTTCCTCACTCAGCTAAAAAGAAAAAGATGGAGATTCATGATGATCATAGAGGAATGAAATTTCAATTTCCATCATGTAAATCATATGGGAAGGGTCATCAAGGAGAATGTTTCAAAGGAACTGGAATATTCTTTGGGTGTGTAAAGGAAGGACACAAATCCAGTAATTGCAAAGTAAAAGGTTCAGTTAACACAATGGACAAGGATAATGGTATTCCTAAGACATCAACAATGGTTATATGTTTTAAATGTGGAATGTACGGGCATTATACCAACCAATTCCCATAGTGAAAATCTCATGAAGTGAATTATAATGGTCATATGGGTAGTATTTATGTTAATGATGATTAATAGACTACAAATGATATATGAGATGAAAGAAGTGTTGAAGAATAAAATCATGAAGCTCAGTCAATGGTTTAAGAAGGTAGTTAAATGATTGAATGCTTATCAAGAATAATTTATGGTACTATGGAATAAAGAAAAATACAAGGATTGTTGCACTATTGTTTTCCCTTGAGTATTTGAATGTATATATTGAATGGTATCGGTAACCATGAAAAGTGATTGAAATATTTTTGGAAAAAATGATGATATGCACATAATGAAGGGATAAGGAGAAAATAATAAGTTTGATATTATTAATGAGATCATGACTGATAGAATGAAAAAGTGATATCATGGTTTGAGTATATATATATTTTGGGATTTTGGTATGTGGAAAAAGTTAACTTTTGATAGCATTCATATTTTCAATAAGGTTCTATGGTAATACATGTTTCAAGAGAATACATGATTAAGGTATTCACATGTTTGGTATGTGACCCACAAGTTATATCTTATGATATATGGTGGATAAATGATGGTATTCACATGCTTAGTAGATGAACCCTCTAGTAATCTTTTTCTTTATATTATGAGACTGGACAAAAGTATTTTGGATAATCCTAAATATTGGAATGGATTAATTTAGACATCATATAGTATTGTTTTAGGCTAGAACTTTATGATATTATTTTGGGAATGTTATAATAGTAATGTTTTAGAAAAGGGACAACCCGTAGGATGGGCGAGAACCCATAACATTGGAAAGGGCTATGAGAATTGAACCAACAACTGAAGTGTGATAGACCCTTATCATCTACCACTAGCCTAGATGAAGTCCCTGGTTTGTATACATTAGTTTAATTTTATTATGCGGTATGATAGATGAAGTATAAGTCCATTTTTGGAACAATATATGATTAATATCACCATATATGGACTTCATTATATTTAATAAATTTTTCAAACCTTTTGTTTAAGATAGACAGAATGACCCATCATTCTGTCACATGATCTACTAACACTTCATGAATGACATATTCCATTTCATTTCACTATGATATAATGAATAAATTGTTCAAAGAACGACCAACGGTGAGATTGTACCAAAATCAAGTAAGTATTTCTTCTAATTCAAATTCTTCAACTTTAGGGAAATGATCTTGAAAACAAAAAATGTTTTACTAGTGACCTCATATCTAATGAATCATATGGTACCTTAGATTATCACAAATTTATGGCTTTGTGATTGTTGGATTTTTCAGAGCCATGTTCTCAACCACTCTCTATTAGAACATAATGGTTAGATTTCTCTTCCATTTCAATGTTTTCACCTATGTACTCCTTTGTGGAACCCCAGTGATGAGTTAATTTGGGTAACCATTATGTTTCTTACATTAATTTTTAAAATTATGTTTTAGTATTTCTTTTTAAGATGTGTGTTTCTATGAAAAAAAAACTTTCTAGTAGTAAAGGATTTATAACCCCGATGAATTTGGAGGGCGAAATTCATTTTAAGGGGGGTAGAATGTAACAACCCAAGATTTTATAAGAAATATTCTTTTAAATTTCGTTGATGTATTTTTTTAGGCTACACCAAGATTATATTGTGCTATATGCAACACTGTATCATCTTGTAGTTTAAGCAACACTATTCATGGCTTTTGTTGCACGCAAGAGCGTCCTTCCTCAATTTCGTGTGTTGTACGCAATACCGAGTTTTTCTAAACAACGATATATTGTTTTAATATAATTATGAACAAGACTTTATGAATAGTATTAACCAAATTTCTTATTTTATTACATTATAATTCATCTTAAAAATTTTCTAAAACATGGTATGAGAACAAAATCAGTTTTTTGTATAAAGGAAGTATTTTTCAAAAAATGCATTTTTCCCTCTTTTTATGGTGCTCCCATTTTAAATCAAATTTTTGACAAGTTTATAAGTTAAATTTGACAAAGTAAACTTTTTATTTTGAATCAGGATAAAAAAATTTATGTTGGAAAAATTTCTGACATTATTTTGATAACCTTCATATTTTGATGAATGGTAAAAGTACAGTAAATTTTAATTAAAAAAAACATTTTTCATAGAGATAATTTATATGATTAAACTATAATATTGAATGGTTTTAAAGTATAAATATAATATATTTTTACCATTTAATATAATATAATTCATTATCATTAATTTTACATTGAATTCATAGGTAAAAACATTTCAATCTTTTGCAATGTTCAAACTTTTAAAACATGTTTTCTCAACAGTGGGATTAATTTTAAATTAAATACTGCCACTTATGTGTATTTAGTTTTGAAAAATTGATTCCATATTTGGAACATGTTGGTCCAAATTATGTTAATAGACAACTTTTTTATTTTTTTAGTCATTTTTAATAGTAACTACATTAAATTTGTTTTACCACAATTATAGGTAAATCAGGTAATTAAGGGTTAACATAATATTATAAAATTACCCTAACACTTGTCTTAATATAATTTGATGATTAAAATTTCTCTCTAAAACATAATTGGGTTGAAATAGAATCTATTGGAACCCACTTGGATGAGATTAAGACCTTTAATTTATTTTATTTAAAGGAAAGTGAAATATGTCTCACTCAAAATTTATTAATTAAATTATTTTTATATATGTTTATAAAAAATATAAATTAGATTATAAAATCTAATTTGCAATCCAAGATGTTTTTCTTCATAATGGTAATTTATTTTTAATTTTTAAGAAATAAATAATTACGTTAATAGCTTATACATTAATGATACAGAAATTATTTATTTAGTGAAAAATCAATAATATAGTTTTAATTAAAACAATAATACCCATAAAAAGTCCCAAAAACGTGACCAAAACTTATTGGTTGAGTATATGTACACCATAGAAATCCATGTTTTTACTTGTGGACCATTAATAGCCTTATAAAATAGATTATGACATTTATATTTTATTATTTTAAATGATGTCAAAGTTGTCACCTTCAAAATTTAATAAACATATCATTTTAAAGGTTTGAGGTTTTAGAAGATAAATTCTACTAAAAGTATTCTCATGAAATATAATTTATTTATATTAATCATAGTATTTTATTTTTAATTTTTATGCAATAAATAAGTATATTAAAAAATTATATGAAAATGTTGTAGTAATTATTTTATTAAGAGAAATATTCAATAAATGGTTTTGAAAGTATTAAAATAAATATTATATGAACTAATTAATGTGCTGAACTAATTTTATAGACAAATATGATATGTTAGGAATCTATTAAATAATTGTTTCCTAACATATCTTATGTGTGTATTTTATTTAAATTCAAATAAATGAATAGTGTCAAAAATGACATTATTGGTGCTTTATAAAAATAACATATTATTAAATTGTTTAAAAATCAAAAAAAATATTTAAAAATTATATATTGAAATTTTTATGGTCTAAATGGTCATAAACTATCGAATTATGGAAAATTCACAACACATAATTAAGTATTTATAAAAATTTAAAATTTAGAATATTATTACCACAAATAATATTAAATAGATTAAATAAGGATAAATCAAATTGATAAGGTTTTAAATTATTTCACAACACGTATAAATTTTATTGGATGATGATATTATAACCATTTATCATTTCATCTTCTCAGTTGATCCATTTTGTGGTTTTTAAGTAATGTTTGATTTTATTATAAATTAATATTTTTGAGGTTTCCAAAAGTGTCCATCTCCTCTCTTAAAAAAGGGAACCTCCTCCCTCTTCTCTTCACTCCATTTTAAGCCTTTGAGCTCAGCCAAACCCTACCAATTCTTCTTTTAGACCTCTCTAGTTATGTTATATAGGTTCTTGCATTCTAAAAAGTCAAACTCTAGTACCCTAAGAGGACATTTAAAAGAGGCATGTCGAGGAAGATGTTATCTCTTCTACCGATTCTTTCATGTTTATTTTTTCTTCTACTTCATATTCGTTAATTGTTTCATTATAAAGAAATAAAATCGATATCAATAATTTTTTTATATTTTATTATAAATATTAAACAATCATATTTCACCTTATATCAATCTTATGAAAAAACGAAATCACCATGTGTGCGTAAGTACGGCTTACCATCTCCACGCCGTGGTGTAATATGTTTTTCCACCCCCACCATACTAGGATGGGTATACTGCTGGAAATAATAACTCTATATGATTATTATAACGTCATATTGATTCTGAGATATTATAACATCCAATACAATTCCATTAAATAATTATGGGAATGATATCATCACTCGTGTATACATACGGATTACCCTCTCCACGACGCAATGAGATTCATTCTCCATGTTAACTATTCCAGAATGACTATAAAGTATTTATAATAAATAATCATGAGATATATGACATAATAATGATATTTTATTTATGTATATGTTATTTAATTGTGTCCATTCAATTTAATAAGGAAACAAAAATAGCGTTCATGCCTACGTACGGCCTACCGTCTCCATGACCGGTGTATTTTATTCCATTTGTCGATATATTATATATATATATATTATATTCAGAATATATAATATATATAAATTATGTTTTTGATTTTTTATGTAAGTAGTCATGATCTAATTAATCATATAAATAATTACAAGTCAACACACGTACGATAAATAAAGAGACTTTACCCCAAATGGTGCTTTAACATAGAATTGACAAATGAATGGGTAAAATAAATCCGTAAGTGAATCATATATGGTATAATAAATATTATTATGGTTCTGTTACAAGTTAATAATATTTTTAAAACAACTATACAGGAGTCTTGGATACATACAGAAAAAATTCAACATACAGTAAGGGATAATTTTGCAATCTCATTGTTATCTAAGATTTCTTATACGTACCTATTTACTAGGGATGTATTTATCATCCATGTCCAAGTTTTATAAAAATGTTTTCATGAAGTGTTTATTATAATTAAATGTATTTTTAAAGTCATTTTTACCTCTTTTTTACTTTTACCACATGGTATGGAAGTAATCTTTCTTTTTTTACCATACGAGTTACTTTTTTACTTTTCCAGAAAGAGTAAAATAAAATTTTTTTGTCTTTTTACTTATATGGCTTGAATGGATTTTTACGGTTTCATAATGCCTTATTTTCATGAAGAATAATCTACAAGATTTCATGATTGTTTTCAAAAAAATACTTTTATTTTCAAATTTCATGGAATTTTGAGAAAAGAAAATGATTTTGAAGAAGAAAGGATATTTTCCATAAGAATTCATTTCAAGTGTTTTACCAAAACTATTTTCCATCTAAGATGACATTATTTAATATGTTTATGTTTCAAGTATAATGTCTATATTATTTACATGGTTTCATTTTTCTTATGATGAAATTATATACATTTGTTTTATATGGATTATGTTATGATGGGATGATGTTTATGAAACCAATATTATTCTTTGGGTTATGATGAATGATTTATGTTTATTTTGTGGCACAGAAAATAATCATTTCATTATGAGATGGGTGGGACCTGTATCTCCTTCCAATTCATTGTGTAAAGATTTATATTTCATGAGATAGACATGACTAGAATGACAACTAAAATCCGGTTATGTAATACAGGGCTACAATGGCAAGTAAACCTGGTTCAATAATGGACTTTGTCCACTATGATGATCTTAGCAGCAATACCTTGGATACTATGGAAATCATATCATGTTCTTAATGTTTTTCTGCAATTATATGTTTTATTCCCAGTATTTTTTATCATTATTAATGTTCCTTTGTGATCTATGCCTTATTTACTGCCAATATTTATGTCATTACTCATGATTTTGATGTTTTATGTTCATGTTATTATGTTCAAATGTTTTTGGATTGTTTTATGTTCTCCATGTTTACCCTTACTAAAAATTTGAGCTCAACCTTTTTATGATTTCCTTTCCCCAAGATATAAATAAAGGTTTTAATTAAGAAAACCAATGGGGAAGAACTTTATGGGAGATGTTGAAGGTCTTTCACCAAGATTAGAAGAGTATATTCCAAGTTTCCAAAGACACTAAACTAATACGGTCTTTCGGCATCTATTTTTGTCATGTGTTAAGTATTCCAAAAAAGTAATGTAATGTCTATATAAATCAAGTTTGGGTCTCTTCAATAATACATGTACCTCTTCTAGGCCTCAACCCCACAATAAATGACACCTCACTTTTTCATTCATTAGATTTATACTCCTTGCATCATATCATGGGACTCTAAAATACCACACCTTATCTGGACTTTATGGACTATTTCATGAAACAATATCAACTTTTATCATCTGCTTATCAACCCATATAATCCTATTAGTTCCTCACTCCATTAATTATCCTATCACTCTACCATCATATTTTATAACACTATTTCATGACCCCCATCCACTAGAACCCCTCATACACTGATAATGAAGATGATTGGCCACTGAAGTGTGCCTCTAATAGACTGTGGGTTTTTAACTAGCACCAAGGGTATAAAATGCATAATCAGAGGCATTACAATGATAATATAACAAAAGTAAAATAGATAAGAATGATCCACTAACCTAAAGAATTAAATATAAGATAAACTAAAATCACTAGATAAAAAAATTACACAATTCATGATATGAAAGTCAAGAAAGTATCCAAAATAAATCCCTAAATTAATCTAATGTAGTAGCAACAACATTAACTAACCACTCAAAGTAGTTAAGGTTATTCTCGGTCACTATATCCCTCTGCATCACTATAAAATAGTTTCTATATATGTATGGTTATCATTAAAAGTATAATAAGTAGGATCCTCCTCCGGACCTCTCATGAAAATGTGTGAAAATCATATTAATTCTCCTGTGAGTAATGATTATAACCAACATGTGCCTTTTAGGTATACAACCTATACCCAGCCTCAACAAAGCTCACTCATCATGTATCACACACAATATAGGAATATAATATCATAAATTTATAATTAAGGGTGGCCTATAACCACTTCCCCACTGGTTTGTTGCACTCACACCCCAACATAAAATGTCTTTAGCTTCCATCCCTTTTATATCTGATGTAGGTCTTACCACTTACCTACCTACCCCAACCCAAACTTAGGTTCAACATATTTTTTGTCAATAGTGAATATCCACATATATCTAATATATTTGTATGTTAATGTGAGAATGAATGGAATAATCATGATTCCCCCCCATTAACCATGTATGGTCCTCACTATATAACATCACAACCAATTCTTCCCTCATCTCTACTAACTAAGACACCATCATGTACACCACATGTCACTCACACACATTGTAGGTTAATACCAACACAAGTAACTACTAGATCCATCATGATATACCACTAAAAGAAGAGGGGAAGGGGGAGTACTCCATCCACACTCACCGACATGGATGTAAGGGAATTAAAACGGAACTAAAACATTTTTCATTAGTACAAATTACTTGACTCAAGTGGGGTAAATTTTAAAATCACGTGAAAAATATATAAATAATTAGTCACACATTCATCCTTGTACGGTTTTCATAGAAATCACCTTAAAGAATATCATATATTCCACCATTTCATCACCATTACCAATACATAGACATTGAGGCCGCTATTGCACAAACCAACCAATAAACACAAAAAAATAGTCATAATAATTAAAGAAGTTACACTTTTATACATTTATTCAACCTATTTCATATTTATAATTCTCCAACAAATACTAGGATAAATATATCATTTACTTACAATATTTAATGATAAATCACCCTATATATCACCAATATTTACTTCTATTATTAATTCATTTCAAGAATTTATATTTCAATTACAGTTTGTGTCTATTTATTATCGGTCATTATTATTTATAATGAATATTTAATAGGCCATGATATATTATTCCATCCATAATTCCAATTTTCACCTTTTTATTAACCTCGTTCCATCCCATGCCATCGAGAATCACTATCACCAAATTACGTAACCATGACCAAAATAAAACCAGTCACAAACATATATTCATATATAAAATTCAAGGGCTAGCATCAACATCATTAAAGTATTAATTATTTAATGAATCATTTAATTACTAAATTTAATTATCATTTAATTATGTTAAGTGATTCCAACACTCTAACACAACATCAAACAATAATCATATTTCAAAGAATGTAATATTATGGTTTAGATTAAAACATTACCCACAAATAAATTATTCAAAAAATACATTTAATTATTGACATTAAATATCAATTCATTATGTGAGGGGATTTAAACATCTAAATGAAAAATTTTAAAGGAATTCAGTGGAAATAAATTCACAATAACAAATAGAGGCTTATATTATTAAACATACAAGTTGTAGATTATTCAATTCAAGATTTTCAAATATCAAAGATGTAAAAAATTCATATGGAAAATAAATTCCTTATATTTTCCATAAATGCTTACTATTATATTTATCTTTTATCAATTATTTCTATTTTATTATAAGTAAAATAACAAAAGTAGTAAGGCATAAAATAAAACAAAAATATAGATTGGATACATGTTCACAAATTTTCCTATTTCTTATCATCTTCTAGTTTATTTTATCTTATATAGGTTGATTATTTATAATTTCCTAGTTTAAATTAATACAATGGTATTATCATAATTAAAATAAATAAAAGGAGTAAGATTTCAATCCCTTAACTCAATTATGAGATTCAAGGAAAAGACTGCTCACCATGGAAGAATCGATGAGTCAAACACCACAAAAATAGAAGAGAAAACAATAAAATCAATGTAGGACGATGAACCATAAAAACATTATCATTTTTCAAAACCCAAAATAGAGAAACACTCTACAATGGTAATCTAAGAAAAAATTAAATGAATGATAGAGGAAGAGGAAGGTATAATACCTCAATCCAAGAGAGCTCGATGTCAAGGAACTAATTCATTTAAACTAATCAATAGGTGGCTCGAAAAATGTGATAAGACTAGGAGTTGACCAAAGTTTTATATAAGGGATATAAAATCAAACCAAATATATCTTATCCTTCTCTTTATAGAGAAATTTGAGTGGCATCCTGTAACACCCGAGACTTTTATGTTATATAAATCATCAAAGGAATCTTTTTCTACACAACACTTTCTTGGCTTGCTTTACACGCAATTGCGACCTTTCTCGATAGCTTGCGTTGTACGCAATACCGAGTTTCACTAAACAACAATATGCTATTAAAACTACCCGTTAAGAATAGTAATAACCACCTTTTGAAATTGTAAAAATTTTATTTTTCAAAATGGACTTCGTTTTTGGACTCAGAATATCGAAATTAGCCTAGGGTGAAATTTTGGTATTTTTCTGAAAACTTTCAATTTTTGATGAATAGTGAAACCACTAAGTGGTAGGTTAAAAACTGAATTTTTGCATAAACCTTAATTTTACCGCTTCTGTGAATGGAATTTCGAAACTCCGACAGACACTGTTGATATCAGTAAGTAAAATGTGGTTCAATGAGATAAAAATAATTTTTTGGTGAATAGTAACTTTTTACTTTTTTTTACCGCGGTTAATAGTAAATAGGGTAACTAAGGGTAAAAATGATATTACTATTACCCTAACACATGTCCTAATTCTATTGGATAAGTTCAACTCGACCAAAAACAAACTTAGGAATAAAATATGACCATTTAGGCCCACTTGGGTTAGATTAGGACATTTATTATTTATTTATTTAAAGAAGGGTTAAAATAGTTAAAATCGAAGTTTAATAAGTAAATCATTTTTAATATGGGGTTATACATAAGATAAATTCGACTATAAATATTCATTAGAAAGATAAAAAGATTGCCTACATAATGGTATTTTATTTGTAATTTTTAGACATTAAATAATTTAATTTATTTATGACACAATGATGATGCAGTAATTACCTTATTAATGAAATATTGACATAATTGATGTTATAAACACCACAATAAATGTAATTTGAGACTTTTTATGAATTAAAATAATTTTATAGGTTACTATTATATATTAGTGTTTATTTAATAAACTTGGTTTGAACATATAATTCTGTTATGACTTTCAAAAAAATCATATATCAAATAGTGTCAAAATTGACACAAAATCGTTTTTAAATCAAATATTATATTACTTATTGTTATTTTATTCCTAAAAATATAAGGTTCGTCCAAATGACTTAGATAAGGATATATATATTAATAATAAACAATTTGGGGTTCTTTTGGCATGTTATAGTAAGTTTATTAACCATATAGTGAAAGAAAACAAAAAGACACGGTAAAAGTTAAATTATTTAACTTAGAGTTAAATCTAATTGATAAGGTTAAAATAATACCCTAAACTTGTCTTAATCCTATTGGTTGATAGGATTTCGACCCATACCCACTTTAGATTCTAAATAAGACCCTTTGGAACCATTATAAACCGATTTTGACTTTAATATAAAATAATATTTTGAGATATTCCTAAGGTGCCCCTCTCCTCCCTTATAAAAGGGAACCTCCTCCCCCTCCTCCTCACACCAATTTGAGCACTTAAGCTCGGACAACCCCTGCCATATTCTCCTCTCCACTTACCTGGAATAATCCTAGAGGTCCTGGTCTTCTTCAAAGACAAATCCTAGTTCCCTAAGTGGAGGATTCAAAGAGGCGTTCCAAAGAAGAGGTAATATACATTACCGATCTTTTCAATTTATTTCTTCTTCAACTTCTTTTTATTTAGTTGTTTCATGATAAAGTAATAACATCAGTATTACTTACATACTGATATGTTATTATAAATATGAAACAACCCTAATTCACCTTCTATCCATCCTACGGAAAAATGAAATCAACGCGCGTGCGTACGTACGGAGTACCGTCTCCACGCCGTGGTGTAATATATTTCCACCATCACCTTACAAGGATGGGTATAATGGTGTAATGAGTAACTATTTATGATTATAATAAAGTAATATTGATACTGAAATAATATATATATACTCCAATATAGTTCCACGATCATAGGAACGATATCATCACTCGTGCGTACGTACGGAATACCGTCTCCACGATGTGATGCGACTCGTTCTACATGATCATCATTACATAGTAATTATATAAATGAATTGAATGAATAAATATGATATATGTTACACTAATACCATTCTGTATATAAGGTATCTATAACCTTAAAATAAGAATAAGAATGTATTCGGCAAAACACGCATAAGAACAAAAGGCAATAAAGACCCGAGTAACAAGTAACAATGGAATATTACTAACAAGAAGCTAAGAATATGACCATATATTATATCATATCAATATGTATGATTCTGGAATAAGTCAATAACATTATTTAAACCATTATACAGGAGCTTCAGACACGTACAAAGCAAATTGGACCTAAGGTAAGGGAAATATCACAATCTCATTTTTAACCGAGATTGCTTATACGTTGGTATTTACTGGGGTGTATTTTATCATCCACATCCATTTTCCCTTAATATGTAATATTATTTCCATCCAACTAAAATTGTTTAAAACCTATTTTACCCTTTGGTGAGTTTTTAGTAAAAGATATGAAAGGAACCTTTTGTCGTTTTTCGTACGAGGTACTTTTTGACTTTTCTGACAAAAGTATGAGAAGAATGTTTTTTTAACTTATACGGCATGAATGGAGTTTTAAAAACATTATTTCCAAGAATCTTCCTTTACAAGTTTTCAAATTTATTTTTAATAAACTTCTTTTAGTTTATAATTGTATGACATGTTATGAAAAGAAAAGTGTTTTTGAAGAATAAAGGATACTTTCCTCAAGAATGGAGTTCAAGTGTTTTATCAAAATTATTTTCCATCTAAGATAATAAAGGGTTCTATTTTTATCCCTATTATTACATTGATTTGATTATGTTGTGAGGGAATTATTTTTATGAAGTCATTTACCTTATATGTCTTGTTTAATGATATCATGATGTTTCAAGAATCCCATTTTTATTACATGGGTTATGAAATGATTTTGTGGCACACATAAGAATGGAATCATTATGAGATGGGTGGGACCTATATCTCCCTCTAATGCATTGGGTAAAGATTTTATATCTCATGAGATAGACATGGCTGGAATGGTAGGTTATACCGGTTCAGTGAAATATGACTGGAACGATGGTGACTCGATTCAGAAAGGGACTTTGTCCACTAAGATAGTCTTGGCAATGAGTCTTGACTAACAAGAAATGATTCTCTATGATTATGTGTGTATGCCACAAAGTTTCATGTTTTAAGTTATGATTATTGGGATTACATTTCACTTCTATGATTTATCCCATGTTATGATATTATGAGCTCTTTTGCAGGTTAAGATTTCCAAAAGCTATGTTCTTATGTATATGATGTGATTGATATTTCTTTTGTTTACCCTTACTGAGCATTTGAGCTCACCCTTTTATGTTTTCTTTTCCCCCGGTCAGGAATATGGATATTAAGTAGAATATGCTAAAAGGGACTCTAGATATGATGAAATAAATGGGAGACACTATAGAAGATTTATGAACCAGTTGTTTATGTTTCCCAGTTTCTAAAGACACTATACCTATACAGTCCTTTGTGGTTTTGTCATATGTTGTAATAAGTGTGCTTCAATTTTGAAGTATTAACAATGTATATAAAGTATGGGTCGTTATAGTTGGTATCAGAGGAAAGGTATAGTCAACCTTTGGAAACTAGGATGTGAAATCCTTAGTAAGAACCCTAAGGATAAGTCTATGAATAGAACACAATCTTAGTGTTTTAGAAATGGCCATGAATAACCTAGGATAAGACCTTAAGCATGAAAATTTTATTAATGAATTATGTGGTTTTCCTATTATAATTAGTTTTGCTCACACTATTCTTCTTGGTTTTAGTCAATGGCTGGAACCCGAAGGAACCGTGTTAATGCGGAATGCGATGGGCAATGCAATGATTGTCCCCCTGAGCAACCAAACGATATGGGAGGTGGAATGCAAAATCATGTAGCCATGCTCACACAACTTTCTCAAGCTATGAATCATGCAGGACTTCCAAACGAGCAAAGGAAGGAGCAACATTCTGTTGAATCCTTCATGAGGCAGCGTCCACCTTCTTTCAGTGGGTCTACTGATCCATTAGTTACTGAACAATGGATTAGAACTACTGAAAAGATATTTTCAGTTCTTCAATGTTCTGAACATGATAAAGTCATCCTAGCAGTGTATCGTTTGGAAGGAGATGCTGATCAATGGTGGAATCTTATTAAGAATATGAGGCAAATGGATGAAATTGAGTCTATGGAATGGGACGAGTTCAAGAACTTATTTTTCAATAAGTACTTCCCTCATATTCTCCGAACAAATATGGAGAAAGAGTTTCTTGAACTGAAGCAAAGGGATGATGAATCTGTTGGTACCTATGAAGCAAATTTTACAAGACTTGCAAGGTACGCTTCTAGTATTATTATCCAACCTGAGAGTAAGATCGATCGATTATTTAGTGGCTTAAAACCAAGTCTTCGAAGGGCGTTAGCCATAAGGGACTTCAATAGCTACGAGGAAATCGTTCGATGTGATCTCAAAGTTGAGATGTAGATTGGAGTAACCCATCAGTAACATGGGTTTGATAAGAAGAGGAAGATGGAATTCAAAGGAAAATCTAAAGAGCACACTGAAAAGAAGATGAGCTTTCCCTTATGCTCAAAGTGTGGAAAGAAACATGGAGGGAGTTGTCTTAAAGGGACAAGTAAATGTTTCAAATGTGGAAAGGAAGGTCATCAGGCATTTGAATGCCGCGATAATGGGAAGAAGATGTCTAATGATGCAAACAAAGGAAGGGATACACAGAATGAACCTACTACACTTCAATGTTTCAAGTGCAAGGAGATGGGGCATTATGCCAATCAATGCCCAAATCCAAGGGTTGATGATGATGGTCGACGTCAACAAAATCTTAAGGCTAAAGACAATGGAAAGTCAAATTCAATTTCTATCAGCGATGTGGAGTACGATAACGAAGTGGTGAAAGGTACACTTACCATCCACTCTAAAATAGCAAATGTTTTATTTGATTCTGGATCCACCCACTCATTTATTTCTAAAAAATTTTCTAAGGGTATCACCGTACTACCTCAACAATTAGATGTTGAGTTAGCTGTGACTACACCTAATGGTACAACAGTCGCATCAAAAGTTTATAATTCTTCTCCGATCGAAGTTTGTGGGAATGTGCTTCCTGCAAATCTTGTGATCCTTCCTTTAGTGGAATTTGATGTGATTCTTGGCATGGATTGGCTTTCTCTACATGGAGCTCATATCAATTTCCAAAGAAGGGAAGTCACATTTCATATTCCAGATCAATCTACGATCGTCTATCAATGCAAGGATGAACATAACCTTCCAGTGGAAATTTCTTCCATATTATGGGTATTGATTCCACTAAATGAAGGTTATTTATCTCAAATGGTTGGTGAGAAACTCATGATTAAGAATATGCCCATTGTACGGGATTTTGATGATGTAATTCCGGAGGAATTACAGGGTCTTCCACCAAATCGTGAAGTTGAGTTTTCAATAGAACTCGTACCAGGTGCTTTGCCAATTTCAAAGACACCTTATAGAATGGACCCAATTGAGTTGCAGGAATTGAAGAAGCAACTCCAAGAGAATCTTGATAAGGGATTCATACACCCTAGTGCGTCACCTTGGGGAGCACCTGTTCTATTTGTTAAGAAGAAAGATGGATCAATGAGACTCTGCATTGATTATCGAGAACTTAACAAGATCACTATCAAGAAAAAATATCCTCTCCCACGCATTGATGACTAATTTGACCAACTACGTGGAGCTCAATACTCTTCCAAGATTGATCTTCGTTCAGGGTATCATCAATTAAGGGTCAAAAGGGAGGATATACCAAAGACGGCTTTCCGTTCAAGGTATGGACACTATGAATTTATAGTGATGCCATTTGGTCTTACTAATGCCCCTGCTATCTTCATGGATCTAATGAATAGAGTCTTTAGAGACTATCTTGATCAATTTGTGGTAGTCTTTATAGACGATATTCTTGTCTATTCAAAGAGCAAGGAAGATCATGAAGGTCACTTGAGAATTATATTCAAGACCCTGAGAAAGGAGAAGCTTTATGCCAAATTTACCAAGTGTGAATTTTGGCTTCAAAAAGTTGCATTTTTGGGTCACATAATCTCAAAAGAGGGAATATCTGTGGATCCAACAAAAACAGAGGTTATCGAAAGATGGTCGAGACCAACAACAGTAACTGAGATCCGAAGTTTTCTTGG
Source organism: Viscum album (assembly GCA_963277665.1). Classification (NCBI taxonomy): domain Eukaryota; kingdom Viridiplantae; phylum Streptophyta; class Magnoliopsida; order Santalales; family Viscaceae; genus Viscum; species Viscum album. Next base: position 734,796,742 of record OY728135.1, on the reverse strand, counting down.
TTTGGATGGATATTATCAACGTTTTGTAAAAGATTTTTCACGATTATCTAATCCACTCACCAAGTTGACTCAGAAAGGAGTTAAGTTTGTCTGGACAGAGGAATGTGAAGAGAATTTCAAGGAGTTGAAAAGAAGGTTATCCAGTGAACCTGTGCTCACACTGCCTTGTAGTGGAGAAAGGTTTGTGATCTACAGTGATGCATCCAAGAAGGGATTGGGGTGTGTTCTTATGCAAAATGATATGGTGATAGCTTATGCCTCACGACAGTTGAAAATCCATGAGCAAAATTACCCAACACATGATTTGGAGTTGGCTGCGGTAATATTTGCATTAATGATTTGGAGGCATTACCTTTATGGTGAAAGGTGTGATATTTATACTGATCATAAAAGTTTAAAGTATATTTTCACACAAAAGGAGTGGAATATGCGTCAAAGAAGATGGTTGGAGCTGATTAAGGATTACGACTGCTCAATCCGTTACCACCCTGGGAAAGCAAACAAGGTGGCAGATGCATTAAGTCGACAAGACCATGCTAGTTTATCCATGATGAGGATCACAAAAGATCCAATATTTATGGATTTACAAAGGAGGGATCTTGGAATTATAATGGAAGGGGAAAAATCTTGTCTTTATCAAATTAATGTTCAACCATATATACATGAGAAGATTAAAGAGGCACATAAAGAGGATGTCGAGTTACAAAAGAAGGTGAGAAATGTTCATTAATTCAACCTTGATTGTGATGGGATAATAAAGTTCAGGAATCGGGTTTGTGTTCCTCCCATCCCCGAATTAAAGAAGGAGCTACTGGATGAGGCTCATAGTTCATCATTCTCTATTCATCCTGGAAGCACGAAGATGTATAGGGACCTGAAAGAGTACTTCTGGTGGGATGGCATGAAAATAGATGTTGCTGAATATGTCTCTCGATGCTTGGTTTGTCAACAAGTTAAAGCTGAGAGACAGAAGTCTAAGGGGATGTTACAACCATTACCCATACCCGAATGGAAATGGGAAAACATCACTATGGACTTTGTCACAGGACTTCCTAAAACATCCAAAGGCAATAATTCTATTTGGGTCATAGTTGATCGTCTTACAAAGTCTGCACACTTCATTGCTATTAGAGAGGAAAGAAAGCTATTAGGACATGATCTTGTTGATGAAATGGCAGAAAAGGTCAGATCTATTCAACAACACATAAGAGCAGCTCGGAGTCGACAAAAAAGTTATGCCGACAACCGAAGAAAAGACCTAGAGTTTGAAGTGGGTGATAAAGTGTTCTTACGAATATCTCCCTGGAAGAGGGTTATGAGATTTGGAAAGAAGGGGAAGTTGATCCCTAGATATATCGGTCCTTTCGAAATACTGGATCATGTTGGAAAGGTAGCTTACCGATTGGAGCTTCCACCGAATCTCTCTCAAGTTCACGATGTGTTCCATGTATCTCTCCTGAGAATGTACATACCTGATCCTTCACATGTACTCAGCTCAGAAGTTATACCGTTGGAGCAAGATCTTTCTTATGAATAACAGCCGATAGAGATTATGGATCATAGCGAAAAAGTCATACGAAATAATACCACTCGATTGGTGAATGTTTTATGGAGGAACCACCAACTTGAAGAAGCTACATGGGAGCTTGAGGATATGATGAGGGAGAAGTATCCTCATCTGTTTGTTACAAAGTGACGAATTTCGAGGGAGAAATTCTTTTTAAGGGGGGTAGAATGTAACACCCGAGACTTTTATGTTATATAAATCATCAAAGGAATCTTTTTCTACACAACACTTGCTTGGCTTGCTTTACACGCAATCGCGACCTTCCTCGATAGCTTGCGTTGTACGCAATACCGAGTTTCACTAAACAACAATATGCTATTAAAACTAGCCATTATGAATAGTAATAACCACTTTTTGAAATTTTATAAATTTCATTTTTCAAAATGGACTTCATTTTTGGACTCAGAATATCGAAATTAGCCTAGGGTGATATTTTGGTATTTTTCTGAAAACTTTCAATTTTTTATGAATAGTGAAACCACTAAGTGGTAGGTTAAAAACTGAATTTTTGCATAAAACATAATTTTACCGCTTCTGTGAATGAAATTTCGAAAATCCGACAGACACGGTTGATATCAGTAAGTAAAATGTGGTTCAATGAGATAAAACTAATTATTTGGTGAATAGTAACTTTTTACTTTTTTTACCGCGGTTAATAGTAAATAGGGTAACTAAGGGTAAAAATGATATTACTATTACCCTAACACATGTCTTAATTCTATTGGATAAGTTTAATTCGACCAAAAACAAACTTAGGAATAAAATATGACCATTTAGGCCCACTTGGGTTAGATTAGGACATTTATTATTAATTTATTTAAAGAAGGGTTAAAATAGTTAAAATCGAAGTTTAATAAGTAAATCATTTTTAATATGGGGTTATACATAAGATAAATTCGACTATAAATATTCATTAGAAAGATAAAACTATATCCTATATAATGGTATTTTATTTGTAATTTTTAGACATTAAATAATTTAATTTATTTATGACACAATGATGATGCAGTAATTACCTTATTAATAAAATATTGACATAATTGATGTTATAAACACCACAATAAATGTAATTTGAGACTTTCTATGAATTCCACTAATTTTATAGGTTACTATGATATATTATTTTTGATTTAATTAACTTGGTTCGAACATATAATTCTGTTATGACTTTCACAAAAATCATATATCAAATAGTGTCAAAATTGACACAAAATAGTTTTTAAATAAAATATTATATTACTAATTGTTATTTTATTCCTAAAAATCTATGGTTCGGACAAATGACTTAGATAAGGACATATATATTAATAATAAATAATTTTGGGTTCGTTTGGCATGTTATAGTAAGTGTATTAACCACATAGTGAAAGAAAACAAAAAGACACGGTAAAAGTTAAATTATTTAACTTAGAGTTAAATCTAATTGATAAGGTTAAAATAATACCCTAAACTTGTCTAAATCCTATTGGTTTATAGGAGTTCGACCCATCCCCACTTTAGCTTCGAAATAAGACCCTTTGGAACCATTATAAACCGATTTTGGCTTTAATATAAAATAATATTTTGAGATATTCCTAAGGTGCCCCTCTCCTCCCTTATAAAAGGGCACCTCCTCCCCCTCCTCATCACACCAATTTGAGCACTTAAGCTCGGCCAACCCCTGCCATTTTCTCCTCTCCACTTCCCTAGAATAATCCTAGAGGTCCTGGTCTTCTTCAAAGACCAATCCTAGTTCCCTAAGTGGAGGATTCAAAGAGGCGTTCCAAAGAAGATGTAATATCCATTACCGATATTTTCAATTTCTTTCTTCTTCAACTTCTTCTTCTTTAGTTGTTTCATGATAAAGTAATAACATCAGTATTACTTACATACTGATATGTTATTATAAATATGAAACAACCCTAATTCACCTTCTATCCATCCTACGGAAAAATGAAATCACCGCGCGTGCGTACGTACGGAATACCGTCTCCACGCCGTGGTGTAATCTATTTTCCACCATCACCTTACAAGGATGGGTATAATGGTGTAATGAGTAACTATTTATGATTATTATAAATTAATATTGATACTGAAATAATATATATATCCTCCAATACAGTTCCACGATCATAGGAACGATATCATCACTCGTGCGTACGTACGGAATACCGTCTCCATGATGTGATGCGACTCGTTCTACATGATCATCATTACATAGTAATTATATAAATGAATTGAATGAATAAATATGATATATGTTACACTAATACCATTCTGGATATAAGGTATCTATAACCTTAAAATAAGAATAAGAATGTATTCGGCAAAACACGCATAAGAACAAAAGGCAATAAAGACCCGAGTAACAAGTAACAATGGAATATTACTAACAAGAAGCTAAGAATATGACCATATATTATATCATATAAGTATGTATGATTCTGGAATAAGTCAATAACATTATTTAAACCATTATACAGGAGCTTCGGACACGTACAAAGCAAATTGGACCTAAGGTAAGGGAAATATAACAATCTCATTTTTATCCGAGATTGCTTATACGTTGGTATTTACTGGGGTGTATTTTATCATCCACATCCATGTTCTCTTAATATGTAATATTATTTCCATCCACCTACAATTGTTTAAAACCTATTTTACCCTTTGGTGAGTTTTTATTAAAAGATATTAAAGGAATATTTTGTCGTTTTTCTTACGAGGTACTTTTTGACTTTTCTGACAAAAGTACGAGAAGAATGTTTTTTTAACTTATACGGCATGAATGGATTTTTAAAAACATTATTTCCAAGAAGCTTCCTTTACAAGTTTTCAATTTTATTTTTAATCAACTTCTTTTAGTTTATAATTGTATAACATGTTATGAAAAGAAAAGTGTTTTTGAAGAAGAAAGGATATTTTCCTCAAGAATGGAGTTCAAGTGTTTTATCAAAATTATTTTCCATCTAAGATAATAAAGGGTTCTATTTTTATCCCTATTATTACATTGATTTTATTATGTTGTGAGGGAATTATTTTTATGAAGTCATTTACCTTATATGGCTTGTTTTATGATATCATGATGTTTCAAGAATCCCATTTTTATTACATGGGTTATGAAATGATTTTGTGGCACACATAAGAATGGTATCATTAAGAGATGGGTGGGACCTATATCTCCCTCCAATGCATTGGGTAAAGATTTTATATCTCATGGGATAGACATGGCTGGAACGGTAGGTTATACCGGTTCAGTGAAATAGGACTGGAACGAGGGTGACTCGATTCAGAAAGGGACTTTGTCCACTAAGATAGTCTTGGCAATGAGTCTTGACTAACAAGAAATGATTCTCTATGATTATGTGTGTATAACACAAAGTTTCATGTTTTAAGTTATGATTATTGGGATTACATTTCACTTCTATGATTTATCCCATGTTATGATATTATGAGCTCTTTTGCAGGTTAAGATTTCCAAAAGCTATGTTCTTATGTATATGATGTGATTGATATTTCTTTTGTTTACCCTTACTGAGCATTTGATCTCACCCTTTTATGTTTTCTTTTCCCCAGGTCAGGAGGATGGATATTAAGTAGAATATGCTAAAAGGGACCCTAGATATGATGAAATAAATGGGAGACACTGTAGAAGATTTATGAACCAGTTGTTTATGTTTCCCAGTTTCTAAAGACACTATACCTATACAGTCATTTGTGGTTTTTTCATATGTTGTAATAAGTGTGCTTTAATTTTGAAGTATTAACAATGTATGTAAAGTATGGGTCGTTATACATCCTCCGTGGTTTAGTGGATAACTCTACTCCCATGGTGTCACTATTCAAAGGGGAGATCAAAAACTTGGTGTTTGAATCACTCATATATTTATATTTTAAAACCCATGTAAATAACCCATGACTACTATTGACACTCCTTTCCTTCACAGATTCTAAAAAAATGAAAAGGGAAATGCCTTAGCATAAAGTCATTCATCCTTTGAAGAAAATATCAAAAATCGACAAAGGCATGAACATGGAGTCATTTACACTTGGGTCGTGCAAGTTCCATCAAGGTCGCGCACGTATACCTGCGCGAAACCCAGTGGTCGCACAGGTGACTTGCGCACCCTCTTTGTAATTTTGCCTAGGGTCGCTCTAGCCTATAAATACCCCCTTGTGGGCCCCCTATTTAAGGAAGAAAAATTCCAGAACCTCAAATTTGAGCTCCCAGTGCCCTAGTCTCTTATCAAAGCTTCCGAACACTTCTAAAGTAATTTCATACATAGAAAGGAAGATCCAAAGAGGGGGAGAAAGTCATGAGTGGTGAAACACATCAACACTTGTGCACCTAGGTGGCCAGGCCTTAAGGGAAATGTCCACACTTGAATGCCGCCTTACCCCTTCCACATTACTAGCACGCCTCTCTTCTGGAAGTATCTAGAGGTAGTATTAAGGGATTGAGCCAAGCCTCGCCCAAGTTCTACCCTAAGGATTAGCTATCACATAAGTAACCATGTGTCGTGCAGGTATACCTGCACGCCCACGCAGTACTTGCACGCCCATCCAGTACTTGCGCGCCCCTCTCTTTTTGGGTTCCCTTCCTGCTCATTTCACCCCCTTACACCTATCCACCTCTCCTCTTCAGGATTAATCCTTCAGAATTCTCTCCAAAGCAATTTATGGCATGATTTCCTTGGCTTCCTTATCTGAAAGGAATTATATGGAATATATCTCAAAACCTAGTGATTCACACATCTTTATATCAATAAAGTTAAGATTTCATTCATTCAACCTAATCCTTTAAGATGAGAGAATCCTTAATTTGGGCCTCCTTTTCAAAAGTAAGCCCCAGTCCAAATTCTCATTAATTTGGGTATCCTACATAAGAGCAAGCCCCAAGTCCTCATTAATATGGGAATACTCTTTAGGAGTAAGCCCCAAGTCCCTTAACCTGGGCTTCCTTCTCATGAGTAAGCCCCAGTCTTAATTTCTCTTAACCAGTCTTAATTTACTTTTGATCTGGGCTTCTTTCTCAGGAGTAAAACCCAATCATCAGTCCCCTCCTAATTTGGGCATCTTCCTCAGGAGTAAGCCCCAAGTTAGAGTCCCCAAATCTCCATGAAGTATATATACCTTTATATACCTTGTTCCTAGGTTTATTCCCTAAAGTAAAACCCAATACTCATCTATTTTGGCCAGTCATACATGCATAATCCCCACATCATTGCATCTTTCATGGAAAATTTTTTTGGTTTCACCAATACCTCTTGTTTATCACACCGAGCATGAATCACATGATCTTAGAGTGTAAAATTAATCATGACATCTTTCTTGGAGCCATCAATAATGCATAAACATCATACTCCCTTACTCGAACTATGTGGGTTCTGATTCCTTTTCCAAAACAAAGGACATGTAGGTAGCCCATCTGCGGGTACGATCCCAACTCTGAAATAATCCATGTCCTTCTGAATGACAATAATCTTCAAGTGACCCACTGAGTGGATTTAAAACCTGTATTGTTATCATAATGACCAAGATACTTTTATGTACTGAAGGATACCATTGACTAATAATCTCTAAAAAATACAGAGGATTCCCTATCGATGAAGAACCTCGAATACATATAAGAGGTTCTCTAAATTTCTTATATATCAATCATTGATTGATAGATCTAATGGAAATCTCATTTTATACTTGGTAATGTAATAATGGTTCACGGAAATAACTTAAATCTATAAAGAGAGTCTCGGAGTAGACAATAATTCCCCTCAAAAAGGTGTGATGAGTCCGACCTCCCATCCTCTCGACCAATGAAAATTCCTAAGCCTCATCAATCCACAACTAATGAGCGCCTACCTTTGGAAAGTAGGTCCAAATGGATATGGAATCATTGGATTTTTTCGGTTCTACGAACAAACCTGTTAGAAACCGATTGGAATGTTTGAACCTTCAATCAACGAGGTAATCCACAGTTCTAGAGGAAATAAAAAATGGTTAACCTGACATGAATCCTTAACCAAATTAATATGATGTTTTACCTATTTTTTAGGCCCCTATTTAAACTCAATGAGAGGGCCAATAAGACATTCAATAACGTATGTGCTAATCCAAAAGATGTAGCGGCTGAACGTATCTTGATTATGTTTGTTATATCAAACATGCACACATTTACAAGATCTTATGCATTACAAGAATGGATTTTCTTATATTCACGTCTATGAATGCCTCTGCTGTAAAAACCTATGTTGTAAATGCATCTACTACTACTCCACTGGATCGTCGTCCGTTCTGAGGGTCACATCACCTACTCAGTGTCTTCAAAGCTGGGTATCAAATGCGCTGGTTAAGGATTACAGTCAAAATGGTACCATTCCAACTCTGGAGGCTGTTCGACAAGACCTCTATGTGAACAACTCACCCTGGTCGTCCGGACAGCGACGACCAGCGATCAAGAACTAGGTGATTCCAACTACCATCTCCAACTGTTTCGGGATGTCATCCTCGAAATGAAATCACCATTCACTCCCATATTCTGGGGAGGTGAAAGATAAGGTACCTCAGGGCCTTAATTCAAGGAGACAAGATTCCTTCCCATGGGCTCCCATCAAAAAGTGCCACTAGAATCGTGTGGTAGTGCACCCTCAACATGATGAGGGTATCGTTTCCAGACATTCGGCTCAGGTTCCTCGAACCCAAGCAGGCAAGACGAACCGTCAAAGGAAAAATCCGGTCAACAGTGTGCATGTTCTCATCTCTACCATATCCGGAGAAGTGCACAAACCTAACTTGGTGGCAGGAAATGAGCGGGCACACACACCCATCTGTTTTAATTCAGTTGTATAGCAGACTTGTCTGGAAGCATCACGCCAATCCCGCCAGGAAATTTCGGTGGAGTACTATAGACAGAAACATACACAAGTTTAGCAATCATCAGCTAGTCAGTAGGCTCGTCTGACTACATACGATGAAGCCCTCCAACTCAATGTGTTGACAACTGGTAAACATGCTCATACACCTGCATACACTCATCAATCCTGCCAGCAACCTCTTCTGTCAGTGTTGATGGAATCTCTTCAACCACGTTCAGCGGAGTGCAATCAGCAGGCACATAACCCTGATAATATTGATCAATCCTACTAGCAGTCACATTTGGTAGCATTCGTAGAAGTCAGTCGGAAAGCGCTGGTGACAAATAGGAGGAAAACTCAACTCTCTTCCCCCACACATGAGTACTTTCAGGATTCACTGGTAGGAAAAGGAGGATAGGAGCAGGCACATACACCTACTCCAAGAACGGAATATACATATATCCCCATTCTGGCAGCTGAAGTCACCAAGAATATTCTATCAATGGAGAAAGATGAGAATCAAATCCCTGCTCATATTCTGAATGCATGCCAGGATATTATAACAGCTTCAGCAGCATCTCATGGAAAGACACATAAATCTATCCCTACCAGTGGAGTAACAAATCAACAGTTCACTCTGGAACAGACACACACCTCTGTTCCAGTCCAAGAGGGTTGTGGGGCGTACTCCCTTATATCATACGAACAACCAACTCAGGCACATACACCTTGTTTGAGAAGAGATAATCAGCCAAATCTGATCATTTCTCCTGAGCAGACGCATACACCTGCCAAATTGAGCAAGAACACGTCTAAGAAGAAGACCTAACCAACACAGTCAATAAATCATAGGCCAGTCTGTAATAAGGCCTTACTCAATGCTATATTTCTTGGTGCACTCAGAAAACTATCTAATGCAACTCAAGATTCTACTTTCTCAGTTCCCAATAGTGGGAACATTAATTCCGAAGGTCTGCATCAGATACATCCTCATGAAGGCTTGCTTCATGATAATTCGGTCAATCTCAAAGTTTCATCTTCAGATGAGAGCCACAAGAACCCTCGGTGTGGTCAGAAGATCAAGGAGATAAATGTTTCATCTTTTTCTGTAACCCACCATGGTGTTCCTCCCCATGATGATGAATTTATCTACGAATGTCCTCTCCGTAGTAGTGATTCACATTTCATGGAAAATTTTCCAACACACAATGTAGTGACTAAAAATCCCTCTTATCTTGAGGCACTTGGAAATGTGAAGCCGTTCATGTCTGATTCTTTACTATTGGCCAGTGAAATACTTTCTCGACAAGAAGATAGCCCTAGGTGTAGGTCATTCTCTAAACCACCCCTAACTCATGCATCTTTTAGTTTGATCAATAATTTCTCTACCAATATTGTTGAATCTGATGAAGCAACAAGTTTGGACCATAACTGGTCTAATCAAGTAGAAGAATCTTCATTGAATGATAAAGAGGAATTACTGAATATGAGAAAACAACTGAAAAAAGGTGAAGTTCCAGTTATGTTTTGGCCTTTGGCTGATTCTCAGAATGACATTCCAGAAATATTGACAGAAGATAGAATTCATGATATTCATCTTAACATATGGAAAACTCTTTGTTAGTTAAAAAAGGAAATATTATCTTATTATGAATATTAAAATCATGTTAGGATAATAGAAGGGTAACAACGCCAAATTGATTTGGCATCTCTTTCAGTTTCTAGATATCTAAAGGCTGAAAAGCAATATAGAGCCCTTCAGTGTTCATGCCTTGGTGCACTAAGAAGATTGCACCAGTTAATTTCCAATGCCCCATCTGGTATTCATATCAGAGGATGGGGGTGTTCATGGAGAACTACATTTCACTGTGCTCTCTAGTCAGAAAAGCCCACTGAAAATGGTTTCACACAATGTTATTTCCCATGGCCGGCCACAGTCAATGGGTTTTTTTAATCAAAAGCTTTCCCAAGAACAGGCCTCATCTAGTTTCTCTCAAAAGCTATCATATAGAGAAGAAGATGTTGAATTAATCCTGCATCAAGAAAATTAGAATATTAAACAGGCCTCTCATTTGGAGAAAGCACATCATAAAGTGACAGAAGTGTCAGAAATCATCCAACGGTCTTCTGAGACGGGTGATGAAAGTGGATACAGTTTGATGCATCCTGCTAATTTCAGGACTAATGTCCGATAGATCAGGAGAGATTTCAAGAAAGTCTCAGATATAGCATGTCAAGAACCACCCCAGCTTGCCAGACTGGGGACTCTTTTAACCCAACCCTCGGAATCAACAAATAGGATTCGAGAAGTTGAGCAAAGACGGTAGGAACAGCCCCAGTCCACCGGACTGGGGAATTTTTCAAATCCTCAACCCCTCCCTCAGAGAATGTCAGTATTCTCACGATTGGGGAAGAGGCCTCAAGAGGAACGTAGAACCAAATTATCAAGAGATTCCCTCCAAATTACAGTTCATCTAGAAGTTCCTAAGGGATCGAATCAACAAAAGGCATTGTCTCACCAAGGACATGGATGAAGGCAATATTGTAGAAATGCTGATAGAAGGGATGCAATGCATTGTGCATCAATAAATGTCATCAATTCCGTAGTTGTTGATCCACTATATGAGGCTCACTTAGAGGGATCATATGAAGAGGTTCCTGCTCAAGAAGTTGTACGCACAGACACAAATGAAGAAGGTGTGCATACACAAAATCAAAGGATTACATAGAACCTAGGTAATCCTTTATGTAACCCACTTCCCCCTCTCTGAAACGGAGCCAACAAGGGGAAAGGAAAGAATCAGGTTACATACCCTTCCTCTGGAGAAGTCCTATCACTCTCTCTTGAGAAAAGATTCGCACAACAAGAGGAACATATGAAGGAATTGAGGAGGTTGAATTCAGAACTACTTCAAAGTAGTCTTCCTCCTAAATGTGCTAGAGTCAGTCAGCCAAGTGAATTTGTTGCGGCTACTGAGATGGATCAAGAATATCCTCCTCTATCAATACACCCTCATAGGTTTAATAATACGGGTCATGTGCAACATAAATTGGTAGTGCTACCATCAGTTGCAGTACCAGCCACCACATCTGTACCAGCTCTAGTAATTGCACCTGTTCAGGTCCAAGATCAACTAAATGTTTCTCAAAAGTTAATAACTACTATTGAGTCATTAACATATCAGTTGGAAGCTATAGAGGGAAAGAGTTCTCAAATTCAACCAGAAAAGAGAGTTTACCCTAAATGGGTTGATGCAATTCTTCCCCCATCAAATTTTTCATGTACCACATTCCCGATATTTAATGGTTCAGGAGATCAAGATAAACACTTAAAAATTTTGTTTCTCGTTATGATCTTATGATGGGAACCCTTCAGCAACAAGAAGCAGTTAAGCACTGGTGTTTTGTACAGTCATTACAAGGACATGCTTTTTTCTGGTACACAAGTTTGAAATCCCGGTCAATTACCAGATGGGAGGATCATCGCCAAAAATTCCTTCTTTAGTTCAGCTCAATATTGCCAAAGACAACAGTTTTTGATCTTACAAACTGTATGCAAAGGGAGAATGAAAGGGTCTCAGATTTCATTGCTCGCTAGAAGGGATTAACATATTCCCTAGGCTTAGCACTCCCTTAAGAGGAATTGTTGCCAATTTGTGTGGAAAATTTACGTGATGAGTTGTGCATGCCGCTGATACTTGTGAAATACACAGAAGGGTTTTGAGACCTTACTTCAATCGCTAACCAGATTGAAGATTCTCTTATAAAGACTAAGGATAGTGCTTGTATAATTCCATCAGCCCCAGGAAAGATAATAGGTAAAGTAGAGACTCCTACAGTTATACTTAAACAAGCACATGTACCTGCTTATACTTCAAGGCCTTCATCTTCTCAAAGGGATCCTCCTCCCAAGCATCAACAATAGAGGTTGTTTCGTCCAGACGATCAAAGAGATCAAATACAAAAACAATTTGAAGCTCTGAAGTGAAAAACACACTCTTTCTGATATGAGAAAATTCTTAGTTACTTAATTTCGGATCTGGAAAATAATTTGGTTCAATTAAGAAGCCCCAAGAGGCCGAATAAGGAAGGAGATGAAGACCATCCCAATTATTGCCCATTTCATCAGATTTTGGGGCGTCCCATTCAGAAGTGTTTTGTTTTCAAGGACCTAATGCAAAAAATGGTCGATTTGGGACTAGTCAAACTAAAAGGATATTCAGCTCATGTAGCATGTGTTCCTACTACAGATCTAGAGGTGGAGGGAGAGTGCCAAGAAGTCAAGAACAAAAATGCGCCAAAATATGATGATTGGATGTTCAGAAAAACGATCAATCGAACTCATTCCATTTTGTGAACGCAATTGAAGAAACCAATTGTACCTTCTGCCATGAATGCAGCAGCAAATCCCTCTTCATCAGAGGAAAAATCCTCAATGAAACGGCATGATTCAAAGAAAGAAGAATAATCAGAAGAAGATGAGTATGTGTCAAAGCCTATGTTGTCTTTGACTCTGGCAGATTTCATGCCATCTAATTCAAATCCACAGGCACTGACCCACCAAATGGCACAGCCTAAATAGGCTAATCAGGTAGAGTCTTCATCAGATGAAGAATTGATATTTAGTTCTGTTAATATGATTCAATTAATAGATCCATATATCAGTCGCAATTTCATTTTTGATGAGCCCAAATTCCCTGTATCAAATAGTGGAATCAGAGGAAGTTACAAAGGCTCAAGATACAGGGGAAGACATGGATCTTTCAGAGGCCACTATTCTAATTCTACCCCTTCTAGAACTGTGTATGTGGCAGAAACTCGTGGCAGAGCCCTTCAACGAGCTCAACAAGAACATGCAAGTTCTTCCACACAAGGAAGACTCAGCCCTAGAAAAATTATTATGGAAGATGAGTTAAATGTTCCATCTTCTTCCTCTCAGTATGTAAATTGACCTAATTGGTATAATATTCCAAAGTGAGTATTGTTACCAACTCCTATCCCGGTACAAGATGCATCAACTTCCAAAGCTTCTAATTCTAAGGTACCCGTGAAACCACATGTTCCTGTTGGGAAACACATACATTTGGATCAAAAGTATGATGTATTGAAACACTTGGCCCAAGTACCAACCAAGTTATTAATTCTCGATGCCTTGAATTTATCAAAGGATCTTCGGGATGCACTCATCGAGGTTTTGTCGAGTCCTCAGGAGTTTGAAACTGAAATTTTTGCGGCTGAAGCCTACCAAGTTGAGAATAATCCTGTAGAATGCCATACAGTAATATATTTCACAGATGAAGATGAATATGTTATCGTGCATGGAAATATTAGACCTTTATACTTATCTGGAAAGGTCAATGGTGTAGATGTCCGAAGAGTCTTCACTGATAATGGTTCAGGAGTCAACATCATCCCCATTCATAGACTTTACTGATTGGGCCTCACGGAATCTGATTTATCCTCTTCTACTTTGATGTTACAAGGATATGATAAAAATGAACAAGAACCACTGGGCGAGATTACAATTAGAACTCAGTTTGTAGATCTTGTATCTAGTTCAGATTTCATGGTTGTTGATCAAGATTCAGCCTTCAACATCTTTCTTGGTAGACCCTGGCTACATCGACATGCGTCTATCCCTTCGTCATACCATCAATGTCTCAAATATTGTTTTTATGGTCAAATTGGGACATTGTATGGTGATAAATCCCTATTCTAGACATGTGAATCTCAATACATTGAGGCAGAATTCTATCACATAAAGGGAAAAGACAAATCCACAACAAGGGAGATTACCAAAGTTAATTTTTCATATGGTTTGGAAAAGATTCCAGTAATACCATTTACACATGTAAGTATAAATTATGTGTTTCCTATCATTCAAATTGACAGGATAGACCCAAATCAAAATACTCTTATGGAAACCTCCATAATTTCAATTATGGAAATCAAGCCAGAAAACATGGGAGAAAGTGGTGATCCACCAAGCAATGATGAAAGCTCAAATGGAGATGTCTTCATTTCATCTACTGAAATCCATCAAGTCTATACTTTGCCAATCAGGCCAGAGAAAGTTATAGCAATGTCAGAGGTAAATGATGATGTCTATTCTCAGTCCATCATCTCCTCTTTGTTACTCAAATAAGACCCTTCTTCGCCAATCGGGTTAGAAATGGAAGCTTCTTCTTCAAGATGTTCAAATTTTAACATCTCTTCTGATCATTAAAATTCTACTTCATCATCTACTATGAAAGTAGAAATAGAAGAAATAACACATGTTGATGAAGAAGAAGAAGATCTCAGGGATTCTCCTCCAGTGTTTGAAGTGGGTATTTCTACCACTGTGGATGAGTTCCGAGAGATAAATATGGGTACAAAAGAAGAACCACTCCCCACTTTAATTAGTGCGGCCATGACTCTTGGAGATCAAGATATGTGTATTTCATTTGTAAAGAAAAATTGAGATATATTTTCTTGGAACTATACAGAGATGCCAGAGCTTTATCTTGATGTTTCCACTCATCGTTTGGGTTTTCCAGAAGAACATCGAGGATTCAAACAAGCAGCAAGAAGATCACACCCAACCTATTCTTCCAAAATTGAGGTTGAAGTGAATAATCTTATCAAAGATAACTTCATTAGAGAAGTTCAATATCCCATGTGGTTGGATAATATTGTACCAGTGAAAAAGAAGAATGGTAAAATTAGAGTTTTCATTGATTTTAGAGATCTTAATCGACATTTTCTTAAGGATGATTTTACAGTACCAATTACAGGAACTCTTAATTGATGCAACAACTGGCTATGAATAACATTCCATCATAGATGGATATTATGGGTATAATAAACTCTAAATGGCTCCATAAGATGAAGAAGCTATAGATTTTAGAGCCCCTCAGGGTGTGTTTTGCTATCGGGTAATGCCCTTTGGCATAAAGATTGCAGGCACAACATATCAGTGTGCCATGCATTGTATCTTCGAACCCTTTCAGGGAAAGTTTGTTGAATGTTATGTGGACGATTTTTTGGTTAAATCCAAACAACGTTCTAATCACTTGGATGATTTAGAAATCATATTCCACAAACTTCGGTAACATAATTTGAAGATGAACCCCTTAAAATGTGCTTTTGGGGTAACCTCAGGAAAATTTATTGGATTTTTTGTACACCATCGTGGCATCGAAGCCAATACTGAGAAGACAAAGTCAATGCTTGGTATGTCACCTCCTCTAAAGTTGAATGAATTGAGAGGAATTCAAGGACACTTAGCCTATATTCGGCGTTTCATCGCCGATTGGGCAGAAAAAAGTTTACCCCTCACCAAATTGATGAAGAAGGGAGTCACATACCAGTGGACTGAAGAATGTTAAGAAGAATTTGATATTATCAAGAAGTATCTCTTGATTCCACCGGTATTAATGCCACCTATTAAAGGAATACCACTTATCCTCTATGTGACTACTCTAGAGTGATCATTGGGTGCCTTTCTTGCTCAAAAGAATGATGATGAGAATGAAAACAGCCTCTACTATCTCAGTCGGACTATGCTTGAAGCAGAAACCCGATACTCAAATATTGGGAAGTGCTGCCTAGAATTAATCTTTGAAGTTAAAAAGTTGATACAGTTCCTGCAAAAGCACGAGGTCCAATTGGTAACTCGCAATAACCCGCTCAAATTTATCCTTAGTCGTCCAATGATTACATGACTTCTTGAAAGGTGGGAAGTTATCTTGCAGCAATTTGATATTCAATATGTGTCACAAAAGGAAATAAAGAGCCAAGATCTGGCTGACTTCTTTACTAAACACCATTCAATGGAAGACACATCTTCAAATATTGAACTCCCTGAGGAGTAAGTCTTATCTATTCAAGAAAGTCTTCAAACATGGGAAATGTACTTCGATGGTGCTTACAGAAGTCCAACAGGGAGGAAAATGAAAAATCCTAAATCCAATAATGTTGGATTAGGAATTGTGCTCATTTCTCTAGAAAAGGCAACGTTACCTTATTCCTTCTCTTTGTTAGGAGGTGGTACAAATAATGAAGCAGAATACCAAGCTCTCATTGTAGGCTTGGAGTTGGCGATTCAAGAAAAAGTGAATAACTTAAAGGTGAAAGGTGATTCAGAACTGGTAATCAAACAAGTCAATGGGGATTATTCCATCAGAAAATAAGAACTAATCCCTTTGTATGATTACGTCTGAGATTTAATTGCGGAGTTACCTTCGGAACCGACATTTTCTTATATCCCAAGATCACAAAATGCTTAAGCTGATGCATTGGCTAATATAGCCACAGCTCTGGCAGATCCAAATCGGGACGAGACAACCATCAACATTGCCCACCGTCGTACAATTTCACCTTATGTTCAATTCATAACAGAGGAAATCAATGAAAATAGTCCCATATCTAAACCATATGGTCATACTATAGGATGTGTGACACCTATCAGGGAATACCTTCAAAATGGAACACTTCCATCTAATAGATCCGGGAAAGAACAAGTCCGGAGACATGTGGTCAATTTTATTCTTTATGATAGCCTAGATAACTTATAGAAAGTTCTCTACAAACGTGGTTTCGATGGAGTTCTCTTAAGATGCATTGATGGTGAAGAGATACTGGCTGTCATGAATGAAGTGCATGAAGGAGTCTATGGTGCCCACTAGTCTGGTCACAGACTATCTGATCAAATTCTAAGGCTTGGATACTTTTGGACTTCAATGATACAATATTGTGTTGATTTCACAAAGAAGTGTCATTCATGCCAAGTACATGCCAACTTCATTCATCATTCCCAAGAGTTGCTTCATACAACTAAATACCCGTGGCCATTTTCCACATGGGGAATGGATGTAGTGGGACCTTATCCTTTGGCTACATCCAAGAAGTTGATGTATATTATTACTGCTACTGACTTCTTTTCCAAATCGGCAGAGGCAATACCCCTCAAAGAAGTTAGTTCTAAATGCATTTTTTGCTTCATCAAGTCTAACATCATTACCAGATTTGGTGTCCCTCATACCATATTGACGGAAAATGTCACCAACTTCTGTTCGTCTGAGGTGAAGAGGTTGTATCAAGAATACAACATGAAATCCAATCATTCATCTCGGTATCATGCAGCGGCCAATGGCCAGATAGAAGCATTCAATAAGACTCTATCAAATATACTGCAAAAGATGGTGGATAAAGATATGAAGTCATGGCCTGATAAACTCATTCAAGCTTTATGGGCTTATCAAACTACCACTAACACTACAATGCGGTCAACTCCATATTCATTGGTATATGGAACAGAAGCAGTCTTGACAATTGTGGATCAACTACCCTCGCTCAGAGTAGCCATTTGTGATCAGTCATCTACAGATGAATAATCTCAAAAGTGATTAGATGAATTAGAAAGGTTAGATGAGAAAAGATTTTGCACCCTGCACCACTTGGAATTCTATCAAAATCGAATATCATGAGCTTTCAACAAAAAAGTTCCTCTTCATTCATTCGTTCAGGGAGAATTGGTATTAGTTCTCAGAACTCCAATGATACCAGGAAAGAAACCTCCCAAGCTTGAGCCCAAATGGGAAGGACCATATTCAATACATAAGGTCTACTCTAATGGAGCATATTCTTTAATATCAATGGATGGAAAACTCATCACTACTTCAACCAATGCCAGATTTCTGAAGAAATATTTTTTATAAATAAAAAATACAGCAAGGGTCCATGTATATGACTTTAAACTATTGGCACTTACGTCCAACATGACATTAAACTGTGACGTCCAAACTACATGACGCTAAAATTTACAGAAGTCCCTTACGTCCAGCAAGACGTTAAACTACATAAACAATGGTCCATGAATACGACCTTAAACTATTTTCACTTTCGTCTAACATGACATTAAACAATGTCCCTTTCATCATCCTATACGATGTTAAACTATACAGTAATGGTCCATGCATATGACCTTAAACTATTCGCATCATCGTCCAACACGACGCTAAACTATATCGTCCCTTTTCCATCCTACATGATGTTAAACTGTGAAAAATTCCCTAATACGTCCAACATGACGTTAAACTGTGTCTCATCGTCCTTAATGCATGACATTAAACTGCACAGTCTCCCTTTAGTCCAACATGTCATTAAAATGTATTGTCCCCATCGTCTTAGCTTCAAGATGCTAAACTGTACAACACCCTAATTCATCCTATATGGTGTTAAACTGTATTTTATCCCTGCTTTATGACAATAAACTATACAACACCAATAGTCCTAACTGCAAGACTTTAAACTGCATAGTCCCTTTATATGTCCTACATGACATTAAACTGTGCATCGTTAAGGTTGTTGTTACATCGTGTTTCTCACAATGAGTATGAATCCTGCGAGCTTAGAGAAAATTTCAACCATAACACCCTCTTTGGGACGCTAATCATGCATAAGTCCCAACACCGTTCTTAGGTCATTGTCCCCAAGAACAACTTCAACACTAATTCATTATTTAATTGAACAACAAGGGCTTTGATCCTTGTCTTCCAGGCTGGGTATGTAGGCAACCTCCCAATGTTCAAGCCCAAAACCACTCTCTTCACATTGGTTCACCATCGTCCTTGCTATACGACGTTAAACTTTTAAAAAAATTTGTCCTGTTTGAAAATAAACTACAATGTTCATTGATACCCTCACCTAGGAGGGAATCATTATTTACATTTATTTTCAATCATGTTATATTTCAAAGACTATGTGCATACATGGTAATGCCTGGACCTTTTATCTTGGGTCAAACCATCATTGCACTGAAGTTCCCTTTTCAACCTTCACTTCTACGAACCAAATCTGTACAGAGGGTATTTCTAGAACTAAATGGTCTTGATTCCCAGCCTTATGGGATACATAGGAACGTTTGAGTGTCCCTCGAATCTAGCCCCAAGTCTTTAGGCCTAACCCCAAATTCCACTTTCAGTCCCCTGGCTGAAAAGTCCCCATGAAAACACACATTGTGTATTTCTTATAATGGTCCAAGTTATATGACCCTAAACTAATATCTCCCACACTTTCATCCCACACGACGTTAAACTGTGTCTCAAGAACTATGTATGGCTTGATTCCCACCCTTATGGGATACGTAGTGAAGTCCAATATTTCAAATTAGGATCCATCCACAACATGATTATGGTTAGCATTGATATGTGTATCTCTGCATATATCGGGAAATACCCATCTTTATGTGTCGTAATACAAGTCTTAAATACTTACAGATCGTCATAATCCTTTTCATGACTTCTGGTCACAAAATTTCCAATTTCTGATAATTCTTTTACTTGACCATGTATTATGTTCCCTTAGGCGGCCTTGCATAAACAGTCTACATAACAGACATGTCAGCCAAAAGATGCTATTATTTGACTATGCAGCTAATGCCCTTAGGCGGCCCTGCATAATTCAACCCCCTAACGGGTTTGTCAAAATAGTGGTAACTTCATTCTTGGGAAGAAAATATCTTTTTTCCTTAGTTGTCTTAATGAAAATATGTAGGGATCCGCAAAAAAAGGCCATACTTAACATATCTATCCTATACACTTTTTCATGATCTGAAAGTATTCAAGTCTAAGGTTTATATTTCTCTTCCCTATGTTTGGGACATACCTTTGTAGGAGTGACATTTATCCAATTCGTAGACAATATTTTTTGGAAATATCTTTTCCATATTCAAGTACCTCTCTCCATACAGTAAACTCTATGCTTTGGAAAATTTGAATCCCGTAAACTTCCACTGGATTTTTATCAGTAGAAAAGTAAATTTCTGAGATTTATTTGGCCTGAATATGCATCACGTGCACTTAGGCGGCCTTGCATAAATAGTATACATAACAATCTTGTCAGCCAAAAGATGCTATTATTTGACTATGCAGCCAATGCCCTTAGGTGGCCCTGCATAATTCAACCCCCTAACGAGTTTGTTAAATAATGGTACCTTCATTCTTGGGAACTACTTATTCTAATGCCTTTTAGCCCTTTTCGTATCATTCCTCAATTTCAAAATTTCACAAGTAATATTTTACATGTCTTCCATCATACTTGAGTGTGGTAATATGTTTTCAGATAAATTATCAAGGAATTGAGTCAATTTTAATCCATTCGGTCAAAGATATTTCGAACATAAACATTAGCCTCTTTTTGTCCAACGTCCATGAATTTAAACTACCCACAAAAGATAGGGTAACTCTGAATAAAAGTCAAGTTCCAGCTCACTAAACATACATTTTGTATGATTTAGGTAATATTGAGCAATTAAAAGATTCAATGTTTGTAGGGTTATTTATAATAATCCTAGTAAAAATCAAACTATGCTTACTAGGAACATTAGATTAGGTAAAAATTTAAAGAATGTAGTAGGGAAATGTCTGCACAAATGATTGAAAATGAAAGTGTTTTTCATTGATGTGTAAGAGTTAGAAGGAAATCCACAGACTGGAGTCTCTTATCTTTTTCAGGAATTACAAAAGGCTTTCAACATAACTCTTCATTTGATTTACGGCATCCCGAGCTTCATCAGAATCCACCTAGAATTCATTCATTCAACTGGATACAATAAGAGATGCAGTGATACCAGATCTTCATGGAACAATTGTAAAAGGATGTTCTTGAGTGAAGTTTGAGAAAATTTTATGCTGATCAAAGAGTGACTCTGTTTCTGTCTAAGTGACTTGGAAGATGGATAAATGGATTTGAGAATGGATCATTGGATGTAAGGAACCATTTGGAGAGAATAATCTTTTCAGATAATGCTCTAATGACATGTTTGTCATCTCTCCACCAACTGGAAGCGGAAAATATTTCATCCCATGGGTTTTCCATTTTCATATCTACAAGGAAATGGCATGGAGGAACAATTTGAAAGTTCACACCATTGTTGTTGCTCTTAATGCACAACATAACCAAAATAGAGGAGTAGCAGTGCAGCTACAACTCAGGTGTATAGTTCATTGAATTTGGAACATTGACTCCTTGTAGATGACCACGACCATACAGAGGCAGGTAGATTCTCTGTGGGAAGTCATGATGATACTTCTTCAAATACTTAGCCAAATCTGGGAGATTTCTATAGTAGAAGGTATAGTAATCATGGCCAATGATGCTCGTCATATCATCAAGTCGCTTGCTTTCCAATTCATCAGCCGTTACAATTCTCTTGGGAGCCATTGAATGTGCACAAAAGATGAATTAATTAACTCTTACATGGGTTTATTTTTCAAAAAATGTGTGAAGGAATTTAAAAATGGAAAATGCATTAAGGCGCACAATTCTCATTTTTGTCACGCAAGTATGATGTGTCGCGCAAGTATTTGACATGCAAGTATCACCACGCAAGTCCTATTACCTCTACAGCAGCACGACAACAGTGAAACAGCGAAATAAACAAGTAACTTGCGCGGCAAAGGTATCTTTCATGGTGAGAGCTCGAAAATTTAAAATCTGGGTGCTTTACGTGAGAATGGTCCCCTATATATAGGCCAGGCCACACCCCTACGCTCCTAAACCCAATGCACCAAAAGCTAGCATGCTCAACACCTGTGCGTCGACCTCTGTGTGCTCAATACATACGCGCCGCATGCCCCTTGGTTCTTTTATTTTTCTCAGAGTCACATCCTCATTTCTTTCAGATCCAACACAGAGGGGGGACTTTTTTAGACACTCCTTTCTGTCACAGAGTAAAAAAAATGAAAAAAGAAATGCCTTAGAATAAATTGATTCATTCTTCAAAGAAAATATCAAAAATCGACAAAGGCATAAACAAGGAGTCATTTACACTTGGGTTGTGTAAGTTCCATCAAGGTCACGCAAGTATACTTGCGCGACACCCAGTGGTCGCGTAGGTGACTTACGTGCCCTCTTTGAAATTTCGTCCAGGGTCTTTCTAACCTATAAATACCCCCTATTGGCCGCCCATTTAAGGATGAAAAATTACAGAACCTCATATTTGAGCTCCTGGCGCCGTAGTATCTTCTCAAATCTTCCGAACACTTCTATGGTAATTTCTTACCTAGAACGGAAGATCTAATGAGGGAGGGTAATTCCTAAGTGTTGGAACACATCAACACTTGTGTGCCTGGGTGGCCAGCCCTTAAGGGAAATGGCCACACTTGCGCGCCGCCTTACCCCTTCCACATAACTTGCACGCCTCTCTTCTGGAAGTCTCCAGGGGTAGTATTAAAGGCTTGAGCCAAGCCTCGCCCATGTTCTACCCTAAGAATTGGCTATCTCGCAAGTACCCATGTGTCACGCAGGTACACATGCATGACTAGGACATGCGCGCCCACGCATTACTTGCGCTCCCATGCAGTACTTGCGCACCCCTCTCTTTTTGGGTGCCCTTATTGCTCATTTCAACCCTCTTACACCTATCCACCTCTCCTCTTCAGGATTAAGCCTTCAGAATTCTATACAAATCTATTTATGGAATGATTTCCTTATTGGCTTCCTTATCTGAAAGATATTCTGTGGAACATCTCTCAAAACCTAGTGATTTACACATCTTTATATCACTAAAGTTAGAGAGTTCATTCATTCAACCTCATCCTTTAAGATGATATAATCCTTAATTTGGGCCTCCTTTTCAAGAGTAATCCCCAGTCCAAATTCTCATTAATTTGGGCTTCCTCTTTAGGAGTAAGTCCCAAGTCCTCATTAATATGGGCATCCTCCTTAGGAGTAAGCCCCAAGTCCCTTAACCTAGGCTTCCTTCTCAGGAGTAAAACCCAATCATGAGTCCCCTCCTAATTTGGGCAACTTCCTCAGGAGTAATCACCAAGTTAGAGTGCCAAAATCTCCATGAAGTACATATACCTTTATGGACCTTGTTCCTGGGTTTCTTCCCTGATGTAAGACCCAATACTCATCTATTTTGGGCAGTCATACAATCATAATCCCCACATCATTGCATCTTTCGTGGCACAATTGTCTGGTTTCACCAATACCTCTTGTTTCTCACACCGAGCATGACTCACGTGAGCATAGAGTCTAAAAGTAATCATGACATATTTCTTGGAGCCACCAATCATGTAGAAACATCATACTCCCTTACTTGAACTACGGGGGTTCTGATTCCTTTTCCAAAACAAAGGATACGTAGGTTGCCCATCTGCGGGTACGATCCCAACTCTAAAATAAAAGAGAGGGTGGATTTTATTTATTGATATTACATTAACATGATATATTAAAATTATAAAAAACCTACTATATTTATCATGCCATGTGGATTATAGATTGTGAGTATAAGAGAGAAAAAAAAGAAATTAAATTGAAAGGAAATTAAAATAAAGAGAGAGAGAGGATTTAGATCTTGAATTTATCCTCCTTGAGAACCTACTTAGGAAAAAGTTTTGTCCTTTTGATGAGACCAAGAGATAATATAAATTGGGTAGGTACTAGAGAATATTGATATCTAGAATGTTGGAATGTATTAGACCTTGATAACTGTGAGGAGAAGATGGGTGAGGGCGGTATTTATAGGGGAGGAGAGGGGTGTTTTCTCAATATTATAATCATTAATTTATTATTTTGGATCATGAATGTAAATAGTATGATCATTATAACTAAATATATTAACATAATTAAGTATTGTTCTATATTTTTGGATTATATTATCTTAACATCATCTATGACTCCATAATTCATGTATTTAGCTTTTATTATAAATTATCCTATTTTACTATTCATAAAAAATTTAACTTTTTCAAAAAAACCAAAAATTGACCCTAATAATTTGTAATATATATATTTAAAAAATGAACACTAATTTATTAAATTAATTTTCTAAATAAGATAAATTTAAATTCTAATTAAAATTATCATTTACTTTGAAATTACATATTTTAAAATTATAACAGATTTTGTAACACTTTGAAAAATTACTTAAGGTCTCATAAAATTACCTTAAAATAATATGACGTCAAAAAATTAATTTATGGATATATTAAGTGAAAATAAATTTTCATTTGAATTATTAAATTATTTACAAAATTTTATTTAAATATTCATGACTTACAAAAATTCTAAAACATAATTTAAAATTTTCAAAACATTTAATTATGAAGTCAATGATATAATTTTACCATAATTTATTTTATAAGATTCTTAATTTTTTTTATAATTTCATGGGTGGGGTTACTATTCATTTTTCTAGTTTACTATTCATAAGGTTCATAATACAATTCATAAGTTCAAGTTATTATTTCGTCAGTATTGGTTCCTTAATTTCCAAGAATACTTCTTTTTTCATTAATTCATTATTTATAAGGTATTTGTATGTTCTCTAAGTGATTTTATGGGATTTATACTATATCAAATTACAAAAATAAAAGATAAATTCCATTGATAAAAGTTTCAGTAGTTATATTCTTCCCCCTTTGGAATTTCACCCTTGAAATTTGGTTTTACATAAAAATATGAGTGTACTTCTCCATCATCACCTCATCAATTTGCTAAGTTTCTTTGTCATGTTGATGGTTCCTCCACAAAACATTGTCAGGGTCAGTTGTCTTGTTTTATAGAACCTTATATCCCTAGTTTAAAATCTTTACTAGTTTCTCATCATAAGATATATAATCTTCCATCTATAGCACCTCTGAGTTCAATACATGTGGGGGATTTTCTATGTACTTCCACTAGAGTGATATGTGTATCACATCATGAACATGAGAAATATTTGGTGGAAGTGAAAGTTGATAAGGCAAGGATCTTATGTGATCAAGGATCTCAAATGGGCTAATGTACCATGGGATTATCTTCCCTTTCTTTCGAAACCGCATTACTCTCTTCTAAGATGATCTTTGAAGGAAGACTTTATATCCAACATCGAACTCCAAGTCCCTTTAATGGTTGTCTGTATATCCCTTTTACTTAATCTGAGTATCATTGATCTATTTATAGATGGATTGAACTTTTTCAGTCATCTCTTGTAAAATATTAGGTCCATGTATATTTATTTCTCCAACTTTTTCCCATAGGTTGGAGTAATATATCTCATTCCATACAGTGATTCCTATGGAGCGATTTGAATACTAAAGTGGAAGCTATTATTGTATGAGAACTCAACCAATGGTAGATTCTGATCACATATGCCTTCTAATTCTAAATAGTATGATCTTTGTATATCTTCAAGTGTCCAAATAGTCCTTGCATATTATCTATGAGTTTGGGGGTGATAAGTCATGCTGAAATTCAATTTAGTACTCAACGCATATTGAAGACTCATCTAGAATTTTATTGTGGCCCTATGATCTCAATATTATACAATCAAGAGTGGAAATCCATGTAGTCTCATGTTTCCTTCACATATATCATAGAATGTACTTAAAGTGATAGATCTTCCTGAATAGGGACAAAGTGGGAAGTTTGGTGAGTGGGTCTACAATAACACATATTTAATTATTTCATTTGGATGTCTTTGGGAGATCAGTGACAATGTCTATAGTGACATTATCCTATTTCTGCATTAGTATAGGAAATGGTATCATCATACCTTTAGACCTCTGAAACTCATATTTAACTTTCTAATATATCAAGCACCTTGAGATATACTTTTCAATCTCCTTCTTCATGTTGTCCCACCACAAGTGTTCTTGGAGATCATGATACATCTTTGTATTCCCAGTATGGATAGATAAATTTGAGATATGTGCATGGTATAATATATCCTTCTTTATCCCATGTGATGAAGGTACATAGATCCTCATTCTAAAAATAATCCCACCATCATCATTAATTTGTAACTCTTGCAGATTCCCTTTCTTAACTGCAATCACCTTCTTTTTTTACTCTAGATCATCCCTTTGTACATATTTAATCTACTATTGGATAGATTGTTGGGAAATCATTTTGTCATGTTAAGACATATTCCCTACCATTATGATTTCCAAATCCTTCCTTTTTCATATCCATGAAGATAGTTTCTTTCTCAATTCGATACATGGATAGAGTAGTAGGTTCTTTTCTACTAAGATCATTTTCTACATTGTTTGTCTTTATAGAATGATATTGAATAGAGCAATCATAGTATTTGATTATCTATAACCATATCCTTTGATTCATGTTGAGCTCCTTTTTTGTGAATATATACTTTAGGCTCTTGTGATTGGTATATGTGTCATGCTTCTCACCATAGAGGCAGTTCCACCAGATTTTATAGGAAAAAATCACAACTACTAGCTCTATATCATTCTTTGGGTAGTTATTCTCGTGGATCATCAGCTACCGTGAGGCGTATGCTATCACATCATCATTTCTCATGAGTAGACAACCAAGACATTCATTGAATCATTATTTTATATCACAAAACATTATACATTTTTCTGTAATGTGAGTATAGGTTCAGTGATAAACCTTTTCTTTAGCTCCTCAAAGGTTTTCTTACATTCTTCCTTCGAGACATACTTTACCCCTTTCCTTGTTAAATTATTTAGTGGGATTTAAAATCATGATAAAGTTCTTAAAAAATGTCTATAGTACCCTGTTATTCCAAGAAAATGGTGGATTTCAGTAACAATAAATGGTCTAGGTCATTCCTCAATTGCCTTTGTTTTTAAGGGTCCATAGAAATTACCTCACTTTTGATCACATGTACCAAGAATGTGACATTCTGCATCCAAAAGTCACACTCGCTAAAATTAACATTCAACTTCTACATCCACAATGTTTCCAACACAAGCCTTATATTTTCTTGATGTTTCACCTTTATCTTGGATTAGATGAAAATATCATTGAAAAACACTACCACAAATTTTTCAAGGTAATGTCAAAAGACACTATTCATCAAATCCATGAATATTTAAGGGGGAATTAGTATGTCTGAATGGAATCACCAAAAACTCATAGTGCACATACCTTGTATGGAAGGTATTCCTCTAAATATAATTCTTGTTCACCCATAACTAATGATATTAAAAATGAATATCTCCCTTTAAAAAGTACTGATCTCATAGTAATTGATCAAAAAATTAATAAATCCTTTGAAGAGGATACTTGTTCTTTATGTTGATCTTGTTGAGTTCCTGATAGTCGATACACCTCTAAATTGATTCATTCTTCTTCTACACAAAGAGCATTAGTGCACCCCAATGTGATGCACTAGGGTGTATAAACTCTTTTTCCAAATTATCTTGTATATAATTCTTTAACTCCTCCAATTTAATAGGATCCAGCAAACATGGACACTTTGATATAGGAGTATCTTAGGGTATGAGTTCTATTCATAAATCTACCTCACAATATGGGGGGAGTACGGGTAACTTTTTGGAAATACATCACTCTATTCCCCCACAATGATAATTTACCCAAGGTTTATACCTTCCTTTGACTCAACCTATAAGGCCCCAGCCTTAAAACCTTACTTAATCTTGAGTTATTACAAGATTACACATTGAGGATCTTTTCGGGTTTAGAGTTTTAGAGAATTAGATCATAAAACTTGCATTACATTCCACATATAAAAAAGTGGTTACATAAAAATAGTATTCTTCATTCCCATCAATGGAAACACATTTAAAATAAAACATGGATTATTTCTTGACACATCCTTGACTCTATCATCTTATCATGTACCTTTCCCTTGACCTGTGAAAAACATTTCAAAAACTTGGGATGAGCATAAAAACTCAGTATGGGTTATAAAAAAAACATGGAAAGGAAACATGAGTTCATAGATACATAAGAATGAAATCATACTTTACCCATAAAACATAGTCACTTTAACATACCTCATAAAATCATGAATAAATCATATAAATCATAAGACATAAAGGTAACTTGAGGCATTCATAACATTCTTACATAGGGAGTAACCCTCTTGGTTACGTTTGGAATACCCATCACAGTATATTCCCTAAAATCTCTTCGGAGAAACCTTAACGTTTCACTCCTTCGCGTTACCCAATGCATTGGAGAGCTATAACGGGCTCACCCGCCCTTAGTTTATCACGGAACCACCCATCTTCATAATAATGCCCAAGTACCATAACATAATCATATCACATAAAACATGCATAAAGGAAACATAACATTTCCACATTTCAATAACGAGATATCAATACAACACATTGATATAATAAAAACATTATGAAAACCATTTTCAATACCAAAGTAAAACATGGTATTTATTTTTCTTTTAAAAAAAGAAGGTATGGCTTGTAGAGGAAGCCGAAACTCAAATAACGGTTACGACGGCGGAGAAGTCGTTGTCGCCGCATACGTACGACAAAAACATTCCCTTTTTTCGTTTATTAAACGCTTCGTATAAAAAATATTCCTTTTGAATAAACGTAAAAGTCAAAGGGGTTTATACACCGTATAAAAGAAAGTTGCGTATAAAATAAAATATGTCTCAACGAAAGGAGATTGAGACGAAGTCCCATACCTCGTATCCGACTTGACCCGACCGTTCTTTAAAATCCTGAATAATAAACTTGAGTTAATCTCTACTTGCTTATGAATCTTTTTCAAGTTCATTATTCCTTTTATACCATGTTATGAACATCATGTAATCATTTAAGTTAATAATGTTCATTTTTGTCGGTATTTGGTTCTTAAGTCAAAAATAGACTTCTTATACTTACATGTTGTTAATTTGGTCAAAGGTTCATTATATCCAGAATGGTATTCATGATGTAGATATCATATATGTCATGTATATCCAGTACATACATTCATTTATAATCTTACATCACATTTAGATGTAAGAAATGAAATGCACCGTTCATGGAGACGGTAAGTCGTACGTACGCATGAACGCTACTTCCATTTCTATTTCATATTTTCTGGAATGGAATCATAATGATATAAGAGTATATTATAATTCCAGTATAATAACATATATAATATCATTAACTTTATCCTTTACACATCCCACATATGGTATTAACGAATCAAATCACTTTTAGGGGGCGGTAGTCCGCACTTCCTAAAATGAAGATATCGTGTTTTACCCATAATGGAAACCATAAAGGAATGCCAAAAATGAAAAATACAGAAGCTTAAAGAGACCATAAACATATTATATATCATATATAAAAATAGTGACATCATAATGGCCACCTTTGAAGGTGTTAAATGAGTATTGAACAATCATCGTTTCGGGAGGCAGAATTTCGCCATCCACGGAAACCGTATGTTCTTTAACCATTTGATGTAGTTGTGTGAGAGTGTAGCTCAAATAAATATTATAAAAACATCCTAGTATATTTAAGATACTGGTGTTGTTACAAAATAAGTAAATAAAAAGAGTTTAGAGGGTTGGAGAAGCAAAATAAAACAAATGAACAAGAGAGAATGAATTACCTTTAAAAGTGTAACTCCCTTTTGATTTCAGCCTAAAGGCTTCCTTTGAAAGGATTCTGCCCAAAGGGAATCCTCTAGGATGAGGAGAGGGATGTGGAGAGAGTAATTGGGCAGGGTTTGGCCGATCCAAAGGCTTGAAGAGTGTGTGAAATGAGGTAGAGGTGGGGGCCTTTTATAAGGGGAGAGGAGGGGCACTTTTGGAAAGTAAAGAAATATTACATTATTTGAAAATGTGTTTCGGTTTTAAAAGGTCCCACATTGATATAATTCGTGGATAAGGTGATAAGGGTTCGAAATCCATTCATCCAATTGGTTTTGGACATGTGTAGTTCATAGATTTTACATTATCTTTCTATTTTATTTAAATCGTCAAATAATGATGTCATCGCTGCATCATTAGTATGTCATAAATAATTAAATTTATTTAATGTCTAAAAATTATAAAAAAACTACTATGATATAGGAAATCTTTTTATCTTTCCAATGACTATTTATAATCAAAATTTGGACTTATATAACCCCACTTAAAAATTGTTTTTGCAAGACATATCATGTTTGTGTCATTTTCACTTTAACATTAAATAAAAAGTAATTTATGTCATTTCCCAACAAAAGTGGATCCATGGGGTCCCCAAGTTGACCCATGGCATGTAATGGCCGTCAATGACACAACCAATGAGGTTGGGACATGTGTCTAGGTCATTTCATATAATTAAAGCATTATTTATACCTTAAACTACACTAATTACCACTAATCGTGATTAAGAACTTAATAAGTTACTATTCACCAAAAAATTATTATAATCTTATTGAACCACATTTTACTTCTTAATGACAACCATGTATGTCGGATTTTCAAAATTCAATACACATTAGTGGTAAACTTTCATTTAACTGAAAAATCTGTTTTCTTGATTACCACTTAGTGGTTTCACTATTCATCAAAAATTGAAGTTTTTCAGAAAATTACCAAAAATTCACCCTAAGCTATATTTGATATTCCGAATTCAAAAATGAAGTCCATTTTACAAAATTCAAATCATATAAGTCACATTAATTAATTCAATAATTAATTCCCGCTGCCAGAGCAAAAAACGTGTTTTCACAAAACAATAAGTATCAAAAGATTGACACCAGTTTAAGTCTAATTTCAAAGTGAAATTGATTCCAATGACCACCATTGGATAAAATGGTAAAAATATATTCTAATTTCACTTCAAAACCAATTCAAAACATAATCTAATCATATAAATAAATTAGATTAAAAAGCAGTTTTGATGCAAAATGCAGTATTTTTCACTATTCATTAAAAAATGAACATTGTCAGAAAAATACCAAAAATTCACACAAGGTAAATTTTGATGTCCCAATCATAAAGAATAAGTTTATTTTGACAAACATAGTATATAAGATTGTCAAAATATAGATTCAAAAATGGTTTGCCATCAAAAGGCAGTAAAACAATCTTTTAAGAATATTAGTGTATTCCCTGCATAAGATCGTATTTATTTTCATTTTAAGCCTCTATGACACTATCTTAATCATTAATAGACATAGGTAAAAATATCTGTTATTCATTACTTACTTGGGATGTTACATCCTTCCCCCCTTTAGAAAATTGCGTCCCCGCAATTTATTTACTTATCAAATAAATGAGGGTACTTATCCCTCATTGCATTTTCAGATTCCCATGTTGCCTCTTCAATCATGTGGTTTTTCCACAAAACCTTTACTTGGTGAATCACCTTATTCCGTAAAACTTGCTCCCTGTGGTCAAGAATCTGGACTGGTTGTTCCTCATAAGAGAGGTTCTCTTCCAGCTGAACTATCTCTGGACTCAAAACATGAGATGGATCTGGCATATACTTTCTCAACATCGAAACGTGAAAAACATTGTGTACCTGAGATAAACTCGGAGGTAAAGCCACTCGGTATGCAACTGATCCAACTCTCTCCAGAATTTCGTATGGTCCAATGAACCTTGGACTCAACTTTCCTTTCTTACCAAATCTCATCACACTTTTCCAAGGAGAAACCTTGAGAAAAACATGATCACCTACCTCGAAAAATAGATCCTTCCTCCGGTTATCCGCATAACTCTTCTGCCTGCTCTGAGCTGTTCTCATGTGTTTCTGAATCAGCTGAACTTTTTCTGCCATCTCTTCTACCAATTCTGGTCCCATCAACTTCCTTTCACCCACTTCATCCCAGAAAGCTGGAGTTCGACACCGCTTCCCATATAATGCCTGAAATGGTGCCATATGTATACTGGAATGAAAACTGTTATTATATGAAAACTCAACCAAAGAAAGATGTTGGTCCCAACTTCCCTGATAATCCATAGAACAAGCTCGTAGCATATCCTCCAATGTCTGAGTTGTTCGTTCTGACTGCCCATCTGATTGAGGATGAAAAGCTGTACTAAAATTTAATTCAGTACCCAACGACTTCTGAAGGCCTTTCCAAAAGTTAGAAGTAAACCTGGGATCACGATCTGATACAATGGAGAGAGGAACTCCATGTAACCTGACTATCTCTTTAAGATACAAACGGGAAAGTTGATCAAGAGAGAAAGTATCTCGTATAGCAAGGAAATGAGCAGATTTGGTCATGCGATCAACAATAACCCAGATTGCATTATTACCTCGAGATGTCTTCGGTAATCCAACAACAAAGTCCATGGATATATTCTCCCATTTCCACTCTGGAACTGGTAAAGGCTGAAGCATCCCTTTCGGTAACTGTCACTCGGCTTTAACCTGCTGACAAGTCAAACACTTCACAGTAAAATCAGCAATATCTCTTTTCATTCCATCCCACCAGTAATACTCCCGCAGATCTCTATACATCTTAGTACTGCCCGGATGAACTGAAAACGGAGAACTATGAGCTTCACATAACAACTCTCTCTTCAACTGTGAATCACAAGGCACACACAATCTCTTCCCAAATCTCAAAACGCAATCATTATCAATGTTGAATTCAGGAAACTTACCTTTCTGAACCAGCTCTACCCTTTTCTGCAACTCACTGTCTTGCTTCTGTGCTTGCTTGATTCTATCTGATAGAGAAGATCTCACTGATACCTGAAACAAAATAGAAGGACTTCCTGCACCAACAACTTCTATGCCAAAGTTCATCAAATCCTTAACCAAAGGATCACATTCCAAACGTATCATTGTTAATGAAGCATTACTTTTTCGACTCAAAGCATCAGCCACTTTATTTGCTTTTCCCGGATGGTAATGAATTGTACAATCATAATCCTTGATTAATTCTAGCCATCTCCTTTGTCTCATGTTTAACTCTTTCTGAGTGAATATATACTTTAAACTTTTGTGATCGGTATATATTTCACACTTTACTCCATACAAATGATGCCTCCAAATTTTTAAAGCAAAAACAACAGCAGCTAATTCCAAATCATGTGTAGGGTAATTTACCTCATGAGTTTTCAACTGTCGTGAAGCATAAGAAATTACCTGATCATTCTGCATTAGGACGCAACCAAGTCCTTTCAATGAAGCATCACTGTATATAACAAACTCA
Organism: Viscum album; assembly: GCA_963277665.1. Classification (NCBI taxonomy): domain Eukaryota; kingdom Viridiplantae; phylum Streptophyta; class Magnoliopsida; order Santalales; family Viscaceae; genus Viscum; species Viscum album. The sequence continues at coordinate 734,763,463 of OY728135.1, read as the reverse complement.
CATTCATGGAAGGTAGTGCCAAAACTGGAGCATTCACCAATATTCTTTTCAATTCCTGAAAACAATCATCACATTCTTTTGTCCAGATAAACTTAACACCCTTTCGAGTTAGCTTAGTCATTGGACTAGATAACCGTGAAAAATTTCTAAAAAACCTTCGGTAATAGCCCGCCAAACCAAGGAAGCTACGAATCTCGGTTACATTTGTTGGTCTTGGCCATTCTTCCACAACTTTTGTTTTTGCAGGATCAACAGTTATCCATCTTTAGAAACAATGTGACCAAGGAAAGAAATTTGTTGCAACCAAAACTCACACTTGCTGAATTTCCCATACAGTTCTTTTCTTTTAAGGTTTGCAAGATAACCCTTAAATGTTTTTCATGCTCCTCTTTACTTTTAGAAAACACCAAAATATCATCAATGAAAACCACCACAAACTTTTCCAAGAACTCATGGAAAATTCTATTCATTAAGCCCATGAATACAACAGGTGCATTGGTTATCCCAAAAGGCATTACTACAAATTCATAATGGCCATATCTCGTACGGAACGCGGTCTTCGGAATATCTGCCTCCTTTACCTTCAGCTGATGGTACCCTGATCTCAAGTCAATCTTTGAAAAAAACTGAGCTCCCTGGAGCTGATCAAACAAATCATCGATATGCGGCAAAGGATATTTGTTCTTAACAGTGATATTATTCAAGGCTCTATAATCAATGCAAAGTCTCATAGAACCATCTTTCTTTTTAACAAATAAAACAGGAGCACCCCAAGGTGATGTGCTAGGTCTAATGAAACCTTTCTCTAATAAATCTTGAAATTGCTCCTTCAACTCTAAAAGTTCAATTTGTGCCATTCGATAAGGGGGTTTTGAAATTGGCTTAGTATCAGGAACTAAGTCAACAGTAAACTCAACTTCCCGATCTGGTATTATTCCAGGCAACTCATCAGGAAAAACATCAGGATACTCATTTACCACTGGCACATCATTAATCTGAATAGTTCCTTTATTTTCAATGATGTGCGCAATGTAAAATTCATTTCCATCTTTTACAAGTTTCTCGGCCTCTTGATATGTTATCAAAAGTAAGGGTTCATTCTTGTAAACAAACTGAAAGTCTTTCTGAAAAGAAACTTCTTTAGCTCTACAGTTAATCTTAGCATGGTAAATAGAGAGCCAATCCATACCCAAGATAACATCAAACTCTACTAGAGGTAGAAAAATAAGGTTTGCAAGTAGGTTCTTTCCACAGATAAGGATAGGAAGATTCTTATAAATTCTTTTTGCCTCGACACTTCCCCCAGGTGTTTTTACCAAAAGTTCAGGAGTCATTTCTTGAGATGGTATTCCCATTTTACTAGAAAAGGTTTCAGAGATGAAAGAATGTGTAGACCCCGAATCAAACAACACACTGGCATAATCTGAAAAAACAAACAAAGTACCTGATACAACTTCATTTGATGGCCCGACATCTGCTGAAGTAGTTGCAAAGGATTTCACCACCCCTTTCTGCTTGTAGTCTAACTGCTTCCCATCACTCAAGCTCTTTGTCGGACACTCATTTGCATAGTGACCCATCTCATTGAACTTATAACATTTCACTAACTGTAAATCAAATTTGTTCTTACCTTCACCTTGATCCTTTTCAGTGCAATCACGAGCCTTATGTCCCATCTTACCACATCGGTAGCACTTCCCAGAATTCAGAAGACATTCCCCAGCATGCCTTTTTCCACATTTATCACAAACTGGAAACTTAGTTTTCTTACCATCAGACTTTTTTGAAGAATTCTTACCTTTCTCCTGCCACCTCGGTCTCTTCTTTTGCTGGTTGTTATAGAAAACTTGGTCATCGGCAAACTCCATTTCCAACTTCTCAGCACATCGAACAAGCTTTTCATAACTTTTAAACTCACGAGAAGCTAATTCCCTTCGATATTTTGGCTTTAATCCTGAGTAAAAACGATTGATTTTACTATCAAGGTCCCGGATAAAATTTGGAGCATACCTTGCCAATCGAGTGAACCTTTCTTCATAGGCAGCCACTGAGTCTTCCTCTTGCCTCAATTCCAAGAATTGCTTTTCCATCCTAAGTCGAACAGCCTTAGGAAAATACTTCTCAAGAAACATACCTTTGAATTCATCCCAGTCAAGGGCATCAATCTCATCAGCGTCCCTGATATTTTTAACCATAGACCACCACTGGTCTGCTTCACCCTCCAAACTGTAAATAGCAAGACTAACCTTTTGATTGTCTGAACACCCCATGACATCAAAAATCTTCTCCAGTGCTTTAATCCACCCTTCAGCTAGCACAGGGTCAGATGATCCTCTGAATGATGGGGGATGTTGCCTCATGAAATGTTCCACCACTAACATGTTCCTCTGCGGTTGATCTGGCTGATCTCGTGCATGGATACCACCGCCATTTATCGCTTGAGTCAACTGCGCCATTACTGCAACAAACTGTTCAGTTCCAATTCCGACCATTTCTGGATGCTGATTCGGAAGGTTATTTCCTTCTGTATGCCTTCCTAGCACTGCTTCCCTGTTTCCTCTGCGGAAAACCATTCTGAACAAACATGTCTTAGATGAAGCAACATGGTAATCTTTAAATGCTATATCACTTCAATTTGACCAAAAAAAACATTTTTGGATAATCATTTAATAGAATTCTAACTCCTAAAGTTATCTAAACCGACCTTTGATACCAACTATAAGGCCCCAGCCTTAAAACCTTACTTAATCTTGAGTTATTACAAGATTACACATTGAGGATCTTTTCGGGTTTAGAGTTTTAGAGAATTAGATCATAAAACTTGCATTACATTCCACATATAAAAAAGTGGTTACATAAAAATAGTATTCTTCATTCCCATCAATGGAAACACATTTAAAATAAAACATGGATTATTTCTTGACACATCCTTGACTCTATCATCTTATCATGTACCTTTCCCTTGACCTGTGATAAACATTTCAAAAACATGGGATGAGCATAAAAACTCAGTATGGGTTATAAAAAAAACATGGAAAGGAAACATGAGTTCATAGATACATAAGAATGAAATCATACTTTACCCATAAAACATAGGCACTTTAACATACCTCATAAAATCATGAATAAATCATATAAATCATAAGACATAAAGGTAACTTGAGGCATTCATAACATTCTTACGTAGGGAGTAACCCTCTTGGTTACGTTTGGAATACCCATCACAGTATATTCCCTAAAATCTCTTCGAAGAAACCTTAACGTTTCACTCCTTCGCGTTACCCAATGCATTGGAGAGCTATAACGGGCTCACCCGCCCTTAGTTTATCACGGAACAACCCGTCTTCATAATAATGCCCAAGTACCATAACATAATCATATCACATAAAGCATGCATAAAGGAAACATAACATTTCCACATTTCAATAACGAGATATCAATACAACACATTGATATAATAAAAACATTATGAAAACCATTTTCAATACCAAAGTAAAACATGGTATTTATTTTTCTTTTAAAAAAAGAAGGTATGGCTTGTAGAGGAAGCCGAAACTCAAATAACGGTTACGACGGCGGAGAAGTCGTTGTCGCCGCATACGTACGACAAAAACATTCCCTTTTGTCGTTTAGTAAATGCTTCGTATAAAAAAGATTCCTTTTGAATAAACGTAAAAGTCAAAGGGGTTTATACACCGTATAAAAGAAAGTTGTGTATAAAATAAAATATGTCTCAACGAAAGGAGATTGAGACGAAGTCCCATACCTCGTATCCGACATGACCCGACCGTTCTTTAAACTCCTGAATAATAAACTTGAGTTAATATCTACTTGCTTATGAATCTTTTTCAAGTTCATTATTCCTTTTATACCATGTTATGAACATCATGTAATCATTTAAGTTAATAATGTTCATTTTTGTCGGTATTTGGTTCTTAAGTCAAAAATAGACTTCTTATACTTACATGTTGTTAATTTGGTTGAAGGTTCATTATATCCAGAATGGTATTCATGATGTAGATATCATATATGTCATGTATATCCAGTACATACATTCATTTATAATCTTACATCACATTTAGAGGTAAGAAATGAAATGCACCGTTCATGGAGACGGTAAGCCGTACGTACGCATGAACGCTACTTCCATTTCTATTTCATATTTTCTGGAATGGAATCATAATGATATAAGAGTATATTATACTTCCAGTATAATAACATATATAATATCATTAACTTTATCCTTTACACATCCCACATATGGTATTAACGAATCAAATCACTTTTAGGGGGCGGTAGTCCGCACTTCCTAAAATGAAGATATCGTGTTTTACCCATAATGGAAACCATAAAGGTATGCCAAAAATGAAAAATACAGAAGCTTAAAGAAACCATAAACATATTATATATCATATATAAAAATAGTGACATCATAATGGCCACCTTTGAAGGTGTTAAATGAGTGTTGAACAATCATCGTTTCGGGAGGCAGAATTTCGCCATCCACGGAAACCGTATGTTCTTTAACCATTTGATGTAGTTTTGTGAGAGTGTAGCTCAAATAAATATTATAACAACATCCTAGTATATTGAAGATACTGGTGTTGTTACAAAAGAAGTAAATAGAAAGAGTTTAGAGGGTTGGAGAAGCAAAATAAAACAAATGAACAAGAGAGAATGAATTACCTCTAAAAGTGTAACTCCCTTTTGATTTGAGCCTAAAGGCTTCCTTTGAAAGGATTCTGCCCAAAGGAAATCCTCTAGGATGAGGAGAGGGATGTGGAGAGAGTAATTGGGCAGGGGTTGGCCGAGCCAAAGGCTTGAAGAGTGTGTGAAATGAGGTAGAGGTGGGGGCCTTTTATAAAGGGAGAGGAGGGGCACTTTTGGAAAGTAAAGAAATATTACATCATTTGAAAATGTTTTTCGGTTTTAAAAGGTCCCACATTGATAGAATTCGTGGATAAGGTGATAAGGGTTCGAAATCCATTCATACAATTGGTTTTGGACATGTGTAGTTCATAGATGTTACATTATCTTTCTATTTTATTTAAATCGTCAAATAATGATGTTATCGCTGCATCATTAGTATGTCATAAATAATTAAATTTATTTAATGTCTAAAAATTATAAAAAAAATACTATGATATAGGAAATCGTTTTATCTTTCCAATGACTATTTCTAATCAAAATTAGGACTTGTATAACCCTAGTTAAAAATTGTTTTCGCAAGACATATCATGCTTGTGTCATTTTCACTTTAACATTAAATAAAAAGTAATTTATGTCATTTCCCAACAAAAGTGGATCCATGAGGTCCCCAAGTTGACCCATGGCATGTCATGGTCGGCCATGACACAACCAATGAGGTTGGGATATGTGTCTAGGTCATTTCATATTATTAAAGCATTATTTATACCTTAAACTACACTAATTACCACTAATCGTGATTAAGAACTTAATAAGTTACTATTCACCAAAAAATTATTATAATCTCATTGAACCACATTTTACTTCTTAATGACAACCATGTATGTCGGATTTTAAAAATTCAATACACATTAGTGGTAAACTTTCATTTAACTGAAAAATCTGTTTTCTTGATTACCACTTAGTGGTTTCACTATTCATCAAAAATTAAAGTTTTTCAGAAAATTACCAAAAATTCACCCTAAGCTATATTTGATATTCCGAATTCAAAAATGAAGTCCATTTTACAAAATTCAAATCATATAAGTCACATTAATTAATTCAATAATTAATTCCCGCTGCCAGAGCAAAAAACGTGTTTTCACAAAACAATAAGTATCAAAAGATTGACACCAGTTTAAGTCTAATTTCAAAGTGAAATTGATTCCAATGACCACCATTGGATAAAATGGTAAAAATATATTCTAATTTAACTTCAAAACCAATTCAAAACATAATCTAATCATATAAATAAATTAGATTAAAAAGCAGTTTTGATGCAAAATGCAGTATTTTTCACTATTCATTAAAAAATGAACATTGTCAGAAAAATACCAAAAATTCACACAAGTTAAATTTTGATGTCCTAATCATAAAGAATACGTTTATTTTGACAAACATAGTATATAAGATTGTCAAAATATAGATTCAAAAATGGGTTTCCATCAAAAGGCAGTAAAATAATCTTTTAAGAATATTAGTGTATTCCATGCATAAGATCGTATTTATTTTCATTTTAAGCCTCTATGACACTATCATAATCATTAATAGACATAGGTAAAAATATCTATTATTCATTACTTACTTGGGATGTTACACAACCATTTTAGAGAGTTATTCTTATTTATAAGGAATCAATACCCACACCATTGTAGGATATTCCAAAAGAGATTCACGAGCATCCTTGCATTATAGGATCATGGGATCATTAAGAATATGAAAAGATATTTCCTTTTATTGACAGTTGATATGTGGTCTATATAACAATAGAAAATCCATCTCCAATATAGCATAGAATTACACCAAGGTAAGTATTATGAGATTCACATGAAGAATCATCCCACATATGCCAATAGGATAAGATTATGAAACTTGGGTAGCAATTATTTCACCACTAACTGTTTTAATCAATATCTCTACTTCATGGTTTTGGGGATTCGATTCAATATTTCAAGAAAACATCCATGATTTAAAGGAATGTGTTGAAATAGATTCAAATAAAACTTTTTCCATTCATAAGTGAACATGAAATGTACCTTGTATGAATTAATTTTATTGCTCCAATTATTCAGTAGTGATGAAATAAGTCTCCCCTTTATCCATTGGATTTGGTGTATCATAAAGATAATAATCCTTGAGAACCTGAGAATTAGTGCACTAGATAGAATAGTTCCCTTTCTCCCTAGAGTTTTAGAATTGGACCATGGGTGGTTCTCTCCTTTCCTCCACCAGATTTTCTTGATTCCTCAATTATTTTTGATATTCATGATCAAATTGGCCTTCTCTCAAACACTTAAAACTTTTCCCCATCCCTTTTAGGAAGTTTCCATGATGCATATATCCACATTTTTGACATGTGGGTGGATTATTTCTCTTCTCACCTTTTTCATTAGACCCTCCATCTTGAAACTCCATATTTCATTTTTTATTACCACAACCAAGGGACCATTCTCCAAACCCCTTCTACATTTTGAGATCACATTGAACAACTTCTTCATAACTAACAATGTCTCTTATTTCAAGATCCTTTTGAATTTTAGGTTTTAAATACTATAGAATCAATCAATTTTTTTATAGTTGCAGATTAAAAAACCTAAATCATACCTTGAAAGCCTTGTGAAATTTTCTTTATAGTTTGTGACCTATTATACTTAATTTTTCATCAAATCTATGAATTATCCCTCTATTGGTGTTGTTAATAAAATCCCACCATTGATCGGCCTCTCAATCTAAACGATAGACGACCATAGTCACCTTCTCCTTTGTAGAACATGGAATTATAGAAATGAACTTCTCCATTGAGTTGACACACTATTCTATGACTGGTGTATTGGACTATCCACTAAATGTCGATGATCTTTTCGGCATAAAACTTTTGATAACAAGTTTATCCCTCTTAGGTGAAGGAGGATTTTCCACATTATTTAGGTTATTGTTTATAACCTAAGATAGCTGGGTAAGAATCGCCATAAAATTTTGTACTCCACCTCCCAAGGAATTGGGTATGGTATTTGGGAAATTATTTCATTGTCCCTCACATGGGTTGTTGGCCTGGTTTCTCTTGGTCCCCACTATTTTCTAAAATAGAAAACGTTAAAACAAAACATAATTCAAGAATTCATGAATAACTAATTTGTTAATTTTTCAAATTAATTCTAAAGTCATATATTTTGTGACATCTTTTTTTAGAATTTAATATTGGGGGATTACTCATAATTAGTCTCAAACAAAGGGTTTTCACTAAGGTCCACCTATCCTAATTCCCAAATTAACTAAATTGTTCTCTGATACCAACTATAGCGACCCTACTTTTACTTAACTTACTATAACAACATTTTAATTATAAACAACAAAAAATAATTGCATGGCTGGGATACAAAGGTTTGGTATCTTGGGAAATCTAGTACATTACATAAATTTTACAAACTAAATCAAAAACATTTATTTATTTCTTTCTTTTCATGATTTTTATTAGCCCTTGATTTTTTTTTGTACAAGCAATCACTTGAGGATATACAATAAAAAGAGGTGATCTAGAATCCCAGTAAGAGGATAGATAAGAACATGAAAGAATATAAAATTTGTTGAAAATAATAATTATCATAATAACATAGCTATGAGATCATAATCATGAGAGTAATTATTAATAAATGGCATGAAATGTGGAAATTCATAAATATAAAAAATCATGTCCTAGTAGTAAACTACCACGCATAGTTGTGAAAAAATATAACATAATGTTCATGAATATTTCAATTTTTTCATGAAATATACCACATTACCCAATGAATTAGAGCAATATATAATTCTAGGTACTCTTTTCACATCATAAAATTTACATAGTGCTATATAATTCAAGGTGCACCCATCACATCATAACATTTACATTATCATGCATGCCACATAGAACATATATCAATATTGGAAATAAAAAACCCATGGAAATGAATGGGTTTAATTTAATAAATCATAAATTCATAATCACTGCTTTCCTAAATGAAATAGCAACTAACATACTTGATAGAAGAGTCAGAAACCATTAGTGAAGAATAAACAATCTCAAGAAGTAAATGGTGGGTGGATTTGAAAGAAGTGTTCTTTTGGAAAACATTATGTTTATCATAAAATCAATTAGAAAACATGTACCTCACAAAAAAGGTAATATAAATATGAATAAATTATATTTAAAGAATATCCATTCTAAAAATTGGTTGAAAAAGTGAAAACACGAAGAAAGAGAGCTGGGTTTCAGAATTCCCCTTACTTTGTGTCTGGTTTCTTTCCTCACATTAATGTCCTATATAATCATATTATATTACTTAATTAATGATTAAATAACATTTTATACAAGAATATAATTAAAGTTTGGTTTTATTATGTTCTTTTATGGGATTTTTTATGAGTTATAGATGATAATTTCATCATTCTGAAGCATTCGTTTACATGGTTTTCACGATCTGTTCACTTGAATTAATGAATGGAAGTTCATGTAGAATGATGATAAATATCAAGAATTGTTGTTATATGTTCTTAATGATATTCTAGAATTTTAAATTATCATATAATGAATTTTTTTTATTTGTAATGAGGATGAATAATCAGATACAACTTAATAAATTTTATTTTAGGTTAATTATGGAGGTTTGTCAATCACAATGAATTTTTTTTATTTTATCATTTAGTATTATGTGTATAAGTTAGTTCCTTAAAATAAATATGGTTCTAAAATAAAATTTACAATATATTCTCAATAATTTAATTATTTTATTAACATCTTGGAAGGTGTTAAAAGAAAAATGATACTGAATCGCCCATGATGTTGGTAAATTGACACATCAGAGGCGACGATTTCATTTATAAAAAATAAAAGAGAGAGAGGGTGGATTTTATTGATGGATATTACATTAACATGAAGTAATAATAGTATTTAATAAATACTATATTAATAATTCCATTTGGATAATATAAGTTTATGATAATATTAAAAAATATATGACATTTAATGTAAATTTAAGGAAAGAGAGAGAGGATTCACCTCTAGAATTTATCCTCCTTAAGCACCTCCTTATGGAAAGATTTTGGTCTTTTGATGAGACCAAGATCTCCTAGATGTGGGGAGGGACTAGGGAATAGTATTTAGAAGAATATATGAAAGGCTCAAAACTTGAGAAGTTTTAGGACAATAGGGGTGAGGGGGGTATTTATAGTGGAGGAGGAGTGTGTTTTCTCAATATTATTTTCATTAATTAATTATTTTAGCTTGAGAATATGGATAGTTTCAGAATTAACACTAAATATAATAAAATAATGAAGGATAGTCTGAGATTTTGGACTTAAATCTTTCTTAAATCTTTTATTACTCCATAATTCATGTATTTAGCTTTTATTGTAAATTATAATATTTTTCTATTCATTAAAAATTCACTTATTTCAAAATAAAATCCAAAAAATTCACCCTAACTAATTTTCAACTATTAGAATTCAAAACTGAACTCCACATTATGAAAATGATTTTCTAAATATTATTAATTAAATTTTTAATTAAAATCATCATTTATATGGAATATATATATTTTTAAATTATAATTACTTTTGTAATGCTTTGAATGAAAATACTTAAGGTCTCATGAAATTATCTTAAAATAATAAGATATCAAAATATAAATTTTGGGATATATTTTTTGAAAATAAAATTTCTTTTAAACTATTAAATTAATTATAAAATTATAATTAAATATTTATGACTTATAAAAATTCCAACACATACTTTATTTTTTTAAAATATTTAATTACTTAGTCTATGATATAATTATACCATCGTTTAATTTCTAAGATGCTTAAATATAATTTGTAAATTCATGGTTGGGGTTACTATTCATTTAGCTAGATTACTGTTTAGTATGGTCATATTACTATTCCTAAGGTCAAGTTAATATTTCATCAGTATTGGTTTCTTATCTTCCAAAAATACTTCTAATTTAATTATTTATTTATTTATAAAGTTTTTATAGTCTCTAATTTATTTTATGAGATTTATACTATATAAAATTACTATAAGAAGGGATAAATTACATTGATAAAAGTTTGGGTCGTTACATAAACAAAAAAATATTTTTTGTAAGTCTAAATCCACCACAAAACCAATAGTAGGTATAGAAAGAGTATTTACCTCTGAAACGTCCATACTGATTGGAATGGTAAATATGTTTCTCATCAATCTTCATGTCTTTCTTATCTACCCCCACCAAACTTTCTATTATCAACTAGATTCTTCTTTCTCTTTTTAGATTTATTGGAATCAAAATTATTAGGAATATATTCATATCCATTATATTTAGAAACATTTTCAAACTTAGTGTGTTTTGAAACTTTTGAATTACAAACATTGTTAGTCTTTTCTATATACATTACATTCACAAAATTCTTCTTTTTAAAACCAATTCCATATTTATAATCTTATTTTGAAGGTAAATTTTTTTGACCCTTATCCAGTTTCTCCTTTTGAGATCTTTCAACAATTTGAGATAATGAGTTTTTGAAATGTTAATTTCTCTATTCTTCTTTAGAATATTTTTGTTAAACAATTTCCAACTCTTATTCTTTCAGTTTTATCTTCCATTCAATAAAATCATTATGATTTATTTTTTTTTTCAAGATATTTATTCTGAACATCAATTTATGTAACAAACTTAACCATATCATCATAAAAATAGTCTTGATTTCCTGTTGAATAAAATTTATATTCCAAAATATAGTTTTTATTTTCAAGCATTCTAAAATTTATCATACATTATTTCCACACCTCATTCAAATACAATTCAAGTTCAGTTTCTTCTCCTTTGTAACTTCTACTTCCAAAATCTTTATCATTCACTATTGAAATAAAACTATTCTCGACCCTATACTCAACATCTTTTTTGGATTTGGAATTACTGCCTTCTTCTTCTTCTTCATCCTTAGATAATAATATTATTCTTTTGGAATTAAATAATTTTCTATCTTTCCCATTTTAATAGTATTTTCCATTATCTCCATATTTTTTCTAGGATATTCTTGGTATTTTTTCTTCTTCGTTTTTTTCATTTAATTTTTTCTTCTATTTAGTATAATTATCCATAAAGTTCCCAATGGATCCACATTCAAAATATTTCAAAGGAATGGTCCATTGGTATTTACCTATACCTATTTTCACAATTTTAGAAAACAAGTATAAAATATCAATATGATTTTTACCAAACTTAATTTTAGAATCAGATTCATCAACATTATCTTTAAAATAAATCCTAATTGACTTCTCTTTAATATTAGTTTTGAAAGAATTTTCCCAATCAAATTTTGTTTTACTTTTCATATATTTATAAATTCGTATTTCATATGTAAAAGGAGTTATATGAAAATCATCTAGAGATAATGCTTCAGGATCACATTCTTTAATTGTAGAATATTTTTCATCAAACAAGTCAGAAAGGATTCAAAAGACATTTTCCATAAATATAGAATCTTATAACTTTTTACCAACACATATGGTAGTGCGGAAAATTTAATTTACCCATGTGAAGATCTCCCCAGTAGATTCAAACTCACCAATTTTCAAATATCCATACATCAATCTCCATATTTTTAATTTTTCCTTCTTCACTTTGGAATGACCTTAATATATATTTTTTAATTTATCCCATATACCCTTGGACGTGGAAAAACATTTTTCCCTAAGGAATTCACATTCAGAAGTGATGATAATAATGTATTCTTATCCCTTCTATAATTTTCAAGATTATTCTTATCAATGGATGTAAGCATAAAATTTTCATCTGTATGAGGAAACCTACTTATTATAGCTTTAATAAAATCATATACAATAGAAATGAGATTATTAAACATTATATCTTTCTATAGATGATAATTCTTTCCATCAAAAATTAAAATTACTTTAATTTTCACACAATTAATATTCTCCATTAACTTCCAAATAAATTTTTTGAATATAATAGGAAAAGGGAACCTACACTATAAAATCACTTGAAAGTGCTTAGGTAGGATTGTTTTATCACTGACAGGGGGAGGGGTGAAACAATTATATTTTTTCTTTTATGTTTTCTTTTATTTTGAAAGAATATTCACCTCTTATGGAAGATATATTTTTCTACTAACAAAATCAAACACACATCTACTGGAACACAATTATTTACAAGGTTCATTATTCAACAAGAATATCTACATCCTTGGTATCATTTGGAAATAATACAATACCACACAATTTACTAGATATAAATCCATTTCTGTGGAATACAATGAGTGTGAAATTCCCTTTCACTCATTTTGAACAATGTAAACAATTGAATAGGGTGGGTGCTCCTTCTAGAACAAATTATGTATTATAAGGTTTTTTGTAACACATGTTATCAGTGATTCTTTATAAACATTCACAAGTATACTATTTTTATGAAAAATCTTTACTTTATAACCTATAAGATAGTAATAACTTCAAAAACTTTAATATGAAACTCACTCTGATGGCCCAATATAAATTTCCCAATCTGATTATCCCAGTCCAATTCCACAGCATAGAAAATATATCTCTATCAGAATATGGTTGAGATAATTCTGAAAACCTTCTTCCTCAGTCTAGAAAATAGAATATGATATTCCCCATCCAATTATCCATCCCGAAATGATTACCAGTAAAACATGACGAAAAGAAGAATACGAAAGATAATTGAATATGATGATCCACTAAATGTGATGATCAGCTGAATATGTTCCAATATTTTCTGTTCTTTTTTCACTCTTGTCTAATGAATGTTCTTCAACAAATCTCAATACGATAACTTCTTCTTCTCTCTCAAAAATTCACTAGTGGTTAGCCTTATATCCTATTCACTATAATCAGAAAATCTATCATAAAAGTACAATGTCATTCCATATTTTATAGGTTACCAAAATATGGTTTTGGTTGGAATTTAATATTGTTTCTCACTCAACCAAGTTCTAAAAATTCTCATGAACCTTTTAATTTCAGGTGCATAATGACTATGTCCATGATTTGTTTCATCTCAGTCCTTCTCAACTATTCTACCAACTTCATCTCTTCTTCAAACATCCTTTTCAAACACTATTCTGACTATGATTCTACATTCTTATTTCTGGTATCATTACACTGCTATATTCTTATTCCGATTTTTTCATTATGATCACAAAATAAATCAGTATCAATTCTGATATGATGACACATGACCCACATGATAAAATCATTTGAAAACAAAGTAGGGTTCCCTTTCTCTTCTGAATAAGATACCCATTAGCTTCATTATTTGAAGATTTATTTCATTTATCGTTTGGTCTCACTAAAAAGTAGTACCATCGATTTCTCACATTTTCCAAATCATCCTAACATTGAAACTTCAAACATGACCTAATATAAACACATCTAATCACCAACTTCATAATATTACCAAACTCATGTGTGATTCCAGTCCTAATTAAGATCTTCCTCATTAAGATGTAAGTCACACATGAGAAATGGTTGACTACATTATTGATTGGTCTTTGTAGTTAAATTTTAAAATTACTTTAATAGTTTCAATTCCTTTACCATAGGTCTTGATGTAGACAGTTCTACCTTTGATGGATAAAATTGTACTCTGAATATGATGTCCTGGTGTTATCATTTATAACTTCAAAAACATCCATCATTTCATCATTACGATAATCCTTCTCAAACATTAAATAAATATACATTTGGAAAACACATTATGATGATCTTGAGACCAGTAAAATTTTGCTACACCAAATTTATTCTTTCACAAACTTGATCTTATATCATGACTTCCTTAATAACATTTCATACATTGAAGATCATATTTAGCATAATCTAACTTATAATGCAATGTATTATAACATCCCATTACTCCAACAATATCATTATTTCCTACTCAGCCTAAATATTATTTTCCTAAATATAGTTGGCATGATTACAATCAGACTAAATATTATTGGGAAATACATATTTCACCCTTGAATTTTTCCATCAAGCTTGAAACACATGTTTTCCAAATACCTGTGATTTTTGAGAATTCCAAGATCAGAAAAGAATCATCACACAAAAATCATAGCAATGTATACTCTAATTCTCTAGCATTGAGATCACTAATTCCATTCTAAACTCATGACATGTCTAATAACTATTTACTTCTAACAAGATTCATTATCAATATGATCATCCTTTCCTAGCAGTGTGGTTCTGATCAATTGAATATGATAGTCTATGAAATTTTCATTAAAAAAATGTTATGTGATTTTTATTTCTTCATAAAATTATTTAAAAACAATATACAATTCCTAAATATGATCACATTCTTCATTTACATGGTTATAACATTTACAAGAGTATCTATAAATGATATAAACTTTTTATGTAGATTAGAAAGAAATATTGATCATTTTTATGGGTTAAAGTCATGTCTTCAAAGGGTTTGGGTCTCTCAAAACTTTTATCCAAGTGAGGATATAGGCTCAAGTGATATTAATATAAAAATTAGTACTAATGGATATATATATTCATGGGAAATTTGGATTAGAAGAGTTAAACTGAGAATCATGGGAAGAACAATATTGTTATAGTGGTATAAATGAAGGGCGGGTTTCCTTAAATGTGATAACTATGGGAAAAACAACCTATATTTTGTAAGAAGGGAATATGAGTTTCTTATAAGTGTAGATAAAAATTATATCAAGGTCACTAATATATGGAAAAGGTTAAATATTTTTATGTTAAATTCTTTAACTACATGAATAAGGGAAATTTTGAAAACCAATGCCCCAAATGTTAAGGAAATTTACCTATGAAAATTCCAAGAGATAAAGGAGATGTTTATTAAATTACTACAACTGAAATAAATGTTCCTAATTAGATAGTGGTGGGTTCTGTGATTACATAATTAAAGTTATATAATGTTTATTTTGATTTTTTTTCTCCAACCTATTTTATATTCTCCATGTTTTATAAAGAAAATTGATATTTCTATTGAATACTTGTAAGGTAATTGTCAATTAATACAGATATTAGATGTATTATCTAAAAAAATCTTTTTCAATAAGTTCTAGGTATTATTCATGGGAATAAAATAATTATAAACTTGTTTATTATACCTATGGTGGACTTTGATATGATAATTTTTATGAATTAGTTTTTGAAGTATAATAAGAAATATTATTTCTAATAGAATGAGATTATTATTCTCCAAGGTGAGGTGGAATCTCTTGTATTTAAATAAAAACCACTATCATGTAAATAATATTTTGATCCTCTCATTGTAGATCTCCATAAAAAAATTCTGGGTAAATGGGAATATCAATCATGATCTATGGTTGAGGAAGATATCCTCAGAATAGAGGATTTACTTGTAGTAAAAGAATTCATTGATTTTTTCTAGAAGAATTACTTTGTCGTCCACTAGAGTGTGAAGTTGAGTTCTATATTGAATTCATTCTTGATGAAAGGAATATATCTTAAACTCTTAACAGAATACAATAAATGGAATCAGTAGAGTTGAAGATATAGTTGTAGGAGTTGAGTGTCCATGATATTTTTCATTGATTATAGGGAGATCATTGACATTACTATAAAAAATGTTAATACTTTTTAGTTCATTGATGACTTATTCGATCAAATTCAAGGAGACCAATACATTTTAATGATTTATATTCACTCTATTTTTATCTACTAAATGTGAATAAGGATGATATAAATATTGTTTAATTTGAAATAAGATACATACAATACGAGTTTACGGTAATGCCTTTTGTATTTACTAAGTCACCTTTTTGATTTTTTAGATCTAATTAATAGAGTATTCAAGATGTATCTTAATAACACAATGGTGGTATTTATTGATGATACCTTCATATAATATAAGAGCTATGTAGGGAATGATAATAAACTATAAATAATTCTAGATTCCCTTAGAAAAAGTGAATTATATGGAAAGTATAGTATGTGTGAATTATGGCTCAATGAACTTTTATTTATTAGCCATATTATTACAAAGGAAGAGATATATGGTGGCCCTTTAGAGATAATGTAATGCAAATAATTTCCTACATTTATGAACATAACTGAGATAATGAGTTACCTAGGGTTATCAGATTACTATCGATTTTTTAATTCGAAATTTTTCTTGGATATCTAACTAGTTAACTAATTTAACACATAAAGGGGTTAAAATAACATTGTAAAAGGAATATAAGGAAGGATTTGAATATCTAAAGTGGAGACTAAATAATTTAATAATGTTAACTCTACTGTATATAAAGGAAGGATTTTTAATTTATAGTAATTTATAAAATAAATAACATATTTGTGTCATTCTACTAAATGTAAAAGTGATTTACTATGCATCAAGGCCATTGAAAATCCATTAATAGAACTATTTAACTTAGTACCATGAGCTAGTATCTTTGATATATTCTTTTAAAATATAATTCCACTTCCACTATGGTGGAGGATTATATATACATATATCACAAGAGTTTAAAGTATATCTTATCTCATAAAGAGACAAACATCAACTAAATAAGCTCGTTGGAACTACCCAAGGACAATGATTATTTGATAAACTACCACCCTAGAATGGAGAAATATTGTATGATTCATTGAGTAAGAGAGGTCATGGAGTTCTAACAATGATGTGGATTAACAAGGATCCATTATGAAAATATCTAGTAATGATGGATATAGTGATTTCTAGGTAAGGGGATCCATCATTCTTTTTGAAATAAATTGTTATACTGTTCTTATTACAAATGATAGAGAAGAACTAGTTGGATGATTAGAACTTACAAAGGAATATTAAAGAAGTAAATTCTTGGAGATTTATAGATTATATCTATAGAGGTGGTGTATTAATTTTTGGGAAGATTTTTTGTGTTCCATAAATACTAGAATTAAATAGATTACTGAGAGATGAAGCACATAACATAAATTTCTCTATACACCGTAGTAGAGAAAATATGTATATGAATTTAAGAGAAAGTTTCTTGGGGATAGAATGAAGAATAAAATTATAGAATTTGTATCTCGATTCATAGTATATAAATAGGTGAAGGTTTAATGACAACATCCTAAGGAAGTCATGAAACCCCTGTCTATACCTATATAGAAGTGGTACAATGTGATAATGGTTTTTTCACTGAAATATCAAAGGATCCAAGGAAGAGTAATGGTATATGGGTCATAATTTATTATCTTATATAGTCCTTACATTACCTATCATTAAGATGAGATCTACCTCTTCATCACCATGTTTGGATCTATATAAATAAAATCATAAGGATTTATGGGGAACCCGTACCGATTGTATCTGATCATTACCCTTGGTTTACAAAAATTTAATGGATAATTCTTCAAAGGGATATTGGAACTGAGATATATTAAATCACCACTTATCATCCCTTGATTGATAGATAGTCTGAAGGAACTATCTAGAATTTTGAAGACATACTATGATCATGTTATTTTAACATCTATGGTATTTGGGATTAATATCAATGTTTGGTAAAAAAAATATATATACAATAATAGCTTCTATTCAGGCATCCAAATGGTATCCAATAAAGAATTGTATGGGAAGAGGTTTCACAATCCAAAATTTTAGGAAGAATATGGACGAATAATTCTAGCTGGCTCATATCTTATTGATGAGAAAACTATTAATGTACAAACTCTTCAAGATGACATTAAAGATTCCTAGAAAAGTAAAAAGAGATTTGTTGATAATAAAAGGAAAGACATGTAATTTAAAGTTAAAGATCATGTATTATTCATGTTTTCACTATGGAAAGTAGTTTTAATATTTGATAAAGATGTTTATTTAACCCCTATTTACATTTGGCATTTTGAAATTTGATAATCATTTTCGGATGTAGATTATGAGTTGAACATGCCACAAAACATTTCTAAAGTACATGAAATCCTTCATGTTTAATTGATAAGGAAATACATAATAGATACAATGAATGTGATCACATATATTGGAATATAGTTAGATCCTAACTTATCTTTTATTGAGATTATCTAGATCCTTGGCATCATAGAGATAGTGTGGTGAATCAGATAACTCTTTTTTTGAATGTACAATAGAGAAATCAACAACTAGTAGAGGCTACCTGGGTGACTGAAAAATTTATAAGGAAGGAGTATCCTAATAGTTTTATTAGATTATATATACCCCAATGCTAATGGTGAAATTTTTTAATGAATTAAAATTTAACACTTAAGACACTACAATATTTGGAAAACACCATATCATTAACAATCACGTAATGTGACCTTTTATGTGGCTTTATTCATGAATTTATTTAAAATTTTATTTTTATAATTTTAAATTTACCAAAATAACTCCATTTTTTAACTCGTAATATCAAAATTATCTTTGTATAAATGTTTTTAGTTATTTCTGAAAAGGTTAAATTTTTGTTAAAAAAATACAGTTTCCACAGAACTTGCAATTTTTATGATTTCATTAATATATAAGAATAGCCTATAAATTTATAAAACATTTTATGTACGAAAAATATAAATTTTATGAATATTATTATTCATTTTAAAATATTCTTAGAACTTATAAAACCCATGGAAAACATTTTTATATCAAATTAATATAGTATTTTAATATTATAAAACTAATTTAAGTCTCTTCATTAAATCACGTATTTTCAGTAGAGGTTTATTTTTTTCTTGAATATGAAGCCTCGTAACATTAATTTATTTATTAATTAACTAAAATTATTTCAATTTAATTAGTTTCCAAGATGACGTTACTATATATATAAATTTAATTCATAAAAACGTTATTTATCAAAAAATTGTTTTATGCATTTAAGGGGTTTTATTTTAAAATTAACATTTCATACTTTTATTTGTTTTACTTGATAAAATTGTTTTCAAATTTGAAATCAAAATGTTCAAATTATAGAATAATTTTAATTTAAATTTTGTTCATTAAAATTAATTACTATGTTTAAAAATTAGCTCCCTAAGTAAAACAAAAAATTGGAGAAAGGGCATCTACTAAGAAGGAAAGACCAAAACTTGTTAAAAACATTATTAAAAATAAATTTTTGAATCATTTATTGAGATGATGTAACCCAATTTCCATATTTCTATCTTTTCTAATCTCTTGACCCTTTAATAGTGCACTCAAATTAATAAAAATCAATTAGTATTCCCAAAACTACACTTCTCTTCACTTATAGAAGGGTAAAATACTCACCACTACAAGAATCCATAATATGTATAATTTATCCATACAAATATTCCATTTTAAACTCATTATAACCCTCTCTCATTAGAATAATCCCATGTTCCCTAACACTTATCCTAAGCCCTTTATATTCAAGGAGTCTTCTAAAGAAATTCAAGTCCTCAATGTGTGTGTTACTGAAAAATTAGTTTTATTCATAACTATATTATTTTATATTTAATCTAAACACACTAATATAATTATATTTTTACCATTTATATAATTTTAAGTTATCATATTAAGTATATTAAAATTACTTTTCATATACCATATCCATTAAGAAAAACAATTGGGTTGTGGAGGAAATCCATGATGGGGGGTGACACAGGAGGAGGGACCCAGATTACCTTCAGGTGGGGATTTGGTCATTTTATATGGAATTTAATATTCTCATTTGGCCATCAAGATCATGTAACAAATACAAAATAAGTTAAGGTCACTCCTGATCTATCCCTAGGGCTAATGACTGGGTTTCTTCATGACATTTGTTGGTGTGTGTGTGTGTGTTTAATATCATCGTACCCCCAAGTACCTACCTAATATAAAAATTTATTGAAATAATTTTAAACATCATAAATTATTATAATTCATCGCTAATAGTAACATAATAACTTAGTAATGATGATCTTTAGAAGAATAAATAATATGAAAATCGCTATTATGAAACTAATACAAACAATCAAGATTATAAACACTTGATATAGAGTATCAGAAGAAATCATATAGAGAATGAATATATCTGAAGAGTATGAATAGAAATGGATATGATTATGTTCATTAATTAATTTATTTTTATATCAATTTTTTTGATATAGAAGGTTAAATTAGGTTTTTGGAAGTCGGGATAAGAGGTCAGGGTTTTCCATCTCAAATTTAACCCTTGAGGAATATTTTGTATTTTTAACCTAACTTCCTTTATGTGGTGTATATATTTCTTATTTTATAGTTTATATCATTAAATTAAATTATTTATGGTATTTAAAGATAAATTTTATGCCCTATATGTTAAAAGGATAAGATTTAATTGGTACCCAAGAGATAACTGGGGGGTTTTATCTGAATTTTCATTCTTTGGGACTCATGTTATAACCACTGCCTATATTCTTTTATGTATTACATAAATTTTACTAGAGGAAATTTTTCAAGGTTACTTATGAAATATAATGGATTTAAAATATTGTATTGGTTTCCATGTCTCATATTATTTTGATTTAGGATTTATCTACTCTATAATAGAAAAAATCCTAAGATTTGGTAAGGTAATGTGTGTGTAATTTCCTAGGAAATACATAACTATCTAGATACCAAAAATTTGATGTCACTATAGATTAGATAAAACTATGGGTAATCACCCCAAAATTGGTGGGTTGATTATTGACTAAATCCTTACCTTGACGTACAAAGAGTTGGACTATGATTGTACACCTAATGAGACACTCTTAGGGATATTATTTGGAATATTTATAAATTCTTAATGAACCCTTATGAATAAATATTCTTACTATTTCCCCAGTCACCTACCAATGGAATCTATTAGGACCAAATACAATTTTACATGGATAACCTAGTGAGTTGAACGTTCCCACACCCCTATATTTTTTGATAAGGTTTTTACCTGTTTCTTTGATGACACCCCAGATATTTTATGTTGATTAAGGGATGTTCTCCTTGAAATCCACGTTACTATATTAAATAAGAATGTATTTTATGTTTTTATTTCTCAATATATATATATATCCATGTTTTATTTAGTAATAGGCTAATTAGGTAAGGGTATGAAAGGTCAGGATGAATCGTATAGTGACTTCATTGGAATTAATCTGGTGATAGTTTGGGCCCACCAATATATATCCCCTCAATGTGTCGATGGGTTTCATGAGACAAAATAATTTGGGTTTTATTGTATAATTATTCTGATAACAAGATAGGTGTCTTGGATCAATGCCTTGATACAAGGTTTTTATTCATACATTATGTATTACATTAGTATGAGATAAATAATTATTGTTATCCATTATTCCATTTATTATCATGGATATAACATTCCCTAATTCTTAGTTGATTATGGATTCATGTGGTTCATATATTATTTCCATACCACTTATGTTAGGTTTATGTTATTTAATATTTATTTGTATGCTACTCCTTGTTGGGAATTTGATCTCAACCTTAATTTTTCCTTTCCCTAGAGAACCTAGAAGAATAATATTTGTAATTTTCAAGGATATTATGGAATGTATAATAATATTCATGTATTTTATTATATTTTCAAATGTAATATATGTATATGTATATTATTCTAATAGTACTATGTTGTTTGACCCTATGGTAACACTCTTACTTTTTACCAATAATGTAATATAATAAAAAACTGTTTATTTCTAGATTCTGAGATTTTACATCCCTAATACTATATTTTAAATGGAAATAAATTGTATTATAGTTAACTAAGAAGTTTTAAAACACTGTTTAAGAATTAAATTGAAGACTTATATTAATAATTATTGTAATCCTATAAGATAACAGTGATGTTTATGAAGTGAGTTTAGGAGGATTTGGGGTTTTTTTGGGATGTGTTCTTATGAAAGGAGGTTGAATCCTAAAGCATAGATTGATCCAATTATTAATTTTTGAGAATAAACATTCATTACATGATTTAAAGTTAGTTATGGTAGTTTCTGATTTGAACAGTTTGAGTCTTTATCACTTTAGTTAGAAGTTCACATTGTAACGTAATCTTAATGGTTTTGAGTATATTTTATCTCATAGCTATATAAATTTGGGATAGTAATGGTGGGTAGAATATCTTTAAACATTTTATTTTTCAACATTCTTAATTATATTGAAAATAAAATGTTGTAGTCAGTACATTGAATATGAAACCCCAAACTTGAACTATTAAGGATGATAAATATAAGGGCATATTATAGTTATATTAACTAATTTTCTTATAGGGATGGATGAAATTGATAATAGTATCTTTCATTTCCATTTAAATGAAACTTATACATTTTGGAGAATGTTAAATTATCATGTTTTGTTGGTTTAGAGTGTAATGGTATGTGAGACACATTTTATGGTGTGAAAACCAATAATGGGGGGAGAATGTCACCATACATACACATTATTTGAAAGATTGAGTGGATGTTATTATGCCTAAGTAGAAATAATGCAGGGATAGATTTTATTATTTATATTGGGTGGTATATCACGAAGCTATAAATATGTACCATGTTGTCAAGAAATATTTTCTGTGGTTAGGTATGAGGAAGTAAATTATTATGTATGTTTCATAATGTTTGGTTTATTAGGAAGTGAATACATATTTCTAATGACAATTTATTATAGTATGTATATTGCATATACAATTATTGAAATGGGAAGATGTTTTGATGCATTTTAAAATAAGATATTATGTATTACCTTTAAACCATGTTGTTATTTGGGCTGAGGTGGATTGAATCAGATTTTCAATATACTTACTTCCTGTTCAGAAAACAAATTCCTTCTTGTATCATTGTAGGATGTATGTTAATGAAGTTCGTAAACATTATGGACTAATTTTATATTTTAATTTAAATTCATTTTTTTAAATATATACTCTAAAATTTTCTCGAGAATACTATGTGTACTTAATTTAGGAAGAGTATGAATTATCATCCCATATGGATGGAAAAACAAAATGTAATATAAAAATTTTGTGAAGATTTTATTAGGCTATTTATTCTTTATTTTGGAACATCTTGGGAAGATAAATCATCCTTGGTAAAAAATTTAATTTAATAATAGTAATCATAATTTAATATATTTCAACAAAATTGATTATTTTTATGGTTGGAAATATCATTCACATATACATTGGGTAGAGAATAGTGAGATAGATCACATTTTGGACCATGTTTAAGACAAAATAAAATGAATCAAAATAAAGTAATACAGAGATGAATGGATAAAAAACAAGTAATCGTAAGTTTTATGATAATTAATGATGATAACCCTTTGAGTTCAGGGTTAGTGGACACGTCATTTTATGAATATATTCTCATCTAGAAAAATAAAATTTTTGGAAATAAAAGTATATTAGAAACACAATTTATAAGATTGTTTGTTATTTTGAAAATAATTGATGATATAGAATATCAATTTTTGTGGTTTTAATGATACAATGTGTTTTATAATGTATTTCATGTAACTCAATTTAGATGATGATGAAAAGATCCATATCATATTCTTTATTGGAAATTGGTTTATTTTTAACCTAATATGACATAAGTTTACATGCTACTACAAATTGTGTGCAACCAAGAAAATCATTAATGGGGAATTTTATTCATAAAGTCAAGCATTTTGTAAAAATAGACATTACCAGGAGGAAATATAGAAGAGGGAATCATGTATGTAGAAATAATGGTTGAATATTTTATATAAATATATTGTTTCTTTCAAGGATAAAGGTATTTATAGTGGGGAAATTTTTACATATTTGTTTTATTTAATGGATTTAGATAGTTGATTGAGTTTATTTTATTGAAGATGAATTATTATGGGAAAATTGAACATCCATATAATTTTTTTTGTGTGATATATTATTATAGAATGGGATCAATGAACTACATTTTATTATTTAAAATTTTAGAAATGTATCGAAGTATTTTTATGATAGAAATATTTTCCTAGATAGTTAATTAAATGTTTTATTGAATTATGAGATATAATTTTGTTAACATTTAATTTATTGAGGTCTAATTGATTATTTTGATTAGGAAGATAATTTTTTATGATTTATGGAAAATGAATTGTTTCTATGGGGAGACCATTATGGTCAATTAGAAAGTCATATGAATTGAAAGGATATTTCACCAAGAAAGTAATGAAAATATACTATGGAAATATCAATACATGGAAATAGATCCATAATGAATGGGAGAGTGATAAAATTCATTCAAGATGATCAATAGAGGGTTACCTCTATTAATAAGGTATTTTATTAGGCCAGATTAATAAAATTGGGAGGAAGGTGGGTTATTGATAGATGAATAATCCTATCTATTATGGAATCACATCTCATATATTCCCCACATCTCTTCCTAATTCTCTACCTCTATTTTTTTATTGATATAGATGTTATGAACAGTGTATAATGAATGATAGTAAATTTTTTAGAATTATAAGGGTATATGATATGATTTATTAAAAAATATATCTATGAAATATTCAAAGTTTCTAGGATTATTCAAAATCATGAAAATCCTTAATATTTTTTTATATATTAGGTGTCAATATGGGGTTTTTTAATATTTATAAAGGACCATGCTAAATTGAAATATGTAGTAATCTATATACATAAATCTGCTTCCCATGACATTTTATTCTTATATACCTCACTACTAGTGAGTTACATAGGGCATATTGGGTCATTTTTCAGAAATGAAATCTCCAAGATCCATTGTTTTTATAAATCACAATACACTCTTTATTTTACATACGATGAAAAATATTTTTGATAGTTATACATTTTATGTAAAGCTAACTTATAAATAAAAAATTCGGGTGAGTTGTTTTTCATACATATATGTTTTAAAACATTATAAAGACACCTGATCAAAAAAATTTAGAGATACATCTACTGTGTATGATAAAACAATTTATGATCTCATAGGTTTTCTTTTAGAGTTTGTTATGACAATGATCATAAATATATAATGAGACTTTGTGGAAAAAATATGAATATGATAATTATTTGAGCTAATAAGTTTGTTACATTCAAGTGATTCACCATCTCAATAATTTGAGATCTTATATTTATATATTTTTGTTAATGTGAACTTAGAGATAAAGTGTGTGAGTTGATTCTATTATAAAATCTCTATGTATTTCAAATGTAATTTTTTACTTATAATAATTTATATTAGAAAAAATTTAGAGGGTAAGAATATGGTTTCTTATGAACTTCTAGTTTAATGAATACTGGATTAGAATTTTTTTTGATCTGGTTGATCGAATAGGAATTTGGAGAAAGATATTTTCTTCCCATCTAGCGAAGAAGTTTGGGAATGACATGTATCTTACGATCAATTAAATCAAGGATGTTCTTAAATATTGGAAAAAATTTCTCTTGGATCTAGGTACTGATATTATAGATACTTTGGAGTAAAATGGAAGAATTCGTTTTATTTCAATGGGTAATATACTTTTATAAAATTCATTAAATGATTTTATAGATTTTCAATTAAAACTTCATTGTATTATTTTCATTAATTATTATTTTTTCCATATGATTTAATTTACTTCAAATAGTTTTTAAATTTTTAATTTTTATATTTCGACTAATGTTATATTTTTTTATCACCATATTTAGTTCAATTTTTATAACATTCAATCTACTTACTACTTTGACTGGAAAAAATTTAGTTTTGATTTAACATCATTCCTACAACTTGAAACTCGTATGTCTAAGCTAGAATTTTGTATTAGTGAAAGTATTTATATCTTCTAATAAATTTGGTATTAGGAACATTCTATACCTTTTGAATATTTTCACTTAACTTTTGATTTTTTTTAAATGTCACTTTTCCGTCACCATAATCTGTTCTAGTGGAAAGACTCTATATTGTATGGTATATTTACCTATTTAAACATTATAAAATCTGAATCGTATTTACCCACATATCTTAAATGGTGCTATTAGGAGTACTAGAGATATCAAATTAATACATTTATTATTAATACTGGTGTGGATATCTTGGAGATGGTGGTAATAAATTTTATGATTTCAAAAAAGGAAATTAAAAAATTTAATTATGATGATAAATTTAAATGTTAAGAGAACTATAAGCTCTAGAATAATTTTCATTGTTAAATTTTTTGTAATAGTTATTATAATTTGGATAAAATTTGGGATTAAACATTTAAAAACTTATTAATTCTTTGAGACTATAAGATATATTATTTGTATATATTATCATTCATTTTATATTGTTTATGGAGAGAATTAGTTTCATAATTGCATCATCATTGTTTTATTATTTTTAATGTTTTATAATCTGTCAGCGAAGGAGAGATAAAAAAAAGATAAAATTATTGATAAAATTTTAGGTAAACTTATAATTTAGTAAGATTCAATGTGAAAAGAAATTAACGATACAAAAATATTATGAATCTGAGTCTTGATGATTTCATTATAGATATAATTCAAAACAAGAATATAATGGTTCAATATTTTGAAACATATATGAGGATGAATGGTGGAATGTTGTTATC
Organism: Viscum album; assembly: GCA_963277665.1. NCBI lineage: Eukaryota > Viridiplantae > Streptophyta > Magnoliopsida > Santalales > Viscaceae > Viscum > Viscum album. The sequence goes on along the minus strand of OY728135.1, from coordinate 734,736,218 downwards.
TTTCAGTGATTATAGAGCTACTACTTCTATGAAATATAAATTAAAGAATATATTTATGTATTTTTTGAATAATACTAATGTAGAGTTTGGTGAAGGTAAATTTTCTCTACTTACGAGGATTATCAATAGGATTATCAAAAATAATAATTTTTAATATCATTAATCAAATTATAGATGGGATAGATATGAGAAGGATATATGATGGGAAGATAAAAAGGATTCTTCAAACATTATTTTTTTTATGATTGAAACAAACTATGTAATATCATACTAGATTTTCCTAAACTAAAAGTGAAGGATAAGTAATCTATAAGATCCAGAAAATAGAAAAAGGAAGACTTTTTTGGAGAAACTACTAACACATGGAGTGTTAGTAAAGATATATATTCTTATAGTGGTGATAAGAATAGTGATGATATCCATTAGATAAACTGTTGTTATGAAAAAATGAACGAATCATAGATTTTGGATAAGTTAAATATTTAAAGACTTACTAATATGTCATTAGAATCAACTTACCCTTACACTTTGGATGATGAATATGAAACAAAATCATTTTAAGATATGGATATATTTGTTACTTGGATGAAGAAACTATATAATAATTTTAATTATGTTTGTGATCTGGTTATGACAAATATTTCTAAAGATAATGAAAATATTTTTAACTTAATTCAAAATTATTTGTTAGATCAATTTTTATTTCAACTTTTATTGATAAAAAAATTGTAATATATAAGTTTAATGTTGACATTCTTGAGTAACTACTTTCTAATTATACTTTCAAAAGTAATAGTTTTCAAAATATTCTTAAACTATTGAAACTATCTAGTTTATTTTTTGAATTTGGGTAAAAATATTCTTGAAAGAGACACTCTTATTATAACAATATTATTTCGATGACTTAACCTTTTAATGAACAATTTTTGATTAGTTATCACTGAAATAATAATTTCCCGTTGAATGTGGATTAATTTGTCAAATTTTATTCTGGTTATATTTCAAAATAAATAGTAGTTGTTTACCATATAGAACTATAAATACGTGGGTTCTGAAAATTTTATTTTCTAATATCACATGACCCAGATAGGTATGGGTACAAAACTCCAAGTTACATTTTAAAAAGGAATATCGAGTACTGATCACACAACAATATATCATATATTTTTACCCATAAAATTTTGAATTATATTTTTATAGGTTCTCATATCCATTATTAATTCCATTTTCACTAAATATATATTTCGAATTTATTTTTTGAAAACACATTCAAAATGGAAAAATTTACAATTTAATATAATTAGAAATCATATTCATATTTTAATCATAACATTATATACCATAATACGAAATTTAATAAAAAATACCTTTTAGAATAAATGATACATTTGGATAAAATTTTCTCAACAATACAAACTGTTGGATCCAATCACAATAAGCCCAATAGGGCCCACAAAGAGAAGAAAATCTAGGAAAGGCATATTAGACCACCCTTTTCTATTTGGACAATAAATCAAGTATATTACCACCAATTTTGTTGATTATAAATCCATTGTATATATTCCAAAAATTCCCTCTCATACACAAAATTTCATTTAAAGATACATTTTTCTATTAGCCATCCATCCATAACAATTAGAGTTATAAATTCTTCCTTCAAAAGTCACATAGTTCCTAAGATACTTGAATTATTTTAATGTAATTTTCATGTAATTGGAAATAAAAAAAGGCTATAATACAACATTTCTAGTGTATTTTATACTAGATGGTAGGATAATATTTCTTGGTATTATCCTTTGTCTATCATGTTATTTCTTCCCCATCCATGCAGTTCTAATATCATTGGGATCACCAGAGGAGGAACTCGATATAATCCCACGATTTATATTCATAAATTTTCAGTGATATTTTTAATTCAATGTGTATATATTATTTTTCTATATCCTATATTCTTATTTAATTGAGTTTTTTATTTTTATGTCATACTAAAACTAGCATTATCTTATTTAACCATTTCTATTAATGTTATATTTCTCAAAATCCTCACAATCCTTCTATACCATTTCAATTGTGGTGTTTGTGTTGTTCATATTAGTATATTGAAATCATATAAAAACTATCAGGGACAAAAAACATTTATTCAATGGTATCAAAATAAAATAACATAAAAAAAGGAAAAAATTAGTTTTTTATATGTTTACTTGGTGAGTTTTGGATGTGAAGTCAAGCACAAATTACCCAATCATCGATTCATATCGATGAACTACTTTTTGTTTCTAACTGATCCTTAGGTAATATCACAGTATAAAATCAGTAAAATAATGATTCTAGGTGTTAAGAAATTGGTGCAAAAATATTTGAAACATGTCTCTTGTAGTGATGATGTATGATAATCAAGTGATTTACCTAGGTTTATCCCTTTATATCTCATAATTCAATCATTATTTCCTTCAAATATTAATTCATGTTCAATTGATTCTTGTTCCTAAAATCCCCCATTTCATCAAAAAAACTCTATTTTATATCATAAAAACGTTATTTTTAAATTAATTATACAAGTCACTAATGATAGATGACTCATGGTCCCTGATATACTATATACGTTATTGTAAAGTAAATATCAAAATTATCATGATCGACAACATTATAAAATTTTGAATCCATTTCAATGGAGAATTTAAAAAAATTATTTATTTATTTAATTTTTTTTCTATTTTATACTCTTTTCAATTTATCCATTTTCCTTATCCTTTACCCCTCTATTTTTTGTATTATTTTATTTATTTCGTGAATGTTCTTCTTCCCTTCTATATTTTTCTTCTTACATATCAGTGGTTGTAGAATATAGTTATTTCTATTTATATTTATAAATTATTTTTTATATTATTTTTAATTTAACAAAAAAATGAGAAGAATAATTCATTACACCACTATTACATGAAAGGACAAATAAAAGAAAAATTACATGATATTGGCTATGAAATTGAAAATATAGTACACCCAAACATTAGGTCTTCTATAGTAGGGAAATCCAGTAACATTGGGGAGAAAATATGTTGTCCTCAAGAGGTCTCAAAACAAGATAATAGTGAACTAATTAAAATACATAAAACAAGGATAAACATAATTTGACACTTAAATAATTGACCAAACCTGGTGTGGAGTACCAACCTGAATACCTCCAATACACAGAGTAAGCCCCCCTACATTGAGGTGAGATTAAGAATCATCTACATTATTCCTAAATTTCATGGTCTTCATAATGAGTAACCCTATAAAATTCTCAAGGAGTTTCACATAGTATTCCCCACTATGAAACCTCAAAATTTATATAAGGAAATTAGAATGAGTACGGTTTTCCCATTCTCACGTGATGGTGTTGAAAAAGATTGATTACTATATATTTGTTCCAAAAATTAGTGGAAGGAATAGAATTAAAATAATTTTTCCAGATAACATCTTCCTATTCTCTTGAACCACATCAATTAAAAAATAAATTTATGGTATTGGTAAATCATAAGGAGAGACACTTCATTAATAATGGGAGAGATTCAAAATATGTTTCTCTAGTTTCCCCCACCACAAAATATGTGAACTACCACCAATTAAACAATTTTATAAGGTACTTGTCTCCTTATATCATGTAATGATAGAAGATATAGGTGGGGGTTCTCTAGTAGATAAAACACCCACTATTTATTATGATTCAATAGCCAACATGGATCAAAATTGACCAAAATTACATACACAATTGATATTACTCACCCAATGTGTTCATGAGGTAAAATATTCATCCTTAGAAAAAATATAATTCAGGATTAGACTAAAGAAAATTAGACTAGGCTCATGGTAATTATCTTAGGATCAAGGTAATTCACATTGTCCACATATTCCTTTGAATTATGGTACTTTTTCTAATAACACTCATTTCAATGATTAGTGACACTTACTTAAGGATTCATCTAATTCCAATGAAGCAATATTTTTTAAATGTCCAATTATGTAAAAACCAACATCTTAAAATATACATTAGGAATAAATCCAAAACCTAGGTGGAAATAATAACTATGGTACTAAAAAATGAGGCAACTTAAACTACACCAAACAGGAAAATTTTTAACAAGGAAATCGTAAACAGCCTTATTATCCTACTCCAGCTAGAAAAAACCCCTATTTTCTTCCAAAATATCAACCAATACACAATTATATGGTAATGAAATTGGAATTAGAAAACCTCCTATTTCAGTAGTCCAATCAATTGGAAATTAATAACCTACAAAACCATGTGGTAAAACTAGGAAATAACAATTGTGACATATAGATACAAGGTTATAGATAATTAACATCCCAAACTATTGTCAATATTAACTAGAAAGGTAATTTATGGGCCATAAAAATTTAGTATGGTAAATAACTAAATCCTTCCAATTATTTAACACAACATGTATTTATTCCCCGTGGAAATTTTTTTTCTCAAACCTCAAAAGATTTAAGTGAATAAAAACAAAAAAAGTATAAAAGTATTATTATACAATATTCCCTTGACCAATCCATTCCTCTTAATTTTACATAAAGGTTGTTTAAATTCATGATTAAATTTTATAATGAAATTAATAAATTTGTTATGGAGGCATTTAATATGGAACAAATTAATATTCCACTCTTTGATGTAGTTAAATAAATTCATTATTATGCCTGATTTATAAAAGATATTTTCACCCATATATAAGGAATGAAGGGGAATGAGCAATTAAACCATGGATGGAATACATTTTCCTTCATAAAAATATTGATTCAAATAAAATTCGAGTATTTGAGCACTTTTATAATACATCACACCATAGAGGAGAGTTTACTTTAAAATGAAATGATTTATTTAAGTGATTCGATTAATGTGGTGGATCACCCTATGTATACTTATCTATATTTATGAGTGATTTAACCAATTCAAATCATAGTGATACATTCCAACAAGGTCCCAAAACACCAATCATAAGTGATTAAGAATATTATTATGTGAGTGAGGAATCTCATTTTCCCTATAGAAATTTATGTACTTAGGATTTAAGATACTCCAACCCAGGGAGGGGAGTTCATTTCTTGAAATTTTGAAGACAATCATCAAATTTTAAAATGGAATATCATACAAGTAATTCATGGGAGAGAAGGTAAATTTAAATATTCATGATCAAATGAAACACACAGTTAATGATAACTCCACTCTTTATGTCTATTTGATGGAAGTTCTCCCTAATTACATAAACACAACATTATTTAAAAACCCAAATTCTGATTATTCTTAATCTTCTTTACTTTTTTATTATTTGTGTTTTAATTAATGATTTGACTGTTGTGTGGGTCTATAAAAGTGTTCTTTTTATGTTTTTATTAATGAGTGTGTTCATTTTGAACAACCCATCACCATAAAATATCTTAAAAAAATTCCATTGATTTTATTTAAATATATAATATAAAATGATTCAATATATAGTTTCATTGATCTCACTCCCCCTAAATCCCTTCCCTTAATCTAAAACCCACTAGTGTGGAAATTAAAACCACCTCCATATAATTTAATATATATATAGATTTAGGGTACTGACCATTTTTCCATAATTATATCCAACTACCTCTCTCAAGAGGTTCAATTAAAACAACTAAACCCTTTGAGTGATAATAAAAATTATATAATATGGATATTTGATGATATTCCCAAGATTATCCCATATATACTTATGTGCTATGTAATTTTAGAGGATGAGTATAAAATCATTAATCAATATCAACATATGTTAAATAACACCCTCATTGATTTCTTAAAATTTCATTTTAGTGAATTACATGTTAATGGTATAATCTATCCCAAATATGATAGAAAATGGATTAGAATAATGAAAATGTTTTCTAATAAACCTAGAAAAATATTTGGGTCAAATGAGGGTAATAAATTCTTTCTAACACATGTTAAAAATAGTTTGGGAGCAAGAATTGACAAACTTTATCTAAATAAATACATGTTAATGGAAAACATTTCACGAAATTCTACTGACCAAATGTTAGAATTATTTCTATTAATGTCTCATTTTTCTTACCTTAATAGATATTCAGCTTATTTTCAAATACATATCACCCCAAAAGGATCAATAAAATACAACATTTACATTTCAATTCATCAAATTTTCAAATAGGTGGATTAAATTTGGTATATGTAATACTACTGGTAACATTCATCATTGAATTTTGAGTACTTTTTATGAGTACCTTGAGAATGGAAAGGAAGTTTTAATTTATTATTTTATTCTTTATGGATATTCCTTTGATGATTTATTATAATAAATTTGTTTTATCTTCCACTATTTCAATGAAAAATCCAACTACTAAATTATTAGAATTGTAATTTCATTTTAGAGTGGGGGATAGTGTATTGGAATTTCATTTATATTAATGGAATTCATATTGAAAAATAAAAAATTCAAAAACATTCCTCCTTTTCAAATAAAAAATATATTTGTTAGGAGAGATATTTCTTGTGTCATAAAAGAATTTACCTTTATTTTTTCCAAAATTTTAATAGGATCTCAGTTCCCTTATCATGATTATTACAAAATGAATTAGAGTTTTTTTAAAAAAAAATTAATTTTAGGATGGATTAAATTCAGAAAAAATGTGTCTCACTTCAAATCCCATAATTTATCTTCTATATTGGTATATCCTCTTCAAAAAAATGTGTGAAACCTATGACAATATTGTTGGGGAATTTTTGTCGCAAAGGGCTAAGGCAGATCCTCATTTCATTGTTTACAAATTTTATACCCCTGACCCAGATCCATAAAATGATTCGACCACTGAAAAATTATTATTTCTATTATTTTTTCCATAGAATTTTTTTCATATATACTTGGGTAAAAACTTATCCTTAATTATGATCATTCTACCGTTCGATTTCTCTTTAATAAGTCTGAATCTAATCCCCACCTAATATAGTTGATTCACCTCCTCCAATAGTTTTACCTATAGATTCAAGGTAATATATGGGTGGAAAATGTGGGAACTAGCTACATTAGTATGACTATCCCACAATTATTCCACAACATTGACTCTTCCCTCCCCATTAAAGATTTCTCCCCTAAAAGAACTTTCATGATATAGTGAATCAAAGAAATTTTAATTTTTTTAGTAGCAACTAAGGTATATATAAATTTTAGCACATCTTAATCCTATAGTCCAAGGAATGAGTCACTATGGTAAATCTGGGATGACCAATACTTGAAATTAGTTTTTAGTGACCATGTTGTTTGTTGGAGTGTTTAAAACCATAAGTTCACATCTATTTAGATCTTTTTCGACACTATATCTTGAGTTTCATAGTTTTTTTTTCTCAATGTATATCTAAAATAGTCCTTGACACCATAATTTATTGGCCAATATTATATATAGATTCTCATTTGTTTTTATGTTTTATAGATGATATCAATTCATAAGGAATATCCCAAATTGGAATGAAATTCCACAATAACTCAGGTTATTTTGTGGTATATTTTATTCATGGATCATTAAATTAATGGTGACTTATCCAAATTAATTTTTATAGAGTCCTAGGCTTTTTATAAATTGATATTACATATTTTTATATGAATATCCATTATATTATACAAACATGCGCCTGAGGACCATAATTTTTTAGTGCCTTTGAAAACATCAAAGATATTCTTCTAATTTTGTGAAAGATCTTCAGCATCTCCCATAAACATATTACCTTTAGTAATCTGACATAAAACTTTTGTCCATCAACTAGGAAAGGAAACATAAAAAAGGGTTAGATCATATGCCCAGTAAGGGTAAAACAGGGTGATACGTAAGCCTAAAATTTTCATAAGGTTGAGAGAATATGATCATTAAATTTGAAAACCATACCCCACATGTCAAAGTCCATAAAGTTATGTGATGAAATAAATATTTGAACATAATAAGACATGAATCCTAAGATAATCAAAGAAAAAAATCCATAAGAGTATAACAATGGCATAAGACATGTAATTAGTGGCATACACATATGATTATAAAAAATTATTTCATGTCTACCCACCAAAACATTCAAAACATGTTAGGCTTGAGATAATGTACCATGTAACCGCTTTGGAAATGAGATGAACTCCCTTACACCCTCTTTTTTCATACTTAGGATGAACTTTGAGGTACCCTCTTATAGTATTCTTAGGATGGCCAATTGTGTACCATCTTGTTGTGGGATTAGAATGACCACTCATGTACCATATTTTTGTGGGATTAGGATGACCTCCCAAGTACCCTATTGATGAAGTCTTTGGATGACCTCCCGTGTACCCTCTTATTGCAGTCCGGGGATGACCAGCTATTTATCCATTGATCTAATAAAAAAAAATTTATTACCCAATGAATTGGATATATATATATATAGGTCCCACCAATCACATAATAAAAACCATATTTATGTGTCCCACAATATTATAGACATTTATCATATCATAACCCATGAAATTAAATGGTATCATAAACATTTCATCATATCACAACCAATGGAATGGAGAAAAACATCATGCTCGTTTTATCATAGAATAACCCATGAAAGTAACTGGGTTTCATAAGTTTTCCCATGATATAACTTATGTAATAGAAATTAGTTTCATAAAAACTTGTCATCTTAAACATAAACCATTCAAAGAACGAATAAGAATGGTGACCTTAGATCATATCCCCAGTAATGAAAAGGTAACACCCACAAATGTCATCTTAGATGGAAAATAATTTTTCAAGGATAATTTATAACATTTCATTAGGAAAATATCCTTTCCACTTTGGAAACAACATAAACATAAAAACTTTTCAAACCCAATTTCAATGAAAATAACCTTGAAAACATGTAAATGAATATTTGGGCCTTGTTAAACATTTTTTAAAACATAAGAAAATTTTAAAATATTATTACTTGAAAATTATATTAAAGTATTATATAAAAACAATTTTTTAAATAATATAGAGAACGTGGTTTTGGAATAAAATAAGTTTTAGGCTGAATAGAGAAATGATGCCATGCCTTCATAGAAACACTTTCTTAATTTTTTGAAGTACCAATTAGTAGGAAAATGGTACTATTAATTTACGATATCTTGAATAACAATAGGGGAATAAACTTTCATGATAATTACTGAGATATATATAATAATATTTTATTATTGGAATCATAATCATAACCAATTGTAATAAATGATGATAATGTAACATTAAATAATTAACACATTGGTAACCTTGAATTGTAAGCCCCACGAAGGGATAATAGAAAAGGGAACTTATAATATCATGAGGATAGATAATGAAATGATTTTAAATATAAAATTTGTTTTATGTAAACCTCATGAATGTTTATAGGTGTATATCATAACATTCCTCTCAAATAAGGAAAATTGATACAATAACCCTTTATCAATATGGTATCATTTGAACTATATTCCCCATGACAGAGAGAGACTCAAATAGATATAAAAATACCAAAAACTTTATGTAGAAGGAACATAAGGTACATTAATGGTAGTTATATACACCAAATAGAATGAATTGTTTTTTAATATAAAATTTTTCTCACAAGAGTAAAAATTTAGATTTAAATTGTTAACCATAAGTCTTGAATCTCCTCATAATCATCCAGTCTCCCACTTCATCAGGTATCACCTATTGGTTTGAAGAAAAGGAATTACTTGGTTAGATTTCCACCCAAAGGGAGGATCTTAGGATAATGGGATGGAATTTGGTATGAAATTTGGATAGTAATTGGCCAAGTCAAAGGGCCTGGGATGTGTGAAGAGATGAGAAGCGGGGTTTTCCTTTTATAAGGGAGGTGATTGGAAAACCTATAAATTTCTAAAAGATAGAATTCCACCTCCATTTTTTCATGTAAAGATGCACCTATAAGGGATATATATCCATCCTAAAAGTTATATACTCTAAATATGTCTATAAAATGGGTGTTTTATTTGTTTATTGGTCATTATTTATCTTAGTTTTAAATATTAGTTACTTATTAATCTTTTTTTCTCTTAATTATCATGATTAATTTTAACTATTATTACTACACAGTTTGGTAAAATAAAAATTTGGAGTATTTATAACATAAAATTTATTATTATCCCTAAAATGGAATTAATTTTTTCAAATTCAATTAATATTAGTGGTAGAAATTAAATTAAAATTTATCCCATAGGCATGATGAGATATGAGGTTTTTAAAGTGAAAAATGTTCATGATTTTACTAATTTTTTATATCAGATTAAATATAAAAATGATTAAAATGAACTAAATTGGATTAATATATGTATAATTTATTTAATGTTACTATAAATTAAATTTAAAATACAATTTAGCATTATAAATTATTTAGATGAAAAAAATATTTTTCATCAAAAATTCCTTATTTTTCACTATTCATTAAAAATTTAACTTCTTAGTAAAATAAAAATAATTAATCCTAATATAATTTTGAAATTATTTTTTTGAAAATGAATTAAATTTTTTCAATTATAATTTATAATATTTTCAAAAAAATTAAAACAAATGTTCCATTAAATGTTTGTAAAGTTTCTTTTTAGAAAAATACATCTCTTTATGTATAAAATTCTATTTATTATTATCTATTATATATAAAACACATTATATGAATGTTAAATCTTTTATTGAATATATATAATAAATGCATTTCCTTAAATTAATTCATAATTTTTTTTCTTAATTTATTGAGATTAAATGTGTTTGTGCATAGAAAAATGTTTTTAAAAAATGGAATTTCATAATTTTAAAATTGTTATTACATTTAATTCTAATTTATTGGTCACCAATATATCATATAAATATTTTTAAACAATGTTATCCTAATTTAGTTAATCCTACTTATCCTTAACAATGACTAGTTTATAACTGTAATATTTAATAATTATATTAATAATATATTTTAGTTCAATAGAACTAGATCTTCCTTGTAATGCCAGATATCGAAGGAACTCCGTATTATGTGCAACATAATCCAAATTATTATTTTGTGTACTAAAAGATAATCTAAATATCTTTTTTAGTGTATTATTAACTTCGTGTTGCGTATAAATCAATCTTAATTTATTATAGTGTTCAAAACAAGCCATTAATGAATTTTGGCTTAATCAAAAACAATTCATAAAAACTCGGGGTGTTACATTCTACCCATCCTTAAAATGGATTTTTCAATAGTAATTTCTTACTCTGATATAATCAAATTAGGGTACTTATGCCTCAATATATACTCAATTCCAAAATATCTTCCTTAAACTAGTGGTTTTACCACAAAACATTTACCAGTTGAGTTGTCTTGTTTTACCGAAATTTCCAAGTGTGATCTTGAATCTCTACCAGTTGATAATCTTAGGATAGATCATGCTCTAATGGTATGATTTATAGGTTCAGTATATGTGAGAGATCAATTTTATACTTCCTCTGGATAGATACATGGAACACATCATGATCCTGAGAGTGTTTTGGTGGGAGTTCCGAACAAAAATCTATTGTCCTAATATGATCAAGTATTTTAAAGGGACAAATATGCATCGGGAATAGTTTGATTTTATTTCATCTAGGGAGAAACTAATTGAAAGACCATCTCATAAAATTTAAATTATCGGTCGGTATTATTATTATCGCCATATCATTTTTATCGAATTTTTTATCTTATCTCATGTTTTTGAGTGGATCTAACCATTTCTACCATCACATCATCTTTAATAGGTCCAAGAAGCTTTATTTATGTAACTTAATTCTAGTACATTGGTGTTATATAAATTATTCAAAAAAATGTATTTATGATTAGTCTTCTAAATGATCAAGTAAAATATATAATTGTATGAAAACTCAACATAATTATGGTGTTGATCCCAGCCAATGTTAAAATAAAATGGATAAAATCTTAGAGTAACCTTCAATCATGATTCAACAAGTTGTAATGGAATTTATCCAAAAATAACCTTTTCACTATGTATAATACAAAAGTATTTCATTACCAAAAATTTCTCTTAAGTTATCTTTAATCATGATAAAATCCAATCACATAAAACTTTCAAACAGGTGTGTAAACTTATGATCATACTCGAACTCATTAACCCATGATGAAATATATAACTCTTAAGTTATTCATACATGGATACTTCTATACTTCAAAAATATAATTCATACTTTATTCTTAAAATAATATCTTATATTATATAAATACATTTTCATTTGAATATTGGGTTTATCCTTGTACTGATATAATATCAAATGTGATTTTATTAATCAATAATCAATATAAAATGAGATAAACACCAGATAGTTCACTAAAGGATATGAAATAAAATCCTCATGGGGCTCATTCATAAAAAAACACATCATTAAATTCCTAACTACAGAGGGGATTATATGTGTTCCCTATTTATCATAATTCACTTCATACATTATAGTAAATTTTCCATTTTCACTTTATCTTCAGAGGTTATAGTGTCTTATCATCCACATTAGTCCTTGGAATGGGGAACTTGTTTTCATATTTCCCAAACTCCTTTCAACTGAAACACTAAAGTGTGGGAGGTGAATTTTTTATATATTTTCTATTACATTTGCATTCATCCACTCAATGACCATTCCTTACATACTTAAAACAGTTAGTATCTTCTTAATATAATTTTATCCATGTTCCCTTCCACACAACGTGCATAAGGTAAAACATAGATTCTTATATCCATAGTATTTATAGTTTCATTTTAATTATATCCTTCTTTTATTATCATAACTATGTGATCAATGGAAAACTCCAATATCTTATTTCTTATAAATAATATGAGGATGTTACTTTATAATAAATAAGTTCTTGAACTCATCAAAGTTTATGGAATCAATTTTATCATGATCCCTCATATTCTTGATAAAGTTATACTATTGATTCTCTTCACCTTCCAAGAGAATGGTGACCAAAATAACATTTTCATATTCTATGTAATGGATAATAGAGAATATCTTTTCAATGGTACATATCCATTTCTCAATAACAAGTGGATAAGTTGTTCCTCTAAAATAAGTTGTACATTTCCTTTTGAAGTAGTCAATAAAATGATATTCTATCCTTTTATCATTCTGAAGCTCATCATGATTGGTGATTTAAAAAAGTTGTGGGGTCATAGAAATGTAGTTTTTCATTCCATATCCCATATAATTTAGTTTATAAAGAGAAAAATAATATAATTTTATATTGCATTCCTCATTCAATTGGTTACTTGATGTTCCATCCACTGACTAAGAACATAAATAATCATTTGAGAAACTCTAATCATAGTGTAAAACCTTATAGTCATGAAACATAACATATATGATATCTTAATTATGAAAAATTCTATTTAATATTTCACACCTTAATTTTATAATATATAATTCATAATCATAATCTATTTAAATCCATCAAGGTGGTTTGTAATGAGTTTGTGAATTTTCCAAATATATCCCTCGGGAGTGTCAAATTAGGTGTAATACAAAGCTCTTTTTTATGAAACAGTTCTCAGTCAAGTCTATCTCAATATAGTGTTTTGAATGCTTTTACCCATTTGTACATCTATTATAGATCCACACCGACATGTATTATCCATATAGGGATGTAATTTCATGTAAAAAATACTATTAATGCTTTACTAAAATTATAGGACATTTTCCCAAAATTTCTATTATCCTTAGAATTATCCTTAGAGATATCCCTACACAAATACTCATAAATATCTATTGGAATATCACTAAAGTTTTGTCATCCTAGTTTCTAAAGGTTTAATAAAATATTCTTTTGAAACCAACTTTACTAACCTAAGATTATAATACATAGATATTAGATATTTTTATGAATATTCATTACATTACACAAACTCATTCTTGAGGACCATAATAGATTAGATACTTTAGAAATTTGGAACACATTCTTCTAATTTTGTGAATTATCATAAACATATTCCATAAATATATCCCCCTTTCATACTCTTACTTGAAACCTTTCTTCAAACCCTAGGTAAAGTAAACATAAGAAAGGTTGGGCTCAGATCTTCAATTAGGGTAAACACGGGATATGAATAAGTATAGTATGAGTGTAAGTGTATCATAACATGATCATAAGATTTCATAATCATACCCACTAGATAAAAGTTCATAATGATGAATCATGAAATAAATATTGGCAGTTCATAAGATAATTAAAGAATTTGATCCATGAGAGTATAAAAATTTCATAAGACATCGAATTTTGGGCATACACATAATCTTGAAAATTATTATGTCAGTTATGCCTACCATGACATTCATAACATGTTAGGATTGGGATAATCACTTGTGTACATACTTCAATCTTGGGATGACATCTAGTGTACCCTCTTGTTTTGGACTTCAGATAACCTCCCTTGTACTGGAATTGGGATGACTTCCAGTGTACCCTATTTTTGTAGGATTAGGATAACATCCCATGTACCCTCTTATTGTGGTCATAGTATGACCTCACATGTACCCTATTATTAAGGGAAGATAATGACCTCCCATGTACTCTCTTGTTGTGGACTTGGGATGAAAACCTATGTACCCTTTGACCTAATAGATAATTTATCATTACCCAATACATTGAAAGGATATATGGGTCCCAACCTTCATATAATGATTACCATATTTATGTATTCCCCAAGATCATAGATATTCATCCTATCATAACCCATGAAATTAAATGTGTGTAATAGTCATTTTATCATATCACAACCTATGGAAAAGATACATGTTTTATAATCATTTCATCAAATCATAACTCATGAAAAGAAGTGGGTTTAATATCCATTTTATTATGATATAACTCAAGGAAAATAAATGGGTTTCATAAAAAACTATTCATATTAATCATAAGCAATTCAAATAAGGAATAAAAAAGGTGTTCTTGTATCAAATATTGAGTACGGCATAGGTATCACCCGAAAATGTCATCTTATAAGGAAAATGATTTTAAAAGGACCATTTGAAAAATGCCTTGAGTAGAATATCCTTTCCGCTTTAAAATATATTTTTAAATCATTAATCCTACTGAAACGCAATTTCATTGATAATAACCTTGAAATTTTATAAAGGAATATTTAGAAACCATTTTTAACACTTTTTAAATTATAATCAATTTTAATTATCCTTCTCATTGAAAATGAGGTAAAAATATAATTTCAATAAAAATATAAAATATTTTTTAAATACCTGATTTTCTAAAAAAATATTTTTCTAGTTGAAGAGATAAATAAGGTCATATTTTCTTAAAAACATTTTATTAATTATCTTAAGTACTAACGAGTAGAAAAATGGTACTATTAATTAATTTTCTCATTAATAACCATTTGTGAAGAAAATTAAATGATATTTATTTAGTTATAGATCATAATATTTTATAATTTTATCCATAATCATAATCAAGCCTGATAAACAATGATTTTGTAACATCAAATTATTACTACTTTGGTAAACTTTAATCTTAAGCCCCGTCATGGAATAACAAAAAGGGGAATTTAAAATATCATGAGGATAGATGAATTCGTAATATTTCCAGTAAAAGTTGATTAATATACACCTCCTTAAAAAATATAGGTGCATATCATAACATATGTATCACAGAATAAAAATTTGTACGAAATTCTTTACCAATTTTGTATCTTTTGAATTGTAATACCTATGAAAGATGGAGCATCAAATAGATAAGAAAATACCAAAAAAATTAAGTATAAGATTCATTAGGTACATTCATAGGATGTATATACACTACATATAATATATATGTAGTGAATATATCATGAATCTCACAAAATTTAAATGTGAGATGTAAATCCATTTCCTTAAGTCTTGACTCTCCTCATACTCATTCAATCCTCCTCTTCTTCATGTATCTCTATTTGTTTTTCATGTAAGGATATTTTTTGTTGGATTTCATAGAAAAGGTTAGATTATAGGATTAATTAATGTATGTTGGGAAGATATTTTTCCAGGTTTTTTATGATCCAAAGGGCTTGAGAGGTGTGAATAGAGGAGGATAGGGGATGACCTTTTATAAATGAGGTGAGTTGAAAAATTGAAAATTTTTTATTGATATAATTCCACCCATGGTTTCTCCATATCACAAGGCTCCAATAATGGATAATTATCGACCATATAAGGGATAAGGTAAAAATATGGAAATACAATGGGTGTAGGAAATGTTTCTAGGTTATTTTCCCCTTAAATTTAAATTTTAGTCCCTTATTAAACTTGTTTTTCTCTTAATCGTCATGATTAATTTATATAGTTTTTCTTAATCACATTGGAAAAAAATTAAGTTTCACTTATTAGAAATTATAAATTATTATGAATACAAATATACAATAAATATTTCCTAATTCAATTCACATAACTGGAATACATTAATTTAAAATTAATCACTTAGATGGGATGGGACAACGAGTTTTTGAGGTGTAAATGTTCAAAATATTACTACGTTTTTATTTATAAATTTGACATAAAAATGATTTAAATGAAATAAACTGTTTTAATAGATGTATAATTGATCAATTTTTAAATTAAAATCAATTTAAAATATTATTTAAAATTCTAAATTATTTGGATGTAAAATATATTTTCAATTAAAAATCAGTATTTTCACTATTCATTAAAAATGGTCCTTTGTAGAAAAATACAAAAAATCACCCTAAAATGATTTTTAAAATAATATTTAAAATTATAATTTTCATTTTTTAAATAAACTTTATATATTTTTTCAAATTTATGTTTGAAACAAGTTCACCATTAAAAGATGGTAAAATTTCCATTTTAGAAAAGAACAACTTTTATACATAAAATTGGATTTATTCTTATATCAAGTGTATGAAACACATAAGATTAATTTTAAATAGTTTATTGAATATGTATAATATATAAATTTCATTAAAATCATTTATCAATTTTTTTAATTTATTGAGATAAATCATGTCTGTGGATAGAAAAATAGTTTTTAATAAAATGAATTTCATTATTTGGAAATAATTAATATATTCATTTATAATTAATTGGATTCCAAATAATTGTCTGAAAATGTGTAAATAATATTTTTATAATTTATAAAATACATATCATAACTTCCATCCCAATTACTAGTTGATAACTATCATATTAAATATTAATATCAATATAAAATTGTAGTTTGGTCAAACATGATCTTGCATGTAACAGAAGATATTGAAGGAACTAGGTATTGTGTGTAAAAGAAGAAATTTCAGTGATGTGTGTACTAAAAGAGATTATAAATATTTTTTGTAGTGTAATACTCATATGGTGATTCTTATAAATCATGATTAATATGCTGTAGAGCGCAACACAAGCCATCATAGAATTTTTACTTAATTAAAATAAATAATTTATAAAAACATGGGGTGTTATAATTTGGAATTGTGATTATTCTATTGTTTATTTTTTTTATATAACATAGTAGGTGGTAGAAATTTATACAATATAAGATGAATCTGTATCTTTGTTAAAATTTTTGAGATCTCATAATTTAGAATGGTTGGTTTACCAATATCCGTCATTAGTGATGAGGGTATTCATTTTTATGATCTCAAAATGAAGATTTTACTATAAAATTATGGGGGTGTTCATAAATTATCCACTTCATATTACCCCTAAAATAATGGATGATATTAAATTTAAAATTAGTAAGTTAATATAATCTTGTGAAAAATGTCGCAACCAAATATTAATGGGTGTAGTTTTCACTAGGATGATGCTCTTTGGCCAAACCATATAGCTTTTAAAACCCCCATCAGAATGTCGTTTTGAAGGGATATTTTAGATAATCTTCTTAATTTCCATTGGAGGTAAACAAATTGTGCATATTGGGATATTGAACAATTTAATATGAATATCTTAGAAATATGTGAGCATATGAAGTTACAGAGTTTTAAGTTAGAAGAAATTCTAATTTATGTATTTGAGAACCCGCAGATCAATAAAGACAAGAAAAAGGCCATCCATGTTGAAATAATTAATTATTGGAGGTTATTTATTATTAAGAAGCTACCCATGTTAAATTATAGGCTATGTATCCTCCCTTGTATGCTTGATTTAAAAATTTTTAGTCCTTATATTGTTACTAACATTAATTATTTTGTTGTAATACATGTTTTTCATAATCATAGTGGATAAATTTTTACCATCAATGTGAAGTATCTTAACCACTTCTTTTAGGATTTTTCAAATCATCCAATGGAGGAACCTCAATTGATGGATTTCACCTTTGACACCACATAGAATGTTTTCCCTTTTCCCTATATTAATATACTTGTATATTTATTTAAATTTCATACATTGAGGACAATTTAATTTTATGTGTGTGAAATGTATACATAGGATAGTTAGGATTTGAATTTCCAAAACAATGAAAATTTTATAGTTTGTGTTTTTTCTCAAATGGTGTGACATTTTCCTAAATATTAAAATAGTATAATAATTAAAATAAAATTGTACAAGGAATTGGGTGGACTGAGAGGGTTGATCCAAAATATCTATATTTGAATCCTTGTAACCATATCAATTTCTATTTTATTTCATTTAAATAAAACCACACACTATGTATTTATTTTTACATGTCATGTATGTATGTACTTTTTAAACTAAAATCATAAAAATTAAAAACTAAATATAAAAACATAAAAATAATAATAATAATAAATAGAAAATAAAAAACACATATATTTTTCTATTTCTATTTTGTCCTAATTTATATTTTTATTTTGGTTTTTATAAAAACTTTGTGTTTCAATATAATATCCAAAATCATTGTTCATTCTTGATTTGATTTTGTGGTGAATTCATTAGTTTTAAAAAAATTAATTCAAATGAACATTGATATGGAATCTTTTACATGGTTTTGGATTTTTTAATAATTCTGAAACGTTTAACAGATTTTTCAATCCCATGCCTCATTACCAGTAATACATATTTATTTTCACTAACATGATAGGTTATTTAAACCAATTTTCTAATACTATTCCTAGTAAAAAATAATCTTTAGCAAAGTCATGTTTTTTTATTATTTAGAACATGGTTTTCCCATTTTAACACAGATTTTGAGAGTAAAGAAATATGCCAGTGTGATGGAGATTCAAATTTGATATTGAGGCTGTTTTACACTTTTGAGATCTTCCCTTACATTATCCATTATTAATCCCATAATATCCATTAATGAAATTATAAGAATCCACATTACAAGACCATTTTCCCTACTTTACTATAATCATGATTACAATACATGATCATTGTTTATTGTGAGGGTGGGATAATCATGGTAATTTATATCTTATCATTGGGTTGAACTTCATTAATTTGGAATTTTTGTGATGGTTTCAATTAGGAAAGATCCAAATGTTAGGTATGTTTCAATGTAATTCATTTGACTCACAATTAAAAAAAATATAAATAGGATTGAATTATTTATTATTCTAATTTTTATGGCTTATGGTCAAACTCAAAAGATAGGTAATGATTCATTTATATTTTATTATATTTTATTCTCATCTCATTCTCTTAAAAAAGGACAAAATGGATATATATATATATATATAAGTAGAGAAAATTAATATAAAATAAGAGCACTCATTAATTTTATGTTATTTGATATCACTTTAGAACTATCCATTAAAAAGAGAGAATTTAGTTGGAAGATATTTATCTGGGTACATTAATTGAGGAATATTCATTAAATTTTGAACGATATATCATGCATTTCATTCTAATAGAAACAAAAAATCATTATTAGAGCCTTAATTTTTAAATGTTAAAACACCAACCTTAAGACATGATGAATTTTTTTAAAAATCCTCATGATTGGAATAAGTTTATTTATATCCTGTGTGGAGAGTTTGGATTTAGTCAAGCATGTTGAAGGAATTTCATATAATTGATTTGAGTATAAATTTCCATATATTACACACTTGAGAGATGTGTAATTCATTGTGAGGTAGGGTACCACATATTTCATAGCTGAATTAATGAACTTTAACAAATTTAAATATTATAGAATATGTATGAAAGGGGAATTGATTCCATAAATGATACATGATGAATTTAACATTAAAAATAAGCTCTTAAATTTTATCACCTGTGATTTATGTGTGGATTTTGATTTATGTGTGGATTTTCACCTTTATACTTATGAATTATGTTTTTTATATATTTTAATATCCTTTATTAATTTCATTTTCACTAAATATATATTTGTAATATATTTTTTGAAAAAAAATCAAAATTCTAAAATTAAACATTCAACCAATTGGATAACATGTTTATATTTTAATTATAACATTATATACACTGATTAAAATTGGAAAATTTATTTTTCATGATAAATCATACAATGGGATAAAATTTCTTCCACTAAATCAACAGTGATATCTAATCAAAAGTAGACCAATAGGGCCCATGAAGAAAATAAAATGCGGGAAAGGAGGAATGGGCCACCCTTTGGTATTTGGACTTTATCATTGGCTTAATACCACTAATAATTCATATTATACCTCTATTGGATATATTTATGTAATTACCACCTCAAAATTGAATTTCAAGTCAATACTCATTGTTTATGCTATTCAATCATCCGAAACTAGTGGATGGATAAATTCATCCTTGAATAGTTACCAAGCCCATTAGATACATGACTTATTTTGTGAAAATTTTTATGAAACTGTTAGTAAAAATCATATTATCCTACATTTATAGGGGATGATTAATCAAAAGATTGAATTTGTGTTCTTGCCATGCATCTTTATCTATCATGGTACTTTCTCCCCATTCATCGACTTTTATGATTCTTGTAATCACCGTTGGAGAAACATGATGTAATCCTTATATTTACCTTTCTAAAAATTGAATGATCATTTTAATTCTAGGTCTGTATGTTATTTTAATCCATTTTATATTATTATTTAATTTAATTTTGTTTCATTAGTTCACACTCAAACTCACATGATCTTTTTTGTGGTTTTTCATTAATGGGATGTTTCACA
Organism: Viscum album; assembly: GCA_963277665.1. Taxonomy (NCBI): domain Eukaryota; kingdom Viridiplantae; phylum Streptophyta; class Magnoliopsida; order Santalales; family Viscaceae; genus Viscum; species Viscum album. The sequence goes on along the minus strand of OY728135.1, from coordinate 734,715,114 downwards.
CAATGCTCAACACTCATCATTTCAAATTGTGTTTTTTTGTGGATCATATTGGTATATTGAACTAGAAAAACTATCATACCCATTAAAATTTATTTCATTGTTTCACACATAAAAAATATTCATACATTGAAAATGCATTGAGTTCCTCATGTATTACCTTCATGGGTTTTAATTATGAAGTCAGGAATAAATCACCCAATCATTAGAAGAAGTTGGTGAACTATTTTGTGGTTTCAACCAAGTCATCGGAGGTATCCTAGTATAAAATCAATAATATTATTGGTATAGGTGGGAGAAACCATATATTAAAATATTTAAACATTATATCTTTTAGAAATAAAGGTTTTAGGAGGTTAAATATTTTTTAGTACACTAAAAGATCATTCGTTAGAATTACATCCATTAGAATGTCATGAACCAGATTATGGTTTTAATGTGAGGTGTAGACAATAGTATTAGGACTACTACTGATAATTAGATCCATCAATATCATTCATCTACTAATGGTTTTACAATGGATCATTAATTATCGGGATGTTTATAAAGGCTGGATGAGCATTACAATGGTATTCAATAATTAGCATCCATTATTAGTGTTTTGTAATTTCAAGGGAGAATGTATTATAGGTTTATTAGATAACACTAATTATATAATTCTGTTTTACCTTTAGTGATTTTTTTAATTTTATTCATTCTATGGTTTTTTGGAGAGCGTTAAATTCAATGAGTATTATTTTTCTTTTTTAATCTATTTGTAATCACTTATATCTTCCAATTATAATGATGTAGGTAGATATAGTGCATATCTCAAGCATGTATGAATATTTTTATAAACCATGTTAAAATTATTATCTTATTTCATTCATTCTGTACTACTGCATTATGTATTTCCATTGTATCTGTGTCAATTTACTTTCTTTTTTGTGAGATTTCTCATCTGTGCAGACATGGATGACTTTATGTGGTCAGTGGGTATCTATGTTTGTCTACCACTAGTGAACTTATTCAAATGGAAAATCTTGGGGATTAGTTTTTTCCTCTCTGATACTGCAAGAAAAATTAGTGGATGGACTTGTGATGCTCTTACGATTTTATTGGAATCTTGGATCATTGTTTGGGTTCATATAAAGTGGTATCAGAGCTCCTAGTTCAAGTTGATCGGGTTATATATTTCATGGAATTATTGAATTCAGTGGTAGTTACTGAAATTAGTCTAGTTATATTAGATGATAGAAAATTCAGGGTGGGCTTGTTTTATGGTATATATTTTGGCTTCGAGATTATGATAATGGAAGATCATTTGATTTAGAAGGACTATGATTCACCACGTATCATTGTGTTCCCAAAGAATTCATAAAAGGTAGAATTATAGTGGATTGATAAGAAGGATTTGGGGCTAGTGAGAATATATTCGGAATAGAATGTTACATTCAACCTTTTTGAAATAAAGACAACATCAAAATTGTTGAAGGAATAGTGGATATGTATGATAAACATTCTACTTTGAATAAAGTGTTCATGTTGTAGAGTCAATTTAAACTAAAGTTATCTAAAGGAAGAAAATTATAATATCACATGAATTATTTCAAAATAATATGATTGAGGATCCAATCAGTGATTGAAGTGTTTATAAATTATTTATGGGCTCTCTTAATACTATTATCACTACTAGAAAGTTGGGATAAAATGACCATTATGGTGAGTAACTCTTCAGGAAAATTAGACTTGTTTTTTGATGATATCATTAATGTGATACTAACTAAATAACATCGATGGAGGGAATCATAAGAAATATTGGGTGATGATCTCAATGTTGATGGATGAATATGGCCATCTCAATGAAATCCAGTCTACAAAAAGAATACATTACAAGATAATACGAGGGAGAACAGGTGAGGAAAGTTGTCTATTCCTAGTATAACCTTCTATAAGTGTGGAATGAAATGAAACATGAAAAAGGATATTAGGATCCCAAATGAAGGCACCATAAGACCATTTGGAAGCTCAAATTTCATTTGTTTAGTTGAAGGAGGTAGTGAAATATTGCACAAAGTCAATATTATAGTGGATTCAGGGGTACTTGACTGAGGATTCTCATTCCAATATACAGGAGAGTATATTTGAAATGAATATATATATATATATATATATAATAGTTTCATCAAAGTATATTTATTTAATGATAGAGCTCTGGAGATAATTTAAAAGGGATGTCTAAAAATCCATATGAATAATGAGAGGGTCTTGAAACTAAATAATGTTAGACATAATCGTGGGCTATGAAAGAACATATTTTTATTTGGAAAACTATATAAGATAGGGTATAGAACTACCTTTGTTAGTGGATTGTGGATAGTTACTCAAGGATCCATGGTGGTTAGAAAATTAATAAAGGATAAAACTCTTTACATAATCAGAAATAAAGATACAATTAAATTAAATGAATGTTCTGAAAATATAGAAGTTTAGCATTATAGTTTTGATCATCTCAGAAATAAGAAAATTAAGGTTCTAATAGAAAAATCCATACTAAAGCATGATCATTCAGGCATTATAATATTTGTATCCAATGTGTTGGAGAGGAAAATGAGGGTATCCTTCAATTAAGATAGATAGAATCCCAGGGCCTGGAAGTGTAATTTTTTCATAATAATATGTTGGTACATTGTCACATCCATTCCCTCAGGGGATCATTTTATTTTTTAACCATTATTGATAATACAAAAAAGAACAATTTGGATCTACTTTTTAAAGAATAATTTTTTTAGGAGTTCATTCAATGGAAATCCATGGTGGAGTGGGAGAGAGGATAAAATTGAAATACTTGTGATCTAGAAATAGTTGTTAGTACATCAGATACAAATTCTAAAATGTATTAAATAATAATAGAACACATCATGAGGATAAAGTTCCAAGAACAAAATAATAGAATGGATTGGTTGAATAGAGTGGTTATACGTTAAAAAAGTCTCAAATTTGGAGCATCTATTGTTTATTAACCCAATTAAGTAGGGTGATCTCTCTCAACACAACATCTTATATAGTAAACATTATTATAGTAATGATAGTTTGGAAAGAACTTATATAAGAGTTATAGACATGAAACTGATTGGAATTTAGTCACCTCAAAGGCTTGTGAATATTATCATATATACATATTGATTCCAAGGATAGGAACAATATATAGGCTAAGTCCAAATTATGTTTTTTCATTGGGTATGGTGATGAGAATTGTGGAAACCGGCTACGGTATAAAGAAAAGAGACAATTCATCAGGAGATATAATGTACACTCCAAAAAGGATTATATGTAAGGACTATAACATAATGAGGAATAAATTATTTGATGAATAAAATACTAAAGTATAATATTATTTTTGTAAAAGAATCATATTTTCAAAAAAACCTCAGATGTTTTTGAAATGTACATAAATTCCATATATGAGACCAATTAAATTTATACTTGATAATTCAGGAACTAATAAAGATCTAGTTGGAGTAACAATATTTAGGGATCTATAATTAAGAGTTTAAAATGTTGAAATATCAGAGGAATGATCTATGTAGATGTTACCCAACCCTGGAATCCTAGAGTCAGTTCCTTACTTTATTACTTTGGTATGATTATAAAGACTCAAATCTCAAAGGATTGATCAGTTCGAATGTTTTATAAAACCAAATTACAAACCTGATACCCAAATTACATTGAAAATTTAAAAATAAAACAAGATAAATAATAAAATGAAATGAATTCCATCCAACAAAATTCATTCATATATTTCTTCTTCATATCCTGTGAAAAGGAAAAAAGTAATGGTGAAATCAAATGATCAATAAAGGTAAGCACAATAGAATAAATAATGAATCAATTAAAATAATCATCATAGTAAGTAAAAATAACTAATTACACATTCGAGATAAATATCTAGATTAGGAATAATCAATATGGAATGGTAGATAACTAAAACACATTTTACTTAATAAATAAACTAATGATGAAATAAATCCATAGATAATGTAATAAAAAATCTCCTAAATAATAATAATAACATAATTTTTAATAAATTAAATTATTAACTATTGGAATTTCTGTTTCCTGAAATCACAATACATTTACCATCATGATCTATACACAAGACAATTTAAAACAAACTGGGTAAAAACACATCTGATTTGGCCAACTAATTTTGTCTTATGATACAACTGATGCATCATGGGGATTATATTAACCATGATCTAACCCATTTAGTTCATTTACAAAGTATTAATCGTATATCTAGTAATTTATTTTATTAATAAAAAAGAGGCCTTATTGTCAAATATTTGTATTGATTAAAAGATACTAATTTATCAATGTTTCCTTTATTAATCAAATAAAATTAAGAGTAAACACTATATGTAAAAATTGAATATGATTTAAGTAATAATAATATCCATTTTATGAGAGTTTATATATTTATTATAAAATTATTTTACAACAAAAATTTTCATAAGGAATTTATTGTTTCAAGATAATGTCAACAATCCCCAAAGAAAGTGATATTGCAAATTTAACTTTTACCACATGGTAATATACAAGTAAAAAAAGCCCTTAGAAGAGATAATTCCAATTGAAACATAAAATTACATGAATAATGAGTTAATAATGATATTAAATGACAAATTTGTCGTATATAAACCACATTAAAGTTAATTGGTTCATAATAACACAGAATTCACAATGTAATGTAAATTGAGATGAAATCAATTAACTTATGGTTCCTTTTATTTGAGTTATATTAAACCTACTATTTAGTGGTTTAAAACATGTTACTTACTTATAAAAGAACCATAATAAAATATATAATATCATATATGTTCTTATTAAAATATTTTATTACCTATTTTTTTAACAATCTATCATTATTATCCTCGTTTTTGGTATTAATTGTCCTTTTTTCGATTTAGTTTTGACCTATTATCTTTTTTAGTATTATGTAGATAATTATTTTATCATAACCAGGATGTAAAACATGATTTTAATATCTTATATATTAATTATATTTTTATGTATAATATTCCTTGAAATTTGGATATAGGAAATGAAATACATCATTCATGGAGATGGTAGGTCATACATATGCATGAACATTACTTCCATTTTATTTTCATATTAAAAGGAACATATTAAATTATATATCTGTATATAATAATTTAATTTTCATATTTATGTCATATTTTTCATATATTTTCATTAAAACCATACTCTATACATTCCGTATATAACATGAACGAAATATATCGATTTGAGGAGGCAGTAGTTCGCACATCTAAAAATGATGTTATCATATTCCCAAAAAATTTAAATCATAGTGATATCTGTTATATAAATAATATAAAATAAAAAATAAATTATATATATCATATATAGACTATAAATATGACATTTTTCCCAACCATGAAAGGTGGTGACGGAAAAAGCGAACGACATTCGTTCGTGAGGTGCTATTCCACCGTACACAAGAACTGGGATTGTGTATCCCATTTGATAGAAGTGTGTATAATCTTAACTCATAACCTTAAAATATCTACATCTAATTATATTGAATATAATATTATTATTACATAATAATGATATAAAAATAAATTAAGGAGTGTATAGAGAAAAAAAGTGCTTACTGAAGAAGGTTACCTCTTATTTGGGTAACTCCATTTGGTTTATGACAAAAGACTTACTTGGATTTATATATGACAAAATTTAGAATTATGTAATTAGGTGTATTTTTTGTAGCTATTTTATTAGGATTTATATGAGATAATGGGCTTGATAGGTGAGAATATATGGGAGGGGAGAGTTTCTTTTATAGTAGAGGAGTGGTATTCTTGTAAATATAAAAAGGTAAACACTATTGGGAGGTCTCCAGTAATCATTTCCTTCCAATGATGAAATAAATTCTATAAAATGGAGTGTACAGTATAAATATGTTCATCCAATAGGTTTTAGACATGTTTCTTCTTCATTTTTTCCCTTATATTTAATGTTTAGTCCCTTGTTAAGATAATTCTTCTCTTAATTTATGTAATTAATAATAATTACATTCACTAATAATTTAAAAAAACATAAATTATTAAATATTATAAGGTATTATAATTAAAAATAATTAATCCACTTTAAAAAATTCAAATCATATAAGTGGCATAAATTAATTCAATATTAATCCCGCAGACGAGATAAGAAAGAGGGTTTTTAAAGAGAAGATGTTCAAATGTTTACTATGTTTTTATATCTAAATTAAATATAAAAATTATTAAAATTAAATATGTTTTATTAATATATTAAATATCTATCTCATATTAATTTAAACCCAATAAAAAATAAAATTTAACACAATAAATTATTTTGATGAAAAGTCAGTTTTTAAATAAAATTTGGAATTTTTAACTATTTATCAAAAATCGAACTTCATAAGAAATATATGAAATATTAACCCTAATATAATTTTGACATTAAAAATTCAAAAATTAAGATTATTTTTTCATATAAAATTTATAAATGTTCCAAAATTTACTTCTAAAATAGGTGCGCCAATAAAAAGAAACTAAACTACCTTTAGAAAAATATAACTTTTTATGCATAAAATTGGATTTTTGTTTATCTTACGTCAAAAGAATATATTATATGACTGAAAAAAAATATTGAATATATATATATATATATATATATGTATCATAAATAATATTCACTAATAATAGTTAATTTTATTTTTTAAAAGAAAGAACCTTTGGGAGTATAAAAATATTTTCTTATAAAAACATTTCCTTTATATAAAATTGGTATCTATATTATTTTCAAATATATTAAAAATATTTTCAAAATTTAGTTAATACAATTCATATATGTCATTACAATGGTTACTTTATAACTATCATATCGAATAATAATATTAATAATATATCTTAATTTAGTAAAACCCGTCTTTAGTGGAAAGAAATCTAATATCAATGTTGTGTATAGTGTAGGATTAACTTGGTGTTGACTATAAAGAAATAAAACAATATTATTAAATTTATTCTATAAGTAAAATATAATATTTCCATGGGGTTTTATATTATCCCCACCATAAATAAATTGTTTTCTTCTAAATAATACAATATCTCGGTAATCAAGGGTTTGACATTGTTTAAAATATCCCAACGTAAATAAGTCTAGTAACACATCTTCTTAATAAGAGGGAAATGGAAATGACAAGGTCACCACAAAAATAGGATTTAGAATAGGAGAACATTGGTCAAACAATGTACATGGAATAAATATCTAACAAAAATCTTCTTATGGAGAGTGATATAGAACATATTCATGAGAAAGTTATTGACTACAAAGCCATAAACTAGTGGTGTTAAAAGGACATTGATATCATAAAAAAATTATTATTATATGAAAATTATTGTTTTTAAGAATATTTTCCTAGTGTTTAGTAATTATTTTATTCTATAAGGAAACATTATTAATTGATATATTTCTATTTCATAAGAAACATATTTTCCTTTGGTTGTGACTTGAACTATTTCTACTTACTCTCTTAGCAAAAGATTCATCATAGAGTGAATTAATACATCAATATCTAAAACCACATACAATGTTTGACATAAACCATTTCATAAATGGTTAACCGTTCATAAATATTATGATTCATCCCATTAGAATAATTTACATGGTAGTTAGTTGTGTCCAATTTATATTATGCACATAAATAAATGATTTATCCAACATCATTACCTCAATATTAGGAACATATTAAAGGTTGTATATCTCTTAATCTTATGGTTTCCAAGAATCTCTAAATTTCACTGAATCATTTTAGTTATTCGTCATTACTATTCAAAACATGTATTCAAGTATTGAATGATAATTTACTATAGTAAAATTCTTATACATTTCATAACATGGTTAATAGAATACTCTTAAAACTTATTTAGTGGAACCAAATACAAAAGAATACAAATAATTCATCTTTATTTGTATCAATAAAAAAATATTTTCCTTCTCCCCTTATCCTATTAAATGGTATATCCCCTTTTCAATTGGGTAATTCATTATCATATGTCCCCATATCCTAATAGTTGAAGCATTGAATAAACTTTTTATGAATTTTTCTTTATTTTACCTAATTATCCTTTTCACCACACTTATAACACATTCCCAATCCATTTAATCATTTACTAGGGTGGGTTTTCCCATAATTCTCAAAAGGTGGGAATTTATCCATTCCCTTCTTCTTCATTAAAAAATTCCTTTTATGGTGTTTAGAAGAAAAATTCTTCTCTCGGCTTCCCTTGAATATGTAATATCTTGAGAATTAATTCTCTATTTTAATGGAACATAAAACTATTTCCTCAAATGATAAAAATTCCTAAGAAACGATTTCCCTTCAAAGATCTAGATTGATACCTTCAAATAAGTGGTCAATCATACACTTCTAGTTGCATATGTAATCTATATAATTCCATTCTAACCATGTATATGTAGCTTCATACTATGAAACAATTTTCCCTCCATTTTCATTAATCTATGTAACCCTCTCTTCAACTCATTGTTTTGATCATTATGGAAATAATTGTAAAATAAAATCTCTTTAAAATATTCCTTTCAATGAGTTATATTTCAAATTCCTCCATATTATACTGTATCAACGACCAACATTAATCTATGTCACCATTTGGACAATACACTCGAAGTATAACATTTTCCTTTTCACCACATCCTAATTCCCTAAATATCTTCTCCAAAGAGTTAATCCACTTCTCATCTACCATTGGATTAGTAGTCTAACTAAATTATGGGGTCTCGGTCAATAAAATTGATCCAACATTATATAATATCTCTATAGAATAGGTTTCTTCATCCGAGAAATTCTATTTGTCACAACATGATTAAACTGCACTGTTTTATTAATAACTTTTGTAGTTAAAATAAAATCTATATCAACTTTCTCAATTGGAAAACCTCTACAATTTCCACAAGTATTTATTCCATTCTTCCTTCCATTTTCATTTTTAAATAATGTAATATACATGATTTGATTATAAATTTATGAACTTTTATAATTATAAATAGGTAATTACATATATTGATGATCTTATACATAGATAATATCATAATCATAAACATGGAACCTTAAGGATTAACTTCTATAGTGATCATCAAAATATATCACAGGTTTATTTTCCATAATCTATTTTTTCTTAATTCTAGTTTCCATGTTTTCTATAAAAATCCATATGATGCTAACTATTACACACCGACCCCATAAACCGAGAATTGATGCCTTACTTTATTACATTGGCATGATTCTATGGAATCAAATCCCAAATTATCAGTTAGTTTAGAATTTTTAGAAATCTATATTATATATATGATACCCATATTACATTGGGAAATAGAAAATAAAACATTATACATAATGAAATAAAATGAAATGTATCTTAAAATCCCATTCAAATATATCATCTTTATATCTTAGGGAAAGAAAAGAAGGGTCAGATAAAATAATCATTAAGGTTAAGTAAATTGGAATAAATAATGAATAAATGATAATTATCATCATGTAAAGGTAAATAATTTTGTACACATTCCAATTAAATATCTAGATTATGAATTATCAAAATAGAATGGTAGATAAATGAATTGCATTTTATTTAATCAATAAAATAAAAATGATATGAATATATATATAATGTCCAAGAAAAAACCTCATGGATAATAATAATAATAACTAAATTATAAATAAATTAAATGATTAATTATTGAAAATCATTTTTCCCATAGAGATGATAACTTTAATGTCAATATCTATCCTCAAGACAGTTTAAAACATACTTGGTAAAAAATCATCTTTTTTGGCCAACTCATTTCATCTCAGGATACTAGTGATGCATCGGGGGGAATTCATTAACAGGCCCCCAACCTGTGTAGTGAATTCCCAAATCATTCCTCATATTTTTAAAAATTTATATAATTAATGAACAACATTCCTTATCATCAAAAAGATAGATATATATAAACTATTCTCCAATTAATTAAATAACTGTTAGAGTTAACACCATATTAAAATTTTTATACGGTTCAAGCAATAATAATATACATTTATTGAGAATATTAATATTTTAGATAAATTTAATTGTTTAATAAAAATTATCATAAAAAATTGATTATTTCACGAAAATTTATCAATCACAAAAGAAATTGATATTGCAAAGATAATTGTTACCACTATGTAATTTTCAAGTAAACCATATTTGGATGAGATAGTTCAAATTGAAACTTATAATACCATGAAATATTACAAAATAAAGATTTTTAATTAAAATTGGGAAGTATATACACCACATAAAAGTGAATTAGTTCATAAAAACAAATAAATCTCAATGGAATGTAAATTGAGACAAAATCTCTTACCTTAAGCTTCATTTTAGTTGTATAGTATTTAACCTCGTATATAGTTCATTAAAACATGTTACTAACTTATAAAAGAACAATAATAATATTTATAATAACATATATTATCTTATTATATTGTTTTATTCCTTTTTTATTAACACTCATTCACTATTTACATCGTTTTGGGTGTTAATTATCGTGTTTTTCGTGTTTATTTTGACTTGTTATATTTGTTCTTTTTATATTGATCATGATTTTATAATATCCAGGAATTATACCATGATGTAAATATCATATATATTTAGTATATATGTATTTATAATAATCTATACAATTTGGATGTTGGAAATTAAATAAACTATTCCTGGAGATGATAAGCTATGTGTACGCATGAATGTTGTATCCATTTTATTTTAGTATTAAAATAGTAAAAATTAAATTATATAATTTTATTTAAAAATTTAATTATAATATTTATTCCATATATGTCACTTATTTTTAATAATACCTTTATTAATACATTAATTATATAATGTGAATGAATCACATCACTTGGAGGAGGCGGTAGTCCACATGTACACAAATGATGTTCTCATATTCCCAAAAATTGAAATTATGAAAGAATTTGTTATATAAAAATTATATATGAAAAATAAATTATATATATCATATACATAAACATATATATAATATAATGTATAATGCCATTATTATTCCAACCATTTAATGTGATAAAGAAAGAACAAATGACATCAGTTTGCGAGGTAGTATTCTAGAGTACACACGAATGATGATTATGTAACACTTATGATAGATGTGCATGTGATTTTAGGTATTAACATTAACATAAAAAATATATAAGTACATTTAATATAATGATATTATTATAAAAACATGATATAAAAATAAATTAAGGAATGGATGCATAGATAAAATAGAAGTGTTCATTGAAGAATGTTACCTCCTCTTTGGGTAACTCATTTTGGTTTATTCCAAAAGACTTCCTTGATTTTCTTAATGATCAAATTTAGGAATATAAATTTTGTGGAGGTATTTTAGGGAGAAATTTTGGAAGGTTTTGTAAGAGAAAATATAATTTATAGGTTTGAATAAGAGGGAGGTTTGAGTTCTTTTTTATATTGGAGGGTGAGTGACATTCTAATAAATATAAAAAGGTAAACACTATCAGGAAGTCTCCTTAACATAATGAACATAAAATAATAAAATAAATTTTATAAAATTGACACTATGGTATAAATATTTCTATAAAATAGGTTTTTTCATGTTTATAGGTTATTTTGGACATTATGTTTAAGGTTTAGTCCCTTGTTATGATAGTTTTCTCTTAATCGTTATAATTAATTTTAATTGATTTCACTCATATTTTTTGTAAAAAAAATATGTTTAACTTACTAGAAATTATTTATTATAAATATTATAAATATTTTAATAATTTTTCAAAATTCAAATCCCTGAATTGTTAGAAATTAATTTAAAGTTAATCCCGCCGATGAGACGGAAAATAAGGTTTTTTAAAGTGAAAATGTTCAAAAGTTCAGTAAATTCTTATATCTAAATTCAATATATAAACTATTACAATTAAATAAATTCTATTAATATATTTAAAAAATATATATTAATATTTTAAAACAAATTAAAAATATAATTTAACACTATAATTTATTTATATTAAAAGTTTATTTACAATTAAAATTCAGTATTTTTTATTATTTATCAAAAAAAGATTGAAACATCGTATAAAATTTCCAAAAAATCACCATATATTAATTTTTACATCCGTTATTCCAAAATTAAGTTTATTTTTTCTTATAAAATTTATAAATGTTCTAAAATTTATTTTTAAAATAGGTGAGCCATTAAAAGTTTGAAAAACATCCTTTAGAAAAATATTACTTTTATGCAAAAAATTAGATTTATTCTTATATTTTTTTAAACTAATCTATTAGATGAATTTAAAAAATGTTTTATTAAATATATAATATATATATTACATTAATTTTATTCAATATATGTAATTAATTTAATTTTTGAAGACAAAGCATCTTTTGGAGTATAAAAAATAGTTTTTTATAAAAACATTTCTTTTTTATTCGAAGGGTTTCTATATTCATTTCCAATATATAAACAATATTTTACAAAATTAGTTAATAATTTTCATAAATTAATCTACAATGGCTATTTGATAACTATAATACAAGAGAATATTATTTTTAACATATTTTAATTTGGTAAAATTTGGTCTTATGTGCAACATAAGCTAAATTTGGTGTTGTGCATAGTATAAGATTAACTTGGTGTTGCATATGAAATAATATAGCTACAAAATTAAGTTTATTCTAGAACTAAAATATTTTAAATTCATTGTGTGTTACATAATTCAAGTAATTCATAACATCCAACTCAGTTGAATTGATCAACTAGATTTAGAAATCTTGTTTAGTGATTAGGGGATGATATGAATATTCTAATTTTAACATATGCAAGATAACTATAACAACCTAAATAAGAAAAATATATAAATGACTCAAAGTAATATATGTATTAATTTATATAATAAACAGATTCAATTAATTTCAATAATATACGGAAATTTTTTGGCTTTCTAGGAGGGATAAGATAACTGTAGAAAATGGGTTTATTGGTTGAAGGAAAAGGCTGAAAGCATGAAATGTTGTGAAGGGTGGCTGGTGGAGAAGGAATTTCAGTTAAAGTATAGTGTTGAATTCATGGAAGTATGTTAACTGGATTTAAATAATTTGACTATTTTTTTATGCTACTAATGGTTGTATCATAAGATCTTCACTTGAAATAGATGGGTGTGACAACTCTATTTCTTCATGGTGATTTAGAGGGGGAGATTAACAATTCAAAATCCTTCGGTTTATCTGTAGAAGGAAAATGGTGTTTCGTTTTTAACCTAAGTAATATCGTATATGGTCTATATCAATCCCTTACACAATAGAACCATACATTTTATATTTTCTTATTTTGATAAGCTTTTAGTTGCATCAATACGTCTCATCATTATTACCAGAAGTATTGGGATGATGGGATATCTATCATATTATTCTTATATGTGGATAACATCATGAGAGATAGATTGGATACTTGGAGAATATAGAATATTCTGCGTCATTTATCTGAAAAAAATTCAATCAATTGTTTTGGATAAAATAAATTGTAGATAATTATTAAGAGAGTTAGGAAATTTGGAATGTCGGTTCAATCTCATAGTGTTATATCTAAAAAACCATTGAAATATTTAGGATGGAAGCAAGTAATCCAATATATATCCATATCGATTTTCCCTTTAAATTATCTAATTAATGGGAACCATTAATTGAAGTTGAGAATCAGTACATGAAGAAAGTGACATATTCTTAAGTGGTATGAAGTCAGATGTACACTTTGATTTTTGTGCATCAATAAAATTCACATGCAATGGGAGTTGCAAGATGGTACATGTGTCATACAAGAAAATTAAATTGGGAGGTTTTAAAGTTGGTCCTTTGGTATTTTAAGGGAATAAAATATGTATCCAGGTGTTTTGGAACATACGATCTATAATAACGGTTTATGGAAATAGACTTTGCAGGTAATGTGGATAAAAGGGAATGTACAACTGATTTTGGGTTTACTTTTAGAGGTATGGTTATCAGTTGCTCATAAAAGTTATAATATATTGTCACTCTAAATTAAATGAAACTTGAGTATATTTTTTCAATGGAATTTGGGAAATAAATGTTATTTTTGAGGATATTGTTGAAGTAACTTAGAATTAGTTTGGGAGGAGCAATGATTTTTTTGATAAACAAAGTGAAATCCACTGGGATAAAAAAATTGTTACATGATAATAAAAATAACATCAACCTAATATATCATTTCATCATAAATTTTCTATAGGATAATCATCTAGATCTACATAGAATAGCAGGAAGACAAAAATCCATAATATATATTTACCAAGGAGATATTTTACGAAATGTCAATGTAGAATCGAGCCTCAGTAGGACATGGATGGTTGATTGAAAAGGTAGGTAATGATATTATGTACTATGTATGTATTGTTTCCAAGGTTCACTAAAACTAGTCATAAAGTGTGACATTGTCTGGAGGTGAAGTTTGTTCTTTTTCATCGAAATTTCATCTGTTGAAATAACATTCATGGGTATTTTATGCACCATATGATGAGATGATCATAAGTTATAAATTTAAGTAATAGGGCTTCTCCTATAAAGTAGGGCCATTGATGTTTTTAATAATCCAATAGTCTTATGGTGTAGTGGTGAAGGTATGTATGTTTTGTAAGGATGAAGGGTCATCAAGATTGTAATCAAGCACATGATCTCGTGATTAGTTATATTTTATATCAAGGCATTAGGTAAATTATGTTCACTGGATACCACTCAGTATATAAGTGTATGGGGATTTTAGATCATAATAATTATTTTTCATTCATTTTATGCTTAATAAGATATTCATGATGTTATTAAGTATTTCATATATTTTTTAAAATTTTTATAATCCCTTTTATATACTAGTTATAATAAACTGAGAAGCAGTTATGTTTCTCCCATTCACATATGACTAAATTTTTTATGCAGGTTAAATAAGCTTTCTCATTTATTCCTTTCTACACTACTAATGTTTGTATTTCTATTTTTTGTAATATTTTTACCCTAATGGTTTTTGAAATTTCTTATGTGTTTGATTAAGGAAAAAGTTTTTTGTGGTTTGTAGGTTAATAAATCTACCTACATAAAGTACAATTATCCAGACAAAACTTCTAGAGGATATTAATTTTTACACTTTAGTATTGTGTGTGATTTTATAGTGAATTTGTGTGTGATATTTTGGTGGTTTTTTGGAAGTAATGATCATAGTTCTGGTCCCCAAGAATCATAAATCTATTTACTTTGGTTAATCAAATTCAATCTCATATGTCAATCTTCATATTATTATAATTTTTATTTTCATTTAATAGATGATTGATGACTCAAAGCTAAAAATTTTTAGAATCCCACTATCATTTAAAAAACCAATGCCTTTTTTAAATTAACTGTCTACGGATCCGATGAAAGATATCCACGAGTTCCTATTATACATTAGAAATTTAATTAAAAACATGCCTAATATTATATTCTTAACAACATCATCAATTACTACTAAACTAAACACTTGGTATTATTCATATTTAACAGGTTATTTATTTTATGTTCTTTCATAAAGATATTGGAACATTCATGGTGTATATAATACTTAAATGTTAGTGGACCATTTAATTTTCTGTGTTTGATATTAAGGGAACTATTCTAAGGAATGATGATGCACTGGTAATATTATTCTATATTTTTGTCTTTTCCTTCTGTCTTTGATGAACCTTTTGTTAATATAAAATAAGTTATTATTCTCAAATTTAATAAAACAAAAAATAATATTTCTAATATATTTACAAAAACATTACACTCTAAAATAATAGAATACATCAAATAAAATTTGGGTATGATTAGAGTTGAGTGATTATTTTCTCTTTCTTGATTTATGTTATTTTAACATTGAGAAAATCCCTCGTAAATGGGGAGGACATTATTTTTTTATGTGTAATTATTGACACTTTTTTGATGTATTATATTTTCTATAGGAAATATTAATATGATTTATTCTTATAGAGAGCCAGAGGATATTTTCATGTGGGATATTGTTTACTCAAAAATGATGCTTCATTATTCCTCTAAGGTTATTCCTCATGTAAATTTACCTTCATTATTGTTACTATTTAAATATATTAATTTTCCTCTTCTGTTTTTGTTTTTTGTTATTTGAAAGAGGGATAATTCTTAACAATGATAATTGGGGATAATGGTAGAAGTGGGGGAGAGTAATTTTCCTAGAACTTAAATTCAAGATATTCACTAGTTAATGTGGTGGATATAAACGAGGAAAAAGGGTTGTTTTTTTAAAAAATTTGGAGGAGACATTTCAATATTTACGTCATATATCAAGGGGTATGTTTTTTATAGGATATGGAGTTTTCATAATTTTTTACTACTTTTGATCTTCATTTTAATAAGTTTTATTATTATCATAAGGGGTATACTATTGAGCCATTTTCATAAATTAAATCTTTAAAATAATTTTTTTAATAAATCAAAAAACATAATTTATTTTACTTGTACATAATTTTTAGTTTTGTTAATGATATTTTCTATGAAGATTTAAATTCTGAAACCTATGTTCTGGTTAGATGATTATGATACATGTATGTTATGGAACTTTGTATTGAAATTTGATTAAATAGAAGATATGGTTTCATCCATTATATTTTTTATATGACCCAAAAATATTATATTTAACCAATCAGAGTTTTTTATTCTAATACTTATAAAGAAAGATCCTGGATTTAGTGAAAAAATATACGAATATGAAAATTATCTGATTTGAGAAGTTTTTTAAATCTAAGAGTTAAATTATTATAGTGCTTTGAGAGCTTCCATTTGTCTTGTTTCATCAACGTGTTCTTAGTACTTCTATGTGTGTGGTGTTTCCAATGTAATATATTTAGGTCCTTATATTTTCATAATTTTCTTATGATCCTTTTTTATGAAAATGATTCTAGGTATAGTAATCTAGTTTCTTCTGGACATCTAATTTGATGTATATTGGTGAAATACTTCCTCCTAATTAGGTTGATCTTAGAGGATCTCATGGATAGATAATAAACCTACTAACATTAGTCAAAGAAGTCTGGGTTAGGACTTGAATCATATAATTAGATATATATATGAGTATCTATGTTTACTGAACATTTATACCTTGTAACTGAGTACTAGTCCACCAACCGATTTGGAGAAAACACAGAGAGTTCATTTGATTGGAACTTTTTATATATTATAATAACATTCTTTAAGGGTGTTTAATATTTTTCATCTCAAACTCCAATTTTTTGTTTTCATTAGTTATTATTTATAATTCTTATAGGTTTATTTTACATTAGACAATTTCTAACTTAGGGAAAATTTTATTTCCTCTTCATATATCTTTTTTATCACTCTAGTAAGTTTAGATTATATAAGTTTTAAAATATATACTATTTTGAGTGGGAAAAATATAAGATTGTTTTATATTCAATATAATCCTATGTTGAAGCTAATATATATAGGAAAATAGGATCATTATAAGTCACATGGTGGTCATACGACTTAATGGAGGTTGTGGGATCAACTATGGTGAGTTCCATGGGAACCATACAAAAATAGCATAGGTCCTTAAAAATGGAAAGGAGTTCATGAAAAACATGCATGATGTAGTATAAACTATTTTATAGGAAGATTATTACATTTCTTTTTAAATGTTAATTTTTCAACGAATCATGATTATAGGATGGGAATTTTCAACCTTTTAATGTTATGATATTGAGAACATATGGGATTTTCAGGAAGTGAATCTATGTAGGTGGATCAGATTTATTATTTATTCCGAAAAATATTTATCTGGATTGTTAATGGATTTTTAAACAATTATTATCATTAAATATTGTTATTAAATCATTATATTTAATTTTTCAATAATTATTTGAAAAAAAAACATCATGTTAATAAAAATATTATTTTTGATATATATATAGAGATTTATCAAATTTGGAATTTTTTTATAAAAATTAAAGTTATTTTAATTATGTATTTAATAAATAATTTCCAATGATAGGTTAGTTTTTTCATATCGTTTAAATAAATATTTTTATAATTTTTATGAGTTTTTTATATAAATTGGGGGTTTTGTGATTAATCTAGGAAAATAGGATTTTATAGTTTTTATTATCATGTGATTATAACTCTACCTTAATTTTTTTTTATTCTTTTTAATATGTAAAACCTAATGATAAGGTTAAAATATTATGTGATATCTTTTTTTATGGATGGTGGAAAAAATAAAAAACCATATGCTTTAATATGATGGTGAAGTTATAAAAATATAAGTGGTCAAAAGGCGTAAAACAGCATGAGAAGTTTGATTTATAAAAAAACTGGAATTTATTGGTATACATATACTATTTTTATATAGAATTTTCTAATAGATAATTTCACTATTTTTATATGGTGGGATTATATTTTTTATAAAAGGGTTTTGGTAATAATTATTATTATAGTATGATAGAGATGAATGGTGGTTCAATTCTCTAAATAGGTTTTACCTTGTTACTAATTATAATTAGGTGTTTTTCTTTAAAAATATTATTATAAACTATTTATTTGAAATTATTTTATAAAACATTCATTATAATTACAGGATTACTCATGCATGGTATTTCGTTGGATTCATTGGTCTAATCCTAAAAAGTTTACACTCACCCATACACATGCACCATTATTTACATATAGATATCTTGGATATGATATAGAAAATAAAAATTCATTTTTATTTATTTGTGGTGATTTATATATTCAATATTAAAGTTATGGTAAGTATATTTTCTATCAGGGGATCAGGTCACTTATTTTCATAAAATATCATTATTTAAATTCATAAATGATTATTTGAAAAACAATTAATTATTCTACTTAAAATTTTAAAATGATTTTAATTAATAATTATTTTATATAGATATGGATTAGATTTTTATTTTTATTATATTTTTGAGAAAAAATATTTCCCTAATGGTGTATTTTATCCTATAGCTCTATTCCCCACCCTCTTCAAATTAAGGAATGGATCAAAGACTTTGTGCTGATCTGACTCGGGTCTTGAGAATCTGATACACATGTCATTTTGTTCCATTGAAAATATTGAAATTTATTTATTATTTTTTATTTTTTAATCTAAATTTGACTGATGGGTTTCTAAATTTTAAATTATTTTTTAATTCCATATTTTTAATTGAGAATCTCAATTTTCCCCCATATTGAGCTATGATATAGGTAAAAATTTTAAATTAAATTATTTATATTATTTTTTATTTTTTATTTTTTAGACCAGATGAAGCCTCAAAGGTGGGTTTCTTTTCTTAGTTTATATATTATCTACTTAAAAAAGTTAATTCTAACAAAAAACTCTATATACTATAAAAATTATATTTTAAATGTATTTATTTTATCCCAAATAATTAGAACTGTGTGTTGTAATTCTATATAGGAAGAATACATATTCTAGATATTTCTTCCCAGAAAATGGAATCTCTGATGTTTCAATCCAAAAATGTTATTTATTTGTGGAAAATTTAATTTTTCATATATATCAATTTGAATAACAAAAAAATATTATTTAAAATGAATACATCAGTCACAAATAAAAAAACAGGTCATGTACATACTAATCCTTCACAGATAATACCTTTATCTTATACAAATTCATTCAAAATAAATAAAAACAATATATCAAATATAATATTTTATTTCAGATAAAAATAACTATATGAGACAAAATAATAATATGTCCAATAAAGTTCTTCTATCCTCGATGGAATATTTCATTCAAGGTAATTAATTTTTATAATATTTTTTATCAAACCATTGATATATAAAAGAATAATTATATTCATTAATAGGGAATATGAATGAGGTTTTTGGTTACTCAAGAAGGAAAAAAACCTCACAAAAACCCTAAAATTATATTTTTAATTCATATAATATAATTAAAGATTCTTATAGTAGTTCTTTTCTCATTTATCAATGTTATATACTATAAAAAATCCATTTTCTTGCTCAATGATACCTCAATCTACAACATGTTTCTCCCAACCTTGGGAGAATGGGTTCAAATTGTTGTTTAAGTGTTGAAATATTATGTTCAACTACCTTTTAATTTAGTTATAGTATTTAATTATCATATGATGTAATAGACGATATTTCCTTAAAATGTCTATAGGCATTGGTTGAAAAATTTATTTTGGGTAGTTTATTCATGGTTTTTATAAATAAAAATCATGAAGTAATCAATTTCATTAGTTTATTTACTAGAATACTTGTTAAATAACATATTTTATTCAATTTTATTAAATAATATTCTTTCAATCATTGTCAGATCAATAAAATATCATGTATGGTAAAAATTCCGTTGAACATCATGTAATATTCTCTATACTTTTCCGTACATTTTATTTAACAATCACGCCTATTTAGATTAGGATGGAAGTATTCATGAGTCACATATTTCAACCAAGAACCCACATATGGATTGGTATTGTTTTTAGTAAACCTTTGAAATTATAAAATTCAAATTATACTAGAATCAAGTCCCAGATTTCTCATATGTTCATTAAAGTGAATATTTCTGAGGATTTACTTTCTATATATATTTAAAATTGAACCAATGGTTGTTTTTAGTTGATTCATTATTAAACTTTACTAAAAACAATTCAAAAGTGATATAAATTAGTCCATTCAAATTCATTTATCAATGTATCTTTAGATTTCATAAAAATAAGAATGCTTTCAAAAAATTATTATTTTTATAATTCTTTAAAATTATATGATGAAAAATATGGAATTTTATAACTCATAAAAAATCTATAAAAAACCTTCAATTGTGAATGGATTCCCCTAAATCCTTTATTTTAGTTATATATAAGTTCATAAGTAAGGGTTAGGTTAAATTTTGAATCATCCATTAAAGAAATGTGGACAAAAAACTAATGTATCATCTAAGTGTTTACAAAAGATAACTTCTACTAATAAGATTGTTATTCTAGAAAAATTATTAAATAATCTATAGAATATGGATAATATAAATTTTTTAGTACAAGAGTATATGATAATTGGAAAAATAGAAAAATTTCCAAGATCATTCTCATTTTTTTGGTTCAGTAAATATAGAATAATTTAGTGAGACTCTTTTAACTTAGGGGAAGGTGATGGAAGGTGTGGTTCCACAATCCCCTTGGATGTATTTTTCTATAAAACTAATCTCATACATATTGATCTTATATAAGGATATTCTATCTAAATAAATGGTTTAATGAAATAAATTATATTTTTTACGAATATTCAATAGAATGTGGGATTGCCAATAGAAATGAAGATGGTAATTTAATCTTGGAAAATCCTATGACATCATGTAATATAAAAATTATAAGGGAAAATAGGTTATGAGAGATCAATAGAAATATGTGAATATTTTTTATCTCAAATCAGATGAATATCTATATTCCTTTTGTAGTATAAACTTATACAATCTTCATTATAGAATTAAATATTTTCAATACAATTGGGATACCCATTTAAGGTTGTGTTTTTCATCATATTTATTTTTGTGTACACGATTGGATGTCACTTCAGTACTTAAAATCTTATAAAATTCCAATTGAATTATTATATCTGTTTTTCAATATGTTTTTTTATTTTGTAATAAGTCATATGAATCTCATAAGTGTGATTTAAATAAGATTTTTAATCCTAGGAATGGTAATTTGTTTCATATGTGTGTTTGTATTGATATTAATGTAGTTAATTTCACTATCTGAAACTTGAACTCATGACCACATGTATGGCAGTACAATACCCTTACCTCTTGTAATGAAACGACCAAACCACATTGGGACCCATTTTGTGTTAGAAATGAGATTTATAGGGAATCATCATGCCCATCATCAATAAGGAAGGAGTTAAAGACTAGTGTTATCTATACAATCACTCATGTAGAGTGCATCACCTTCATATAAGAAAGTTCATATGACCACATATGAAAAACACAATAGTGGAATCAATGGATATAATATTTGATTTAAAATAAATGATTAATAAATACATGGAATCTCATATAACATCAAATAAATACACTATATATTGTACAAGAACAAAAAAAATTAAATCCTCCGGTATAAATCAAATAAAAAATGAAAGTAACATACGCCAAGTGACCAACATATGTTTGAAATAACATCTATGAACACCACCTCAAACATAATCTTATAAATATATATTAAATATAATAGTTGTGTCCATACAATTATACTTAATGGGTTATTCCCTTAGATCCTTGTATGATTATGTGGGTGAAACCTGGTAATTCATTTATTAATGATATAGTAAAAAAATAAGATCAAAGTAATTTGAATCACTATTTCTATCCAATATATTTTTATAAAAAAAGGTATATAATTAATCTCATAAATATAAAGAATAAAATTACAAAAAACCTTATTCATCTAACATTCCATAACATGTATCCCCAATAATCATTTTTCTATAAAAAAAATAACCAATCGCTCTCTTGATCGTATAGTTTTAACAACAATAACCACGCACACACAAGTGTGTATGAGTGTTCTGGGGCATGTATACCACATAAATGATTATAAAACTATGACGGCAATAGTCACATTTTTTTAAAGATACCAAAAATATATATTTTATATTCACCACATAAATCATAATAATTCATCACTCTCAAGACAATGGAAAAAATTATATTTTAAATACACAATATAATATTTTTCATAATAAGAAGATAATATACTAACTTCTCACTTATTTTGGCCGATATCAATAACCCATATAACACTCTAGGGTTTCACATTTTATTATCAACAATCCAACATAATGAGACAGGGACATATCTCAAGTAGATATCAAGCTTAGAAAACATGTTAATTTTCCAAATCCATTACAAATATTAATCCTAAAAAGAAATAATAAATATCAAAAAAAAATTCATCATATCCTAGGAATTATCTATTTAGTAAATTCAATACTCATACTATTATCCACCTCTTATGATATTTAAAATTAATCATTTGGTGAATATCCTCTTGATGGGTTTTAGTTACATTTTTCATATCCAAATAAGTTAAAAATAAAATAAAAATCCATAAAATCAATTGAAATAATATTTAAAGGAATATATAAAGAACATGTATAAAATAATACGTCCCTACCAGTTACCCTATATCCTATAATTTTTATAGTTATCTCATAGAAACAACCAAAATACCCTTTCTGCAATAGGTAATCCATAAGAATTGGAATTTCAAAATTCCTTGTAAGAAATTTTTTTATTTCAAATTGAATAATAGTACACCTATTGGTTGATAAAGAATGAATAAAATAATGTTTTATCAAGTGTAACAAATACCAGTTTGTCTCCAAATATAGAAATAAACTCCATTTTATAGAAATCCATAATTAATAAAGGATCTTATGTTTCTTTTTTCTTTCTATAATTATTTTTGATCCTCAATATCATGTAGAATGTTATTGAATACAACATCTAATTATGTATAAATTGTGATATATGATTTTACATGTGGAATATATATATAAATTAAACATGGTGATTCCAATTATAAGAGAATCATGGAAAATTTACATGTTTTTAGTGTTCTATTTTTTCATTATATATGTTTATCATCCAAAATATTCATGGGAGGGGATTTTTGTTTTATGTTGATGTAATTATAAAAAATAAATACATTGATTTAAAAAATATTAAAAATTGGTGTGCTAATAATGAATTATGAAATAATGAAAAATTTGATCATGTATAAAATCCAATTACTTTATGGTGATATGTGTGTGGATGATGTATAAAAAGATTATTTATAATGGTTGACTGAAAAATAAAAATTAAAAGGAAGTTTTAGTGTGAGTTTTAGGCCATGTGTAAGTGTAATATGAATATTACAAATTTTGTGTAATGGTGTATGTGATGGAATAGATGAGGAAGAAAAAATATGAGGTTTGTGTTTGTGAGAAAATTATTGAAGAAACTACATAATAATAAAACACTATTTTGTTAATGGAAATGAATAAATCAATGGACTATGTAAATAAGAACCATGACTATGTAAATGAATTCTGGAGCAGTGTAATTCAAAATACATGGATGATAAGCAATTTAATTTTGATAAAAATATTTATAATGTCAAAGTTATTTTTTATTGATTTTTATGTGTGCTAATTTGTCATGTAATGTTAAATTATAATTACTAAAAGTTCGGTCAATAATAATCATATTCAACTTAGATGAGTGTCACATGATTCGGGTGTAACAAGAGGACTGAGACTAGAGAATTTTTAAATGTGGAATAATTATTATATTACACCTATGTCAATATTAAATCCATGATTTAAATAATATTATTCATGAAATAATTATTCGTAATTATTAGAGATGATATTGGATATAGTCTAGGATGTTTCATCCCATTAAATAAAGTAGTTATATTAAAAAAAAAGATAAAACTGAAACAGTTAAGGATCATGAGATAGAATAAAATAAATAGGAATAATTGGAAATAGTGTGTGGACAAATAGAGTATATTAGAGAGTGAAAAGTACGAATACATATTTGAGTGAAGAATAAGTTAGTCAGACCAAATTTGAATAGTATAAAAGAAATTTCCTTTGAGTTATATTGAAATTATTTTTTATAGAAGTGTCACTATAAGTCCAGAGACACATATACATACAATCACAAGATATTAAGAGAAACAACTCTCTATGATGATAAATAGTCATTCAAAATAACAACACAGGTACCCTTGGCCATGTAGAAGTTGATCTTGTCCTTATTTTTGAAAGTGATAGATCAGGTTCGTATACACCCCAAACTCAACCCAAAATCATCTTCAATAAAAAGATCCCCTTTCTTGATTTTCACTTATTAGATTCCAATTAATCAATATTTTTATTTGAATTTTTTAAATTAATTAAAATTTATCATTACTCAAGAACTATTATTCAACATTGGTGATCCCTCCTTAAAAATGAAGAGTGAGATTGTAATTCTCCTATATAAAATATTTCTCAATTGAATTAAAATAAAATTTCAAATATGATGTTTATAAATCTATTCGAGTTACAAATTTCATATCATTTTCTTCAATTCTATTTTTAATTATAGCCTTAACCACTAAATAATAAAATGAATCAGTATCGTAACAATTTAGTGTCTACCATATCATATCATATTGAAGGTGGTTGTATTTCTATTAAGAATGATTCAAACCCTCTATGTAACTCCATTCACAAATTTCATTACCTATTTATCACCATAAAATAGTTTTCTCACCTTATATATAATTCATCTTTGATCTAGTACTATTTTAGACTTTATACAATGACCCAACCTAGGGACCCAACTCTTATGACCCAAACCAGATTGTTTTTTTGTCTCAAGAGCATTCAAAAATCAATATATCCAAGAGTTTATTATCAACCGATACCACATAATCATTAGGAAGAAGTTTTCCTAAAAAATAATTAAACAATTGTATACACATACAAATTATAGTTTATTCTAAAAGTAAAACAAATCCTTGAAAACAACCTTTAAAAAATAAAGTATGAAAGGAATAGGTGGTAATAACATAATAAATAAGACACAATAAAAAAGGATAAACAATTGGAATATATTCATTCAAGATAGAAAACATAACCAAAGAAACTTCATTGAATTCCATAACATCCCACCATAAACATAGCTAAATTGATTCATCATCAACTAATAAGGTAGTGTTTCTTTATCCTATATATTGATAAAAAAAATTATACACATTGAGATTTCTAGATAAGGGTGAGAAAAACATTATTTAATAAGATTTCCTTAAATCACTCTCTTTAATCCCAATGGATGATCTAATCCAATCCATATATCCAATGTTATTTGTAAAATGAATAGTTTATAGTTTAACAGTTTTTTAATCCTTTAATCAAATCAATCTAAATTAAAAGTATTATTACTATAAAATATAAATTTAGAAACACACTAATCCACTAAATATTTTCCCAATAAACCATAGTTTTATAATTCAAGATTCTATGAGGAATTTAAAAGCAATTAAACCTGCATCCACACATAAAAAACCCGAGTATGATCATTGTGAACATGTATTGAATTTTCACCCCCACATATGATTCCATATGGATTTTTCCAACCAATCCATGACTATTTCTATCAACGCCACATGGTTTTTACCAACCATAAGGTTTCTAATGCTCATTTTTTTAAACCAATTCCCCTTAAAAACTTTTTTCAGAAAATGATTTTCCATTAAATTATTATCAAAATCAATATATCATAAATTCAAATCAAATTTAATATAAAATAATATATCCCAAAAATCAAAAAAATTCATTTTAAAATTCATTATACATGTTTTTCATTAAAAATAATCATTTTATATTTACCAAAAATCCAGAAAAACCATTATTTTATTGATTAAATTTCTTATAAATTATTTGATAAAATAAAACCTCAAATAAATCATTTGAAAATCAAATTAATCATAATAAATGGAATCATAACAAAACAAAAATGTAATCTAAGTCACCTAACTTATACGATTTCCTTTAAATTCTCCCAAATTCCCCAAGATAATAGCTATAACGCGGTGAACTACCTAAATATGTCATCCAAATGACCTATGGAACATAGTCATAATCCAAAAAAAACAAAACAACAAATGAATGAGACTAATATATGTGCCATTTGTAATTCTCATGGCCCCATTGTGACTCTTAGGTTTAGAGTACATGGATTTCATTAAGTGGGGTAACACCCATTCTATTTAATATAACCCCATATAACTCATACCTCATTATTTTAAAATAAATAAGGATAAAAGATAAAATCTAGAGAGTAAAATTACTATTGTTCCATTTGGCATACCCCCATTCCAAATATTTTAAATCCTTATCTCAAACATTTTAGAAACAAAAATGTAAAATTATGGGTTCTAAGCCAAAATGATGGTTTTTTCAAGATCTAACCTATGTTATTATTAATCAAATGTCACATAGGAGCATTGCTCGACAATTCAATGATAATTTTTCCAACATTCCTTCGATTGAAAAACTTTTACCATGGTTTTCCCACCAAAAATAGATAATTGTATAGGGATACAAAAGAAGAACAATTAATTACCCTCCACTTTTTATAGTCCAATGTTCTTTATTCTATGCAATAAATCATTCAACAATGTCTTCCTCTAATTAATGGTTAAAATACACCAATTATTATCCCTGATTACAACCCTCTTTATTTTATTCATTAAATATTATGGAAGCATATAACTAATCCTTTCATTATATAATTAATAATGCAATGGAATCGTGTTATTAATCAGGTCCCATGATCTAATAAAACTATCCAAAATTAAATTTGTGTCAAAATCTACCTTAATCATAATCCTATAATTGAATATGATTAATTCCTTTATCATCATGTCAATTGAAATCCCAAAATAACATTATTCAAAATCATTCATTGTGAATCATGTAAATCCATAACTACCCATTTAATTCCCTATCACATGAATGAAATAAAATCAAAAACAACCAATTAATCCCTATAACCCCTCCCATTATAAAATAATATTCCCTGTTAATCACATTTCAATAACTGTCCCCTAATTATACAATAAAGTATTTATAATGTTATATTTCATTTTTCTATTAAAAAAGTCAATAATTAAAATCCCAATTATATCCACATAAATTATTTAAATCAAAAAATAATGGGTTTTAAAATTCCTCCCACCATTGGAATTTTCACCCCCAAAAATTCATTGGTATATCATTCAGTAAAAAAGATCTAGTCAGTGCTATAACATGATAGATTTTATCTCCCATATTTCCACATAAATGTGCCAAGGATTATATAACACTAAAAACAAGTAAATAAATTTTCTTATAAGACACTCTCATGTTTAGAAAAAAACATAATGCTTTTTCAAAAAATTTCATTTCAGGTTCTAAATTAATAGATTCCCACTAAATAATATGATATTTTCTTAGTTGATAAATCCTCGAGTGTGAAACATGAAATACATCATTAACCCCATCATACCGAGGTATAAACACATACCAATATACCTAATTTCCAACTATATTAATTATTTTATAAGGTCCTTCATAATAGTGTATGTGATTTTATTACTTTTTTATTCATAGTGTGCCTAATTATGGTGATACTCATGGAAAAACAATCTCACTGACCATATACTCTAATTGTCATCATCTATGGTTTAAATAAAACTATTTTTGAGTCTCAGTTTTTTTTAATAAATTATAAATTAAATAAATAAAATTATCTTACACTAATCATAATCCTAAGTGTGACTTCTATCCAACCTCAGACCAACATGGTGTGAAAGAAATATCCTTCTATGCAGTACATAAAATGGATCTATATGAATTGATTCTTGATAACTATTTTTATATTAAAATTACACCAAAGAAATATAAACCTATAATAATATATCAAAATATAATATATACTCTTGAAGAATGTCCTTTAAAGTATATATGGATCATTCAAATTTTCCATCTACGTGAGGATAATTTAATATACTCATCTTCATCAAATAACCCATATACCTTTATAGTCCTCTCTAAAATTTAAATTAACTGAAGGTTTTATATCTAATATAATGAATATGGGAGCTCCATATAACCCAATTATTTACTCCATATATAACATATACAAGTAATTCACTAAAATAATATATTTTATGTGTATGAAGTGAGCCAATATTATACATCGATCGATAATCACAAAGATAGTTTCATGCTTCCAAGTTGACCTCGGTAAACCAATTAAAAATCCTTCACCATATAATCCCATTTCCAAGTTGACATAGGTAAAGGTTGAAAATGAAAAGAAAAACATATCCATCGCATATTTACATTATTTATAGAAAACATCACATCATTTACATACCCAATACCTTTTAGGTTTAATGTTATAGAGAATTAGGAAAAATTATTACATATAAAAACCAATTATTTTCTTCAAATTAAAAGTTTTTACACAGAAACAAACTCCTAAAATAAAACACTTTCCTTATTCAAGTCCAAAATCTCATATTTAGATCTAGACTTCAAAATTATTCTTAATAATCCATAATTCCAATGAAAATCATTTAAAAATGTGGGATTATAATGAAACTCTTTAAGTGGTGTAAATAAAAAATTAAAACCATTAGGCCATTGAAATTATTAAAAACCATGGATAAATTATTTCCTTTAAACAAATACCTTTTATCTGAAGTGAAAAATCCTTTCAAAAAACAAATCAAAAAAATTTGATAAACAATTTCTCAAATAAATTTTGCAGGAAGAAAAAATAGTCATGAATGTTAGCTGGGACATAATATTCATATCACACAAAATAAATCATACTAAATGCACATAAATAACCACAAATCATAAATTTTAATATTATTTATCTAAATAAAAAATCTTTACCCAATTAATTATAGGGATATATTATACCCACACATCATCATATGACATTTATAATAACCATATCATTAATAAAAAATTAGAGATTTTATTTTATCAAAAAAATCATTTGAACCCATTATCATAATAATTATTCATTAAAAAATAAAAATAATAGTTAAAAATCATTACACTTTTAATAAAATAAATTTCAATGGAAAAAACTCAGAAAAGTGTGGGGAGAAAAATTCCTTTGGAAAACCATGGAAACATAATGGGAAGCATAGTAAGTAACGCCCCGACCCCAGTTACCATAAGTGGGTGAATTATTTTAATACATTGGCACGATTTCAAGGAATCACGCCCCGATATACCGGTCTGTTTAGCAGTCTTGGAAAATAGATTACATACACGAATGTTACATTACACATTAGAAAATAAAACACATCATAAATGGTCCTTTGAGAATTGAATTAATCCCCTAGCTTAACCCTACTTATCAATCATAATACACTTCATGGAATCCTTGGAAAATTAAAATATAGAAAGGGGTGATCTCAGATGCTCAGTAAGGATAACAATATAGCGGAAACATTCATAAATGATCATAAACATTTAAGGAAATGTATAAGAATAAAGCAAAAGCCTTTTAAGAATAAACTTATATATAATATGGAAATGTTACAATAAAATAATGACATTTACTTATTTACATGGATATTATACTAGTCTAATAATCACAGGCAATATCAATAGCTACTTTCATAATGCTGGATTGCATAATTCAATACTTCATAACCACATAGTCATGGCCTTGTGCCGAGACTACAAAAAAGATATTGTCAAGGCCTTGTGCCAAGACACTAGTTTGCCTCATGAGACCGACTGATGCATCGAGGAGCTATAGTGGGATCCACCCATCACTTACTAAGTCAAATTCACTCCTCATATGAAAAGGATTAAACATAACATAAACATTCGTATTAAAACTAGAATATGAAATGTCAATACATTATCCATAAACCATTAATGGTATAAAAATAATACATCCATAGTCAAACATATTATACAACCTTAAATACAATATGGAAGATTTGTATCATAATAAATCAGCCTCAATCAAGAATAATATCCCTTAAAGGATGTTGACATAGTTGAAAAAGGTCAGTAAAAATCTTAGAGAGAAATATCCATTTTTCATGAAATAATTTAAAAGTCACATAATTTATAAAGGAATTAATTTAAAAAATATTTGTGAATCAAATTTTCCCATACCACTTTGAAAATTTTGAAAGGAATTAACATTTTAAAAATATTCATGTTTATATTAATAAATATTTAAAACCCATCTTGAAAACATGGACATTAATGAGAATGATTTAGAAGAATAAATACTTAGAAAATTTAAAATGATGTTTTAGTAAATAAATTCCCTTAAAAATAATCCCTTTGAAAAATATTTTATGAAAAAATGGCCAATAAAAATGTCCCAGTAGATACTTACGTAAAAATAACCTCGGATAATAAAGAGATTTTGAAATTTACCCTTTCCTTGTAATTTCTTTAGTCGAGGGTACGTTTAACCTCTTGTATACAGTCCATAGTGTGTTATTAATTTATACCAAAACCATATTAATATTTATTATATCATACATGATTCATTTATGACTTTATACTATCTATTTAATACTAATTTCGATGTAAAATTAACATTTTGGGTAATAATCACTTTCTTTATCGTACGTGTTTTAAATTGTTCCTCTTGATTGTATCACATAGATCATGATTTAAATACATCAATAATATAAAACATGATTTATAAATAATATATATTTAGAATATAAATATGTATAATAGACATATATATATGAACTTGAAAATTCCATTTATGGAGTCGGTAGGTCGTACAAACGATTAAACATTGTTCTTGTTTTCATATCGTATTGAACAGAACTAAGTGAATAAGATATCTATATGTACATATATATATATACAATAATATTATAATTTCATATATTTCATACTTATTAATTATATTTTTTTTTATATTCGTCGTTGAATGGTGAACATGGAAATGAATCTCATCGCGTTGTGGAGACGGTAATCCGTACGTACGCACTAGCGAAAATATCATTATATTAATGGAGAAATCATATGTGATTGGATGGTCTATCATATATATAAAGAATCTTTAACATGTTATAGTTATTATTTACATCATTTATACTCATTATTATACTCATCCAAATAATGAAATGTTTGAATAACAAACTACACCACGACATGGAGATGGTAATCCGTACGTACGCACGTATGGTGAATTTTTCATTTATTGGAAAGAAAGAATAATGAATATGATTGTAACATTTTTATAATAACATCACAGTATATAAAAGATACTTGATTTATTATTTTATAAGGGAAACAACAATGAAAGAGGAAGTGGAAGATGAAAAGAACTTGAATGAGGTGATGAAATATTTACCTCATCTTTGGGTTCTTCATTTTGATTTGATCAAAAAAGAACTTTATGTTGGCTTTATGACCAAAGGAAGGCCTCTAGGATGAAGGGAGAATATTTGGGAGGATATTTTGGTAGGGTTTGGCTGAGCCAGAAGGCTTAGGAGGTGTGAAATTAAGAGAAGTGGAAGTGCCCTTTTATAAGAGAGGTTAGGGTCACTTTAGAAAAAACATGAAATATTATTTTATAATAAATTCACATTCGGTTTCTAATGCCTCCAAATTGAATTATTTAAATTCTATGGTATTTATGGGTCTAATAAATCTCAACCAATAGTTTTTAGACCCGTTAAGTCAACATATTAACCTTAACTTTTAGATTTAACTCTTAATTAAATAGCTTGACATTTACCAAGCCTCTTTGTATTTTAATATTATATGGTTAATAAAAAAACTATAAAAAAGCCAATAGAACCCCACGCAGTTCATTAATATCATATATATTATTTTAGAAGTCTTTTGGCTAAATAGTAGTTTTTTAGGACTATTATATCAATTAATAATATTATGTTTGTTTTAAAAAACTCAATTATGTCAATTTCGACGCTATTTAGTATTTGATTTTTTTGAAAGACATATAAACTTTATCACTTTGAATAAAGTTTATTTAACCTAACCTAAAATTTAATATTAACCTATAAAATTAGTGTAATTCCAAAAAAGTTTCAATTTACATTTATTTGGATATTTATAATATCAATAATTTTAATATTTCATTAATAAGTTAATTACTACATCATCATTGTGTCATAAATGAATTAAATTATTTAATGTCTAAAAATCATAAATAAAATATCATTATGTAGTAAATATTTTTATCTTTTTAATTAATATTTATAGTCGAATTTATATTCTATGTAACCCTATATTAAAAATGGTTTAGTTATAAAACATCAAATTTAACTTTTTTTACTCTTCTTAAATAAAATAATAATAAGTGTCCTAATCTAATCCAACTGGACCAAAGAGGATAATATTTTATTCCTAAGGTTGTTTTTGGTCGAATTATACTTATACAATAGAATTAGGACATGTGTTAAGGTAATTATGATATCATATTTAACCTTAATTGCCCTATTTACTTTTAATTGTGGTAAATAAAAATCAAAAGTTACTATTCACAAAAAAATATTTTCATCTTATTGAACCACATTTTACCAATTTTTATTACCCATGTCTCTCTGGATTTTTGAAATTCAATACATAGAAGTGGTAAATGTATGTTTTATGCAAATTTCCAAATGCTTCGAAGAGGTGGGTAAAAGATGGTAAAAAGTTCAATAAAAATTTATATATCTAAAATTATTAAAAAATGACTCCAATGAATCAAATTGAACTTATATAGGAATTATATATCTATTTTCACTTAAAATAAAATAAAATAACTAATTATTTAAATAAAAAGTCAGTTTTAAATAATAAAGTAGTGCTTTTTACTATTCATAAAAATATGAATGTTATCAGCAAAGTACCAAAAATTTATCCAAAGAAAATTCTTATGTCCTGCTTATAAAGAAGAATTTAATTTAATTTAATTAAATACCTAAAAGTGTCAAATATTGGATTTAAAAAAGATCGACATTAAAAGGTGGAAAAAATGCATTTTTGGAAAAATACATACATTATATGAAAAAATGAAATTGTTCTTATATTATGTCTAAGAAACACATAATATTTCTGTTAATATTATATATAGTACATAATATTCAAAATTTAGTTAATACTATTCTTAACTTCTTTTTGAACGGTTAGTGTAGTAAGATGTGGTGCGCTCGAACTCAGTGTTGTGTGTAGCGCAAGCTATTGAATTACATTAATGAGATAATGTACTATGAGATCATGGGGGGGTTAAATTCTCCCCACCTTCAATAAATTGTTTCCATTCAATTTGAAATAGTTCATCGAAAATAAATGGTTAAAATAGAAAAATACCTTTTTGGAAAACCAACATCGAAATTTGGGTTAATAAAATTTAGTATTAATAAGAGGGAAAGAGAAATGAGAAAGTCACCACAAAATCATGATCTCAGTTAGGAGAACTTTGGTGGAAATTAGAGAGACATAATTGGTGGAAAATGTAAATATTTATAGGGAGTGATTAAGCTTATCAATGACAAACACGTGTAAAATTGAAGGCCTCAAAGCCATCAATCTAGGATGATGTAAAATATCATTGGTTCAAAAAACATATGGTATTAGGATAACACATTTTTAGTTTTAAGAAAACATTCTTAATGTTTAGAGAATTATTTTATTCATAGAATAAGATGAATATATATATATATATATTACAAGTAGAGTTTCATCCTTCAACTAATTCATACCACAAACTCATCTTCCACTACAAAAGATAATATAATTCAAAAATATTCTATTTATCCTAATTGTATAGGGTTAAAAAATTTATTTTATAGTCATTTTTCATAATATTTTAAAAAACTATGTTATACGAATTGGGACATCACGTAGGCCAGTGGTATGTGATGCACCCTTGTCGCCCTTCGGTTGCGGGTTCAAGTCTTGTGGCCTTTCCGGACGTGATGGGTTGTTGCCCGACCTCTGGGTTGTCCTTTTATGACAATTCAAAAATAATCTCAAGAAATGATTCAACTTTAACAATAATTTCCAGCATCAAACTTATTCGATTCCAATCATTAGAATTATCCAAAATACTTCTGTCAAAACTCAGAGTCTAAAATTTATAAAGAAGGTAAACACATTAAAGATCCTTTTTTTCACGTAATGACATGTGAATAACTTCATCATGTATTCTTTTAAAACATGGTAATACCCTGAATTACCATAAAACCATATTGATTACATTCTTGCACCCTTATTCCTTATAGAATACTAGATATACTCCTTATATCCAAAAATGTTATAAACTCCAACAATGACGGAATAAATAAACCATTAACCAGTTCCAAAAATGTCAATAATATCCAATATAATAAATCAATCATCTCTTATTCCAAAATCAATAACTCATTATCAGGACCATATTAATGTTTTTTCTTTCCTTCAACCATTTATTTTCCAAAAATATTAACTTGTCATTGAGTCACCTTTCTTGGTTCCACAAAATCACAAGTCCTTAATAAAATAGTACTACAATACAATCCTTATATACTTTATAATTCTTATAACATGTACATCATTAATAAAATACTCAAATTACACAATACATTAATAACAACATAAGAACTCTTAATCATTCATATTCATCTTCAGTAGTACCATAACATGATTATTATCCAATAAAATCATTTGGGGTATACTCTTATGATTTGGACATTGATTCGCGTAGTGTTCCAACTCTGGGCAGTTGAAACATTTTACATTTGAATGCTTTTTTTACCCTTGCAATCACGTACTTGGTGTCCTTTTTCTCCTCACTTATAAAAAACTCCAATTTCCTCCAAGCATTTACCAAGGTGAGTCTTTCCACAGTTATCACGTATGGGAAAATCCTTCTTTTCCTTATTCCCTTTATCCATCTTTCTTTTTACCATTCTTTTCCTCTCTAAATTCCCTTCAAAGCCATAGGGCTCATATAACTCTTTACATATCTTATTAACATATGATATTATTTCTTCATATGATAATAATACGTGGGAGACTATTTCATTTATAAATGTTGTCATAATACAATTAAATATATGATCATTTTTACTCTTTGGATCATGTGTATTGTTGGAGTTCTTATTCCATCTATTGGGAGCCATTTCTAAACAGTAGTAAACACTAGGTTAGTTTATGAATCGCAATGCGTAATTCCAAACTTGTAAAATACCTAACATAAATTGAATGGATTATGCATATAATATTACTTCATAAAATGTTTTCGTGGGGGAATTATTTACTCCCAAATCCTTCAAAATGTCTTAAAATTAAAATGTGAATTATCCTAAGCATATCCCATGGGAGTGTCGTAACCAAGAGTGCAGCAAGGACCGTTGTCATTCACCTCTTCATGTTCGAGTCTATCTCAATGTGGTGTTTTTGAATTTTACCCCTAGGTATATCTGTTCCAGAGCCGCCTCTACATTCTCGTATCCAGATAGGGATTTAGTTCATGAAAAACTCACAAAATTTCTACAGTACCAAAATTCTAGGATTTTCTTCTATACTAATTCTCAAAGTTTATCTTAGGGTAATATTTTCTAATCATAGTTTTTCTAAATATATTTCCAAGGTTTTTCATAAACTTCCTATGATACCAACTATAACTTCTTGACCCCATTTACCCATAGTCGGTGCATTATTTTAATACATTGACATGATTTCAAGGAATCAAGTCTCAAAAGACCAATCAGTTTAGCAGTCTTGGAAAATAGATTACATAAAGGAATGTTACATTAAACATTAGAAAATAAAATACAGCATAAATGGTCCTTTGATAACACAATTAATCCCCTAGCTTTACAGTGTTTATCAATCATAATACACTTCTTGGAATCCTAGAAAAATTTAAACATAGAAAGGGTTGAGCTCAGATGCTCAGTAAGGATAACAATATAGCGGAAACTTTCCTAAATAAGAAAAAACATTTAATGAAATGTATAAGACTAAAACAAAACCATTTTATACCTAAACTTTAGCATTATACATCAAAGATTCAATAAAATAATTGCATTTACTTATTCACATGGATATTCTACTTTTCGAATAATCACATGCAACATCAATTGCCACTTTCATAATGATGGAATACAAAATGTCAGATTTCGTAACCACATAGTCAAGGCCTTGTGCCAAGACTAAAAAAAGATTTTGTCAAGGCCTTGTGCCAAGACCCTAGTTTGTCTCATGAGACATACCATTTCATCAAGGAGCTATAGTGGACTCCACCCATCACTTACTAATTCCAATTCATTCATCATATGAAAAGGTTTAAACGTGACATAAACATTTGTATTAAAACTAGCATTTGAAATGTCAATACTTTATCCATAAAACATGAATGTTATAAAAATAACACATCGACTGTTAGACATATCATAAATCCTTAAATACAATATGGATGATTTGTATCAAAATAAATCAACCTTGATCAAGAATACTATCCCTTAAAAGATGTTGATGTTGTTGGAAAAGATCATTAAAAATATTAGAGAGAAATATCCCTTTCTCATCAAATCATTTAAAAGTCAAATAATTTATAAGGGAATTAATTTAAAAGACAGTTTTTAATCATAGTGTCCCATACTAGTTTGAAACTTTTTAAAGGACTTAACATTTTAAAAATATTCATGTCCATAAAAATAAATCTTTAAAACCCATTTTGAAAACCTGGACATTAATGAGAATGATTTTGAAGAGTAAATAATTAAAACATTTAAAATGATGTTTTAGTAAAAAAATTCCCTTAAAAAGAATTCCTTTGAAAACTATTTTTTGAGTCATGGACAATAAATATTTCCTAGTAGATACTTATGAAAAAACAACCTCAGATAATAAAGAAATTGTGAAATTAACCCTTACCTTGTACTTCCTTTAGTCGACGGTTTGTTTAACATTCGGTATAAAGACCGTAGTATGTTATTAAATAATACCAGAACCATATTAATATTTATTATATCATAAATTATTCATTTATGACTTTATACTACCCATTTAATAATAATTTCCATTTAAATTAACATTTCAGGTAATAATCACTTTCTTTATCGTACATGTTTTAACTTGTTACTCTTGATTTTATTATTTAGATCCTGATTTAAATACTTACAGAATATACAAATGATTTCTATATCATGTATATTTATAATATAAATATTTATAGTAGACATATATATGAAATGGAAAACACCGTTTATGGAGACGGTAGGCCATACGTACGCATAAACACAATTTCTGTTTTCATATCATATAGAACGGAACTAAGTGAAAAATATATATGTAATTACATATATATATATATATATATATATATATCCCCAGTAGCATTATTATGTCATATATTACATACTTATTAATGATATATATATTTATATTCATCATTGAATGGTTAACGTGGAAATGAATCTCATCATGTCATGGAGACGGTAATCCGTACGTATGCACGAACAACAATATCATTATATTGATGGTGAAATAATATGTAATTGGATGGTATATCATATATAAATAATAATTAACATGTTATATTTATTATTTACATCAGTTATATGCATTATTATACCCATCCAAATAATGAAATGTTTGAATAATAAACTACACCATGACGTGGATACGGTAATCCGTACGTATGCACGTATGGTGAATTTGTCATTTCCAGGATGGATGGAGTAATGAATATGGTTGTAACATTTTTATAATAACATAACAGTATATAGAATATACTTGAGTTATTATTTAATAATAGAAACAAAAAAGAAAGAGGAAGTGGAAGATGAAAATAACATGAAAGAGGTAATGAAATATTTACCCCTACTTTGGCTTCTTCCTTTGGATTTGATCGAAAGATCTCATTAAGATGGATTTATGACCAAAGAAACGACTTCAAGGTGAATGGAGGAAAGTTGGGAGGATAGTTGGGAAGGGGTTTGCCGAGCCAAAAGGCTTTGGAGTTGTGAAATTAAGAGATGGGGAAGTGCCCTTTTATAAGAGAGGTGAGGGTCACTTTAGGAAAAACTTGAAATATTATTTTATAATAAAAGTATTTTTAGTTTATAATGTCTCAAAAATGAATTTTTTAAATTATATGGTGGTTATGGGTCTTAAACCTCTCCAAAAATAATTTTTATATAGGTTTTTTTCATCATATTAACTTTATCTTTTTTATTTAACTCTTAGTTAAATAGTTTGACATTTTCCATGTCTCTTTGTATTTTAATATTATATGCATAATAAACATATTATAAAATTCCAATAAAACGCCAAGTGGTTAATTAATGTAATATATATTATTATATAAGTCTTTTGGGCAATCCTTATATTTTTATAACTAATATATCTATTAATAATATAATATTGTCTTAAAAAACTCAATTTTGTCAATTTTGACACTATTTATTATTTGATTTTTTTGAAAGCCATAAAACTATATCACATCACATAAAATTTATTTAACCAACCCTAAAATATAATATTAACCTATAAAATTAGTTAAATTTCTTAAGAGTCTCAATTTACATTTATTTGGATATTTATAATATTAATTATTTTAATATTTCATTAATAAGGTAATTACTGCATCATCATGGTGTCACAAATAAATTAAATTATTTAATGTCTAAAAATTATAAATAAAATACTATTATGTAGGAAATATTTTTAGATTTATAATGAATTCTTATAGTCTAATTTATATTATGTATAACCCTATGTTAAAAATGGTTTAGTTATTAAACTTTGAATTTAACTCTTTTAACTCTTCTTTAAATAAAATAATAATAAATGTCCTAATATAATCCAAACGGACCAAATAGGATCATATTTTACACCTAAGGTTTTTTGGTCGAATTATACTTATCCAATAGAATTAGTACATGTATTAGGGTAATTATGATATCATTTTTACCATTAATTACCCCATTTACATTTAAGTGTGGTAAATAAAATTCAAAAGTTACTATTCACCAAAAATAATTTTCATCTCATTGAACCACATTTTACCAATTGATATTAACCATGTCTCTATGATTTTTGAAATTCAACACACAGATGAATTGAAATTATGTTTTTTTCAAATTTGCAAATGCCCCTAGGAGGTGGGTAAAAGATGGTAAAAAGTTCGATAAAATTTTATATATATAAACTTATTATAAAATGGATCCAATTAATTAAATTGATCTTATATAGGTATTATATATCTATTTTTTATTAAAATAAAATAAAATAACTAATTATTTATATAAAAAATTGATTTTAAATAATAACACAGTGTTTTTCACTATTCATCAAAAATTGAATGTTTTCAAATAATTACCAAAACATTACCATAAGCTAATTTTTATATTATGAATTGAAAAATAAAGTCTATTTTACAAAAGTAAAAACATATAATTTTCCTTTATTAATTTAAAATTAATTTCTTTTGTCAAAACCAATAAGTGGGTTTTTAAAAAATAAAAACTATCAAAAGATATACATGTGTTTTTGTCAAATTTAAATGTGAAATTAATTATATTTAACTAAATTGTATTAAATGATAAAAATATAATCTAAATATACTTACAAACCATTCCAATGCATAATTTATCACTATAATTTATTTCAATTATAAAATTTGTTTTCAATTAAAACATTGTATTTTTTCCTATTCATCGAAATATAAAAGTTATCAGAAAAGTACCAAAAATTTATCCAAACTACATTTTTATGTCATGATTATAAAGAATAATTTAATTTCATTAAATTGAATATATAAATGTTTCAAATATTAGTTTTAAAAAAATTCCATTAAAAGGCGGTAAAATTGAATTTTTTGAAAAATACTTACTTTATCCAAAAAATGATTTTGTTCTTATATTATGTCTAAGAATCACATTTTTTATGTTAAAATTATATAACTTATATAAGATTCAAAATGCAGTTAAGAATATTCATAACATCTTTTTGAACGGTTAGTTTAGTAAGTTGTGGTGTGCTCGAACTCGGTGTTGCGTGTAGTGCAAACTATTGAATTAGTTTAATGAGATAATGTACTATGAAATCTTGGGGTGTTACACAATAAAGAAAACTAATGAAGAGGAGAAAAAAATGATATCATGTAAAATGAATTTAAAAATACCATCCTTTTACACTTTTGTAAACAATATAAGGTCAGTTTAAACATGTATAATCAATGAATAAATTAAATTACATGAATCTGAATGTGTTAAATGAAAAATTAAATAATAATTGGTTTCATAAATTATACATGATTAATTTCACTTTGAATTTTTTTTGGAAATTTTCTAAGTTTTTATTTAGGTGGGAATTTTTATTTAGATATTGTATTTTTTCCGTAAGTTCAAAAAATAAGCAAGGGGGAGTAAAAAAGTTTTATTTTATTTCCTATTTAGTTTGTAATTTACTACATTAATTCCTTCACATTATATAAAAGTGTTTAGTAAAAAAAAATTTATGATTCATTAGTATTTATGTGTATAAATTAATTTATGTTTAAAACACTTATTTAAATGTTAAAAAAATTATTTTGGGAATTTAAATTTAAAGGATTAATGTATAATTATTTCAAACTAATAGATATTTAAATTTTAACTAATTTGTTTGAGATTTCTAGAAAATTTAATTATTGTACAATCTTTGAAAAAATATGAATTTCTATCTGAGATATTGTTTTAATAATTTTGATAAAGAATTATGTGTACCCTAATGTTTTTGAATTTTCAAAAAAAAATAGATTCATAAAATATATTTTGAAATTAAAAAGTTTGGTA
The DNA here is from genome assembly GCA_963277665.1 of Viscum album. Taxonomy (NCBI): domain Eukaryota; kingdom Viridiplantae; phylum Streptophyta; class Magnoliopsida; order Santalales; family Viscaceae; genus Viscum; species Viscum album. The sequence goes on along the minus strand of OY728135.1, from coordinate 734,673,611 downwards.
CAATATAGGCTTTGACAAATTATATTAGAAAAAGGTAAGTTAGGGCTTATTATTGAACCCCTGGACTAAATAAGAGAGGTCAACCCAGTTTGATTTACACCATTCATTAAATATAAAGTTACATTCATGATAGTGATTTATGTTTCTTAATCCAATACAATAATTTTTAAAATATTATCTGATTATGTTTCATGAGAGATTTTTCAAGAAACCAATTTTAGACAGTTCATGTTCATGAAAGTAGGTATAGTTCTTATATGTCTATGTTATAAGATGAAATTAAGGTTCTATATTCCTGTTTCACTATAAAATAATAATAATGGTTGGAATTAATGTTAAATATTAGAGATATTTTCTAGTTTATATTTATGAATTCCCTTGTTTAGTTTTCCATGATAAGTGATTAAGGTGGTTTGAGAACTATGTTTGTTGATGTGGATTTTATGGTTACTATTAGTTTTTTTAAACAAATATATGTGTGTGAAGGGTGAATTTAATTCATGTTTATTTGATTCTTATACTTTTTATACTATTTTTTTCTTTTAAAATGATGTCAAACACAGTTCAGTTGTAATCAGCTTAGAGATCAAGTGATACAGTCCATATTCTATGATCATGTTTACTATAATGGAGTTCAGAGATAAATATTGTATTTTTGTTTTTATTTAATCTATTCATGGATAATATAGGTCCCAATCTAGTGAATTGAAATTATAGTGGGTCATGATCTCTTAAAGATGAATAGAACATAGGCTTCTATAAATTTTTTTTCATTATTCACTACAAAAGAGGTCAACTCTAAGCTAATTGATGGATGAACTATTATAGTTCAAAGATGTGAGATAATATTGTTTTATTAGGCCTTTTTTAATTATATTTTCTAGTTCATAACTAGTATGAGGATCAGTTCAAGTATGGATACTATATAGAGTTTCACTGGGCATCATGATTGAGGTTTGTCAAACTAGAAAGGTTCATGGGATCATAATACTTTAGGCTTGAGCTGAATAAATATATGAATTCATGGTTTGTATATGAGTATCTATTAATGAGTGAATCAAAGTTGATTATTGGAAAGAATAGGATCTCCAAACAAAGAATTTTTTGAGAATATTCCCATGACATTGATACTATAGGACATGGATAAAAATATTATAGGGTAGCATCTTATATTTCTATAAATTAACGTCAAACATATTTTTATTATCCATTCATAGCACATCGGATTTCACTAAGGAATACTATTATTTATTCAATATTTCCTTATTTTATACTCCCTTTCTTTCTAATGATTTAATATTATGTAAATAAAATTTTGATCTTCTATTTGGTCTTGTTTTCCTCCCCTCTATAATGTTCTTCTCTTACTCCATTATTATGGTATATAATTGGAGGGAGGGAACCATGTGATTATTCAATATGAGATTTAATTTAATATTATTTAAAAAAATTATTCATAATATAGAAGTGTGTTGTGACGTTTATGTAAGTGGGATTCATGTTAGACCCTTATAAAGATGATATCCAAATAGGGGCCAAATCATCATATATTAAATTATAATTACCCTTCCAAATGATCTTATATCATGGTTAATAAGAACTCTCTTCTCTCCCTCATAGTGATAATGAAATCAATAAATCATAAAATACTCTAATATTATTTTACTTGGTTTACCCATATTGGGATATGTCTATGTAACATACACCCGACAATGTTCCATTGTACTAAAATTCACTATAAGAACACCTATTTTGTAAATAAAATCAAAGTGACTCATTTTATCCAAATATTTATAACCTCGTGAGTATTGAATAAATCACTACTCTATTTTCTTAGAAAGATCATTTCTCCACCAAGAAAAAAACCTTGACCATCCTTAAATCAAGAATGTGAATTACAACATGATAGGTGAATTAATATTCTTCTACTTCATCAATATGATGAACATAATGATCTTAAAATAAGATAAAACCCTGTAACGCACACTCTTCTTTCCAAAAATATTATATAATTCCATTTTCACTCTAGGTTCATGATTATTAATTACTAACATTCTTCCACATTTTTATAGTAATATATCTCTTTCATTTATCCGCCCGAGCATCTCGAAGTCAACCTCTATTAATTCCTTCAATTATACTTTTTTCAATGGAAAAATTCATCCATTATATTTCTTAGAAAAATCAAACTATCCTAATTAAAATCCAAATTTATCTCCTAAAAATTAAGAAATTCAAATATGAGTAAACCTGCATGATCCCCATCATCACAGCATGAACATTAGGCTTATAGTACAACACCTTCATGATTAGAAATTCACATTATCATACACTTCAGTCTCTAAAAATTATGACATGATATTCTTATCAAAATATAACCACATCTACCATGTTAGAGTTCAATCAATTCTTCATTGTGAAAAATTAAATGAAAAATAAAAAAATATCTCATGGAATTCCACATCACAGTATAGCCTACTATTGTACGATCCGACCTATAATGTTATAGAGTGGTATCTTAGCCAAATTTTAAGAATTTTATATTATAAATAAATTTGTGACACAGTATTATATATTAATGGAACAAGAAACCATACAGATTAAAAAAATATGGCATCAAATAATCATGGGGCACTATTTATAGAATGTAATCACTTTTTACGTTACAACCTATTCTATTGTAGAATTATTTCAATATTTTAAGATTAAATATATCCAAACCTATTAAACATCATGTTGTTAATATATATATATATATATTGATATCATGACAGTTTTAGAACTATTAACCATTATTTTTTAAAAAAATAACACATTTTTTTCTAAGAACTACTTTTAATAATCTTTTTCTTTAGTTTTGTTAGAAACAAGATCTATACATAAACTTCATATTCAAAATCCATATCCTTTATAAGGCCCCAGCCTTAAAACTTACTTAATATTGAGTTATTAAAATATTACACATTGAGGATCTTTTCAGGTTTAGAGTTTTAGAGAATTAGATCATGAAACTTGCATTACATTCCACATTTAAACAAAGTGGTTACATAAAATACACTATTCATTCTTCCCATAAATGGAAACATATTTAAAATAAAACATGGATTCTTTCTTGACACATCCTTGACACTATCATCACATCATGTACCTTTCCCTTGACCTGTGAAAAACATTTCAAAAACTTGGGATGAGCATAAAAAGCTCAGTAAGGGTTATAAAAATATGGAAATGAAACATGAGTTCATATATACATAATAATGATATCATACATTACACATAAAACATAGTTACTTTAACATACCTCATAAAATCGTGAATAAATCATAGAAATCATAAGATATAAAAGGTAACTTGAGGCATTCATAACATTCTTACGTAGGGAGTAACCCCCTTGGTTACATTTGGAATAGCCACCACATTATATTCCCTAAATCTCTTCGGAGAAACCATAACGTTTCACTCCTTCGCATTACCCAATGCATTGGAGAGCTATATCGGGCTCACCCGCCCTTAGTTTATCACGGAACCACCCGTCTTCATAACAATTCCCAAGAACCATAACATAATCTTATCACATAAAACATGCATAAAGGAAACATAACATTTCCACCTTTCAATAACAAGATATCAATACAAAACATTGATATAAAAACATTATGAAAACCATTTTCAATACCAAAATAAAAGAAAAGTAAAACATGGTATTTATTTTTCTTTTAAAAAGAAGGTATGGCTTGTATAAGAAGCCGAAACTCAAATAATAGTCACAGAGGTGGAGAAGTCGTTGTCGCCGCATACGTACGACAATAACATTCCCTTTTGTCGTTTAGTAAAACGCTTCTTATAAAAAATATTCCTTTATGGATAAACATAAAATTCAAAGGTGTTTATACACCATATAAAAGAAGGTTGTGTATAAAACAAGATATGCCTCAATGAATGGAGATTGAGACGAAGTCCCTTACAAAGACAGTATCCTTGGTTTAAGGATAAATCAATTACATAATTATGTGTGACAAATGAATACACCAAATATATGTGGATATTAAGTATAAAATAATCAAAGGTCATTCACACATATTCAAAGGATGACATATTCAATAACTACATGTTGAACCCAAAGAAATCGAAATTGGGCTAAGAAGTTCCCTTGACAGTCTAACGGTGTCACATCAAAATGAGTTGATGACAGATAAAAAAAGGGTATCTCATAATTTGGACATAAAATTTACATCAGTAAGGATATATGAGAACATATACCAACATAAAAATATGTAAATTAAGAGACCCAAAAAAAGAAGTCTTTTAAAAATAGGAGGGTGAAAGGTTCCCTTACCGACATGGGTATCTTTCGAAACATACACCTCGTGAAAGAAGGAAAATAAAAAATTAATGTAAATACTCATAAAAGAAATTATATTACACAATGAGTAAAATAATGGGCAGTACATACACCACTCAAAGGAAATTGTGGCAAATGTAGCATAAATCTCACGGGAATAAAAGTGAGATGAAAAATCCCTTACAAAAACTCGGCAGCCTAATGGCGCCACATAAAACATACAAAAATGGATTGATGAGATCAAATAGGGTATCTCATCATATTAACATAAAGTTTATATAAATATTAATGTAAAGGAACATCCCCAAACATAACAAAGAGGAGTTTAAAAGAAGTGACATAAAGGAGAGTACTTAAAAAGAAAGAGAGAGGTTAGATCTCTTACGAAAATTTGGCAGCCTAACGGTGCCACTCAAAACTTCCAAAATGGATTGATGAGAGAGAATAGGGTCTCTCATCACATGAACATAAAAATTAAAGTAAGATTAATATAAAATAACATCCCAATAACAAGAAATATTAGCTTTAAAAGGAAAGACATAAAAGAGTGTACTTAAAAAGAAATATTGGAGTAGGATCCCTTACCTCAAGTCCAACTTGCCTTGTTCGTTTCTTTATATTCATGAATAATAAACTTTGGTCAATTAATAATTGCCTAAGTACCTCCTTCAGAGATTATTATTCAGTTCATATCACATATTATAATGTTATAATAATTGTTTAATAATGTTAGTTCATATCAGACGTTTTTGCCGACGTTTGGTACATGAGTCAAAAATGAACTTGTTTGAAAAAAGATTGCCCATGTAGTTATATGTAAATAATTTCCAGAATAGTATTAATGATTAAAATATCATATATATCCAGTAAATATTCATTTTATACTATTCCATATCATTTGTAGATAAAAACGAAAAGCATCGTTCATGGAGAAGGTAGGTCCAACGTACGCATGAACGATACTTTCATTTTTTGTCATATTAATGGAATTAAAACAAAATGAGAGAGATATATATATGTTATAATTCCAGAATGGTATCCATAATTTAGATGTAATATATTAAATATATATCCCTTATATATATGTAATTATAATATTACATAACATTTTGAGATAAGAAATGAAATGTACCATTCATGGAGACGGTAAGTCGTATGTACGCATGAATGCTACTTCCATTTCTATTTCATATTTAATGGAATTAAAACATAATGATACATAATAGTATTTTAATTACAGTATGCTATCATATATAATATAATTAAATATATTCTTTATACGTACCACATATGGTATTAACGAATCAAATCACTTTGAGGGGGTGGTAGTCCGCACTTCCTTAAATGAAGATATCCTGTTTACCCATAATGGAAACCATAAAGGTACACCATAAATGAAAAATACAGAAGCTTAAGTAAAACATAAACATATTATATATCATATATAAATATAGTGTCATCTTAATGGCCACCTTTTAAGGTGTTATAAGAATGTTGAACAATCATCGTTTCGGGAGGCAGAAATTCGCCATCCACAGAAACAGTATGTTCTTTAACCATTAGATGTAGGTGTGTGTAAGTTTATCTCGAATCCTTATTATAACAACATCCTAGTATATTTAAGACACTGTATTTGTTACAAAATAATTTAGTACAATGAGTTTAGGGGGTTGGAGAAGCAAAATAAAACAAAATGACACAAGTGAAGACATTACCTTAAAATCGGGTAACTCCCTTTGGTTTGAGCTCAAAGGCTTCCTTGGGAAGACTTATGACCAAGGTGAGGCTTCAAGGAGTAATATAGGGAATTGGAGAGACAAAATGAGCAGGGGTTGGCCGAACCAAAGGCTTTGGGAGTGTGGTTAAGGAGGTAGAGGTGGGGGCCTTTTATAAGAGGAGAGGAGGGGCACCATTGTAAAGTTACAAAATGTTACTTTATTTTCAAAATAGTTTCGGATTTTAAAGGTCCCAGATTGATGTATATAAGGGATACAGTGATAAGGGTTCTAAATCCACTCATCCAATAGGTTTTGGACATGTTTAGGTCTTATATATTACATTATCTTTCCATTTTATTTAAATCGTTAAATAATGAGGTCATCGCTGCATCATCATGATGTCATAAATAATTTAATTTATTTAATGTCTAAAAATTATAAAAAAATAGTATTATGTAGGAATACTTTTTATATTTCCAATGACTATTTATAGTCAAATATATGAGTTGTATAACCCCATCTAAAAATTCTTTTTGTAAAACATTTCATGTTTGTGTGATTTTTTACTTTAACATTAAATAAAAAGATATTTATGTCATTTTCCAACCAAAGAGGCTCCATGGGGTACCCAAGTTGACACATGGATTGTCTTGGTCGGCCATGACACATCCAATGAGGGTAGTACATGTGTCTAGGTCATTTCATTTTATTAAAACATTATTCTTACCATAAACTACACTAATTACCTCTAATCGCGATTAAAAACTTAATAAGTTACTATTCAACAAAAAATTGTTTTTATCCCATTGAACCAAATTTTACTTATTAATGAAATCCATGTATGTTGGATTTTTGAAATTCAAAACCCAAATATGGCAAAATTTCATTTAAATGGAAAAATCAGTTTTTATAAGTACCACTTAGTGGTTTCACAATTCATCAAAAATTGAAGTTTTTCAGAAAAATCCCAAAAATTCACCCTAAGCTATATTTGATATTCCGAATTCAAAAATGAATTCTATTTTACAAAATTCATAACAAATAAGTCACATTATTTAATTTAATAATTAATTCCCACTGTCAGAGCAAATAGCGTGTTTTTATGAAACAATAAGTAGCAAAAGATTGACACTAGTTTAAGTCTGATTTCAAAGTGAAATTAATTCCAACGACCACTATTGGATTTAATAGTAAAAATATATTCTAATTTCAATTTAAAACCAATTTGAAAGATAATCTAATAATATAAATAAATTATATTAAAAATATTTTTTGAATTAAAATACAACATTTTACACTATTCATTAAAAAATGAACTTTTTCGGAAAGATACCAAAAATTTACACAAAGTAAATTTTGATGTCCCGATTCTTAAGAAGAGTTTTATTTGGTCCAATAGAATGTATAAGATTGAACCAAACTATATTTAATGATGTTTCACCATCAAAAGGAGATAAGTGAACCTTTAGTGAAAACTATGGCATATACGCCTAAAATTGAATTCTTTCTGTATTTTAATCCTTTATCTTTTATTGGATAAATGTAAAAACATTTAAAAACATATATAATCATATTTTAGTTATTTCTATCCATTCCCGCCAATACAACGGCTACATGTTAACTACCATTTAAAATAGTATTATTTTATTATTAGAGTGCAACGTAAGATTCCCAAGAAACTCGTTGTTGCGTGTTGGGTAAGCCATAGAGCATAATGTCCCCTTTAAAGTAATATTAATATTTTATTCAAATATATGGATAAATATGAAATTTTCATATTCTTTATTTACCTGGGGTGTTACATCCTTCCCCCCTTTTGGGAATTGCATCCTCACAATTTTTAAAATTGATCTTGGAAACATCCTTGAAAGTCCCACATCGGAACATGAGTCGGTAAAAAAATCACTTTAAAATAAAGGAAGATAAGTACAGAGGTCACCCGAGTTAACCCATACTAGGATTCCATGTAGAAATAGATGGACATGGAAGAAAAGGTAAAGGGTCATGTTCTTGAGGGAGAGTGATAGTAAACATGTCTAGGAGAATGTTAACCATAAGAAAATCACCTACTTGTGATGGGTTAAACGGTATTCGATTCCCCAGTAGGAAAAGTTATCAGACAACATTTTTGTTTTAAGTTACTTTTTATTGATTAATTTATTCATAAAGAAACATAATCACTTATCTTGTTGACTTTCCACTTTTACTAGATTCCTTAATCAAACTCATATTTTTTTCCAAAAGACGAGTATTTAGGGAGACTTGTTCGCAATAAGAGTACTATAATCAACTTCTAGAGAATCACCTAATCCACCAAAGAGAACTATATACTTCCCATATCTTTAGACCTTAATCAAAAACAAAACCAAAAATGTTAGTACAAGGTCAGATAATCCAGAAAAGGATAACCCTTTAAAAAGAAAATCTATGCTTAATCTCCAAAATTTGTCCAACAAAACCCAAAGTTCAACGAGAACCATCCGATAAACAATTTGACAATAAAATTCATCAAATTAAACCAATATAATATTGAAACCCAAATATTTGAAGGATTTAGTCACATAGTCTTCCAAGTTAAATCGTAACATTTATCTCCAAACAACATCAGTTGCTCCTAAAGTCTCGTATTGAAAAGTAATTAACCTAATCACATATCCTCCATGATAGGTTAGTAATTTTCATAAATAACCCAAAATCAACTTACTCTTAATTAATAAAATCATATAACTATAAAGAATTAGTCAAACTAAACAGGGACTTCACATAGTCCAGTGGTAGGCAATAAATACTAGTCTCACTTTGGTTGTGGGTTCGATTCCCGCAGCTTTGTCCGACGCAACGGGTAGTCACACGGTCTGCATGTTGTCCTTTTTCCAAAACTATATAATTCTCAAATCATTCCCCAAAAAGGGATAAAATCATCAAAAATAACCATAACATAATTTAACCTCAATTTTATCTCATGCCTTTCACTTCAATCATAACATATAGTAACCCATAATTACCTCAAATGTAAGGATCATATAAACCCAAATGGTTCTTTATAACTATGTCCAAAAATAAAAGATAACTATTCCTTGAATAAAATTTGAATATATTAAACATCAGGGTTACACATAATATAAAAAGTCTTCTAATGTAACCCCATCATCAAAAGAGACTTAATACTCTTAATAATTTCACCATAACTCTTGAATCCCTTATAGGTTGACATCTTCTCATTCAACATTCTTCATGATCCATTAACCATTCCTTTCCAACTTATTCCGAAATACCTCTTTCCTACAAAAAAAATCATGAATCATATCCTAAGATTCCAAAATAGGAAAACAATAGTCATGAAATAATACATACCTTTGATTTGTCATTGTTAGTTTCTTCATCCTCAATCGTAATGGCATTAGGTATTGGTAAACGAACATTTGTACGCTCTTGGTGATCCCATTCTCGAAACTTCAACATAGGACATGTGTTTTCATAATGACCATGCACACCAAATTTAAAACATTCAATTGATCCCTCAGAAAGAACTTCTTTCCCTTTCCACGAGTCAACTGGATGCTTCTTTTTTTCATGGCAGTTTCTTGCTTTATGACATTCATTTCCACATCTATAGCATATTTCTGTCCCTTTGAAACATTTTCCTAGGTGTTTCTTTCCACATCTTTGACACATAGGTTTTTGAACACACTTACCTTTATAATTATTACTTGTACTTTCGTAGGGATTTTTTTCTCACATATATTATGCCTTAGAGAAATCACCAAGGTTTAGGTGGTCAATCATGACTCCAGATAGTTGGTTGAGGATAATCACAAGAGTTCTCATTGCATCTCCCATATCATTCAGTTGCTTGCTCAAAAACTGTCACAGTTTCCTTCACATCCACTATTACTTTGGTGCCTACTAGATCTATCCATTTACTAAAACCAAAAAGGTCAGTGTGAGTATATCAAATAAACCATCATGTACTAATGAGGAAGGTAAACACTAAGATACAATTACTCATTCACTTTATCTAAAACTATGACTCTTTCTGAAATCCCAACCATTATGGTAATTCCACTTATGCTTAAAGAACACCCTAACCTCCAAAGTTATCTAAACCGACCTCTGATACCAACTATAAGGCCCCAGCCTTAAACCTTACTTAATCTTGAGTTATTACAAGATTACACATTGAGGATCTTTTCAGGTTTAGAGTTTTAGAGAATTAGATCAGGAAACTTGCATTACATTTTACATTTAAACAAAGTGGTTACATAAAAGACAGTATTCATTCTTCCCATCAACGGAAACATATTTAAAATAAAACATGGATTCTTTCTTGACACATTCGTGACACTATCATCACATCATGTACCTTTCCCTTGACCTGTCAAAAACATTTCAAAAACATGGGATGAGCATAAAAAGCTTAGTAAGGGTTATAAAAATATGGAAAGGAAACATGAGTTCATATATACAAAAAAATGATATCATACATTACCCATAAAACATAGTCACTTTAATATACCTCATCAAATCATGAATAAATCATAGAAATAATAAGATATAAAAGGTAACTTGAGGCATTCATAACATTCTTACATAGGGAGTAACCCTCTTGGTTACGTTTGGAATACCCACCACAGTATATTCCCTAAATCTCTTCATAGAAACCTTAATGTTTCACTCCTTCGTGTTACCTAATGAATTGGAGAGCTATATCAGGCTCACCTTCCCTTAGTTTATCACGGAACCACCCATCTTCATAACAATTCCCAAGAACCATAACATAATCTTATCACATAAAACATGCATAAAGGAAACATAACATTTCCACCTTTCAATAAGAATATATAAATACAACACATTGATATAAAAACATTATGAAAACCATTTTCAATACCAAAATAAAAGAAAAGTAAAACATGGTATTTATTTTTCTTTTAAAAAGAAGGTATGGCTTATAGAAGAAGCTGAAACTCAAATAATTGTCACGGAGGCGGAGAAGTCATTGTCACCTCATATGTACGACAAAAACATTCCCTTTTGTCATTTAGTAAAACTACTATTATAAAAAGGATTCGATTTTGGATAAACGTAAAATTCAAAGGGTTTTATACACCGTATAAAAGAAGGTTGTGTATAAAACAAGATATGCCTCAATGAATTGAGATTGAGACGAAGTCCCTTACAAAGACGGTGTCCTTGGTTTAAGGATAAATCAATTACATAATTATGTGTGACAAACGAATACACAAAATATAAGTTGATATTAAGTGTAAAATAATCAATGTTCATTCACACATATTCAAAGGATAACATATTCAATAACTACATGTTGAACCCAAAGAAATCGAAATTGGGCTAAGAAGTTCCCTTGACAGCCTAATGGCGTCACATCAAAATGAGTTGATGAGAGATAAAAAAAGGGTATATCATAACTTGGACATACAATTTACATCAATAAGGATATATGAGAACATATCCCAACATAACAATATGTAAATTAAAAGACCAAACAAAATAAGTCTTTTAAAAAGAGGAGGGTGAAAGGTTTCCTTAACGACATGGGTATCTTTCGAAACATACACCTCCTGAAAGAAGGACAATACAACATTGATGTAAATACTCATAAAAGAAATTATATTAAACAATGAGTAAAATAATGGGCAGTACATACACCACTCAATGGAAATTGTGGCAAATGTAGCATAAATCTCACGGGAATAGAAGTGAGATGAAAAATCCCTTACGAAAACCCGACAGCCTAACGACGCCACATAAGACATACAAAAATGGATTGATGAGATCAAATAGGGTGTCTCATTATATTAACATAAGGTTTATATAAATAGGAATGTAAAGGAACATCCCCCAACATTACAAAGAGGAGCTTAAAAGAAGTGACATAAAAGAGAGTACTTAAAAAGAAAGAGAGAGGTTAGATCTCTTACGAAAATTTGGCAGCCTAACGGCGCCACTCAAAACTTCCAAAATGGATTTATGAGAGAGAATAGGGTCTCTCATCACATGAACATAAAAATTACATTAAGATTAATATAAAATAACATACCAATAACAAGAAATATTAGCTTTAAAAGGAATGACATAAAAGAGTGTACTTAAAAAAGAAAGAGTGGAGTAGGATCCCTTACCTCAAGTCCAACTTGTCTTGTTCGTTTCTTTATATTCCTGAATAATAAACTATGGTCAATTAATAATTGCCTAAGTACCTCCTTTAGAGATTATTATTCAGTTCATATCACATATTATAATGTTATAATAATTGTTTAATAATGTTAGTTCATATTAGATGTTTTTGCCGATGTTTGGTACATGAGACAAAAATGAGCTTGTTTGAAAAACGATTGCCCATGTAGTTATATGTAAATAATTTCCAGAATAGTATTAATGATTAAAATATCATATATATCCAGTAAATATTAATTTTGTACTATTCCATATCATTTGGAGATAAAAACGAAAAGCATCATTCATTGAGATGGTAGGTCGTACGTACGCATGAACACTACTTTCATTTTTTGTCATATTAAGGGAATTAAAACAAAATGAGAGAGATATATATGTTATAATTCCAGAAAAATATCCATAATTTAGATTTAATATATTACATATATATGTACTTATAATATTACATAACATTTTGTGATAAGAAATGAAATGTACCATTCATGGAGACGGTAAGCCGTACGTACACATGAACGCTACTTCCATTTCTATTTCATATTTAATGGAATTAAAACATAATGATACATAATAGTATTTTAATTCCAGTATGGTATCATATATAATATCATTAAATATATCCTTTATACGTACCACATATGGTATTAACGAATCAAATCACTTTGAGGGGGCGGTAGTCCGCACTTCCTTAAATGAAGATATCGCGTTTACCCATAATGGAAACCATAAAGGTACGCCATAAATGAAAAATATAGAAGCTTAAGTAAAACATAAACATATTAGATATCATATATAAATATAGTTTCATCTTAATATCCACCTTTGAAAGTGTTAGAAGAATGTTGAACAATCATCATTTAGGGAGGTAGAAATTCGCCACCCACAGAAATAGTATGTTCTTTAACCATTAGATGTAGGTGTGTGTAAGTATAGCTCGAATCCTTCTTATAAAAAAATCCTTGTATATTGAAGATACTGTATTTGGTACAAAATAAATGAATAAAATGAGTTTATGGGGTTGTACAAGCAAAATAAAACAAAAGGACACAAGTGAAGACAATACCTTAAAATCGGGTAACTCCCGTTGGTTTGAGTTCAAAGGCTTCCTTGGGAATACTTCTGCCCAAATTGAGGCTTCAAGGAGTAAGATAGGGAAGTGGAGAGACAAAATGGGTAGGGTTTGGCCGAGGAAAAGGCTTTGGGAGTGTGGGTAAGGAGGTAGAGGTGGGGGCCTTTTATAAGAGGAGAGGAGGGGCACCCTTGTAAAGTTACAAAATGTTACTTTATTTTCAAAATAGTTTCTGATTTTAAAGGTCCCAAATTAATTTATTTAGAGGATAAGGTGATAAGGGTTCGACATCCACTCATCCAATAGGTTTTTTACATTTTTATGTCTAATATATTATATTATCTTTCCATTTTATTTAAATCGTTAAATAATGAGGTCATCGCTGCATCATCATAATGTCATAAATAATTTAATTTATTTAATGTCTAAAAATTATAAAAAAAATACTATTATGTAGGAAATCTTTTTATATTTCCAATGAATATTTATAGTCAAATATATGACTTGTATTACCCCATCTAAAATTTTTTTTAGTAAAATATTTCATGTTTGTGTCATTTTTACTTTAACATTAAATAAAAAGATATTTATGTCATTTTCCAACCAAAGTGGCTCCATGGGGTCCCCAAGTTGACCCATGGATTGTCTCGGTCGGCCATGACACATCAATGAGGGTAGGATATGTGTCTAGATCATTTCATTTTATTAACACATTATTCTTACCATAAACTACACTAATTACCTCTAATCGCGATTAAAAACTTAATAAGTTACTATTCACCAAAAAATTATTTTTATCCCATTGAACCACATTTTACATCTTAATTACAACCATGTATGTCGGATTTTTGAAATTCAAAACACAAAGATGGAAAATTTTCATTTAAACAGAAAAATCAGTTTTTATAAGTACCACTTAGTGGTTTCACAATTCATCAAAAATTGAAGTTTTTCAGAAAAATCCCAAAACATTACCCTAAGCTGTATTTTATATTCAGAATTCAAAAATGAAGTCTATTTTAAAAAATTAAAAACATATAAGTCACATTATTTAATTTAATAATTAATTCCCGTTATCAGAGAAAATAACGTGTTTTTATGAAATAATAAGTATCAAAAGATTGACACTAGTTTAAGTCTGATTTCAAAGTGAAATTAATTCCAACGACCACTATTGGATTTAATGGTAAAAATATATTCTAATTTCACATTGAAACCAATTCAAAAGATAATCTAATCATATAAATAAATTAGATTAAAAAGTGTTTTTGAATTAAAATACAACATTTTACACTATTCATTAAAAAATGAACTTTATCGGAAAGATACCAAAAATTTACACGAAGTAAATTTTGATGTCCCGGTTCTTAAGAAGAGTTTTATTTGGTCCAATAGAATTTATAAGAGTGAACAAAACTATATTTAATGACGGTTCTCCATCAAAAGGTGATAAATGAACCTTTAGTGAAACTAGGGCATATATGCCTGAAATTGAATTCTTTCGGTATTTTAAGCCTTTATCTTTTATTGGATAAATGTAAAAACATTTAAAAACATATATAATCATATTTTAGTTATTTCTATCGATTCCCGCCAATACAATGGCTACATGTTAACTACCATTTAAAATAATATTATTTTATTATTAGAGTGCAACGTAAGATTCCCAAGAAACTCGTTGTTGCATGTTGGGTACGCCATCGAGCATAGCATCCCCTTTAAAGTCATATTAATATTTTATTCAAATATATGGACAAATATGAAAATTTCATATTCTTTATTTACCTGGGGTGTTACATCTTTGATATAATTTGTATCTTAAAATATCAGGTTCAATGATTTAAAAATCATTCACTTTAAGCTAACATGAGTAATTTTCATAATGATAAATAAGTATTAATTAATATTTCACCAATGAAACAATTATTTTATTTTAATAATTAAAAAAACATGTCAAAAATCATTCCAAAACTTCTTTAGATGACACTTGTTATATAAAAAAATTCTTAAATACTACTTCACAGCAACAATTCTAGAAAATAAATTACACTGACATCAATTATTGCTCAAAAATTCAAGTCCAACATTGAAATCCCTTTGAATAAGCATTAATTCACTCCCCCTTATACCTTTTCCATAAACCTCTCCCCCTTTGTCAACATGGGATGGCTCCCCCTTTATCACTATATAAGTAAACACTCATGTATTAAGTTATATATCTCTATTTTAAGAAAACGACACCATTATGAAATCATGAATTATATCTCCCATTCATATATTATAATACCCTAGACTAGTTCACTCAATAATAACTAGACTAGGGAGTCACTAGAGCTTAAGAGTGCATCCCTAATTGTTAAATGTTTCTAATTAATGGTGAGGATCTATCAGGTGATAGTGAGAATATAATACCCATTAATGCTAAATAATTGTAATAAAAATAAAATATAATAAATTCTAAACAATATTAACAATGATCTAAATATACACATAAATTAATCCAACTAAAATCTTTAATTTCATGTATGTTATTAAAAATAAACAGGATCGCCTATCGGCTCGTCAATTTTTTTAAAAAGTTGTGGTCGAGGCCTATTTTAATTATTAAACAAAAGAACTAATTTATGTTTATAGGGTAACCCATTAAATTAACATTATGTCCATAACTATTAGGCCCAATTACATGGTACAAAGGACCCATTCCCACATTCACACACCACAACACTTTCTTACACTTAATCCTACAATTGGAGGTCGTGTGCCTAGCACTCCTTGACAGGCTAAAGGCCAATTGTTTATGTACCCAAATCCCATCTAGGATTAACAGTTCTACTAATATATTACGCCATTACTCTTCCAAAATGATTGAAGTTATACATTACAACTATAGTACTTGTATAAATTCATTCCCACACATATTTAAACTCATTTTTTATGTAGGATTACAAGAATTCTTCACCACATAGATAAGCCTCCAAAAGTTGGCCAATCACGTATGTATTTGTAACAAATAAAACCAAATAACTTCCATTTGGAACTAAAGAACCACCTACCCTGTTTTAAAAATCATTTAACCTACTCATGAACCACCTATAATCCCATATCCACTAGGTTCGAGATGATGAACTATTCCCTTACTTGTAATAAGAATTGTAATGTTTTCTACAAATCCCATTGGGCCTATACTAGGCTTGGTTATGAACTAAATAGAGAACCACCAATGAAATCCATAATATATATCCATATTATACACCAGTGTATGAAAAACATAATAAATATCAACCAAAACATATAACAAAATCTACTCTACTCAATGTCAACCAGACCCGAGTGACCATTTACCTGCATTATCTAGTGCCAAATTAGAATGATATATTAATTGTATACCATACTAGAGGATAACTATAAATTATAACCTATAAAATGTCTCATGAAATTTCCATACAATAAAAATAATGATTCCTTAATGGCATGTTTACTATTCATATCAAAAGTCTCATGTAATTCCAAACATTTTCACATTTTTCAAATCAACATATCAGAAAAACCAAATTCATGTATGTACACATCCATCTAAATCCATCCCGTCATAACCATAATAAATGTAAATATTCAATATTGTATTTTTTGGTCTCAACCACTGCTAATTACGGACTTCTATTGTGTACACATCATCCAAACTAATTGATAACACTATCACAATATGCTGCTTAATTTATAGAGGCCACCACATGTAATGAGTGAACAAAAACCCATCATGGTCTCTATACTATATTTACAAAACCCCAATTGCCTCATCCACAACGGTTAGTGGAATCACCAAAAACATAGTCAACAATATAGAAATACCTCTATTACTACCGTTGCAAAATCTTAATACCAACTACATCATCTCAATGAACTCATCACCCTATATCCATTGATCAACATGACCCATAATTATATGGGTTACACACAACACAACACAATAACATATAACTATATTAGTCATTGCATCACATTAATAACATCAAAAATCCAGGTCAACATACTGAACCATCCATGATACCATTCATCACACAGGTTATTCCAAACAATTCCAAAAAACCTTTATTTATCACCCAAGACTACCCTTGGTATCCCCTTGGAAATTAAAACCCCACATGGTTTCATTTTAGGTTAAACCTATTAACCATACCCTTAATTATTTATCATTAATTTATTCCACATGTATAGATTATGAAAAACTTAGGCACTGCCTAAATGAATTTAGTGGGACTCCACTAACTAAGAACCTCTTACCAATCCGACTGTAATTGAGATATCTATGAAATTCTAGAAAGATCCCTAGAATTATGGATTTATAAACAATTATAATGAAATATTATTAAATAAATAGTACAAATGTTTCTGGACTATAAACCTTACCCAAATATCCTCTTTGTGAAATGTAGCCCCAAGATCTGACAATGAATTCGAGAGATCTCACAAAAAGGTGATATAATAAAAGAGAGATTTTTTGGGTGTTTCACTAGTTGTGGTTTAAATGGCCGTAAATCCTCATTTTATTTATTTAACTTACCCACTGATTAATTAAATATATTTCACATTTTTCAACATCATAGGGTAGGAAAATTTGTGACCCTTTGGATGGTAGTATGAAAACCCCCTCACTAACACCCATTGTTATTTCCTTCCCCCTATGATCCATGGATTCACTTACTATGTTCACATTGTATAATTAACCTAACATCCAAAGAAAAAAGACCCCACACATGACAACCATTATGTCTCCACTCATAGTCATGACACCCTCATAATGGCATGACCACTACCATCCTTGCACAACTCCATAAAACAAAATTTTTCACATACTTCCAAGTCTTGAATTTTAAAATAAATTATTACTCGACAAAATACATATCCAAAAAAATTTCCTCAATCACTTAATTTTTCATCACCCTTTATCCAAAGAGAGAATACCTTACCAATTCATGACTCCCAGTGTCTTGGTGGGAATTATACCTGTTACATAATTCTATTCCCCAAGCCTGTCCAATCACAAGGATTATTCCACAACTTTAACTAACACCCCAAACAACTCTATAGGGTCCAATTTTTCAAAGTTAATCCTATATCTAAACAAATTAAATATTCTAAATACCATTGGACTTAAATCATTCCCACTATATGATAACGTTTCCCTAAGCTATCTTAGGAAATACACTATTCAAAATTGAGAATCCCCCTTTCCACATCCCAAAACACCAAGATGACGTCCGACGTATCTATCTCTTCTACATGCACCTAGACTACCCCAACTAGCACATAACAAATTGATTAATTCTATGGTAACCCCTTCCCAAATGAATCAGCTATCCAATCTCATCATAGGACTACAAACCAATACAGTGATAGTATAACTTGTCCATCACACACACACACAAGTTTTCCATGCATATCCATTAGTAATCATTCATCATCATTCCACATAATAATGCTCCCCATATCTTATCCATAATTATACTAAATGACAACATTTATAATACATTATATCCAATGTCTGCTTTTATCATGATTCCAAAGCATACTATAGTCATCACACACATCACATCCAATGTACAACCCTTAATAAGTATATAATAATTCTATATGTCACATATTCAAATCATGCATAAATATTCACCAAAAAATAAAAAACAATATTCACATGCTCTCATAAAACCTAGATATTTCATCGGACCTCTGGAATGATCAAAATATATTGGCTCAATTGCATGAATTTTTCCCAATGCCAACTATCAGATGAATTTTTCCCATGTGGAGTTATATAAACCATCAGCCACTATCCCCACCACTCAGTATCTCACCCACTTTCCAACACATTCACCACTTGATCGTGCGCCCCTCCCTACTTCCACCAAAACTCGAACTCGTGACCTCCCCCCTTGCACGCCAGCACCTTTACCCCATAGCCATTTAGTTTTTCTCCATTTAATGATATATATATATATATATATATATATATTTAGTAAGCCTATAAGCATAATCCATAATTGAGGTCACTCTCTATTTAAAGTGAATGAACTAATTAGTTTAATCTTTTATAAATGTATCTATTAAGGAGTGATCAAAATAATAGAATTAGTGTCCTTCCATTTCCAACTATCATGTTTTCATGTCTATAACTGCATATCCCAGTATTATTTTTTCTAGTCCATTGTGAATTTACATGGATATCTTAACCATCCTCTCTAGTGTAGTATTGATCTTGTCAAATATAATCTGCATGGATTTAGCCCTGTATTCGGCCACCTATGATACACCCACTAACTAGAAAAAAAAGATGATGTTATAACTGGAACTCCCATGTTAGGTATGACATAGTTGGAATAACTCCTCCTTCCCCTTAGTCAAAACTCTGGATAATGCATTCTAATATCACCTCGATCTTTTCCTCTAACCACATCCCTATATCCTATACTTGATCATGATTTCCTTTAGACCTCAGATCCTATATCTATGGATTATTGTCACATCTTCCCTCATGGGCCTCGTACCATGCATACCCTAGTGGCACCATGTCACCACCCTCCTGATGTTCCAACAACAGTCATATTGGTGGAATCTCACTTAAAACAAATACCATTTTCAAAATAGGTATAAAATAAATGATATAAAAAATAAGGAATATTGTAATAGGTAGTAAGACCCACTAGCCCTTACACTTACTACCACACCCAAGTCACATGTCATTTGGACTTATGGCCCCACTAACCCATGTTAGATTCAGATTTCGCATCCATCATTCCCATGATTGGCCTATATACCTATCAAACCATGACTCACACACCTAGGATGGATAAGTATAGTTCCACCCAGAATCTATATGAAAAACATTTTATATGTTATTGAAACATTAAATAATCCATCCCAATTTCATTTCCAAAACCTATACCCATATTTTGGTTAGTTGGTTACAATTATACCAATATATTGTGCCAGAAAACATTATTTATCATATTATTTAAATATTAATTAGCTAAACAATTTATTTAATATTTGGTTCTAATCAACAGTCATAAGAAACATACAAATTTCATGTGATACCAACATGCCTAGCATGATACATGAAAACTCTATGTTTCCTCTTGGGGCCAATATTATGAAATTGAAATAAATAACATCATATAAAAATTCAATCCAAATCAAATAACCTAAATTTTACCATGATATACAAAAACAATAATCCAAATCCCCCTCATAAATTATACTTTAACCCATACTTGTGCTAGAAAGATACATAACACAACATCCATCTGAATATCTAACACATTCCAAGATCTCAAGTCCACTAAAACCTATATAATTTTAGAATAAATGTTCCCTTATATAAATATACCTTTAATAACACTAGTTGATAAAACTTTTTAACCACACTCCTCTCATTCAACTATGTAACACCCATGTATAGATCACTCCACAGTCACAAAACCGAAGAGTCGCTGGAAATTAGGAATGCCTCTAAAATTCTAAAGGATATCGACTAGTAGTG
This sequence comes from Viscum album, assembly GCA_963277665.1. Taxonomy (NCBI): domain Eukaryota; kingdom Viridiplantae; phylum Streptophyta; class Magnoliopsida; order Santalales; family Viscaceae; genus Viscum; species Viscum album. The sequence goes on along the minus strand of OY728135.1, from coordinate 734,652,753 downwards.
AGGGTATATGGGGGGATAGTGGGGAGTATATACACTTTTGTGATAAATAAAATAAAAAAAATGACAATAGAAATTATAAACAACAATAATAATTAACCAAATATACACAGAGAGAAATCCAACTAATATTTATAATATCATGTTGGTTATAAAAAATTAGTAAGATCGCATGTGGTAAGATCACATATGAACATATTCAAAATAAATAACATTAATACCCATTGAGTATCGAGGAACCATGAATCTCGTCAATACAATCTTGTCGACCAACTCTTCCACAACCTATATTCTCTTATCTACTATGTTTTAAACATTGAATCTTTTCCCTAAGCTATTCTAATAACGAAAAAATCTACACACATCCTAACGTGAATGTGAAGAGTGTGAGTATGAACTCATCAGTCCACCCCAATGGTGTCCCTAAGTAATATATATTATATAATATTATATGGAAAACATAGTAAATGGAATCCAAAATATATTACAAAACATTCTGTAGTTATGATCTACCAGCCTCATGTGAGCTTTTACCTTCTCCAACCAATGTCGAAGTGGAATGATATATCCACATTCCATCATACCAGAAGTTATAATGGCAATACAAAAAATATTATGTCACATGACATCACTGTAAGAAAACAATCATGATTCCCCAAAGGAATATCCACCATTTATACAATAAGTCCCATGGATTTATAGGCCTTTTCAAAACTATAGTATCACTAGCTTTGTAAATCACAAGGCATGAAAATATGCATCATTCAAAATCTGTCCCATCAGACCCATCATAAATGATGATCTTCAATATCACATATGGTTGTCTTAAATATCAAAAATCATGTACTTATATAGTATAAACCTATTATATATCAATGGTCAGCCCCATCCCCCTATTTCACTTATTCTATAGAGGCAACCACACATAATGAGTGGAATAATCCACCTCATGGATTCTGTCATGTGTTAACATTACCCTAATGGAACAATGCACCATGGTGCGAAAAATCACTAATTTCCTAGGCTATAATATCAAATAACCTATTTCACCACTTACTACAACTACCACACCATATATATCATCCAGATAACCTCATCACCCCATATCCACTGATAAACATCATGCATAATTTCATGGGATACACTCAAAACATTCCAATTAAACCATATTAGTAATCACATCAAAAGAAAAATATCAAAAATTAGTTTCAACATGCCCATTCAACTATGAGACCACATATTGCATAATATATTCTACAATAGACCTAAACCCCCTTATTTTTCACATTAGACTACCCTCAGTATCCCCTAGAAACAAATGAATCCCCATGTGGTTTTGTTTTTGGTTTCATCAACTTAACTCTACCCCCAACTAATTATCATTCACTATATTGAATATGTATAAATTTGTAAAATTATGGGAACCACCTACACAATGTTAATAAGACTCTACTCACTGAGAATTTTTTCTTGATCTGGGTCTAATAGTAAGATCTACCCAAATCTAACAAAATCCATTGAATTAGGGATTTCTAGTGAAAGATTAATATATATATATAAATCTTGAAAAAATAATAATATATACTATTAGCCTTACACATGACTCAACCTTATAATATACTTCACCAAGATCTGATATAAAACAAGGTAGGTCTCTAAAATAGGTGAGATAATGATATAGATATGATTTCTAGGGTGTTTTGGTGGTTCTAGATGAAATGGTCACAAATACCTCTTAATTTATCTAATTTACCCATTGAATAATTTAATATATTTCACATTTTTTAACATTATAGATCAATTTGTTATATGACACATAGGTTCACTATATGAAATCCTCCTCTCCAACACACCTCTCGGCATTATCCCCCTTTATCGGGGTGTAGTGCATTCCCCTTGAATCTCTGGTTTCACTACCTACGGCAATGTTTCTTTGTAGCACTAACTTACATGGTATGATGAACAGATTAAAGACAACATTCAAAATCTGAATCTCATACACAAAAACCCTAACATGGCACTTCTAACCCTTTTCATGGTGTGACACCCTGAAAACTAAATTTTTCAAAAAGTCTCAAGCCTTTCATTTCAAAATAAGCCTTATGAATTATGATATATAGCCAAAAATAATATTGCATCCATTCATGTTGTTTCACCCCTTATCCATGATGTGAATACATCTCTATACATGAACCCTTGTTTCATGGAGTGAATTTTACCTACTGTATAATTCTGTCCCATGATCCTCGATAACCGAGAGGCTTGTTCCCCATCTTAAACTGACACTTCTGAAATCTCTAAAATGTCCAAATTTATGAGTTCTATATTATATTAGACAAAAAAAATTTTACTAAATAACATGTTATTAAACTAAATAGTCCTTAATAACAGTTAATTAATGGTTCACAAAAGAGAAACAGAAACTCACCCAATCAAGCTATGGAGAATAACGTATCATTATATGAACCAATTTTGATGATACCTTATGTTGAACTCAAAAAATATAATGAAAAAAACATTATGGGAGTTTGGAAACATTATAAAAACATTTTAAGTGGTTATATACTCTTGAAATCCAAAATCTAATCAATTCTTTTCAAACAGCACTTTGGATTGTTCGTTTTTCACAATGTACTCAATTTAAATTTGTGTAGACAGATACCCCAACCCCACTTGTCCTTGCTCAAATTTATCCTTAAAATATTTATTATTGATCATGATATACTTTATCCAGGAATGATGGATAGTATTATTCTTCAAGACTAATATAATTTGATTTTTTAAACATTATTTAAATATTATAATTTAATTTAACATTAATATCCTCATGTTTTTTATTCCTCCATATTAACTAAGTATATTATAGAGTGGTCGCTACTGGTCAATGATATTCAATATTTCTTTATGTTCCAATAAATAATACACAAATATCTAAGATAAAATACATTACGTGATGTCAAATTTATTTCATCTACATAACTGAATCAAACCACATCCATAGATCCCCAAAAATCTAGTTTTGGTGTCGTACTATGGATTAAAATATAATCTATCATGCCTCTAATATACTATAATATCATTTTCACTACTATCATGAGAATTTATATTGGATAACATTGATATCTTTTTTCTTGAAAAGTAATAAAAAATAATGTCAGGTCTTATCACTAATAAATACAATAGGCTCTTAATGATTTTCTAATATTCCGTCACATTGACCAATTTTCCATATTTATCTCTTGAAAACATCAACTAGGTTAGAACCAGTGTTTTCATATATTTTTAATCCCCCATTTCTAATTTTTTAAAAACTACTTTAGAATATTTTAAATAGGAAATAAATTTTACATTCCTTCCTTGTTTCACCTTCTAACTAAGGAAAAACAAAAACTCTCTAATCACAGATATTCCAAAATCACTTCTCATGAATATTTCAAATTTCATACAGTGATATTTTACATAAAATCTAAATATTATGTTATCAAAATATGGAAGAATCATTAAAAAAATTCATGATACTTCATTTTATATATTATGATCAACTCCTCCATGTTGGAAACCAATCTTTCTCAAGTATTTATCGAGCCAAAAATATCATCCAATTGGTTCTTATATCATCCTATAAAGTTCCTTCTTCAATTGAAAATCCTTTTTATCATCCTCAAGAATGATTAATCCATATGTTTATTTAATATGAAATTATTATTCAATAAAATCATTAAGGAATAGAGATTTAAAATTCATTTTGAATACATTTAATTCTATATACACTACTATAGTCAAGACTAACTGAATAATTTCCAACCTATCCATAAGAGAAAATGTGTTGTATATATAAATTACATAAATTTATTTGTATCCTTTGTTTGAAATTAATGATGTTATAAATTCTTTTCCTTAATTCATGAGTTTCTTTTACAAAAACACTACTAAGTTATGATAAAATTCTTGTCCTCTAACCTCAAAAAATGCTCCCAATTCTTATTCTTCATGATGTTCTCAAGCTCTTGACTAGAATGGCCCAAAGGACATGATTTGTTATGATTTTTATTATAATCACATTTTTAACTGGGTTCATAGGGAACCATTAAATAACATATATGATTAGTGGCACAAGGCCTAGTACATTCCCCAATGTCCCATATGCACAATGCCTAATGCTTGACATGAAGGCCCAACAAAACTACACTAGAACTATCCCTCCCTATAATCTGCATCATTTAAGTAACCTTACTACCCACCTCGCATTGTTGGTTGGATAGAACTACCCCATACAGATCTGCATGGTGTCTGGTATCGATGTTAGTTGACATACCCTCTCATTCATCTAATCCAGTTAGCTCTTCGTGGGTGGTTAATACTTTCTCGGAATCCTCTTTTGGGTATCCTCATGTGTGGTCTGTATGGGTTGCTTCTTGCTCATTCTATACCAAAGGCCCTATGGCCCGGTGGAAATTGGTGGCCTGAAGGCCCTAAGGCCTGAAGGCCTTTGGTGACCTAAAGGCCCTACGACCTATAGGCCCAAACCAATAGACCAAATCCCCAAATCCGATGAATTGTTCTTACTACTACAGCACTGCATAGTACATACTATCGATATTACTACAGTAACCCATAAATTTAGCTCCACTAAAATTCAATATTCGGTCTTTTGGATTCCAACCTAGAGCCTCAACCACTCGGGTATAGGCTCATTTCCTCTCAAGCTCTTCATTCATCTATTTAATGTAATATTCATCCTTATTAGATTAATCTAAACACATAGGCTCCACTTTTGATAATAATAATGTTTATTGCAGATAATTAATTCTGCTTGATTTCACCAGAGATATTTGATAACCAATATTGTTTTCTTAATTTATTTCTTCTGTACATGTTTACTTTATTGTATGCAAAGGACTCTTTTATACCTCCTCGATGTAATTGTATCCTTTAGAATCAACATCATCCCCTTGTTATCCTCTTGTTATTCCCTTGAGTTGGTCAACTAGTCAATACGTTACTTTATAATTTTCTCATTGTGTCAAAAAAATATTATCATTCTACAAAACTGTTACATATTAGTTTTCAAATTTTTTTTCACGATTTTTTCTAAAACATGTATATGACTTGATCTTTGAATAGTAGCTAAGAAATGTACCTTCATCTTCATAAGATTAAAACTTCCAATTATATTTCTCCAGGTTAAGAATAAATATTTACTTTATAACACTTTATGTCAATTCAATTTAGGATTCTTCCCATACAATATATAATTTAGATTGATTCCTCCCCTGGAAATAACAAGCCTCAATTTGTAATATAGATCAATGGAAGGATATTTCCTTCCAAAACATCTCTGATGTGTATTTTTTTATAATCACCATTCAATCCATATTTCTGAATATATTTATCCTCTTATTAACCACACAATTTTATTTAAGAGTTTTTTCTAATGATACTTTATGCTCTATCATGTGCTTCTCAAGATAATCCTACACTTGGCTATTTGGGAAATTCATTCCATTTTCAATCTGAAATTTTATAATTTTCAATCAAAGAATATTCTCTACTAATATTCAACAACATGTAATAAAATGGAAAAATTAAGAGTTATGGGGGATCACCATTGACCATTTTATCCTAAAATAATCATTAAAATCATTCATAATATTGATTTTAATCAATGGAGCTTAGTGATATCAGCCCACAAATATCAATGTGTATCGGTTCCAATAACCACTTCGATTTTTTTATTTAGTATTTTTAGTCTTCCATATGGTCTTTTCATAAAAAATATCACACATATAAGAATAATCATGTGAAATTCTTGGGATATCATATGATCCCTCATTTTTTTCACTAACTCCTCTATGGATGGTTGGCTCAATTTTCCAAGATGTTTGTGCCCTAAATAATTTTATTATTTTTAGATATAAAAATGTATTTTTCTCTATTAATGGGATGGGGATTGCCCTTTGTGCACTTTTAATGTATCACCATTTCACTATATATTCCCTTGATAATATTAGTATTCTGGGTGAAGTTTAGTGAATACCATGAATCTCAAAATTGGATAACATTTAGTAAATTTTGACCAAGGCCTTCAACTACCAGTACATCCATCATTTTCATATCCTTTCCAGTAATTCTAATTTTTTCGATTCTAATGATCCTTAATCCCTCATAATTAATGAACTAAACAAAATATTACTTGTAATTTTTAATTCACAAGAACAAGTCCTTATTTATATCAACAACACATACACTGGATCGTTTTGTTTCTTTCAAATAAATCTCTACTACAACCACCTTTTCAAAATATTTATTTTTTACCCATGATTTTTTCCTCATAACCATTGGATACTGATATTCTTATTATTCCTCTAGATATGATGGGTCTTCTTCATCTTGAAAATTCAAAAAACCTAGTTTATGTTTTTTTTAATAACTCCATGGTTCGTTAGACTCTACAACCTTGAGTCTCAGTTTTTACATTTCATTTCATCCTTTATGTGATGTAGATGTATTTCAACTTTTATCCATCACACCAAAAATAATAGCCATAGAAAACATATATACTGTATTTAACTATACTCATATGTCTCTATTTCTATTATGCATTGAATATGATTTTGGATATAGAACAAAAATTTTGTGGATGATCCATATTTCTATAATAATTACAAATAATGTTTTCTGTATTATACTATATTTTCACTACTACACTGGTAGGCTTTTATGTCTCCCAAAAATTGATCTTTCTTCGATGAGTGGGTGTTTCTGGTATAACCTACACCATTATCAACTTTTTCATACAATCAATCCCCACCACTGATTTCTCTAATTGGTGTGGTAATTTTTATTGAATATAAAACTCAAAATAAATTATTTTATCTTCATAATTATTATTTAATTTCTTTATATCCCACATAATCCAACATCTTGTTGTCATCATTTGGAGTTTTCGACCCTTCTCACTTATTGGTATTTTACATCACCATTATAACTTCTCCTTCAATAACCTCAATCATTTTGAAATTATATTTCATTGTTTTGGTGAATAAATCAATGATTATTACATTATTTTCAACCTTTAGTTTTATATCAAAATCTTTCTATTAGTTTTCCAGCTTTTAAAATTTAAAATTCTCAATATCATCCTTCAACTCAACTTTCTAAAATTTTACTTTTTGTATATAGAGTTTGGAATCACATACCAAACCATTGGTATTCATCATTTTCTCACAATATTCATATATTTTTTCAAGATCATCCTCAAACCCCACTTTTATGTTTACAAAACCCTCAACATCGTCAAAATCAACATTACTTCAATCATTAATTTTTTATTTTTCTATGTAGACACAATAACTTATTTGTTGAGTTTTTTGAAGTCCTCAAATTCATATACTTTTATTTCATCACATATTTTATCCTCTTATGAAAAAATTTCAACTTCTTAAATAAAATGTACTTGGTACTCCTCTTTAATTTTACATACTTAGAATATTTATTCATACATACTCCAAGTTATTCATTTTATAAAAATTTCATGGGACACTAAGGAGTCCTTTCCCCAAGATTTCAATACCAAAAGTGTGCTTGAGGAAGTTTACCTTTGAACATTACTTTTACCCTTTTTAGATTTGAGTAAAGAAATGACATAACCTCTTTAACATCCTTTTCTTTTGGATCATCCTCCACAGAAATATTATTTATTAACTTGAACTCTACCTTATGAATTTTTTTTATCCCATTATATCATCATCATTACCTCTCATCTCATATTCCAAAACAGTACTATGAAGACTGTCCAATGTTACATCCTTTCGATCCTTATCCTCAATAATCAAGACCTTTGGATTGAATTGAGGTGGAAACCTTCTCAAGATATTCATTATAATCTTTATGTCGTTAAGGTTTTCTTTGAATCCTTGAATTCCATCCATAATTACATTTACGCAATCAAATAATACATCAATATTTCATTTTAGGTGTATCCCCATTTCTACAAACTTGTTTCATAAAATCTAAATTTTATCTTAAAAAAACATTGAGTCTCCGTTTTAGATGTTAAGAAACTTTTCTCACATAGCGTAGTATGATTTAAAAAATATCAATGTAATGTATATTGTGTTGTAAAAAACACTCCATAATGTATTTTCTCAGTTAGCATGGTAATCTAATCCTTATGATATCTTATTTATATATCTCCATCATCTACGATGACTTTAATTCCATGTATTTTATCCATATACAAATCAATTACATGATATAGGAAATAGAGTTTCATTTGATTCTTCCATAGCTGAAAATATTTTCCTTATAATAATAAGATACAATTACAATTAACAAATACTAATATAGATACCAAATAGTGAAGAAATAAAAATCAAACATTCTAATCTGATACCAGTTATTGGTCCCACACAAGTAAGATACATTGATAGGGGTTAATAAGTAATTCCAAATTAAAATAGACATTCTAAATGATCAAGTTTCATGGTTAATAAAAACTATCTTCTCTACCTCAAACTGAATATCAAAATGATAAATCCTAAAAGAGAGATATAATAAATTTTACTTGGATCACCCACAGTAGACATTGTCCATGGAAAATATACTCAAAATTATTATGTATAAAAATTCTTTATAAGTACACTACATGTTCATATAATTTCATAGAGTACTCACTAACCCTCTTGGTTTACAACCCTTACAGGAATTTGAGAACACATTGATCTCCCCATATATAAATCATGCTTCTATAATAAAAGAAAAAAATTTATCATACATAAACCGATAATGATAATTACACCAATATGGCTGTAGAAATATACTCTTACTTCAAAAACATGATGAACCCTATGATCTTCCTATGAGATAAACCCCCAAAACATGGTCTCTTTTTTCTAATATAATTTTTTAATTTTGTTTTCTATTTACCTACAAAATCAATTATATCTAATATTAATCTTGATTTTGTGATAGAAGATGACTTTCTATAATATTTATTAGAGAATCATCATGTTACCATTCCTTTAATCTATATTTTAATGGGCTAATTTTCTACCTCTTCAAACCCGAGTTAAACAATCCTAATTAATATACCGATTTATCACTTAAAAATTATAAAATTTTAAATTGATTAAAATGATATGATCAATGTCATTATAGTGTGTCTGTAAGCATCATGTCTTAGTGATTTTATTCCCTAAAATTATTAAAATAGAAACATCAGTCACCATATTTTGAGGCATGATAATATATTTAAAATATAACTCCATCCACCATATTATGGCTCATTGACTTCTAAGTAGTTAAACTTCTAAAAAATAGAGAAACCAAAATTAATCATGGCCTTCCACATCACAAAGAAAACCACAACTTCACAAAAAACACCAAGGAGGTTGTGGTATGATCTCTTTCACATAATTTAATAATTAAATCATTCAAAACACAATGTGGATTGGTTTTATACATCAATATACAAGAAACCATATAGATTAAATAACCCAATGAAAAATAATTATAGGATGCTTTTTTAGGCGTTGCATCACTTTATATAGGTTTTTTCAGTTACATGATTATTAAATTTTAGGGGATATTAGATAGGGAATAAGTAAATGAATTTTCTCAACTATGGAATAGGTTCCACCCATTCATCAAGGAGAATTTAATTTTTCGATTCACTTTGAGAGGTTCATGACTATGCTAGTTATTTATGGAATTAAGTAGTGAGATATTCCTAGGACAATAAAAATGAGTTTTATATTGAATAAAAATAAAAATAATATAGGACAATGAAAAATAATACTGTATTTTCCCTTTTTAAACACTTTTCATCCAAACAATTTTTTTTCTCCCTTTCACTTCAATTTTTATTTCAACTTCATAATAAAAAAACAATTTTTTTACTATATTTCTATTACATTAAATTTAAAAAAAAAGGATCCATTAATTATTTTATATTTAATAAATTAAAATTTAAAAAATTATTTACAGACTAAAAGTGGGACTGCCTAAGATGAAACCAAGGTGTATCCACTAAACTACACCCTATGGGATTAAAATGTGATTTGAATAGGTTTATATAAAACAAATTTCAAATTTATTTCTCCTTTAAACACGTGTATTATTTTATTAGGTAAACATTTATTTGATCTATAAGGTTATAAGTGATTTCAATATGATATAAAACCATATTTTCTCTATCCTCATGCGCTGCTTAATGCATATTCACTACTAAAATCATCTATTTCCACATATCTTCTCATTCCATTACTATCTAAGATTTACCACTCAAGGAATCTACTCTAACATTGCCATTTCCTAGTGTAGAATCCAACTAAAAGTAAAAATTAATAATATATTCATCCAATCCTATTTTTTATAAGTTTATATCTCACTTAGAGAACCCATTCTTTTTAATATTATGATCATAATACGCCGTAGGCATCATCCAAAATAGGTAATGTCTCTATTTCATTAAATCATGGGAAACTTCCACCAATTTCAATTCGTGTGTTTAATTTTTCTAATGTGGTTTAAATTTATTTTATCTATATTCCATCGCATTTTCCTCTTGCATGATCTCACATCCCAACCAAGCTCTCAGTATATCATAATATATTGAATACCATTTTTATGTTTTTCAGTAAAATTAATATTGTAGTTAAAGTAAACCTTTTATTTAATTCATCAAGATCTCATAATCAGTTCTCATTCAATTAAAATTTGACATCCTTTTATTTCAAATTCATCATTGGCGATGCTAGGTTTCAGGAACATGAGTAAAGAATCTAAAGTATCCCACTTGTATGAGAAAAAAATCCTATCTTAGAAAATTTCTCGCATAATCTCAATACATTTCCACCTACACCTTTTCCTAGTAAATAGAAATAATATTATTATAGGAAACATGTCCCTAAAAAAATTTATTGAACCCAAAATTTACATTTGAACAAATTTGAATATAGTAATTCTGTTCACAACATCGCCAGAAAATCCTTTTATATATTCCATGTTCTTAATCTGAACCTCAGTAAATAAATATAGTATACAAAAACACCACTATTAAATTGTTAAGATATTTGTAAAAGATATGAGTTATAAGGGTTATAAAAATATCATATGTGTAATTAACCAAAATGGTAATTACAAAAAACATGTAATGTTCATACCTAATCGTAAAAGTTTTCATTAGAATTTTCTCTTTCTTCATCTTCCATGAGTGATAACCTAAACATAAATAGATATTTGGAATCCACTTTAATCCTTATAAATGATCAACAATATAATCAATTCATTGTAAAGGATACTCATTTTTCATCATCACCTAGTTCATCTTTCTATAGTTAATGTATAAGAATAACCTAAAGTTATCCTTCTTATAAAAAATCATTGATGTTGTCAAGGTGAAACACTTGGTTGGATAAATATTTTTTCTAATAAATCATCTAGTTTTGTATTCAATTTTAAATATCTACTTTAAAATTATGAAATTAAGATAAATATATTGGTCTTGTTCATAGGAACAATTCGATCAAGAACTATATATATTTATCTAGTGGTTTTATAAAAATAATATTTGAGAAATAAATTCTATAAATATTCTACTACCACTAGTAACTATGGTTTAAACTTTTCATACACTAACCTAATATTCAACCCAACTAGATGAAAAGTTGAATTTTCCATGTTCTTAACAAAACATTCTAATAAAATTAATGATTTTTCCACTCTATATAAAAATATTAAACACTCTCATCTACAATGTTTTAAAAAAACTCTATGACTATACCAGTCAATATGATCATTGAACATTACCATTCATTATATTCCAATTATGATATCATTTATGATCATCTCTTGAACCAAAAAACACCCTTATATTTCAAAATCATTAATCCTAATGAAACATGAAGGAAATTTAGACCCTTTATCGATCCTCACTCCAAGAAGTGTCTAAATATTCATAGAAAAAAATATTAATTCCATAAGAAAACAACTAATATATCTCCCATAAAAATATTAATGAATGAGATGGACCCATATCAACCATATTAGATTTCATAGTAAAATTTACATGAAAGGTTCCCCATAATGTCATGAGTGCTTATTTCAATTCTTCTATCATATGGTTTTCCATGAAAAACACCCCCTGTTTATTTGGAATATGATCCTATATTGGGTTACAACCAATCAGAACCGAAGATATACCTATAGACTGCTTTTTCCTATCTTTAGTCATCCCTGATCCTATTTTATTGTTTAAATCACTACCACTAGATTCTCTAAAAACCCTCTTTATATATGCCATCTTCCAACACTAATGAAACTTCATAGTCTTGTATGAAAAATATGACTTCTAATAATTTATACAACCACAATATTAACATAAAAACAATTTACTCCCCTAAGATAATTCTAATCACAACAATATCATCCTATTTCTCCCTTATGAAAATTATTTTTTCATAAAAACTTTTCTATAACATAAATTTTTTTCTTCACTGGTTAAAGGAATAGAATCAATTAATCGTTTAGTATCCATCATATATTCTTCATACATTACCTTTTTGTTCACCATTTCCACCTAAGAGGAAAATTTCAATAAGATAATTTCTAATAAAATATTTGGTTGAAGACTCATCTAAAATTTTAAAAACATAATATTATCATTATTAATCACTTATTATGAAAATTAAACTAGTTATGGAAATAGAGACTCATTTTAAATCACCACCATGTTTAATTGTTACAGATCTAAAAAATCCCAATAATTCCTAGGATTTAATATCACTGGATAAATTTTATCACTAAACATATTTTCAAACTAGACCTAGGTCAAATAAACATGCATATTTTCATCCACAATTGCCTACAACCATATAAGAGTTACTCCCTCTATCATATAAGAATAAAAATCTACATTTAGTGTACTCCAATTATGAATAAATAGGAAGATACTATTAATTACTTCCAACCAATCCTATTATTATTTCACTCTACTATTTCCTCTAATGATAGGATAATTATATTCTGAGATTTTGGATCATGAATGACATCATATAATTTTTCATGATTCATTTATCCTCTAAGAACCTGAATTTCTTATACCACTGATTTCAAAAGTTTCAGAAATATTTTCACCTTACAATGTTCTTACTCATTAATAGGAATATTAATGTTTCAAGATTATTCCTTATGAATAAGATCTATACATTGTGGTATTTCTATAATACCAAAAAAATCAAGATTGACTAAAGGAATAAGAAGAAATCTCATCTTCAGTTATCATATGATTTTTAAAACTCTAAAAATAGAATCCAATCTACATCGAAGGGGATCTATTCATATTCATGGATATGTTATTTTTAATTATCATAAGAGTTTTACCTCTTTGTACACATAATTATATCTATATCTAAGTGGCTATGTTCATATTCCTCTGATTCTTCCCTTTGAAATTAAAATAAATAAATCATAAAAAAATTACTAAATTATTTTCCATAACCAGAAACACTTTCAAAAACCACTTGAATCCATATCAAATACCACTTATATGGGATGAAAATATATTAAAAATCTAATGCAAATACATGTTTTACTTATATTGTTTCTATAATGTTTGTAGAACCCTCATGAAACCTCATCTGGGAAGAGATCCTTTAATCTATTCGCATAACAGGTCTCTCGAGAAACTAATTTTTCTATATAATGATGTTAGTTATGCCATGGTTTGAATCAGTATTATTCTACACTTCTATTAGACTTTTAATACTAAAATTTAAATAATTTACCTTATAAAATTTTGCAAATAGGTATAGTCATGGAAATCAAAGATCTAGGGGTGGAAACTATAGTAATAGGTAATTTTTGTTAAGAGCTTGTGTTGTAGTGGTTGGTGCCTATGTGTATAAAAAATATGGTTGTCCAAGTAAAAATTTTATGTCATTATATATCATGGAAACATGTTGGAAAACATCTTTTTTTTATCATCCTTATCTACTATGCGATTCTAGAAAGCCATTCAAACTCTCAATATAAGTAAACCCCAACGAATATAATCCCAACCTCCCTCAATGTAAATTATAAATGTTTTGATTCTATGTTATGGGGAACTCTTCTATCACACCAACAAAATATCCATTTTCATTACAACATATCTTTAGCTCTTAATGTATAATTATTCATCCAATAATACAAACATAATCTCTCATTGCAACCTCCATTAGTTGAAATGAAATCCCACGAAAATATGATGTTTACCATGAAATTTAATCTCAATTTATAATGTATCTTTTATGAGGTCAAACCCAACCTCACATTGCTATAGAACCCACTAGTAAAAACACCCAATGAAAGTATATGGATAACTGTAATGAGCCTTCAAACCATCTTAAAAAAAATTCAAGTTATGTGATCATTTATCCATGTACATATCATCTTTTAGTGCATCTTTATGTAAAAATAATATTCTATTCGTTCTACCTTTCCATATAGGGAAATACCAAAATGGATTTACCATGTTCTCTTATCCCAGTAAAAAGCTAGAAAATTATTATTAGGGAAAAACAGCCTAAGGGAAGTATTGATAATAATTTAAACATTGAGAAATCAACATGGAAATTGTTAGATGGAATCAATACTTTCACATCAATATATCCTAGAAAGATCCCCCCATATCTATATAAATGGTTTATTACATTTATTATATGTTTTTATATAATTTACCCCTTAGTTATATCTCCTATGTTATAAAACTTATTCTCCCTACCTTATGTTTTCCCGTAAAACATATTATGGGGTTGGAAGTTTTAAGATATGTTAATATCATATAAATGATCTGGATATTGGATTATATCACGTATTGGATTGATGTGCTCTTATCATTCGTTACTATGGAGGAGTTCAGGACTTGATGGTTTTGAAGAATTTTGAAGGCCATTGAGTATCTAAAAACATAAATAACAGATTTTATATAATTTATGATAATGATTCATTTTGTGAAATGATTTTAAATAGTAATTATAAATGATGATGGAATACCAATAGATCCATCGGGCCTTGTTCTTTTTCTACTAACACTTCCACTTATTTCATTTTCATTTTCAGGAATCCACACCAAAAAAATACCCACCTTCGCATTTTCCTTTTATTAAATATTTAAAACACCAAAAAGATAAATTTGTAAAGTAAGAATTATGTTTTTTTGGAAAGGTTACATGATAGATATGGTTAAACATTACGCTCTATTCTGGGAGTTCTATAAATTATATTGATAAGGTGTTCATGAAAACTATTGATGTCATGATACCAAATAATTATTTGGGAATGGATTTTCGTTAATGTAAATATAAAACTATATGCATAAAAAATTATATTTTATTTTAAAACCAAAAAATTCATTAAAATGGAAATTAAAAAACATGTATCAAAAAATTAGTACAACCAGGCCGTCAATCAAGATATAGTAACCAGAATCAATCATTATTGATCGTATTGACCATCTGATTCCAATTTCCATGAGAACCAAATTTTAAAATTTCATAAAATAGACACGTTATTTTTTGAATAAAAAAAGCTCTCAATTACACCACACTATCCCAATATGGAATGTCGAACCAATGAACAAATCACGTTGGATTGAGCTCGACCCTTGGGGAATGGTTCTGGAAGTCAACAATTGCCATTTTTTCCTAGAATCTATAATTATACATCAATAAACTAGAATTTATTCACAGATCATAGGATTTGTATTCAATGAACATGGTTGTCTTTCCTTTTCCCTACATCACATAAAACAATGTCTTTCCATTAACCAAGATATAGAGATATTGGGGAGTTACACTTATCTCGATAATATTTCTATGAATAGCTCTAATGAATTAAAATATATGATATATTATAAACCTTGATGAAACGTTTTTTTGGAAATTTAATAAATAATTTATAGTTTAATAGTTAATTAATCCTTTCAATAAAACATACTAAATTTCATGTATTATTACCTAAGAATATATATTTCCAAATATAATCATCCCATTTATTCTTATGAAATAAACTATAGTTCTAATTTATGGTGTCATGAGAAATATAAAAGTAAAAAAACAAAAATAAATACAAAAACTAACCCAACTATGATCGAATTAGAAATGTCCCAAACCAGGTTCAACACACAGATGCCCCAAGTCGGTCATTTACGTGACCTCATGTGAACCTCCCCATACGCCAGAGGCTGCCAACTAGTAGTGAAGGTCTATTATCGGTCATGGAGAGACTATACCCTCTTAATAGAAGTATCCAAATAGAAGAAGTAAATAAGAAATTTCCAATATATAGTATCCATAAACAGGACAAACCAGTATCACATAATGACTAAAATATGAATGCAATATCCAAACAAAAACAAGAGATATGTCATGCAAGGTATATGCCAAGTGTAAAATGAAAAAGCAAAAGAAATACACACTGAAACTCCCATGTGGGTCCGAACACCATGTTTTGTTCCCTCATTCATCCTCCAACCTAACTTATCTATCTAACATAGGTCTCTTTCCCTTATCTTATTCTACAACCATAAAGTATATTTGGGTGCCAACCAGGAAACCCAAGTAGGGTGTGAGTAAAAATCGGTAGGCCACAACCAATGCAATATAAAGTAATATATAGTCAATAACAATGTAGGTAGTTTTATAAATAATAAAAAATAAGAAATAAATTAAAAAAATTTCCATATTAAATTATTATTTATTTAACAACATAAACGCCTAAGTTCCCAAGGACCTACGAATAACCAATACCATCTTCATCCCATGTCAGATTCTGAACGTTCCCCAAGGAATATCACATACCATAATAAAAAGGTTATAGTTTATCATTTCATTTCAATTCATATCATTTCTATTTGGAACCATTGACCAATTCCAATATCATGGGAATAGAACATTATATCTAGCACCCCGTTGGTTTTTGGAGCCACTGTCCCTATCCCACACCTCAATTTCACATCGTTATTGTGGAGAAAAATCCCTATTTCATACTCATTATCTCATATGGGTATTTGAAGACTTAGTCCCTATCCCACACCTCATTTACGACATATTGGTATTTGGATCCTCTGTCCACACCCCACACTCAATGTCACATATGGGTATTTGGAGCCTCAGTTTTTGTCCCACACTCTTATATCAATAAATCACACAAGCATCATATATATCACATAAATCAAGGTCAATCTACAGTACCCAAATATTATCAACAATTCACATCATGGTATACCATTACAATTATCAAAAACTATTATGATGTAATACTCTATTATCATGGAATAATATGGACTATTCATCATTAAACCATTTTTCAATATTTAAACCATATAATCCATTGAATCATTTGGGTCTACTCAACCATATCATAATACCCATTGACAATTAATTAATTATCACATTAATTTTCTAATAACAACATTCCAATACCCATAAATTACAAAATCACTGCATTCTATTAATTAATTAACCAATTTTTTAATCCTATTTACCAATTTTATAATCACAATTACCAAAATTCATTTTTACCATATTCAACACATTCTATAATCACATGGAAAAAGTTAATCAATTAATTTATTTCTCTTAAAATTCAATTACAAAATGTGACTATATAAATTTAACAATATATACATGTAATTGGAATTCAACACTATGGGAATTGAATTTAGACAATCCACCCCAAGATTGATGATGAACACTTACCAACAGAAATCCCCAATTAAAGTGGGACGACCCAGATAAAATAAAATAACAAGATATAGATCCAAAACGAAGATCCAAGTTCAAAAAAATAAAGATCCATAAAACCTAGATCTAAACCCAACACCAATAGAGTAAAATAATCCCCTTTGTATCTAGAAAAAGACATGGTATAGACATAAATCTAATCGGAAAGAAACTATATACCTGGATATGTGACGATCTATCAATACAACATACGATTCTTCAAAAATGGTGTCATAGAACCCTAGGGAATCATTTGGAAACCTCAAAAAATGATAGAAATGAGTTAGTGTTGAGTTGGGTCGACTTTGGGTGATGTCTGAGGGGTTTGAGAATTGTAAAATCCATTTTCATAATAATTAAACTTGGGAGAAATGTTTCTTGAAAAATGTCGAATGGTTTTCTAAATAACATTGCCTAACTATCTGCCCCTATAATGAGGGGGTGAATGGACACTCCAAATAGAGTTCATGGTTTGAAAATATATGTACCAACCCTACAGTCCCTCTCTGTCTGGGGTTGTACAGCATTCTGGGTTGGGTGCGTGGTTTGGGAAAACTATGTCCCTACCTTGCACTAACCCAAACCCCTCCAAAACATCCAATTATCACCCAGACATACCCAAGACAAAACCCAAAATAGAATATACTCAAGAAGATGAAAAATTGTACCTATAAATGTGATCGATAAATCTCCATAAAATTTCGGGATCTAAAAATATCCTTGCCTTATAATAGTTTATCCTTGATTTGTACAACCAAGCCTCTCTAAGATTCTGAGGTAAAAAGATGGGCCACTAAGCCCGCATATCCGCTTCTCTCTCCTAATTATTCTCTGGAACACACCCATGTTTCAACAATATAATATCTATCAGCACAATATTTCCCCAGAAATGTTTTTCACTAAAATCCAACACACCTATCGGATTATCCTCAAAGGACACATTGGTCTCAAGCTTAACATAATCCACATCAATCACATGTGAAAGATAAAAGTGGTTCTTCCAAAGCTGTGCACATGAAAAACATCATTCATATCACTATACTTCTATGGAAGATCCAATAATTATGCCACCAACCCAATTCTCTCCATAACCGTAAATGGTCTAACAAACTTGGGATCCAACATTCCCAATCTCTGAATCCTAAGGCGACCAAACCTAGGTGGCCCCTAAAAGAACACATGATCACCCACTATAAGATCAAGGGGTTTTCAATTTCTGTTATCATTCAAATTTTTTCTACACTGAGTTGTATCAATACATTTTTGAATAAGTTAAACCTTCTATGATGTCTCGTGCATGATACATGGGCCCTAAAAAACTGACTCACTTGACTCCATATAGAAAAGAGTTGATCTGTATGGCCTACCATAAAGTTCCTCATATGGTTCCATCTGAATAGACTCTTGATAATTATTATTATAGAAAAACTCAATGAGTGTTAAGTGATTATCCCAAGTACCACTGAAGTAAAGAACACATGCCCATATCATATACTCAAGCACTGGTATAGTACACTATGACTACCTATCGGTATGTGGGTGGAAATCAATACTCAATAAAATCTGATTTCCAAGAATCTTCTACATGTCCAACCAAAAACAAAAAAGAAAAGTTTGTGTTGAAATCTGAAATGATGCACTATGTCACCCCATGTAGATAGACTATCTCTTGAATGTACTAGTCTCCTAACTGATCCACTAAGAAAGTCTCCCCTATAGGAATGAAGTGTTATACCTTAGTCAATCAGTCCACAATCCCCTAAATAGTATCATTACTCTAAGGAATCCTTGGGAGACCCCCCACAATGTCCATGTAAAAATTTCCCAACTTTCATTTTAGAATAGTAAATGGTTGTAGTAAACCACTAAGTTATTGATCCTTTTCCTTCACCTATTGATAGGTGTAGTATCATGTCACAAACCATGCAATCTCATTTTTCATGGTCATCCGCCAATACTGTTGACATAGGCTAGGGTATATTTTCATCGCACCTAGATGAACCACCCACTTCAAGGCATGAAATTCATGCATTATCTCCTCCTGAATGCTCATAGGAACAACGAATTGATTCCTGGCATATATTATCTCATCCGTAACTATAGTATAACTGAATTGTGAATCCCTACCATCAAGTATTTCCTTCGAGGAAAAAACACATTAGATCCTCATACTACCACTCCTTAATCCTTGTTAAAAAATTAGAATCCATTGATATAGATATGAGAGTCATATTCTCCCACCCCTTTCTGGACCACAACATCCATATTAGCCAGTAAAGCCATTATCTTCCACTCTAAACTAGACACTTGAACTTATTGAGTCTGAGTTTTCCCACTTAAGGCATCATCAACACTCTTCCCCTTCCATGGAATATATTCTAGCTCAAAATCTAATGACTGCATATACTCAACCCATCTCCTATTTTTGGATAATTAAATCTCATCCGAAATAGATATACTTAATGCTATTATGATCGGTATACAAAGTAAACTTTTATCCCAATAGATAATTCTGACCACATCTTCAAAGAATAAACCACTAATTCTTACTTGAGGTCCTATGTAGGGTACTTCTATTCATCCAGCCTTAATATTCGAGACTCATACGCCAAAACTCATTCTCCTTGAATCAACACTTTCCCCATGTCCTACCCCATAAGCATCAAAAAACACCATATACTCCACACCTAGCTGATATAGGATCAAGATTGGTGTGGTTTTTAATCACTTCTTCAACTCCTAGAAGGAATTAACATATAATTTCAACCATTCAAACTTTACTACCTTTTTGGTCAAGATAGAATGTATTCTTTCAATATAGAAATTTCCAGGGTAACCTATGATAATAATATTCTAACCCAAGAAATCTACGACTATAAAAAAGTTCTTGGTATACTCCAAAGATGTAATGTCTTGTACCTTCTCTAGTTCCACAGAAATTTCTTCCTCTAAGATGATGTGATCCAAGAAGTGTACTTGTTCAATCCAAAAATGAAACTTATATAGCTTGGTGTATAGACAATTCTCTCTTAGTGTACTTAGGATAATGTCATGATGTTGGGAATGATCATCATGAGTCTTGGATTACACTAATATTTCATCCAATAACACCACCACAACCTGATTGTGGTAAAAGTAGAAGATTTTATTCATCAGGTCCATAAACATTGCTGGTGTATTCATCAACCCTAACGATGTCATAATTTCCTCATTAAGATTATTCCTGCTTCTAAAATCGGTCTAAGGAATTTTGGAAGTCTGAAATCTCAACTAATGGTACCCCAATCTCAATTCAATCTAGTAGAAAAATCAATCTACTCTCAAATGGTCAATAGATCATTGATATGCAGAAGAGGATATTGTTTCTTCACATTCAACTGATTTACCATTTACTAATCAACACAAAAGCACAAACTATCATCATCCTTCTTAGGAAACAATACTTGAGAACCAAAATTTGATGTAATGGGATGGATAAACCCTTTATCCATAAACTCTTCCTTTTGATTATTTTTATCTTTTATCGCTATTTGTTCCATTCTTTATGGTGTAATAGAAACAGGCTCATCCAACGATGTGATCTCAATTGTAAATTCTACATCTCTCTCAAGTGGCAGCTCGGAGAAGTCTTTCGAAAATACTTCCTGAAACCTTTCCAATATGAGAGAAAATACATCGTTCTTTACACCCCCTTCATCAAGAAATAGACTTGAAACTTGGGTGTTATACTCCCCAAGTTACTGTTGAACTGGCCCGGTATGTCCTTCCATAATATCCCTCTCTCCCCAGGGAATATTAGGGTCACCCTCAGGGGATGTAGAGGTCACTAGAAATTAATTTGTGCCCATTTTTCTACTAACCATTCCATACCCATTATCAGGTCAAAGCCTAACATGTCAAAGATATAAATATCCCAACTCAAATGTTGCTCCCTAACCTCAAGAGAACACCCCTTTCATAAATAGATGTCTCTTAGTCATGCATCTAGATGGGTATCTATCATCATAACCTTGGTAATGAACTCCACCGCCATGATTAAATCATTCACAAGTTGTGAATATATAATTGAGTGAAAGGAACCAGTATCAAATAAATAACTATCTAGAGAAGAATCTATAATAATAGTACCTCTAATTGTCGATGGTCTAACCATGTTATCCACAAGTGTAGGTGGAACTGAATGCGATTTTCCTACCCCTCTTCTCTATTATGAAATCTGAGTCCCATGATAGAAACCAATCTATTGATATGGTATCCCTTTCTTAGAAGCACCACATCCACTACCTCTACCACCAAAGTTGTTAAAACTCCAACTTCTAGTCTGATATTGTGTAGATGATCCCCTTCCCATACTATGGTTCTACCTACCTACCCCATCTTTACCACTCTATCATGGGTTCCTGTAGAACCATTATAGATGTCTCATCCTGACACAATCTCATCACTCTAACGTTGGTCGGGAGTAAAGTCTATGATGGTGGCCCAGCTTACAGCACTAGTGGAAAATAACTCTAGTAAGATCCTATGTAACTGGTCCTTCCCTATGCCTACTCTTCTTTCTAAATATCTAGTCAACATTATCATAGAGATTCTTTCAACTCTCAAAAGATATTCCTCTTGATTATCTAACAAAAACCACATGTCCTCAACTGAAATCCTTCTTTAGGTTCCCCTCAGATATGAGAGCATGATCCACTAGTTTAGGAAACTTTTAAACCAAAATATTTAAACATGGGACTTAATCTCACATTTAAGTCTATCCTATAAATTTTGTGTCATAGCTTTCACATCCCCTACCAGCACTGGATAAAATCACTACAAGTCAGTAACGTGACCATCATAGTATATCACAGACATACTTCCTTCTGTCAATCGCATGAACTCAGCTTCCCTATCATGTCTTAGTGTATCCAGATAAAATTTATCTAGGAAATTTTCTCAGATGTCCTTCCATAACATATTGTATGACTACCCAGTGTAAGCCTGAACATCCCACCATCAATTCACTGATCCTCATAACATATAAGTACCTAACCTGACCTTCTTATTAGTAGGAGTATCTAAATGGTCAGGTGTAATCTAGATGGACTCAATTCAGAACTCTTCTTCCTTAGGTTCTCTATCTCCTGTGAAAGTAAGAGGATGTTGTAACTGAAACTCCCATATTAAGTCATACATATAATTCACAACCCACTCGAGGTATCTCTCCATATAATAAACAAAGAGGGATTAGTTCAAAAGGAACGTCTCTCCAGCACCATCACCCGACACAATGGGTACCATAGGTTTTACTATTGGATGATCATCTCCATCCATATCCTCCTATCATCCTATCAGCATACATTGTTTTTGAGGATTATCTAAACAATTAAAAAAACACATTTCAGGATACATAACACAACATTAACATAGTTAACAATAGGGATTCATGGAAATCCATAACAAGTCATCTTCTTATTCCAACCACACGGTCCACACCAAGGCACTATCACTTCCCTTAATACATATAGGTTATGGTTAATATAGGGTAACTTCTTTTCAATATTCAAATGTTTATTTAGACACCCATTTCTCCATGTCATGCATCATCTAAATTTTTTATTTTTATATTAGTCACCTATATTATTTAAATTACCGAAGCATGAAAATAATTTCAATTTCAAAAAAATTCTGAAAAACAATTTTCTTATGCATTCCTAAAAATGATGCATGTCACAAAAATTCTTGATTGCCTAGAATTATGCATGCATACTCAAATATTATTCCATACCAGTACATGAGTAAAATACCATAAAATATACGAAACAATTATAAAATCACACAAAAATTTATTCACGCAAGATGAAATAACATTCAAATGTGACAACAAACACTAATAACCACAATACCACCCTGGGTACTTGGATTTTAAACTCTTACATGGGTTAGCTACTTCCATGCATGAGATCTTAACCAATGCTTGAATCATCATATTCTCATTGATACCATTTCCAAATAGTAATACAAAATGAAAATAAAATAAAAGCTCCTCTGATAATAATTTGTAACATCCTCACATGGGTTCTACGCATCGGTTCCCCAAGACGGTTGGTTACATGACCTCAGGAACACCTCCTTGTATACCTGAGGCTTTCAACTAGTAATGTGGGTCTATTATAAATAATGGGAATATTATACCTTCTTTATAAAAGTATTATAACTACAAAAGTAAATAAAAAATATCTATGAGATAATAATCATAGACCAGATAGACCAGTATCACATTATAACTAAAATAGGAATGCAATATCCAAACCAAAATAATAAGTAGGCTATGCCAAGTAAGTGTCAACTTTCAAATGAAAAAATCAAAACAAAGACACACTAACAAACCCAAGTAGGTCTTGACACCTTTTCTGTTTCCCTCATCCATCTTCCAATCAGACTCATCCATCTAACAAAGGGTTCTTGCCCTTATCCTATCTTGTGACCACGAAGTCAATTCGTTTACCGGTCTGGAAGACCGAGTTGGGTGTATTTACATCTCAGTAGTCCACCACTAATGTAATCTGAAACAATATCCAGTCAATAAAAGTTTTTTTCCATTGTATAAATAATAAAATTTAATAAATACAATAAAGAGTTAACATATTCAATTATTCTTTATTTGACCACATAAACCCCCATTTTCTCAAGGATGCCCAAACCAGCAATACCTTCTTTATCCCATATTTGAGTCTGAACATTCCACAAGTAATATTTCATATCACAATATCAAGGTTATCATTTATCATTCAATTCAATTTATATCACATGCATTTGAAACCATTTCCAATTCCAATCTCATAGGCATAGACAGTTGTGTATTGTACCTCGTGGGTATTTAGAGCCCCTTTCCATGTTCCAAACCTCAATTTCATGTGGGTATTTGGAGCCTTTTTCCCTTTTACCATACTCTCTATCTCATAAGTGTATTTGGAGCTGCATTACATGTAACAAAACTCATTTAACAACTATGGGTATTTGGAGCCTCAGTCCCCATCCCCCATATAATGTCACATATAGGTATTTGGATCCTCAGTGTGTGTCCCACTCTCATATTTCAATCAACTACACATACATCACATACATCACATCAATCAAGTTTAATAAAACTTACCCCCTTTATCCATAATTCACATCATGTTATACCATTAAATTTATCAAAATAATTATGGTTCTATACTCTAATTGAATGGAATTATATGAACAATTCATCATTAAACCATTTTGAAATATTTAAATCATATAACACATTAACCCATTACGGTCAAGTCAACCATCTCATAATACGAATTATCAATTAATTCATTATCAAATTAATTGACCTACCACACGATCCCAATTCATATCAATTCACAATCGCCACATTCAATTAAGTAATTAATAGATTAAATAATCTAATTCACCAATTGTATAATCAAAATTACTAAAATTCAATTTTTTCCATATTCAAATCATTCTGTAATCACATTACAAAACAAATAATCAATTTCGTTATTGCATAAATTAATTAATCAAAGAATTTATTCTGCTCAAGATTCAATTTCCAATGGTTTCAATTCAAAATTCAAAATACATACATGTAATTGGAATTTTAGAATACTATACTTGTATATATACCTCCTACCTCAATATTGATGATGAATTTTGGCCATTAAAAATCCCCAATTTGAAGAGGAACAACTAAGATCACAACAAAGATTGAGATCTAGATCTGAAACCTAGATCCAAGATAAAAAGAATAAAGATCCAAAAAACAAAGATACAAACCCAAAACCAATGCCGAAAAACCATTACTTTTTCAGAATGATAGATGAGAGAGATAAACCTAACTAGGAAGTAAACACACACTCATAGAGGTGAAAATCCATCATTCTAGCCTTTTATTTTTCAAGAATGGTGTTTAGAGCCCTAAGAGTTCATTAATAAGCCTCCAAAATGAGAGGAATGAGTTAGGGTCGAGTTTGATGGACTTTTGGTGAAGCCTGGGGGGTTGGGACTTTTAAAACCAATTTTCTTAATAATTAAACCATGTGGATGGTTTCTTAGGGAGGGTCACATTGTTTGTAAAACCATGCACCCTAACCATGTGATTCATTTATAAGGAGTGAATGGTTACTCCTAAGAAGGTTCATGCTTTGAAAAACCATAAACTAACTGTGCAGTCCCTATGTGTTTGGGGTTGCATGGTTTGTTGCGGTAGGGTACATGGTTTCGTCAAACTTTTCTCCAAATGTGCACTACCCAAAACCCCTCAAAAAATCCAATTTTAACCCAACCACACCCATGATAAAACTCATATAGAATATACTGAAACTAATGGAAATGATTACCTTTAAATGTGATCGATACATCTACAAAAGTGGTCAAGATCTTTAAAAAGTAAACCTATAATGAATCATCACCCACCAAGATGAATTGATATGGGTCTTTCCACCCCAACCATAGATATTTAAAACTATTCCACATTATTATTTCTTACCATTGAGTTTTCAGTGCTCATTTTCACAACCCCCCCCCCCTCAATTGGTTACCCACAAGGTCTAGAAATTAAAATAAGGAGCGAACCTCAAAGCCTGCCTCCAATAAACCTCAATTTGGTTACACAATGGGAGGAATTATCCTCCTAATATATGTTAAGGAAATGAGATAATATGGATCCAATAATTAAAATCATTAAATGTTTGAAAAACTAAAATTCCATGAAAATAAAATTCCACAATGCATGATATTGATTAACTAAAACTCAAAAAAATAACGAACCAGAAGGATCTTAGAAAGTAGCAATAATAAAAACTAACCACCCTAATTTGGTACCATCTAACTCAATCACAAAATCCCTCTTTATCATAGAAAAAATGTATAATATATATGTAAGGTTAAAATAATTTGTATAATTGATAGGAACCCTCTTATGACCTATTGTGTAAATATGATAAAAGCATATTTAAGATCTAGTGAGTAAAGAGTAGAACCAACGTTCACTAATTAGGTCAACTCATCATACACAGCCTCACCTAGGGTCACTCACCAAGTATCACATACAATATAAGAATGTAATATCAAAAGAATATAATCATAGGAACTCCAAAACCAATTCCCCATGTGCATTTTGCTCTCATCCCACAACATCAAACATCCAATGTTTTTATCCCTTATATATCTAATGTGGATTAAATTGAATCCCTACCTTCCCCAAATTACACGGAGGTCCAACATTTTGTGCTAGAATTAGTGAATATACATAAAACATCAACAATAATAGTAAATTATCCTGAACATAAAGAAAATCAACCTCATTATCTCCTCTAACTATAAATGATCTCTATAATATAATATCACCACCAGAAATTTCCACCAACTATGAGATCATCATCAGGAATCACCAAAAAATATGTCATCATTATGTATACCACATTCCACTCCAAAGACTTACATTATAATACCACCATATGAAACATCCACACCTTATATGATCTACAATTTAAGGAATATCAGGGGAGAGAGGGAAGTCATCCACCCCCCCCCCCCACTAACTTGGATTTTTATTAATACTTCAGAAACCAAAACATTCAGTATTGTTAAAAATTATTTAACATGGGTAGGGTGAATTTATAAATCAAAAAAATACATGAATAGGTAGTCCCGTAGATATGTTAGATTAGGGGTGCACACAAATATCCTTAAAGAAAAACATTTATTCCACAATTTCATCCCTATTACTATACAACCTGCATTGCCTCTATAGAAAAATACATCCAATAACCATAATAAAACCATAACAAACATCCATAAAATCATTTTTATTCATTAATTAAACAAAATTTAGGTTTACCATTCACCAACCAATTTTAGTTTCATTAATAATTTTAATTCTAATATTTAATAGAAACCCACCCTTTTCATCACCCATGTTTATTTCATCTATTCATTCATTTAAAAAATTTATATTTAAATTACAACCTGGATAGATTGTTTCCCTATGCCACTTTAAGAAGGTTCATTTAAAAGTCCACAATATTATATTATAGCAACAAATCTAGTTTTTCATATTTATTAATATTCTTCTGTAACATTCCATCGAGAATCACTATCGCTATATTATCCAACCATAACAACACTACAACCGGCCACCAAAATATTTTCAAACATATAATACATGGTCCAATATCAACATCATTCAAGTCCCAATATTTAAATTACTCATTTAATTACTAGATTTAATTATCATTTAATCATCTAAAGTGGTTCTAAAACTCTAATAAAAAAAAATAACTTTATTTCCATGTATATAATATTAGGGGCCAACATCAAATTTTATTTTCATCCAAATTATTCAAACACCCATATCATTTCCAGTTTTAATTTTAATTCATTATGTGAGGGGATTTCAGCATCTAAACACAATAACAGGAAATGATTTTAATGATAATAAATTCACAAGATTAAATAGAGCCTCATATCAATAAAAAACTATTCAATATATTCTTTTATTCAAGAATTTCAAATATCATTGAAATTCTAAATTCATATGCCACATAAATTACTTGTGTTATCGATCACTTTTTACTTTCATATTTAACTTTCAGATCATATTTATATTTTATTCTAAGTAAGATAATAATATTAGAATCATATAAAATAAAAAAATATATATATAATATACATGTGAACCAATTTCTTCCTTTTGTTCTCATATTCCATTTTATTTTATATTTTTTTAGATGATTCCCGATAATTACCTAGTGGAATGAAATAATCATAGTAGTCTAATAATTTAAAAAATAAATGGAGATGGTCTGGAGTCCCATAACATGATTTAGAGCTATTAGTAATACACTACTCACCATGGAATAATAGATGATATAAACACCACTAAAACTGAATGGAAACTCACCAGAATCTAAGAACAGTAAAGCACCATCAACACATGCTTGATTTGAAACCCCCAAAACAAAGTAAATCTCTATATGGATCCTCCAAAAATAAAAGAATAAGTAATGGGAGGAGAAGAGGAGAGGATAATAACTCAATAAAAGATAGATAAATTATAATGAACCATGTTGTTAAAACACTCCAAAGGGTTAATGGGGAAATATAAGATTCCTAGGATTCATTCTTGGATTGAGAGAAAGGATAAAAAATGAATCAAGTAATTCTTAGACCATATCCATAGATAAAGTCAAGAATAATCCTCCATGGAATAATTGATAGTGTTATTCCCATGGTATCTCTGGTCAAAGGGTATAACTTGAAATGTAGTGCTAGAATCAATCATCTACGTGAATTTTAATAACTTTTCTAAATCACCTTTGATTGCCACCATGGCCTCCACCATAACATAGGGACAAACCCCTCACCATTTTGACTTAACATTTCAATCACTATAGAATAGTGACCTCAGAATCATTGTTTCATCCTCCCTTAGACAAAATCCAATGTCTCTTCGACTTCTTCCTAACTCACCATCACACCCATCAAAATCCCTACAGAATTTCATTTCATCAGACCTATTTTTTGTAGGTTACCACTCCATGAAAAACACCTTCCAAATTTTACCACCAACTTGTTTCACTACCCATGGTTCACCCCATTACCATGTAGCCAACCATTACATAGCTAGGAACTACCATTAACCCTAAAAAATGGGTCTCTACCTTAACATAAATAGTAAATTACCCTTATGCAAGATTGAATTAGGATTAAATTAATGTGAAGGGGGGATTAGATTATCATATGTAGAAAAAAACTAGACTTACCATTTTGAGCTATTGAAAATG
This sequence comes from Viscum album, assembly GCA_963277665.1. Lineage (NCBI taxonomy): Eukaryota > Viridiplantae > Streptophyta > Magnoliopsida > Santalales > Viscaceae > Viscum > Viscum album. Next base: position 734,623,190 of record OY728135.1, on the reverse strand, counting down.
GCTTCGAAAAGAGCCACCTTGGTCATTTCACCGACTGTGGTGTACCATGTGCCACACCAATAACCCCAAAACACTTACCATTCTGAAACAGTCTACCAAAATGTCATGCACCGTGCTTGCATCTATAAGGCACTCAAACAACCATCACCATGCCTACCACTTCTGCATGGTGTCCCTCAGGACATCAAACTCGTCTTTATCCTCTATAACACCACAGAACTCACTCTCGATACCCTTAATACCTAGGGAATTTAAAGGGAAGGATCTGTAAAATCAAACCCTTACACCAAATACCCCTCAAACTATTCTATTACTCACAAAAAACAAAGCTATATGAATAGATGAGAAGTGGTCCAAAAAACATCTAGTGGTATACTTATCATATATATCAATATATCCCTAAAATAACCACCACCTGATATGATTAGGTTATAGATAAAATTTGACATCAATATCTCCCCAACACTTATTGGGATATACCTTTCAAATAGAGGTAACACCATTACTGATGTAACCCCTTGATATTTTAAAAAAAGAACACCATGTTCAATAGTGTGTCTGATACATGAAACCAAGATTATAATAGAATATAACTCCATAATACATTATGATATATTTTTTAAAATAAATTCAATCTCTTTGATAGCCTATAATTAATGCAACACTAGGTTTGAATGAAATGCAATACTCTATAAAAATATTATTATTTAGACATGATCATTATAAAATAGTCAATAAGGTGATATGTATGATTAGTAATAACTAAATTATAAAAATTATGTTCTTTAAACATTCAAAAAATAAACTCAATTGTTACTTGTTGATTAAAAAAACCTTTTAAATAAAAAAAATGTATTCTTATTAAGATTATTTTTCTAAAAGGAGGTTGATTCTCATTTTTTGCATGTAATTCGACAGAAATTCTAACTCATTTTATAAAATTTATTTGAAAAAAATTAACTTCATTTTTTAAATCTACATGTAAAAATTATATTTTGGTGAAATGTTTGGATTTTTAAGGAAATGTTCATTTTTCATGAATAGTGAAAACTACTAATTTTTATTGAAGGCTTCACTTTTTTAAAAAAATTTAAAAAAATTAATTATGTTTTAAATTATTATAAAAGTTATATTTATTCAATAATATTATAATTTAACTAATTTAGTTCGTTGGAATCAATTTTATATTGAATTTTTTTGTTAAAACATTTTGTATTTATGAGAATTATCTATTTGAAAATCGCTCTATCAGTACGTGTACATTTTAATTTTAAATTGGACTCTTTAAATTTTATGAATTTAATTTTTAAGAAAATATTTAAAATTTGGAATCATAATAATTTATATTATTTAATAATTTCAACTTATTGTTTTTACCATAATGACTAGTGAACACAGAAAAAACTATTTATTATAGTTAAGGTAAAAATGTTTTTTCGGGGGCTTAAAATAATAAGATAAGTGTTAAAAATGATCAAAAAGTTGTCAAAACCCCATTTTATATACATATTTAGACCCTATAGTCTCTAATGTATTGCAGTGACCCATTTTGGAGGCTTTGGGCATGCTAAAAGTGTGGGTATCACTTTATCTTTTCAAAATTTTCATGTGTATCCTCTCCCTTGTCCATAATTGGCCTCCCCCAATCATCCCCATTTAACACTTACAAATCCATTGGCTTTAGCCACTTCATTACAAAATACCTACATTAATTCCATACCAACATCATAGAGTTATTATTTTTATTAGGAATCCATCCTAGGAATTTTTTACTTATAAACCATAACAGGTTCTCCAAAAAAGCGGTAAAAATACTAAATGTACGTATTTATTTTCTTTTTCCCTCCACCGATTTATAAAATTATTAAAAAATCATAATAAAATTAAAATATTAGATAATATATAATTAAATGTTATTATTTTAATGTAAAAATCTATATCCATCTCCACTTCCATCAAATGGGTAACTAAATTGTCGATCGTCTGTATGGAAAACTATCACCACCTGAACTGATGTAATTCACTTTTCATAACCGCCTTTAAAGGGTGGATATCATGATAGATTTAACATATTTATATTAAATTTATGAAATTATTATACTTATTTTTTTATTATTTCGCATATACCTTCTTACTTTCCATTAAGTTTCAGATATGATAGCATCGCACATGTGTAAGGAGGACTACCGCCTCGCGAAGCAATGTGATTAATTTTTTTCATATGATTTACATTAAAGGTATTACGGTTAAAGATAATGAATATATTTAATATTTATAATATGAAAATACATTTGGTTGTAAAATACCACATCTACATTATTACCTTATGATTCGTAGGAAAGTAATAATGTCGGTCGTGCATACAGGTGGACTACCACCTCCAAGTAGTGATATGAAATGTCTTTCATTTTATTTTTACATAAATTTTAATAAGGATATATTTTGTTAAAATAGATTATATATATGAAATACTAATTATTCTATAATTATGAATTAATAATTATTTTCATTTCCTTCTATCCATCAAGGAAAACAAAAACAACATCCATAGATACATACGGCCTACTGTCTCCAACAATAGTGTAATCCATTTTTCATCAATATCTTATTTAGATTACTATAAATAAGAATATCATGAATATATTCGATATTTATATCATGGTAAAAAACTTTATTTTATATATCCCTGATCAATATAAAATGACAGAAATTATTGAACCAAAACATGAATGAAAAACAAAGCAATTATTTCCCAAAACAGTGATTTCAACAATGAAATGTTAATAAAAAGATAATCAAAAATATAATTAAATCATATATGGTATGAAATATTTTATTATATTTATCTATTATATGTATAATATTTTTATATTTATTATAGATGAGGTTTGAACATGTACTAATGAAATCGGAACTAATGTAAGAATTTTCTCATCTCGCTTTTCCTTCTGTGAGACATATGCCATATTCACAACTTATTCATTTTTATCATGAATATAAATTCCCTTTTAATATTTTATATCATGAATCTATATCAATTCATGATATTTAATGTTTAATTTTAATTTATTTCTTTCATATGACTTATGATTCAAAAGTTACCAAATTGTGAAGGTTTTATTGCACAATCTCATGATTATTTACAATTATATATGTTTAGGTCTCCATTGGGTGAATTATTTGATATTTATATCATAAAATAATCTTATATAATTCTTCTATAGTTATTAATGAATTTTTTCATGTAATAGAACCATTTCGCTATCTTTGGTTGTCACAACCTGACCCAACAAGGCTCGAGTTGTGACTCCCCAAGCCCACCTCTAATAGGCCAAGCGCTAGAGACTAGCGTTGAGTAGGAAATCACACATGGGTGGCATAAGCCTAAGGTACTTTTACATACCCACTCAGATACACCTCTATGAAATTGTGTATAGATATATAAAAACTAAAAAAATGCATGCATACAAGTAACCCACAACCATAGTACAATGAAAAGTACAAAAGGGAAAATACATGGTCCACCAAAATAAAACTGAAAAATTATCCAACCTACTAAGAATGAGAGGATCACTATCAATAAAACCTGCTAGAAATCTCCTCGACACAACTCTGGTAATCACCCAGGTCGGTCAATAACACTAAGAGCCGCCTGCTCTAGGTCTTCCTAGGAATTCATCGAAAGGCATGTGGTCTGCACAAGACAAAAAACATGTGTGGGAAATCCCATATATGGGTGAGTATAAAAATACTTATTAGGAACCCCAAAAACCCTGAAATAAAAGAGAGAAACTAAAAGGAAACGTATATCTCATCCCATCTATAGGGAACATAAATGAGAGAGAAACTCGATCTCGTGACCATCCTCAGAAAAACACAACTAGTCATCCCATATCAAGTATATGCCCATACATATACCATGAACATTCTGATATACTCATTTCAGCCCCAAGCCTCATGAGGTTCTGACCTCAATTCTAGTGACAGGTTCTACTCAATAATCTAAGGCTTACAAAAACCAAGAAAACACATTCCACAAGCTCTGTCATCCTAGATGACATGCATCTGAGAGATACACTCTATTGGGCCTCAATTCACCATCCCATATAGCCCATCTAAGTAGACACCTTCGTCGGTCATAATCACTAAGAACACCATGCTGAAACAGCGGAAACACCAAACTCTTCGGATAGAGGATCACTCTTAGGGTTTACTATGGGATACATGAACCCACTCTTTTAAATCCAAGATCTCACAGATATGGGATCACTCCCAGTATCCGCTAGGGGATACAACAACCCAATCTAGTGGACCATAGAACACATTACATAGATAGAGGATCATTGCCCATGTAAAGGTGGTCATGACTATGCCAGAAACATCTTCCGGTATATCTTGAAAAGTATGGGATCAAACTAATGATACTACAAACCCTACCAAAACCACACACTAAGTAGAGGATCACATTACTGACGATACTGCAACCCAAAAAAATCACACCCTGATTAGGGGATTGTATACCCGATGAAACCTCAACCCTTCTAATACAACCCACTGCGTATGGGATCACATTCTCGATAATGCCTGAAATCCTATAGGGTTGTCCTGCTAGATAGGGGATCACTGCTCATGGATAAGCTATCAAAGTGATTCAAATAACCCAATATTAGGAAGAGACTCTAGAGGATCCTTCTCTAGACTCACCAGAGGGATACCACAACTCTATCTAAAAATCATCCTATTAAGGGGATCACAGAACTGTACATGGGTTTTGAATCCATAGAAACCCTCATAGGAACAAACCATGGGAGTTCACTCAATCGATGCTGGTTCAAATGTTGCTAACCTAAGAGACCCACAATCTCAGCACACTGTACACCTCCTAGGCTCAGACCGAGGCCACCATCACGTTCTATGTAAAAAAACATGCAGGATAGGCAATTTGGTTGTCTAAAATGGTCAAATCGTGAAAAATATACTATTCATTGTAACAAGTCCAAGCGAGTCCCACACCATGATTCCAAAACTCATCAAGTGGATCACACAGTTGTGATCCCCATAGAAAAATGTATGAGATATTCTACTAGTTCTTCCAAAATTGGCATGATACGAAAAAATCATGTTTCACCTTAAACACCCAAACCTGGCCTCATAGGGCCCACACACTAATTTCATTTCCAGTGCCTGAAAATCATCCTGAAAAGTCCACCTTACTACCAGGATCAAAACACCACTAACAGCGTGTCAATCGAACTCTCCATGTAGATGTTAAGGTAGGTTGAAGCTGAATAATAATAAAATATTATTAATATTTCAATGTTTTGTAGTCCCATGACAAGAACCAAACTCATAAAATTCAACAAAAATTCTCGAAGACTCTTTATAAATTCATGGATCACATTTCCACAAATGGATCACAAATCAGACATCCGGTTTGTGAGTTACGGGGGTTTAAAGAACCCTTGGAGAATTCTGGCTAGACCACTGCCTGTCTTGTTGGAAACCACCACGTCGTAGCCGGAAACCGCCGATCTGGAGACAGAAACCCATCGCCCCAGAGCCATAATCCACCACTTCAGATCCATAAATCTATTTTTCACCACTTCCTTCACTGGATTCCCCCATGGCCACCACTGGAATCTGATCTTGCCACCAGAAAACTTCCAGGAACCAACGGGAGCACCTTGGTGCTCCAAATTCAGATCTGAAACATTTTTCGGAATGCTCAGGACCAAAACTACACACCCATTATAAATTTTTGAATCAAAATAATACATAAAAGGGATAAAATATTTTAAAACTCAAAATGACTACCTTTTGGAAGATCTTTGACGATTTTCACTCTCTATTGTTGCTGCTGCATGATCTAGGAGTGTCCACCATCAAGATCTGACACTGAATTCACTTCGTTTCAAAAATTCAGCCTATGATTAGTCGGTGGTGGAGGAAGTTGGAGGGTATGAGGATTTCTCATCTTTGTTGGTTCATTAAAGAGATGGGGAGGTTGATTGAATTTTATTAATTAATTAATAAAAACATCATTTTGACTCTCCGCCAACATGTCTCCGACTCGACACCTGGTGCCGACTAAAATTAGGTCGCACCAAGGCTAAAAACGGCATTATGAATTCAACAGTAATCCTATAATTTTGATCTGAGACTATGTTCAATAGTTATTCGAAAAAACACCCATAAATAAATTATTCATTTATTTAAAAAAAACGCCACTGGTCACTTTTTTCTACAGTAGGACCACACCTGCAAAGGTTACACCCCACCTAGGGTAAACCACACACTCCAGATGCAACCATGCCATTAGATATCTGATCTGAGATACTATTTAGGAGATAAATTGTTCTCGCATCGTGCATAGTATAAAAATAGTTAATATTTTTAGAAAATCAATTTCAGGAGCACTGGGTCTTGAAATCGTATGCCACTTTTGTCCCTAGATCTAGAATTATTCGTAAGAATATTCTAACATCTTACATTGCCAAAACTACGGTCACTACATCCTCCCCACCATAGGACTTTTCGTCCCCAAAAATTAATAAGCATGGGAGAATGAAACTAAACTCTGAACCGGATTTCCCACACAAGCAAGTTCACCAAAAACAACCACAAAGACACCAAGGGTTCACATGTTGTCCACTAGAACAGACCATTTGGAACCCAAAGCCTTACGCACAAACTCACCAACACACAACCCTACCCCAAACACATAAGTTAGTGGGACTTGTCCTCTATACCTTGATACTATCACCTTGGGTGACACTGACTCGCCCGCACAGTTTTATTCATGTCATAAAAACACATCTCGATGGGGGGTGGATCCCTCTTCTTCATGAATACGAAGCACATCGAACAACACCAACACCAACAAAGGGTCTTTCCAACACCCTAAACTAACCTTGAGTAAGTAACAGAAAGAAAAGTGTACTTCCTAACAATTTCTATCAAAACTACTACAAAAAGTAGAAATGACCTAGAGCGTACATCTACCCATCCTCAGAGCCTCAGGGTCAACAACCTCTAAGGCATGTAGTTGACCTCTCCCTCATCCTCTAGCTCCCTGAGCTCCGTGTGGAGCACATGGGGGTGGCGAAAACTTGTACCGCCTACCACCTCCCGCTACTACACCAGCTTCTTCTCCATGTCTACCACCCTGCGGACATCCATACTTGAGACACTACCTCTAACAAAGTGGCTTATCGACTAGATCCTTCTCAGCATCACGGTGGGTCGGACCATCTCTAGAATGATTTCCCTAGCCATCGTAAGAATAACACCACCTCTCCTATGACTAACCAAAATCAGCCTGAGATCCCTAAGCCTCAAATCATATATCTTGGGGTCTCCTCCTAAAGAATAGATCACATCCAAACCCCGGTGCTTTCCATCGACTACCAGCTAACAAACCAGCTACCGAGTTCTCATCTCCCGCATGCCCAGCACTGACAGGAATAATCTGGTCATTCAGAAAGATCTCCCGCACCAAGGCCCTCTCCAACACTCCAGCATTGGTGGGCGGACACAAGGAACCCACACCTTCCAGAATGTCTCTGTGTAGGCCATGCTTGAAGGTTTGATCCCTAAAGAATGGGTCCTGAACCATATATAGGGAGTAGTGCAACAAGTCTTTAAACCTCACTGAGTACTCTAAAACAGTCATGCCCTCTTGCCAAAGCTACAGAAGCTCCTGGATCCACACTTACCTCAATGTCACCGTATATAACTCTTCCCTAATGAGTCTCTCAAAAACTTCCCATGTGAGAATCTTCTCATTGTGGGACTGCATCACTAGACTCTGACATCGCCAAGGTGAACCATGTTGGAGGCTCGCTGCTAGGACCAGCATCTGATCTGTGGGTCTCCTCACTAATAGGAAAACTCGGGTGACTGCTTCAAAAAAATCATCAGCTACCTAGGGGTCTAAATCACCATGGTACCTTAGAGGTCACTGCCTCTAGAACTCATGCAGCACACTCAGCCATCATTCATCCTTTTCCTGCATTGTTTGCACAACCATCTACTCGATAGGTGGTGGCTCAACTGGCAGACCACCATGAGGTCCAGCCTCAGAAGCTTTACCCTGCTCCAAAGCCTCTACTCGGGGTGGATCATCAACACAATCCCACTATGAAACCCTCACTAGCTATAATTGTGGTGGAATCCAGAAATATAATCAAGACACACCACAGTGAAAGAGTATATCTTGGGAGCTGACTCAAGAAGAACAAGAAAAACCCAAAACCAGTCTAATACGATTCATGTACATTTATTCCCCCACGACTAGTGTCCTAATGTGCTGAGTTGAATGGCAGTTTATCAGAGTCCTGGTGGATGAATATTATGGCTGCCGCACTAATAATGGAGACCCTGGCCTAAAACATGGACTCGAAATATCCTAACACTGCTGCTATGCAACCCAAACCAAGCTCACAGCTAGACCAACTACACTCTAAGATCTCAATGGTGGAACTTACTCAGAAACCAATCTGTCATGACCTGACCAAATGGGGATCAAGCCGCAACTCCCCAAGCTTGCCTCTAATAGGACAGGGGCAAGAGACTAGTTTTGAGTTGGCTATCACACACAAGGAAGGTGTGAGGTAAATGTACCTATACATACACACCCGCATACACCTTCATGAAACAGTGTATAGATATATAAAAAACTGGAAATAAATGCATGCATACATCTAACCCAAAACTTGAGTCCAACGAAAAGTAAAAAAGAGAAAATACATGGACCACCAAAATAAAACTGCTAAAGTGTCTAACCTGGTAAGAAGGAGGAGATCGCTGTCAATAGCACTCACTGAAAATCTCCTCGGTACAGCTCTGATAAACACCCTGGTCAGTCAAGCTCATTAAGATCTGCGCACTTTTGGTCCTCTTGGGACTCTGTCAAAAGTCATGTGGTTTTCACAAGATAAAGAAACATGTGCGGGAAAATCCCATGTAGGGGTGAGTATAAAAATACTCATTAGGCGCCCCAAAACCCCCAAAATAAAATAGAGAAACTGAAAGGCAACAGTCAGCTTATCCCTGCTAGAGGATACCCAAACCAGAGAGAAACTCCATCTCGAGACCATCCTCATCAAAACATGACTACTCATCCTAGCTTAGGTATATGATCATACATATACCATGAACATTTAGATATACTCATTTAAGGAACCAAGCCTCATGAGGTTATGACCTCATTACCAATAAAGGTTCTACTAAAAGATCTAAGGCTTACATAAACTTGGAGAACACACTCCAGGAGCTATATCATCCTAGATGACATGCGTCTAAGAGATACACTCTATCAGGACTCGCTCCACCATCCCATATAGCCCATCTGAGAGAACACCCTCATCGAACATCATCAGTAAGAACACCACACTGAAGTAGCAGAAACACCAAACTCCTTGGATAGAGGATCAGTCCTAGAGTAAACTAGGGGATACATGAACCCACATCGGTAACTCCAAGATTTCACTTATAGGGGATCACTCCCAGGATCCACTGGAGGATACCACAACCAGATCTAAAGGACCACAGAATACATCACTCAGATAGAGGATCATCGCTAGAGTAAAGGTGGTCATGTCGATGCCGAAAACCCCATCAGGTATATCTTGCGAAGTAGGGGATAGAACCAACAATGCCAAAAACCCTGCTAAAACCACACACTGAGTAAGGGATCACATTACTAGCGATACTGAAACCCTATAGAAAACCACACACTGAGTAGGGGATCATATAACTAACGATACCACAACCCTACTAATACGACCCACTACATATGGGACCATATTCCCAATGATGTCTCAAACCCTACATGGTTATCCTACTAGATAGGGGATCATATCCCATGGTCAAGTGGTTCCAACAATACCAATAACCCAATCTAGGGAATCAAATCTAGAGGATCCTTCTCCAGACTCACAGGAGGGATACCACAACTTTATCTGAAAATCATCCTATCAAGGGGTTCACAAACATGTACTAGGGTTGTAATTCCACAAGAACCCTCATAGGAAAAAACCAATGGAGTTCACTAAACTGTTTCTAGTTCAAACGTCTCTAAAACAAGTGACCCTCAACATCTCCATAATGTGCACCTCATAGGCTCAGACTATGGCCATCATCGTGTTCTATGCAGAAAAACACGTAGGATATGCTATTTATTTTCCCAAAATGGTCAAACAATGAAAAAGGTACAATTCATCATAACAATTCTAAGTGGGTCCCACAAAATGATTTCAAAACTCATAAATAGGATCTCACCATTGTGATCCCATCAAAAAAACACATGAGATTGTCTACTCGTTCTTCTAAAACGGACACCAAACAGAGAAGTCACATTTCCCCGTAAATGCCCAAATCCAGCCCCAAGGGAACCACACCCTAATCTTGGTCCCAGCACCTAAAAACTATCCTAACAATTATGTCTTATGATCAGGATCAAAACACCACTGGTGGAACATCAATCAGATGCTCTGTGGAGAAGTTACAGTGGGTAGAAACTAAATTATAATAAATTATTATTATTATTTCAACATTTCATAGCCCCAAGCCACGAACCCAACTTATATACTTCCCTAAACATTCTCAAAGGTTCTGTCTCGATACAAGGATCGTTTCTCCACAAAAAACTCACAAATTGGAATTTTGGTTTGTGAGTTATGGGGGTTTAACGAATCCCTAGAAAATTATGGCTGGACCACCGCCAGTCTCGCCAGAATCCACCGTGTCGGAGCCGTAACCATCACACCGGATCCAAAATCCACCACGTTGGAGAAAGAAACCACCGTTTTATTTCCACTCCACCTCCGCCCTCACCAGATTCCTCCATGACTATTGCTGGATTCTAGACTTACCACCGGAAAACATCCAAGAACCACCGAGAGCAACCCAATGCCCCAAATTCAGATCCAAATCATGTTTCAGAAGGATTGAGACCCAATCTACACAACCATTTTAAAAATTTGAAGAAGAAAAAATCATAAAAAAGATCCGGGATTTTAAAACTCAACTACGTTCCTTTTGGCGGATCATCGACGCTTTGCACGCTCCGCTGCTGCTGCTGCACGATCCGAGAGCGTCCACCATCAAGATCCAAGACAGACAACACTTCATTTCAAAGATTCATCCTCTGATTTTTCAGTGGTGGAGGAAGGTGGAGGTGAGGAGGATTTATCCACTACATTGGTTTTTCAAAGAGAGGTGGGGTTGATTGCTTTTTATTTATTAATTAATAAAAACATCATTTTAACTCCCTGCCAACACTCCTCCGTCCCGGCACCTGGCGCTGATTAAAATTATGTTGTGGTTAGGGTAAAAATGGCGTTCTGGAATTATTCATAGGAATATTCTAATGTCTGGAAGTCCCAAAATCTGATTTGATACAATGGTACTTAAAATTTTTCATAAAATTTTTTACATAAAATTTAACTTCATTTCTCTTTTCGATCAAAAATATTTTTTCCAAAAAATCTATATTTTCTGAAAAAACATTCCTAAATGATTGAAAACTTTTTAAAATGATTTATTAAATAAAAATTTGCCTATTTTTTATTTTTTTTTAAAAAAATTGAATGGAACTTGATGTAGTTTTCCAATTAATCCCTATTTGGCTTTTTCTGAAAATTTGAAATAAATCATTTTTTTACATGTATTGCATGAATTTAATTTTCTACCATAATGACCACTGAATGTTTGAATCTTAATTTATATGTTTCAAATATTTTTTTAAAATATTTTTTGGACATTTAGGTTTTATTAAAAATATATTTTCAAAGTGCAAAGATTATTTTCCACATAAATAATTAATGACATTCTTATGGTGTTTTTATTTATCAACTACATTAACCCTTTATTATAATTATGATCCACTGGGGATATGTTTTTTTATATATTCCTAATATATTATTTCTATGGTTTATGATATATGTTACTAAGTATATCCAATTTTTTTATCATTAAAAAAAATTTCTAGATGGTTTATGATTATGTTTAGTTGATTGCGGTAAGTATTAACATTTTTTATGTTAGTTCTTCAATATGAATATTTACATTCATTATGTTTAACCCATTTCATATGTGTAATAAATTAGACTTAGTAAGTCATAGGTGGAGAAAAATTATTCATAACCCCTTGATGCATCGATGGGTCTCATGAGAAAAATTAGTTGGTCAAATTTGATGGGTTTCTACCCACATATTTAAACCTTATTATGAAAGGCCTTCACGGTATGTTTTAGATGTATAAAATTATTCCTTACCTCATTATGAGATCAGTTATTTGTGTCCATGTAAATATTATTTTAGTTATAATATACTTGGATAAGTTTCGACCTAATGTGATTAATTATATGGATTTATTTGATCAGCATTTTTTTGTTCCATATTATGATCAAGTTATTGTTTAAATGGGATGTGTTTCAGTTATTTACCTTAAAATATTGATTTGGTTAATTTATTCAAGGTAGATTATGTTGTACACATACCCTTAATAAGAATATGAGATCATGAATTTATTATGTTTTCTTTTCCCCAAGATACAAGGAAGTATTTTATGATTGATATGATGGGATATGCTAAGGTTAAATAAGGTGTCCTCAAAGAAAAAAAGTGTGTTTTTTTATATCAATTGTAAGGTGAATTTCATGTATGTATCTATTTTACCAAGACTAATAAACTATATATTCCATTGGGATGTGATCCATTGTATCTTATTCCAATGTAATAATGTAATCACTGACTCTATTTTACTACTGTTGAGGATATTATAATTAATATCAGATAAATTTTAGTAGAAATATTGGGAACTATATTTAGGAAAACAAATATTAAGGAACATAACACTATGAAATAATTTTTGTATTATTATGGAAGAACTTACAAATTTTTTGTAAGGATTTTATTCTATTGTTTTTCCTAAAAGGAAATCCCTATCTTCATACAAAAAGTGGTTGTGTTTCTAGAAAAGATGTTCCTATGGTTAATAACTCTAAAAAAGGTTTGTTAGGATTAACTTGAGTGTTACCTAGTACATGAAGATGGGTATTACTAGAAACCTAGTTTGAAAATACGAGGGCATATACATTAGTTAATTCAAAAATTATTTAAAACCATTATGAAGGATTTGAAAAATATTTTCCTGATTTCAAAAGCCTTAAAAAGAAACCATGTTTATGATTATTAGGTTAGCTTTTCATAACTTTTAATTTCTATTAAGACTTTCACTATTATTGGGATTATAAATTATGTTTTATAAGGTTATGATATAATATATTTTATTAAATTCCATGGAAATGGTCCCTAGTAAAAATAATGGGAACTATATCAATGTAAGTCCCCAATGTAGGGATTTTCCTTGGTAAATATAATGAAGATGAAGCTGGAGTTGCAGTTAGAACTTAATCAATTATAATTATATTAGGGTAACTAACTATGGTTATAAAAAATTACCATTACCATGTGGTGTAGTCTTATAATCCACCATGGGGTGTTTCAATGTTAGGACACTTTATGCATCAACAAGCTTCATCATTAAATTGGACTACATATCCATTTGTATATTAGTAATTTATTAGTCTCCTATATATGATATTTATTTCTTTGGGAAGTAAATAATGGGGACAGGTTTTCATGGATGTTTATCATCTCACATGAGATGAGGATCAATAGTGGTCATTAATTCAAAACACTAATTACGGAGAAGAAATTAAAACATGGAATGGAATGATTTTAAGGTAATCTTCTTGTAAAATTATTTTCCTCATGAGAAATGAGTAGATATGGAGAGAAAGTTCATGAGTTTATGAAAACAAGATGATGAAAATGTAACTATGTATGAATCCAACTTTACAATGTTATCAAGAAATGTTTTAGACTATGTACATAATACCAAGAAAAATATTTACCATTTCTTTATGGTCTTAAGAAAATTTCATGAAGGTTCCTAGTCTCCTAAACATTCTCATCATATGAGGACATATTTTGATGATGTATAAATATAGTGAAATAATTCTTCATGTTATATATATTTCAAGTTATGAAAGAGAAGAATATTATGGAAGGGAAAAAGATCGATATAGGGAATTAGGGAATGATGTTCTTTCCCAATATGATAATTATGGAAAGAAATATTCTTTTACTTTCTTCAAGGGAATGGGTGTTTACTTCATGTTTGGAGATAAATGACATTATGCTCATGATTTCAATGGAAATAAAGAAGTTTCTAATTTTTAATTCTTTAACTATAAGTATATGAGTTACTATACAAATGAATTCCATAAACATCGAGGGAATATTTCTTAGAAGAAGATAAAGGGTCATGGTCAAGATTTTGTTGTTACTATAAATGAATAGAAATGACTAATGTTCTTATTTTTGTAATCAATAATTATGATATTATTGTGTTATTATTAATAATACGCTCTTTATAAGAACTATGAAATGTATATTCACTGTACTATAATAATTTTTTTGTAATGATTTGAGATCATCTATTGAATAATATTGATGACAATGAAAAGTGATTGAGTGTAAAGTTGATCTTTTTTCAAAACAAGTTATTAAGGTAAGATAACCCTTAACATGTGCTCTATATTGAGATTATAATGATAAATATATGTTTATATTATATCAGTTTTTATCATTAAATTAGTTAGTAACTTGATGGTTTATTTTATATTTACTAGATTTTACTTCATGTTTTGATTTGTAGAATATATTTGACATCCTAAGATTTTATTTTTAGAACCATACATGTTTTCATTTGGTTTTATGTTGATCAAGGTATTAAAAAAATTTAAAGGGTACATTAATATCCACTTTATACTTTTTGGGGATTATAATGTTGATTTAGTGACCTTGATTCGAAATTTGGTCAGGCATATTTTGGATGATCCTTAAGGTTAAATATTTATAGAATGGATTCGGATGATATTTGGGTGTAATTGAATAATTTTTCCATACCATTTTGTACTTTGAAAATATATAGAGATAGAATTAATGGATTTTCATTCTATTATTGAGCTAATGGTGTATTAAAATTTATTTTTAGTTCTCTGGGAATAAAAATTATTATTCGATATTAATTAATATTTGAGGTATAAATTGATATAAGAACAACCAAAGATGAATATTATAAGTTTATTTTCTTTTTTTCTCTATCATAATGTCTATAAAGTCAATCATGATTAGTAAAAAGATCTTGTAAAATAAATATTGACTTATTAATTTCATTTTTGTTGAATCAATGATATTTTAACTCACCATTGATTTGTATTTTTTGGGGGGTTAAATTTCTCATTACCATGTTCTCTATCTCTCACTATTAATCCTTAGTTGTCAGTATTCTCTTCCATATCCTTGTTTTCATTTCTCACAAATGTTCTCCTACTTGGAAGCCTATTAATATTGTATTCTGGTTTATCATCATAATTCTATTTATTTCTTAAAAAGATGAATTTTTATAACCCAGTTTATGATATGCGTTTCCAACAAAAGTATTTTAAAAATTCAAACCCTTGATTACTAATATCAATATTAAATTGTGAGGATGCAATTTATTTAAGGGGGTAGAATTTAACACCCCAAGATTTTAATGGAAGAAAATAATGTTCGATAGTCTATATGAAACATATCACCAATATTAAAATATAATTTTAAACCCTAATCCATTATGATATATTTATTTTAAAATAAATTCAGTCTCTTCTAAAGATTTTATTGCACGTAACATCAGGTTTGAACAGAATGTGATGCCCAATTGAAATATTATTATTTAAACATGACCATTATAAACCAACCATTAAGATAGAGGGTATGAATTGTAATAAATAAATTAAGAAAATTACATGGTTTACAAATGTTTAAATTAAATTAAATTTTTATCTATTTAATAAAATTAAAATATGAATCATTTGAATGGAAAATATTTTTTTTTTGAAAAGTAATATTTTCATAAGACGGTTTATTAGCGCATTATGCACATAATTTAATTTTTTTTAAAATTTTAGAAAAAAAATTGACAAAATGAACTTTATTTATGTAATATTCATATCAAATTTATCTTTGGGTGAATTTTTGTGATTTTTTTAAAAATAATATTTTTTGATGAAAAATGAAAAGTAATGATTTTTATTGAAAACATCATTTGAATTGAAATTATTTAAAAAGTTAAATTATATTAAAATTTTGTTTTAGAGAAATATTAGTTAAATTATGTAGAGACCCGAAGCTTATCGTACATGGACATTACATTACATTTGCGGAATACTTAGTACATAACAAAAACACACACACAAGGATCGTAATAGTTTAGTGTCTTTGGAAACTCGGAACGTAATCTTCTAATCGTGGTGAAAGATCTTCAACATCTCCTATAAAGATCTTCCCTTTTTTTACCTAAAACTTTTCTTTATATCCTGGGGAAAAGAAAACATAAAAGAGTGAGCTCAAATGCTCAGTAAGGGTAAACAAAAGAAATATCAATCACATCGTATTCATAAGAACATAACATTTTGGAAATCTTAACCTGCAAAAGAGAGCATAATTTCATAACATGGGATAAATCATGGCAGTGAAATGTAATCACAATAATCATAACTTAAAACATTAAACTTTGTGGCATACACACATAATCATAGAAAATCACTTCTTGTTAGTCAAGACTCATTGCCAAGACTATCTTAGTGGACAAAGTCCCTTTCTAAATCGAGTAACCCTCGTTTCAGTCCTGTTTCACTCAACCGGTATAACCTACCGTTCCAGCCCTGTCTATCTCATGAGATATAAAATCTTTACCCAATGCATTGGAGGGAGATATAGGTCCCACCCATCTCATAATGATACCATTCTTATGTGTGCCACAAAATCATAAACCATACATCATTTCATAACCCATGTAATAAAAATGGAATTCTTAAACAACATGACATCATAAAACGATTCATATAAGATAAAGGAATTCATAAAAATATTTCCATCACAACATAATCAAATCCATGTAATAATAGGGATAAAAACAGAACCCTTTTATTATCTTAGATGTAAAATAATTTTGATAAAATACTTGAACTCCATTCTTGAGGAAAATATCCTTTTTACTTCAAAAACATTTTTCCTTTCATAATATGTCATACGACATTAAAATAAAAGAAGATGATTAAAAATAAACTTGAAAACATGTAAAGGAAGCTTCTTGGAAATAATGTTTTAAAAATCCATTCATTCCGTATAAGTTAAAAAAACATTCTTCTCGTATTTTTGTCGGAAAAGTCAAAAACTACCTTGTACAAAAAACGACAAAAGATTCCTTTCATATCTTTTACTAAAAACTCACCGAAGGGTAAAATTGGATTTAAACAATTGAATGTGGATGGAAATAACATTACATATTGAGGAAACATGGATGTGGATGATAAAGTACACCCCAGTAAATACCAAAGTATAAACAATCTCGGATAAAAATGAGATTGTGATATTTCCCTTACCTTAGGTCCGACTTGCTTTGTAAGTGTCCGAATCTCCTATATAATGATTTAAATCATGTTATTGACTTATTAAATAATCATATTCATTGTTATTATATCATATATGGTCCACTTAGGACTTTATATTACCCGTTCTTTTGTAAATTCATGTTAAAGAAGCGTTTTGGGTAAAATCGTCTCATTTGTCGTTCGTGTTTTTAACTTGTAATTATTCATATGATTACTTAGATCATGATTACTTAATTACAGAATATAAAACATGATATATATATATATATATATTCAGAATATACATATATAATAAGTCAGTAAATGGAAAGAAATACACCGTTCATGGAGACGGTAGTCCGTACGTACGCATGAACGCTGTTTTTCATTCCTTATTGTCTTGAATGGAAGTAAGTAGATGACATACATATATATATATATATATATATATATCCATTATCATTATTATGTCATATATTTCATTATTACTTTTTATATATACTTTATAATAATTCATGAATGGTTAATCATTAAGAATGAATCTCATCGCGTCGTGGAGACGGTAGTCTGTACGTACGCACGAGCGATGATATCATTTCCATAATTATTGAATTGAATTGGAGTGGATTATACAATATATCAGAATCAATATGATGTTGTAATAACTATGTATAGCTATTCTTTACACCATTATACCCAACCATGTAAGGTGGTGGTGGAAAATAGATTACACCACGGCGTGGAGACGGTATTCTGTACGTACGCACGCGCGGTGATTTCCTTTTTCCGTAGGATGGATAGAAGGTTAATTAGAGTTGTTTCATATTTATAATAACATATCAGTTTGTAATTAATACTTATGTTATTAATTTATCATGAAACAACTAAATAAGAAGAAGTTGAAGAAGAAAGAAATTGAAAAGATCGGTAATGGATATTACCTCTTCTTTGAAACGCCTCTTTCAATCCTTCACTTAGGGAACTAAGATTGGTCTTTGAAGAAGACCAGGACCTATAGGATTATTCCAGGGAAGTGGAGAAGGGATTTTTTCAGGGGTTGTCTGAGCTTGAGTGCTCAATTTGGTGTGAGGAGGAGGGGGAGGAGGTGTCCTTTTATAAGGGAGGAGAGGGGCACCTTTGGAATATCTCAAAATATTATATTATATTAAAGTCAAAATCGGTTTATAATGGTTCCAAAGGGTATTATTTCGAAGCTAAAGTGGGGATGGGTCGAAATCCTATCAACCAATAGGATTTAGACAAGTTTAGGGTATTATTTTAACCTTATCAATTAGATTTAACTCTAAGTTAAATAATTTAACTCTTACCGTGTCTTTTTGTTTTCTTTCACTATATGGTTAATAAACTTACTATAACTTGCCAAACAAACCCCAAATTGTTTATTATTAATATATATATCCTTATCTAAGTCATTTGGACGAACCTTAGATTTTTAGAAATAAAATAACAATTAGTAATATAATATTTGATTTAAAAACTATTTTGTGTCAATTTTTACACTATTTGATATATGATTTTTGTGAAAGTCCTAACAGAATTATATGTTCGAACAAAGTTGATTACATCAACACTAATATATCATGGTAGCCTAGAAAATTAGTGGAACTCATAAAAAGTCTCAAATTACATTCATTTGAGCATTTATAACATCAATTATGTTAATATTTCCTTAAAAGGGCAATTACTGCATCATCGTTGTGTCATAAATAAATTAATCTATTTAAAGTCTAAAAATTATAAATAAAATATAATTATGTAGGAAATCTTTTTAGCTTTCTAATGAATATTTATAGTCGAATTTATCTTATGTATAACCCCATATTAAAAATGATTTACTTATTAAACTTTGATTTTAACTATTTTAACCCTTCTTTAAATAAATTAATAATAAATGTCCTAATCTAATCCAAGTGGGCCTAAATGGTCATATTTTATTCATAAGGTTGTTTTTGGTCGAATTACACTTATCCAATAGAATTAGGACACGTGTTAGGGTAATAGTAATATCATATTTACCCTTAGTTACCCTATTTACTATTAACCGCGGTAAAAAAAGTAAAAAGTTACTATTCACCAAAAAATTATTTTCATCTCATTGAACCACATTTTACTTACTGACATCAACCGTGTCTCTCGGATTTTTGAAATTCCATTCACAGAAGCGGTAAAATTATGTTTTATGAAAAATTCATTTTTTTTAACTACCACTTAGTAGTTTCACTATTCATCAAAAATTGATGTTTTTCAGAACAATGCCAAAATTTCATCCTAAGCTATATTTTATATTATGAAATCAAAAATAAAGTTTATTTTACCAAATTCATAACATAGAAGTTCCATTAATTATTTTTATAATTAAATCCCACTGTTAAAACAAATAGCGTGTTTTTAAGAAACAATATCTATCAAAAAGATTGACACTTGATTATGTCTGGTTTAAATGTGAAATTACAACCAATGACCAACATTGTATTAAATTGTAAAAATATATTCTAAATATAATTTAAAACCACTCAAATTAATAATTTATGACTATTAATTATTTCGATTAAAAAAGTTGTTTTTAATTAAAATTTAGTTATTTTCACTATTCATCAGAATATGAAAGTTATCCGAAATGTACCAAAATTTCACCTTAGGCTAAATTCGATACTCCGAATCCAAAAATGAAATCCATTTTGAAAAATAAAATTTACAAAATTTCAAAAAGTGGTTATTACTATTCATAACGACTAGTTTTAATAACGTTTTAATAGCATATCGTTGTTTAGTGAAACTCGTTATTGTGTACTACACACGCTATCAAGGAAGGTCGCGATTGCGTGTAATGCAAGGCAAGTCAAGGATGCGTGTTGTGCAAGCTCCTTTTGGTGTAGCGTACAACACAAGACATTAGTGAAATAAAAAGAATATTTTTCATAAAATCTCGGGCTGTTACATTCTACCCCCCTTAAAATGAATTTCACCCTCGAAATTCATTGGGGTTATAAATGGTTTACTATTCGAAAGTTTCTTTAATAGAAAACCACATCATAAAAAGGAATACCAAAACTTGGCTTTAAAAACTAAAGTATGAAATGTAACGATTACCCAAATAAACTAATCGCTAGGTTTCCACATAGGTAAAAATATGGATATGGAAGAGAAATCTAACCATCATGTTCTGATGGAGAGTGGTAGAGAACATGGCTATGGAAAAGCCAATAATCAAAAATCCATAGATTTGTGATGATATAAGTTACCATCTGATTCATCAGGTATAAGATCACTAGGACAACATTTTTGGTTTTCAAGATCATTTCCCTAAAGTTGAAATTTTGAATTAGAATAAATACTTACTTTATTTTTGGTACAATCTCACTGTTGTTCGTGCCTTTAACAATTTCCACTTCATCTCTTAAATAAATGAAGTTGAATTTGTTATTCGTGAAGTGTTAGCAGATCATGTGATAGAATGACGGGTCATTCCATCTGTCTCAAACAAAAGGTTAGCAAAAATTATATACATAAGTCGATCTATAGTGAGATTAATCATATATGGTTGCTAAAATGGACTTATACTTCATATATCATACTGCTTAATATAATAAAACTAGTTTCTACTAAACAGGGACTTCCTGTAGGCCAGTGGTAGGCGATAAAGGCCAGTCACACTTCGGTTGTGGGTTCGATTCCCACAGCCTTGTCCGACGCGATGGGCTGTCGCCCGTCCTGTAGGTTGTCCTTTTTCTAAAACTATATTACTATAGCATCCCATTAATAATATCGAAAAAACTTCTATCCTTAAACAATACTAACTTATGTCCAACATAATCCATTTCAATCTTTAGGCTTATCCATAATACTGCAGTCCACTCTTATAACATTGTGAAAACGATTACCAGAGATTTAATACCATCGTTGATCCCCATATATCATAAGATATGTTTTGTTGGTCACATTCCAAACATTCAAAGTCCTTAATCATGTATTCTCTTGAATACCTTAGTGAAAACATGAATGCAGTTTAAAGTTAACACTTTCCACATACCAAAATCCTCAAAATTCTATATACTCAAACCATGATATCACTTAGTCCTTATATCAATCATGAGCTCATGAATACTGTTAAACATTTCATTTTCATGTTTTCCCTTCATTATGTGCATATCATCTTATTTCCAAAAATATCTCAATCACTTTGAATACCATATTAGACCAATACATAAATATTCCAATACTCCATGATACAAGATTATTTTGGAATCCCATTACATAAACACTTAATCATTCCACCACATCATTGTCATATTCAACATCACCAATAGTGATCGCATGTGACTTCCCTTTGTCCTTTTCCTTCAGTGGTTGCTCATGTTGATCATCACTAACCCTTGTATTAGGGCAATTATTAGTATAATGCCCCATTTCCTTGCACTTAAAGCATTGAAGTGTTGGTGGTGCGTTCTCTGCAGTGTTTGCTTTATTCACATCATTAGAAACCCTTTTTCCATTACTTCGACACTCAGCTGCTCGATGACCTTCTTTTCCACACTTAAAACATTTTCTAGTCCCTTTAAGACAATCTCCACCATGCTTCTTTCCACACTTTGTGCATAAGTAAACATTCATCTTCTTTTCACCATTATTCTGAGATTTCTCCTTGAACTCCATCTTTCGTTTCTTGTCAAAACCATGAGATGGATATGTAACACCAACTTCCATTTCTACCTTGATAGAACAACGCACAATTTCTTCATAGCTACTGAAGTCTCTTATAGCTAATGCCCTTCGAAGACTTGGTTTTAAGCCACTGAAAAATCGATCAACTTTACTTTCAGGTTGGATGATAATGCCAGATGCATACCTTGCAAGTCTTGTAAAATTCGCTTCGTATATACCAACAGATTCATCATCCTTTTGCTTTAGTTCAAGAAAATCCTTCTCCATCTTTGTTCGAAGAATACGAGGGAAGTACTTATTGAAAAATAAGTTCTTGAACTCGTCCCATTCCATGGACTCAATTTCATCTCTTGGCCTCGTATTCTTGATATGATTCCACCATTGATCATCTTCACCTTCCAAACGATATACTGCTAAGATGACTTTATCATGTTCAGAACATTGAAGAACTGAAAATATCTTTTCTGTGGTACTGATCCATTGTTCAGCAACAAGTGGATCGGAAGTCCCACTGAAAGAAGGTGGACGTTTCCTCATGAAGGACTCAATAGAATATTGTTCCCTTCTCTGCTCATTTGGAAGTCCAGAATGATTCATAGCTTGTGTAAGTATAACAGTAAGATTTTTCACTCCATCTCCCATAACATTTGTTTGTTCAAGAGGACAATCATTGCATTGTCCATTGCATTGATCAACACGGTTCCTTCGGGTTCCAGCCATCGTCTAAAACCCAAAAAGAATAGTGTGAGAGGCAAAAATCATGCTAGGCAAAACAACATAATAAAGGGGGAGTACCTTCAATATCTAACATCTTAGGTTAAATTCTAATATCGTTACCGTAGTTCTAGGACTATATCCTATACGTATACTTATCCTTAGGGACATCCCTAGACTTACCTTAGAAATATCTCTAGGGATATCACTAACGTTTTCGCATCCTAGTTTCCAAAGGTTGACTAAACCTTTCCTCTGATACCAACTGTAGAGACACGTATCTTGACGTACATGGACATTACATTACATTTACGGAATACTTAGTACATAACAAAAACACACACACAAGGATCGTAATAGTTTAGTGTCTTTGGAAACTCGGAACGTAATCTTCTAATCGTGGTGAAAGATCTTCAACATCTCCTATAAAGATCTTCCCTTTTTTATACCTAAAACCTTTCTTTATATCCTGGGGAAAAGAAAACATAAAAGAGTGAGCACAAATTCTCAGTAAGGGTAAACAAAAGAAATATCAATCACATCGTATTCATAAGAACATAACATTTTGGAAATCTTAACCTGCAAAAGAGAGCATAATTTCATAACATGGGATAAATCATGGCAGTGAAATGTAATCACAATAATCATATCATAAAACATTAAACTTTGTGGCATACACACATAATCATAGAAAATCATTTCTTGTTAGTCAAGACTCATTTCCAAGACTATCTTAGTGGACAAAGTCCCTTTCTGAATCGAGTAACCCTCGTTTCAGTCCTGTTTCACTGAACCGGTATAACCTACCGTTCCAGCCCTGTCTATCTCATGAGATATAAAATATTTACCCAATGCATTGGAGGGAGATATAGGTCCCACCCATCTCATAATGATACCATTCTTATGTGTGCCACAAAATCATAAACCATACATCATTTCATAACCCATGTAATAAAAATGGAATTCTTATACAACATGACATCATAAAACGATTCATATAAGATAAAGGAATTCATAAAAATATTTCCATCACAACATAATCAAATCCATGTAATAATAGGGATAAAAACAGAACCCTTTTATTATCTTAGATGGAAAATAATTTTGATAAAATACTTGAACTCCATTCTTGAGGAAAATATCCTTTTTACTTCAAAAACATTTTTCCTTTCATAACATGTCATACGACATTCAAATAAAAGAAGATGATTAAAAATAAACCTGAAAACTTGTAAAGGAAGCTTCTTGGAAATAATGTTTTAAAAATCCATTCATGACGTATAAGTTAAAAAAAACATTCTTCTCGTATTTTTGTCGGAAAAGTCAAAAACTACCTTGTACAAAAAACGACAAAAGATTCCTTTCATATCTTTTACTAAAAACTCACCAAAGGGTAAAATTGGATTTAAACAATTGTATGTTGATCGAAATAACATTACATATTGAGGAAACATGGATGTGGATGATAAAGTACACCCAAGTAAATACCAAAGTATAAACAATCTCAGATAAAAATGAGATTGTGATATTTCCCTTACCTTAGGTCCGACTTGCTTTGTAAGTGTCCGAACCTCCTGTATAATGATTTAAATCATGTTATTGACTTATTAAAGAATCATATTCATTGTTATTATATCATATATGGTCCACTTAGGACTTTATATTACCCGTTATTTTGTAAATTCATGTTAAAGAAGTGTTTTGGGTAAAATGGTCTCATTTGTCGTTCGTGTTTTTAACTTGTAATAATTCGTATGATTACTTAGATCATGATTACTTAATTTCAGAATATAAAACATGATATTTATATATATATATTCAGAATATACATATATAATAAGTCAGTAAATGGAAAGAAATACACCGTTCATGGAGACGGTAGTCCGTACGTACGCATGAACGCTGTTTTTCTTTCCTTATTGTCTTGAATGGAAGTAAGTAGATGACATACATATATATATATATACATAAATCCAGTATCATTATTATGTCATATATTTCATTAGTACTTATTATATATACTTTATAATCATTCATGAATGGTTAATCATTAAGAATGAATCTCATCGCGTCGTGGAGACGGTAGTCCGTACGTACGCACGAGCGATGATATCATTTCCATAATTATTGAATTGAATTGGAGTGGATTATACAATATATCATAATCAATATGATGTTGTAATAACTATGTATAGCTATTCTTTACACCATTATACCCATCCATGTAAGGTGGTGGTGGAAAATAGATTACACCACGGCGTGGAGACGGTATTCCGTACGTACGCACGCGTGGTGATTTCCTTTTTCCGTAGGATGGATAGAAGGTTAATTATAGTTGTTTCATATTTATAATAACATATCAGTATGCAATTAATACTGATGTTATTAATTTATCATGAAACAACTAAATAAGAAGAAGTTGAAGAAGAAAGAAATTGAAAAGATCGGTAATGGATATTACCTCTTATTTGAAACGCCTCTTTGAATCCTTCACTTAGGGAACTAAGATTGGTCTTTGAAGAAGACCAGGACCTATAGGATTATTCTAGGGAAGTGGAGAAGGGATTTTGGCAGGGGTTGGCCGAGCTTGAGTGCTCAATTTGGTGTGAGGAGGAGGGGGAGGAGGTGTTCTTTTATAAGGGAGGAGAGGGGCACCTTTGGAATATCTGAAAATATTATTTTATATTAAAGTCAAAATCGGTTTATAATGGTTCCAAAGGGTCTTATTTCGAAGATAAAGTGGGGAAGGGTCAAAATCCTATCAACCAATAGGATTTAGGCAAGTTTAGGGTATTATTTTAACCTTATCAATTAGATTTAACTCTAAGTTAAATAATTTAACTCTTACCGTGTCTTTTTGTTTTCCTTCACTATATGGTTAATACACATACTATAACATGCCAAACAAACCCCAAATTGTTTATTATTAATATATATATCTTTATCTAAGTACTTTGGCCGAACCTTAGATTTTTAGGAATAAAATAACAATTAGTAATATAATATTTGATTTAAAAACTATTTTGTGTCAATTTTGACACTATTTGATATATGATTTTTGTGAAAGTCCTAACAGAATTATATGTTCGAACCAAGTTTATTAAATCAACACTAATATATCATAGTAACCTAGAAAATTAGTGTAATTCATAAAAAGTCTCAAATTACATTCATTTGAGCATTTATAACATCAATTATGTTAATATTTCCTTAAAAGGGTAATTACTGCATCATCGTTGTGTCAGAAATAAATTACTTTATTTAAAGTCTAAAAATTATAAATAAAATATAATTATGTAGGAAATATTTTCAGCTTTCTAATGAATATTTATAGTCGAATTTATCTTATGTATAACCCCATATTAAAAATTATTTACTTATTAAACTTTGATTTTAACTATTTTAACCCTTCTTTAAATAAATTAATAATAAATGTCCTAATCTAATCCAAGTGGGCCTAAATGGTCATATTTTATTCATAAGGTTGTTTTTGGTCGAATTACACTTATCCAATAGAATTAGGACATGTGTTAGGGTAATAGTAATATCATATTTACCCTTAGTTACCCTATTTACTATTAACCGCGGTAAAAAAAGTAAAAAGTTACTATTCACCAAAAAATTATTTTCATCTCATTGAACCACATTTTACTTACTGACATCAACCGTGTCTCTCGGATTTTTGAAATTCCATTCACAGAAGCGGTAAAATTAAGATTTATGAAAAATTCAGTTTTTTTTAACTACCACTTAGTAGTTTCACTATTCATCAAAAATTGATGTTTTTCAGAACAATGCCAAAATTTCATCCTAAGCTATATTTTATATTCTGAATTCAAAAATAAAGTTTATTTTACCAAATTCATAACATAGAAGTTTCATTAATTATTTTTATAATTAAATCCCACTGTTAAAACAAATAGCGTGTTTTTAAGAAACAATATCTATCAAAAAGATTGGCACTTGATTATGTCTGGTTTAAATGTGAAATTACAACCAATGACCAACATTGTATTAAATTGTAAAAATATATTCTAAATATAATTTAAAACCACTCAAATTAATAATTTATCACTATTAATTATTTCGATTAAAAAAGTTGTTTTTAATTAAAATTTAGTAATTTTCACTATTCATCAGAATATGAAAGTTATCCGAAATGTACCAAAATTTCACCTTAGGCTAAATTCGATACTCCGAATCCAAAAATGAAATCCATTTTGAAAAATAAAATTTACAAAATTTCAAAAAGTGGTTATTACTATTCATAACGGCTAGTTTTAATACCATTTTAATAGCATATCGCTGTTTAGTGAAACTCGTTACTGCGTACTACACACGCTATCGAGGAAGGTCGTGATTGCGTGTAATGCAAGGCAAGTCAAGGATGCGTGTTGTGCAAGATCCTTTTGGTGTAGCGTACAACACAAGACATTAGTGAAATAAAAAGAATATTTTTCATAAAATCTCGGGCTGTTACAAATTATATTGAAATTTTACTTATTTAGGTCAATTTAATCGATTATATATTGAATTTTGATATTAAAACATTCTATACTTGTGGGAATTTTATCTCTGGAAAACAACACTTCTATCACATATATGGTTTAATTTTAAATTTAATTTGACCAATTATGTGAATTTAATTTGGGAAAATTTAATTTATATTTTTAATAATTCTAATTAAAATATTTATAATAATCTCAACGTAATTTTTCACCAACAATTATAGTGAAAATCGTAAATTTTAGTTAATGTGTTTCAGGTAAAAATGTGTTTACTGGGGGTAAAATTAAGAAGATAAGGGTTACAAATACCTAAAAGTTGTCCAAGAACATTTCATATCCAAACATAGACCCTATAATCTCTATGTTTATATTATTATCAATTTTTTATTCTTTTAGAATGATAAAAATATGGTTATCACTTTATCTTTTTTAAATATACATGGGTGTCCTCTCCCCATTTATA
Source organism: Viscum album (assembly GCA_963277665.1). NCBI lineage: Eukaryota > Viridiplantae > Streptophyta > Magnoliopsida > Santalales > Viscaceae > Viscum > Viscum album. The sequence goes on along the minus strand of OY728135.1, from coordinate 734,595,333 downwards.
AAAGGACACCCCATCCCCTACCCTCTCCACACTTCTTAAGCCATTTAGTTGAACCGATTTATTCAATATTTCATTACTTAATTAAATACCCACATCTTAGATTCCTTATGTGGATTTAGAATCCCTCATATGAAGGCTTTTGGTATAATCCTAATGAGGCTCTCTGAAAAAGATGTAAAATTATTAAACATATGTATATGTTTTATTTCTTATTTAACCTACTTAAAAACTTATTATACTATGATAATGATATATATATATATATATTATTTAGATGTTGTTATTTTAATTTAATAAGCTAGATACATCAACATTTCTATCAAATGGGAAATGAAATCGTCAATCATGTGTATAGAGGACTACCACATCCTGAACTGATGTAAATAATTTTCCATTACCACATTTCAAGGAATGATATAATTACAAATTTAATATATTTATATGATAATTTTTAAATTATAATTATTTTATATTTATTATATCACATATACATTCATTCTTTCCATTCCATGGGGGATACTATAATGTCGCTTGTGTGTATGGTGGACTATGACCTCGTGAAGTGATGTGATTCATTTTTCATTTACTCATTACATGAAATGTATTAAGGTTTAAGATAATGAATATATATTATATTTATCATCTAAAAATACTAATGTAAATATAATATCACATCCAACTTCTTACCTTCCAATCTGTTAGAAAACAATAATGTCACTTGTGCATACGTGTGGACTATCGCCTCCACGTAGTGATGTGAATTTGTTTTTCATTTCAATTTTACATAGATGGTAATAAAGATTAATTTGATTAATTTAAATTATATATATGACATAATAAATTTTATTTAATAATTAATTAATATTTCATTTCATTTCATTTCATTCATCAAGAAAAATACAAACATCGTTTATGCGTACATACGGTCTATCGTCTCCTTGAACGGTGTAATCCATTTTATATCTCTATATTTTACATATTACTATAAACACATGTATAATGAATATATTTATATTTATATCATGTTTAACATTATATATATTATTTAACCATGATCAAAATAAAATAACCATAATCTCGGAACCAAAACATACATGAACAACTAAAAAATTATCACCTAAAAAAGTAATTTTAACAAAGAAATATCAATAAACGGGTCATAAAATACTATAAGTAACTAATATAAGTTATTAAATATATTATTATGGTTATAAAATAAATTAATAATAAGTATATATTTATTATTCTGGATTTTCTAACATGTACAAAAGAAATCAAACCAAAGGTATAAGTTTTCTCATCTGACTTTTACTTCAATGAGACATATTTCATATCCAACACTTATTCCTTTGTGTGGTGTATATAATATCCCTTTTGTAATTTTAGGCCATGAATATATTTCTCTTAATGTTATTTCAAATTTCATTTAATATTATTTCTTTCATGGGTCATATGACTCAAAAGTTACAAAAGTGGTAAGGGTTTATTTCACAGTGTCATCATTATTTGGGATTGTATATGTTTAAGTATCACATGGGATAATTTCATAATATTTATATCATAAAATGAAACCATTTCAATATAATGTAGTTATTCATAATATTATTCAAGTATAAGTACTATTTTACCTCTCCTTTGTACTTAAAATGATTGAGAAAATGTTTTTAATAGAATCTGACTTTATTTCTCTCTTATGTCAAAAAACATTTTTCATAAAAATACATATTTCCTAAAAATATATTAAATTTTTTTTACATATTTCTAAATGATTAATTAAACATATTTTAGTCCATTTATTTCTTTTCAAAAAAAATGAATAGAATCATCATGTCACTTTCAAAATAAGGCACAATTGTCTTTTCCTGAAAATGTGAAAGGAATCATTGTTTTAACATGTATTGAAAGAATGGAATTTCCAACCATCATGACCACTCAAAGTTTTAATGATTAATTTATAAGTTTCAAAGTTTATTTTTAGAAAAATTATTTTCATAATATTGTGTAACTTTTAGTTTTAAAAAAATTGGATTTCAAAGTCAAAAGGTTATTTTCCTCAAAATTATTTAATGACATTCTTTTGGTATTTCTATTCATCAACAACATAAAAAATTTATTGTACATATGATCAACTAGTTATTGTTTTATTGATATTATAATTATTATTTATTTAGATGGTTTATGATCTGTTTGACTGAGGATGAACAATTTTATTACCATTCACCATTTTACTCTGGATGGTTTTATATTATGCTTATTTGATTGGGGTAAGTATTAACATTTAGTATGTTAGTTTCTAAATGAATGGTTTTATATTAATTATTAATAAATGATTTTATATGAGGAATTCATTGGAAATAGCATGTTCTGAGTCAGGTCTGGTTATAGATAGCTCCTCAATGAATCCACAGGTCTTAAGAGACAAACTGGTGGACCAAATTTGAAGGGTTTCTACCCATATATTTAAAATATTTTGTTAATGTCCTTGAAATTATGTATTAGATGTATTGAATTATGAATTACATAATTATGGGATTAGTTATTGGGGTCCATGTAATTATTCAATTAGTTATAATATTCATAGATAAAATTAAAGTTTATGTGATTATTTATATGGCTTTATTTGATCATCATTTTTTTCTACCATATTATAAACAAATTATTATTTAAATGGAATTTGTTTTAGTTATTCACATTAATATATTAATAATTATTATATATTCATGATATATTTCAATGTACACATTCCATTAATGAGTATCTGAGGTCACAAATTTCTTATGTTTTATTTTTCTCAGAATACCTGCAAGTGTTTTATGATTAATATGAAGGCATTTTCAAAGAGAAATATGGTGCTCTTAAATAAAACACTTTGTGATTTTTTATGTCTTCAATTGTAATTGTAATTTCATGTATGTATTTAGATTACAAATTCTACTAAACTATGCTATTATTTTGGGATGTGTTTACTTGTATCTTATTCCTATGTAAAAACGTAACCATTGACTCTAGGATAATAGGTTCAGGGCCTTCACATCTAAAGCACAAACTTAATGCATGAAAGGAAAACCTAAATCCAAAATACACTATATCAATCATCGCATTATCTAATCAATCGAGGGATGAAACCACATTAAATATAACCACTTAGGTAGGAGACATCCAAAAAATACCACCAACCTCTAATGAAATACGCCCCTAACCCTAGGGAGATATAAAATAATCAGGGGACACCTCCTAATCCAAGGGACTATTGCATTTAAGTAAAAACATCATCCAAGTTCCCACCACCCTTGACTCAAGAATTTTCACTGAATCCTATAAAAATAATTCAATAGAAAACCCTTAAATCCCATTAAAAATAAGATACCTCTAACATAGAGGAAAAACACTAACAATTCCCAATAAAAAATGGGTTAGTATATAAATCTGACTCGCATTCATCATGATAATTTCGAGAGATCCACAACCTCATAAAACACCACATAAATAGAAACCACACTATGATGCGAAAACCCAACATTTTATGATAAGAAGAAATATACCATTCTATCTCAATCTTATCCTCCCCCTTTCCAACCTATAGTACTTTTGTAAGGTTAAACTAAATTTTTTAACCATTTTTTGTAACCCAATGTATTCCCAAAAACATGACTCATGGTTTTTGAAACTCCCACATTTTTTAGTAAAATATAAAAAATATTTTATCAGTAACATAAAACTATTTAATTTCAAGTTAACTAATGAAATACATTATTCAACTAAAACATAAAAACCCATGTTAATAGGATAATGTAAAAAATATACAACTAAAACACTCTAAACTGATGTTTGAAAATCATTTAAAAGGGAAGATTCTCAATAAAGGAAAATGGTATCAACTCTAAAAATACTCACTGATACTGAAGTAAAACATTCCTTATCCTGACTAATGGACCAAAAAATGTATCTTACATAAATTCAAGGATATAATAGATTATTGGAAACAAAAACTACTAGTGCACTACACCATTAAAATGGAAGCTGATCATCTTAAATATCACATAATTTTTAGAGCTACTCAAACATGAGGCTCAAAGATAAAGTCAAACCTCAATAGAATGCCTCTCTTCTAATCTCCACTTACTACAAGTCTCATAATGAAAATAATTTCCTCTATCATTCCCATAAGGTTGGAGTAAACCCCTCTCAATCACGTCACTACAACCCCTCACTTCCAAACAATACTACAATTATAATCTCTCTACCTTATAACATATCTCTAACCTCAAGTCTATCTCAGAGTATCATAACGTCATCTCCTCACCTTCTATAGGTTGTATAAAATGTGAAATAAGAGTGAAAAGTTGAATCATGATATCATGAACACTAGACTCCCCTTTCTAGAGATTCAAGAGATCTTCTATTTATTTGTTCCTCCCCACTTGAGGAATGAACTCCTCTTGTAATAGGAAATGGAATTCATCCTAGGATAATTCCTTCCCCTAGCCATGATTCTTCTTCCACCGTAGCAGAGAAAACCCTCACACTAAACCTAGTGCTAAGAAAACCAATAATTGGTTCAAAATAATTTCAAATTCAAAGGAAATATAAACCTCCACTAACCACTCCGCATCCATAGGATTGAAAATACAACCATAAAACTTCATAACTATATAATTTGAGAACATAATCAAGGACTTATCCCATTAATTGCACTTCCACATCTCGTAAACAATATCCCATCATTGCAAGATTATAATCTCTCCCCCCAATTATTAAAATCAGAAAGTTCTACTCGAAAATTCTAAAGCACATAGTCATAACAAAGAGAATTTAGAGACACTTCATGAACCTCATTTATCCCTAAAACATAAAATCCCTAAATTAAATCACCCTTAAAGGAAACCATAATTATTTTTTTATAAATTTTTTCACCTTAATAACACTTGATAGAATCCATAAAACGCACCACCATATTAAATCCCATTTGAATCATAAGCCATTATATATTTATTTAAAATAATTTGGAAAAAACTCTTTTTTATAACCCACCAACCAATTTTGATAAAAATAACCTCACCCCATTTTAAAAGAACACTTTAAAAATTAGTTCAATATAGTTTTAAAGAAAACATGTAACCTTTTAAGAGAACAAATTTTCAATACATACATCATCAACAAAGTAAGTCAATCAATAACACTTATGTAACCTCACATACCATGAAAGAACTTGAAATGAATTTTTTAAAATAACGTCTCAATTTTAAATCAAATTCTTAGGAATATAACATTACTAATTTATATTAACTTAATCATTTAATATCCTAGCTAGTTCATCTTTAAAAATAATGGGGTTGGACATTTTATGAATTACTGGATCCAAGGTTAACATTCCTTCTATAATAAATCTCATATCTTGAAAAGTTTACAAGCTTTCATCGCATCACTTCAGTTCAAACTGTATATCCATATCATTATCTATATTAATTTAATATCAACATGTGTTTATTTAAAACATGAAAGGAACATATTAACATATGACATTATAACAAAATCATGGAGTAAAAAATAATTCATTGTATCTGGAATAATGATCTTATAGGTTATTAGAATATCAATAATTTCTATGAATTCACTGAACTAATCACTAAAAATCCCAATTATTCCATTTTCAATTTACATTATTTAAAGGAAACTAATTACCATAATTTTAATTCAACATCGCATTGTATTCCTCAAATAATATAAGGACCTACATAAGTATAAATAGAGATAATTCATATATAAAAATCATGGGAACACGTCCACCACCCCATGATATTTTATGATTTTGGAGGTCCTAACTCAACAACATATATTTAAAGTGAATAGTGAATAGAACATGTCCTAATGGGTGTGGTGTTCCCTATCTTCATATTCTTGAATCCATAGTATATGTTACTAGCATAAGAAAAATCCATAAGCCATGTAGTATGAAATTATTTCAAATTATATTAATTTGGTTCATTTAATACCTAAATTAATCCCATTAAATCACAAGTAAAAATAATCATAATATATGTACCTCTCATAGTTCTCATACCCATAAGCAACACCACCTCACATGGTCATTCATTAGATTCATATTCCTTACATCAGGTCATGGGGGCCCTAAAATCCCACATCCTATCTAGCCACTCATCACTATTTCAAGAACCAATTTCCACTGTTATCATCTATCTATTACTCCTTACAATCCTCCCATTTCCTCACTCTATTCCATATTCTATATCTCAACAATCATATTTAATACCACTTTTTCATGACCCCCATCCACTAGAACCCCTCACAGGCTAATAAAGAAGATGATTGACCACCGAAGCCAACCTCTTATATATTGTGGCTATTTGACTATAACCAAGGGTATAAAACACATAATGAGAAGCATTAAATGATAATATAAGTTAAGGAAAAAAGATATAAGGGTCCACCAGCAAAAACCATTACATATAAGATAAAATAAAATTTTTTGATAATAAAATTACACAATTCATGATATGAAATTCATGAAAGTGTCCAAAATAAATCACTAAAATACTTTTAGTTATTAGCAACAACATTAAATGCCACTAAAAGTGGCTAGGGTCTATATTGTTCACCATATCCCTCTTGATCATAGGAAAATAGTTTATATATATATAGGTTGTTCATTACACATATAATAAGTAGGATCCTCCTGATGACCTCTTATGAAAATGTCGAAATAGAATACCAATTCTCTAGTGAGTAATTATTATTACTAATATGTACCTATTAGGTAAACTACATATACCCAGCCTCGACAATGCTCACTCACCTTGTATCACATACTATATAAGAGTATGATATTAGAAGAATATAATTATGGGTGACCTCTAGCTACTTCCCCACTGGTTTGATGCACTCACACCCCTATGTAAAATGTCTTAGGCTTCCATCCCTTGTATATCGGATGTAGGTCTGACCACATACCTACCTACCCCAACCCACACTGAGGTATAACATATATTTTTTTAACAGTTAATATCCACATATATCTAATATATTATTAAGGTAATGTGAGCTTGAAGACATAGAACTGATTACCTCCTTTAACCATGCAGGATTCCCACTATATAACATCACCATCAACTTTTCCATCATATCTAATAACTATGATACCATCATGTTGACTACATGTCACTCACACGCGTTTTATGATCATACCACCACATGGGACTCCTATAACATACATGATCTACTACTAAAGGAAGAGAGGGGCTAGGTGGAGTCATCCATCCTCTCTCACAAACCTGGATGTTAGAGAAAACACTTGGAACTAAAACATGTTTCACTAGTACAAAGTACTTGATTCCATTGGGGTAAATTTAGAAATCATAAAAATTTATAAATAAGTAGTCACACATAGATCTTGGACTTGGGTGAATGAAAATAACCTTAAAGAAGCTCATATATTCTACGATTTCATCACCATTACCCATATGCATACATTGATGCCTCTATAGCACAAACAAACCAATAGCAACAAAAAATAGTCATAAAAACCAAAATAAGATCCTCTTTTATACATATATTCAACTAAATTTAGATTTTCCATTCACCATACAATACTAGGTTCTTTATATCATTTAATTCCTATATTTACTGACAAACCACCTTATCAATCACCCATATTTACATCCATTATTAATTAATTTCAAGAATTTATAATTGAATTATAGCATGTGTCTATTTATTTTTGTCCATTCCACTTTATAAGGTACATTTAACATCCCATGGTATCTTATTCAATCTATAATTCCATTTTTCACCTTTTTATTAACCATGTTCCATAGCATTCCATTGAGCATCACTACCACCAAAATATATAACCATGAATACACTGGAACTAGTCACAAACATATTTTCATCTTTATAATTCATAAGCTAAAATAAACATCATTAAAGTAGTAATTATTTAATAACCCATTAAATTTCAAGCTTTAATTGTCATTTAATTTTATGAAATGGTTCTAACACTCTGAAACAACAACAAAAATCATATTTCTAACAATATAATACTATAGTTTAGATTAAAACCACATTCACATATAAATTATTTAAAAAATCCAATTAATTATTGGATTCAACTATTAATTCATTATTTGAGGGGATTTAGACATCTAAATTAGAAGTCCAAATGGAATTCAATGGAAATAAATTCACAATAACAAATATAGGCTCCTATCAATAAAAAAACAAGCAGTTTATTCTTCAATTCAAGATGTTAAAATATAAAATATGTAAATAATTAATCTTGCACATGAATTCCTTATATTTTTCATCAATTTTTACTATCATAATTATCATTTATCGCATTTTTCAATTTTATTCTATGTAAAATAATAATAGAAATAATGCATAAAATAAAACAAAAATATCGATAGGATACATGCACACCACTTTCAATATTTTTTTATCGTCTTCCGATTTATTTTATCTTATTAATGTTGATTATTTATAATTACCTAGTTTAAATTAAGGCCATGGTATTCTAATAATTTAAAAACAAATTAAAGGAGTAGGACTTGAATCCCTTACCTTGATTCTGAACATCAAAGAAAACACTACTCAGTATTAAATAATTGATGAGTCAAACACCACTAATATATAAAGGAAATCACTATAATTGAAGCATGGAAATGCAGCATCAACTCTTTATCATTATTTAAAACCCAAAATAGATGACCTCTCTAAAATGGGACTCTAGAAAAAAATACAAGGAATGGGAGGAGAAGAGGATTGGATGACACCTCAATCCAAGATAGATTGATGTCAATAAATCAAGTCATTTAGAATCACCAATGGGTACATAGAAAAAGGGGATAAACCTATGATTTGACCAAACTATGAGATAAGGTATAGAAAATAAAACCTAGGATCTCTCTTCCTTCTCTTTACAGAGAAACTTGAGAGGTATCCTCCATGGTGTAGTGGATCACACTACTCCCATGGTGTCACTAGTCAATGGTGTGATCTAGAAACTCAGTGTTTGAATCACTAATATAATTAAATTTTAAAACCCATTTAAATCACCCTTAACCTCCAACATGCCCTTCCAAAATATATAGGGAGATAAAAATTAGCATTTTGACCTACCACACCAAAAAAATATGGCATAACAAGATCATTCACATGCTTTCCTCCTCCCTCGCACAAAACACAATATCTGCTTGAATTTTTCATAAACTCATATCCATGGAAATAATAATTGATACACTTGGAAATTTTATCATTTCCATTTTTCATAGGTGACCACTCTAAAAAACACCTTCAAAATAGACATTAAATCCATTTGATTTCCCTTATCATTCCCCAATACCAAGAATCCAAACCATATGCAGCTCGGGAATACCTTTATGAATCAAAATAAAACTAGGATTAGACTTTACGTAGATGGGATATTTCCCTTATGTCAGACCAAATTAGTTTTACCCTTATGTGAAGAAGGAATTACTTTGATGTTAGTCAAAAAAACCTTGACTTCTCTTTATGTATAGATCATAATGTCTTTAAAAAATAACACCATTGGTGTTTCAACCATCTTTGTTCACCAAGAACCACATGTAGAACTAGAAAACACTCCACCCTCCAAAACAAGCATCTAAAACATATTAGCCCATGATCAAAACTTCAAGGAACTCAAATTGCTATAACCACACCCACTACTATAGTATGGTGTCCCTATGGATTCCCAAAAAAATCTTTTTCTTCCAAAACATCATTGATCATCCCATTGACACCTCTAATACCCAAGAAATGAAAAGGGAAGGATCTATATAATTAGTCTCTTACACAAATTACTTTAAACCAAATCATAAAATTGGTTATTTCTTTTCCAAAATTATTTCCCATGATAGTATTATTTTATTAAATATATCATAAATTCAAATTAAATATTAGATAAAACCCTAATTTTCATAGATCAACCAACGTAATTTGAAACCCAATTATTCTAACATTTTATTAAAAATACCATTTTTCATTTATCAAAATTCTAAATAATCCATTATTTTTTCAAATCAATTTCCCATAAATCATTTGATAAAATATAAATTTAAATTAGTCATTTTAAAAAAAATTAATCACAACCAATTGAGGAAGGAATATGAGACACCAACCATAGATTCTTTCCTTATAATTATATAAGAGTTCCTAAGTCAATGACTTTAATAAATAGAATTTATTTTCCCTACCATTTAAATTCCCCCTGAACCATAGTATTTAATTCCAAATTACAAAACTTCTCATTTAACTCAGGTTGGAATGACTCATGTATATTTGAAATTTCATTATTTTATATTAGTATTGCCCTATTCGATTTTGGTATAGGCCTAGTGTGATTCTTTGGTTCTGATTACATGTCCTTATATGACTGGAACAATCCATATTCCATTTGGCATGGCCCTAAGTAACGCACTACCACTATGGTGTAGAATAAAGAGGGTCGGGGGGGTAAAAGTATTATTTTGAATAGATCCTATGAAAAATATCATAAATCATCTCTCTCTCCATTTAGAGGGAGAAATGTGAAAATGGGAGATATATTACTCAAAAATTAGAATATATTTTTAAAAATTTAATAATACATAATAATATAAATTTATAGACAATTGATACTCGATCCTACCAACCATCCTCTAATCATCTGATGTAATGATATTTTCACAGCCAATGGATAAGTAAAGAGTGTTCCAACATGATTAAATTTTAAGACCATCCTATGTTTATAGAATAGAATTCTCCATTCTCCACCATAAATTTTCCATGTATAAATTCTTTTAATTAAATATTTCAATCCCCCTTTAATTTTCACCCTTTAGAACCTCCCTCTTATTTTTCCATTACTTAATAGTCATGTATTTGATTATTTAATTCATTCTATCCATGATAATTACGCAATGTATGTTGGGTCGGAAGAAAAGCGGGAATGATGGCAAGAGGGGGGGTGAATTGCCTTTTAAAAAATTGATTAACAAATTTAAAAATCAAAGTAAAGTGCAGCGGAAATAAAGAGGCAAGACACACAAAATTGATAACGGAGTTCGGCCAAAACCCGGCCTACGTCTCCGCTCCCAACTCAACCGTTGAGAGATTCCTACCGCTTGCTTTTCAATGGTTTTAGCAAGAAACCCACTAGGCTTTGAGGTAGCACTAGGACCTATTACAGCTTGCTTTTATTGGTTTAGCAAGAACCCAATGCTTTTAATGGTTAAGCAATAACCCACTAGTCTTTTTACGGGCGAAGACTAGCTCACCGATCTCAAGCCTTTTTACAAGGTAAGGCTTGACAACCTCTTCACACCTTAGTGGTGGTGTGAGAACCCAAAGAAAGGGAGGTTGAGAAAAGGGTTGGGGTTTGTAGGCACAAACCCAATTTTAAGCTCAAAATATATAAAACAAGAAAAACCGTGATTGGGAAGACTTGGGCGCCAATTGGATGATGGAGTTGATGTAGCGTGCTTTCCCAAGCTTCTTGAGTGGTTCTCTTGGATGTGGAAATGGATGGAGCACTTGGGGTTCTCTTGGAACAATCCGCCGGAGCTTCGCCAAAATGATCAACAATGTGTCCGGTGGCTTGTATATCGTTCCGGTGCTTCCTAGGCCTTTATTTATAGGCTAGGAACCTTCAAGTATCCGTTGGAGGGCTTTGGAGCCGTTGGAAAAGGCCTCGGAGCCGTTGGGAGGCTTTTGGAGTTGACTGGTCAAAGCCAACGGCTAGTTTGACCAGTGCTACCGGCTGGCCGGTGCAGGGCCACCGGCTGGCCGGTGCCTTGACAGTGGCTGAGAAGTCTGGACCAGGCTCCACCGGTCGACCGGTACATCTCCACCGGCTGGCCGGTGCCTTGGTAGAGAAGAAGAGTCTTGATCCAGGCTCCACCGGTCGACCGGTGAGGAGCCACCGGCTGGCCGGTGGCAAGACAGTAGCAAACACTATTTGTGCTGGGTGCCACAGGTCGACCGGTGGCAGAGCCACCGGTCGACCGGTGGGGAGGCAGTAGCTACCCCTTGAGTCTGGGTGCCACCGGCTGGCCGGTGGTGAAGCCACCGGTCGGCCGGTGGACTGAATTTCAGTCCATTTCTGCCTCTTCCTTGGTCAACTTCTTGGCAATCAAATGCCTATCAACACAAACACTTAAAACACAATGTTAAACACATATTAAAGTGATTGTGATCATGAAAATCAAAGAGTGTGGGGTACAACAATCTCCCCCTATTTTGATGATCACAATCACTTATCAAGCAATGTAAAAACTTAAATGAAATGCATGCCTAAATGATAAATTGAAAATAAATACTAAGCGTGATAAAAAAGATTCTCCCCCAATCAATCAAGAAATTTCTCCCCCTTTGTGATTATCAAAATAGCACGGGGCATAAAACTTGATTGAGGGAATCGATGAAAAACGAGATTTTAAATCAATTGAAAATGATATCAATTGTTGAAAAATTTGAAATGAAAATTGAAATGAAAATTTGAATAACAGTTTGAATTGAAAGTTTTGAATCAAAAACCAATTGAATTTTGAAATTTGAAACTAAATGAAATTTTTGAAATTGAGAGTTTTGAAACAAAAATGAAATGAAAGATTTGAATGAGAAATTCGAATTGAATATTTTGAAATGAAAAATTTGATACCAAGTGTTGAAATTGAAAGTTGGAATCGAAAATTTTGAAATTGAAAATTTGAAATGAGAATTTTGAATGAAAAATTTTAATTCACAAAAAGGCTTAAAAGAACCTAACTCCCCCTAAATAGAAACAATAAATCACCGGGGAGAGGGATTTTGAAAAGAGATGATTTTAGGCCCGGAGAGACTCGCCAAAAGGGATTTTTCAATCCACACTTGTCTCATGGCGGGTCTTCTCCTATAAAATTCATCCGAATAAAAAATCGACTTGGGTTGGCCATACCGGGCATTTTTACAATTGCATTCATAAATAAGGTGCCCGGGTTTTTTGCAATAATTACAAAATTTAAAATCGGAGCTCCCCCTTACAAAAATAGTGGGTGCATGGGAGGAGGAAGCTTGGTTGGTGTAGCCAAGTCCATTGGTGGTTCTAGATACTCGTTGAGAACCTAGGAGATTGTTCAAATTTTGTTCCCCTTGGGTGAACTTAGCTAGGGTTTCTCTAAGGTCTTTGATGGTTGATTCCAAAGAATCAACATTTGGGAAATTTTGGATTTTTAGGGACATCTCCTCCTTCTCTTTGAGAAGTTGTTCTTTTTCGGAGGAGAGTTTTTTGAAATTCTTTTTTAAAGCGACAAATTTTGAAGAAAGCTCATGAAAACCATTTTCTAATTGGTCTCTAGCATGTTGGAGTTCTTCATAAGACATATGATTGAAAGAATTAGAAGAAGAAGAACAAGAGGAGGAGGAGTCGGAAGATGTTACCTCATGTTTTGCCATTAGGCATTTTGTACCTTGGTCGCTTGAGGAGAAGGAGGAGAAGGAGGAGCTATCACTCCAAGATGCCTTTGAAGCCTTCTTCTTCTTCTTCTTGGCCCTTTTCTTGTGAGGTGGGCAAATGGGTACGGATTTTGCATCGGGTTCTAGCTTTCGAGCGGGTTCTTGCTTTTGAGCCATGCAAGTACCTTCATGGGTTAGCTCTAAACATTTCCAAATATCATGTGAAGTAGAGCAAGAAGAAATATGATCAAAAACATTTCTATCAAGACCACAATGAAGAGCGTTCATGGCTTTGCCATCAAGCTCAAAATTCTTTATATCGGTGGGGGTCCATTTAGATTCATCGGGAGAGGAGAGGGAAAATCCTTGAAAAACAATTTTAAAAATTGGATAACCAATGCTTTTAAGAAAAGTTGACATGCGGGTTTTCCAAAAAGTATAATCGGCTCCATCAAATAATGGAGCACGATCCAAAGAATGCCCTTCGGGGGATGAAGAGGTTGAAGCGGTAGAAGCCATCAAAATAGGATCTTTAATTTGAAACCGGGTTAGGGAATTATTCAAAAACGTCCTCTGATACCAATTGTTGGGTCGGAAGAAAAGCGGGAATGATGGCAAGAGGGGGGGTGAATTGCCTTTTAAAAAATTGATTAACAAATTTAAAAATCAAAGTAAAGTGCAGCGGAAATAAAGAGGCAAGACACACAAAATTGATAACGGAGTTCGGCCAAAACCCGGCCTACGTCTCCGCTCCCAACTCAACCGTTGAGAGATTCCTACCGCTTGCTTTTCAATGGTTTTAGCAAGAAACCCACTAGGCTTTGAGGTAGCACTAGGACCTATTACAGCTTGCTTTTATTGGTTTAGCAAGAACCCAATGCTTTTAATGGTTAAGCAATAACCCACTAGTCTTTTTACGGGCGAAGACTAGCTCACCGATCTCAAGCCTTTTTACAAGGTAAGGCTTGACAACCTCTTCACACCTTAGTGGTGGTGTGAGAACCCAAAGAAAGGGAGGTTGAGAAAAGGGTTGGGGTTTGTAGGCACAAACCCAATTTTAAGCTCAAAATATATAAAACAAGAAAAACCGTGATTGGGAAGACTTGGGCGCCAATTGGATGATGGAGTTGATGTAGCGTGCTTTCCCAAGCTTCTTGAGTGGTTCTCTTGGATGTGGAAATGGATGGAGCACTTGGGGTTCTCTTGGAACAATCCGCCGGAGCTTCGCCAAAATGATCAACAATGTGTCCGGTGGCTTGTATATCGTTCCGGTGCTTCCTAGGCCTTTATTTATAGGCTAGGAACCTTCAAGTATCCGTTGGAGGGCTTTGGAGCCGTTGGAAAAGGCCTCGGAGCCGTTGGGAGGCTTTTGGAGTTGACTGGTCAAAGCCAACGGCTAGTTTGACCAGTGCTACCGGCTGGCCGGTGCAGGGCCACCGGCTGGCCGGTGCCTTGACAGTGGCTGAGAAGTCTGGACCAGGCTCCACCGGTCGACCGGTACATCTCCACCGGCTGGCCGGTGCCTTGGTAGAGAAGAAGAGTCTTGATCCAGGCTCCACCGGTCGACCGGTGAGGAGCCACCGGCTGGCCGGTGGCAAGACAGTAGCAAACACTATTTGTGCTGGGTGCCACAGGTCGACCGGTGGCAGAGCCACCGGTCGACCGGTGGGGAGGCAGTAGCTACCCCTTGAGTCTGGGTGCCACCGGCTGGCCGGTGGTGAAGCCACCGGTCGGCCGGTGGACTGAATTTCAGTCCATTTCTGCCTCTTCCTTGGTCAACTTCTTGGCAATCAAATGCCTATCAACACAAACACTTAAAACACAATGTTAAACACATATTAAAGTGATTGTGATCATGAAAATCAAAGAGTGTGGGGTACAACAATTTATACTTATTAATCATGTAACATGATCTTATAATACTAAACACAATTAAATCTATGTCAAATTCTCCCAAAATCATAATCCTCTAATTTACTAACATAAATTCTCAGGTCATCATGTCAATTAAAATCCCCACATAGATCTAATTAAAATATACCATTAAAATACATGAAAATAATTTAAAACTATAACTTCTCATTAAGTTGTAACACCCAAGAAATTAAAATATATTTATTAAATAATAAATATTGTTTCATAAATGTATTATAATGCTTGTAACAATGGGTTTAAACAATACAATGTTTAATCACACTTTTCACAATTAATTTAAAATAATATATTAACACTTAGAAAATTAATTTGAAAAAAATAAACTTCCCTTTTGAAATTAGAATACAAAAATTAGATTATGGTGATTATTTTAAAATCTATATAATATTTCATTGTTTGATTAATAGTGAAAAATATTAATTTTTAATTGAAAAAAACATTTTTGTTTAAAAAAATTATTATGTTAAAATATATTTTCAATTGGTTTTAAGGTTAAATTAGTTTATTTATAAACAAATTAATCCAATATTAGTCATTGAAATAATTTTAATGTTGAATTTATGTATAAAAAATTTATAAATTTTTTAACATTTTTGTAACACCCTGAGCTTCCACGATACGCTTCTCATTCAATAATGCAATGGCTTGCATTATACGCAACTTCGAGTTCTAAAACACCGCGACTAATCAAAGTAGCCGTTTTGAATAGTAATAACCACTTTTTAAAATTATAGAAATTTTAAATTTCAAAATGGACTTCATTTTTGGATTCGTAATATCGAAATTAGCCTATGTTGAATTTTTTGTATTTTTCTGAGAACTTCTAAATTTTTATGAATAGTGAAAAATACTTAAAAACAACTTTTTTAATCAAAATAATCTATAGTGATAAAATATAATATTTATTGGTTTTAAATTATAATTAGAATATATTTTTACCATTTTATCCAATGTTGGTCATTAGAATTAATTTAACATTGAAATTGGACATAAACAATTGCCAATCTTTTGATATAAATTGTTTCTTAAAAACACGCTATTTGTTGTAACAACGGGAATTAATTATAAAATTAATTAATACAACTCATATTTTTGAAATTTTGTAAAATAGACATCATTTTTGAATTCGGAATATCAATTATACCTTAGGGTGAAATTTTGGCCTTATTCTGAAAAACTTCAATTTTTGATGAATAGTGAAACCACTAAGTTGTAGTTAAATAACTGATTTTTCGTTTAAATGAAATATTACCACTTCTGTGATTTGATTTTCAAAAATATGACATACATGGTTGTCATTAAGAAGTAAAATGTGGTTCAATGAGATTAAAATAATTTTTTGGTGAATAGTAACTTTTAAGTTCTTAATCGCGATTAGAGGTAATTAGTGTAGTTTAAGGTACAAATAATGTTTTAATAATATGAGATGACCATGACACTTGTCCTACTCCTATTGGATGAGTCATGGCCGACCAAGACAACCCATGGGTCAACTTGGGGACCCCATGGAGCCAATTTAGTTGGAAAATGACATTAATATATATTTATTTAATGTTAAAATTAAATTGACACAAACATGAGTTGTTTTACTAAAACAGTTTTTAAGTGGGGTTACAAAAGTCCAAATTTTGATTATAAATATTCATTAGAAATATAAAAAGATTTCCTACATCATAGTATTTTTTTTATAATTTTTGGACATTAAATAAATTAAATTATTTATGACATCATGATGATGCAGTGATGACCTCATTATTTAACGATTTAAATAAAATGGGAAGATAATGCAAAATCTAAGGCATAAACTTGTCCAAAGCCAATTGGATGAGGATATTTCGAACCCTTATCACCTTAGCCTCGAATTATATAAGTGTGGGACCTTTAGAATCCGAAAAGCATTGTGAAATAATGTAACATTTCAATCTTTCCAAAAGTGCCCCTCCTCTCCACTTATAAAAGGCCCCCACCTCTCCCACCTCATTTACACTTTCAAGCCATTTGGCTCGGCCAAACTCTGCCCAAATACTCTCCCAACATTCCTCCATTACTCATAGAAGCCTCAATTTGGGCAGAACTCTTCCCAAGGAAGCCTTTGGCTCAAATCAAAAAGAGTTACCCGATTTTGAGGTAATGTCTTTTCTAATGTTGTTTTGTTTTATTTTTCTTCTCCAACCCCCTAAACTCTTTTTATTCATTTATTTTGTAACAACACCAGTATCCTCAATATACTAGGATGTTGTTATAAGAAGTATTCGAGCTACACTTACACACACCTACATCTAATGGTTAAAGAACATACAGTTTCTGTGGATGGCGAATTTCTGCCTCACGAAACGATGATTGTTCAACACTCATTTTACACCTTCAAAGGTGGCCATTATGATGTCACTATTTTTATATATGATATATAATATGTTTATGTTTTACTTATGCTTCTTTATTTTTCATTTGTGTCTTACCTTTATGGCTTCCATTATGGGTATACGCGATAGCTTCATTTTAGGAAGTGCGGACTACCGCCCCCTCAAAGTGATTTGAATCGTTAATGCCATATGTGGGATGTATAAAGGATGGAGTAAATGGTATTATACACTATATTATACTGGAAATATATTATACATTTATATCATTATGATTTAGTTCCATTAAATATGAAATTGAAATGAAAGTAGCGTTCATGCGTACGTACGGCTTACCGTCTCCATGAACGGTGCATTTCATTTCTTACCTCTAAATGTTACGTAATATTATAAATGAATGTATATACTGGATATATAAGATATATATGACATCTAAATCATGAATATAATTCTGAATATAATGGATATTTCACCACATAAACAACTTGTAATTATAAGAAGCTTATTGTTGACTCAAGTACCAAAGATCGACAAAACGACCGTTATTAACTTAAATAATTACATAATGTTCATATCATTGTAATAAGTGATATAATAAGGATAATGAAATTAAAAATGGTTCTTAATAAGGTATATATTAACTCTAGTTTATTATTCAGGAGGTTAAAGAACGTTTGAGTCAAGTCAGACACGAGGTAAGGGAATTTCTTACCCCAATTTCCATTCTTTGGGTTAATATCTTACTTTCAAATTATGTCATTATATTATTATTTCATATCTTGTATTTGTATTTTATTTATGTGTACTTATGGTGAATACACATAATATATCTATTTTATTAAAAAATGATCTTTGTAAGGGAACTACTTAACCCAATTTCTATTCTTTGGGTTAATCTCTTACTTTCAAATTATGTCATGATATTATTATGTTGTATATTGTATTTATACTTTCTTTATGTGTACATATATTGAATACACATAATAGATATATTTTATTTAAAAATGATCTTTTTAAGGGACTTCGTCTCAATCTCCATTCATTGAGGAATATTTTGTTTTATACACAAATTTCTTTTATACAGTGTATTAACCCCTTTGACTTTCACGTTTATTCAAAAGGAATATTTTTTATACGAAGCGTGTTGCTAAACGACAAAAGCGAATGTTTTTTTTTCGTACTTATGCGGCGACAATGACTTCTCCGGCACCGTGACCATTATTTGAGTTTCATCTTCCTCTACAAGCCATCATTTTTTTAATGAAAAATAAATAAAATGTTTTAACTTTCTTTTATTTTGGTATTGAAAATGGTTTTGAAAGAATTTTTATTATATCAATAAGTTGTATTGATATCTTGTGATTGAAATGTGGAAATTTTATGTTTCCTTTATGCATGTTTTATGTGATACGATTATGTTATGGTTTATGATATGTTTAAACCTATTCATATGAGGAATGTATTGGACTTAATAAGTGACGGGTGGAGCCCGCTATAGCTCCTCGATGCATCGGTAGGTCTCATGAGACAACTAGACGTGGAATTGGCCGAGGCCCTTTCCCAATTTTATTTATGGTTTTGGCCGAGGCCTTAATCATTTTAGACGTCTTGGCCGAGGCCTTGACAAAATGTTTCAGAATGTCCGGCATTATACATTCCCTTATTATGAAAGTGGTTATTGATATTTCATGTGATTATTCGACCAGTAGAATATCCATGTGAAGAAGTGAATGGAATTATCTCATTTTACTTTTGCCATGTTATGTTGACGTTCAATTTTAAAGGGCTTTTGTTTTAGTTGTACATTGCCTTAAATGTTAATGTTTATTTATGAAAGCTTCCGCAATATTGTTATCCTTACTGAGCATCTGAGCTCACCCCTTTCAATGTTTTGATATTTTCCAGGATGTGAAGAAGTATTTTATGGATGACCTACAAGGATAGTCAGAAGAGGATATTAGTGTGGACTATGAAGACTTTGTTATTGTATTTTTTCACTTTATGATGTAATGTAACGTTTACGAATGTATCTAGTGTTTCCAAGGCTACTAAACTAATCGGTCTTTCGAGACTTGATCTTTTATGATCATGCCAATGTTACGAAGTAATGCACCGGCTCTGGGTAGCTGGGGTCGGGGCGTTACAGTTGGTATCAGAGATAGTTTAGTACTAACCTTGGAAGCTAGATTTAGATAAACTCTGATTAGAGCACATAGCCCAAAGATAGACTTTGAGGATTAGTATAGAAGAACTTCCTAGAATTTTGGTATTATAGAGATGTTATGAGTTTTCCGAGCAATACATCCCTGTCTGGATACGAGCAGGTAGAGGCGGCTCTGGCACAGATGTACCTAGGGGTAAAACCCGAAAACACCGCTTTGAGGTAGACTCGAACGGGAACTGGTGCACGACAACGGGCCTTGCTGCACTCTTGGTTACGACACTCCCGGGGGATATGCTTAGGATAATTCTCATTTTATTTACAAACCACTATGAAGGGTTATGAGTATATACTTCCTCAAAGAAAACATTTATTTTTTATGATTATGGATTATATCCATAAATAGTTCAATTTATGTAAAGTGTTTTACAAGTATGGAATTATGTATTTTGATTCATGAACTAATCTAGTTTATGCCATTATTTAGAAATGGCGCCTAGTGGAAGGAATGGAAACCGTATCAATGCACGAACTCCGTGTAGGGATTTCCCTCCTGATCAAGATAATTATTGTGGATCTGGAGATACAACTGGTGCTGATCAACTTATTACCATACTGGGACAACTCACTCAGGTTATGAATAATAACCTTACTCGTATGGAGCACCCTGATCCGCAACGTGGGGGATCAATGTTAGACCGCTTCATGAGGCAACAACCACCAACCTTCAATGGGAGTAAAAATCATATAGTAGCTGAGCAATGGATAAATTCCTTAGAGAAAATATTCAATGCCTTGGGGAGTAGTGAAAGGGAGAAGGTTGTCATGGCAGTTTACCACCTCAATGGAGATGCCGATCAGTGGTGGTCGCTGATTCAAAACACAAAGGAAGATGATGACGTATCGAATATGGAATGGAGGGAGTTCAAAGATCTTTTCTTAGAAAAATACTTTCCTCGTGACCATCGAGCAGATATGGAAAGGCAATTTCTGAGTCTGAGGCAGAAGGAGGATGAGAATGTCGCAAAGTATGAGGCTAACTTTACAAGGTTAGCGAGGCATGCTGCCGATTATATACGTAACCCAAGGAGTAAGATTGATCATTTCTTTGATGGGTTAAAACCATTTCTCCGTCGAGCTTTGGTATCACAATCCTTCTCATCATACGAAGATATTGTCTCGTGTGCTATCAAGACAGAAAAGGAATTCTCTAAGTCTTATGACAACAAAGTAAAGCAATAGAAGAAGAGAACGGTGGAACAAGAGATAGATAAAGGGAAAGAAGGATTTTCCATTATGTGATAATTGTGGGAAGAATCACCCTGGTACTTGCCTAAAAGGAATGGGAGTTTGTTATAAATGTGGAGAAAAGGGTCACCAGGCTCGTGATTGCAAGGGAAAGAAAGAGGCTATCAAAGTTGAATGCTACAATTGTAGAGAAATGGGTCATTATGCAAATGAATGTCCTAAGTGTCAGGGAAACTTACCTCAGAAAAGGCCAAGGGATCAAGGACAATCTTATGCTGTTACTACAGTTGAAGCAGAATAACTAATGTATTGGTGCTTTTGGACTCATGGATTATATTCTGGTTATTAGAATAATGTGATATATATATATAAGGATTCTACTGCAGTACTTGTTGATTTCAGTAAGGTTTTAATATGATTAAGGTAATCATATTTTTAGTATGTGACAATAAGAGAAACTTTTATTTGTTTGGGGAATCTGGTGTTACAATTGATTTTGGAATTTAGAGACCTTTTAGAGAAAGTCTGGATGAAGGTATTTTGGATAACTATAAAGGTTGGAGTGGATTAAGTTGAACTTTGGATAGTATTGTTTAAGGTTAAAACATTTATGAAGATTATTTTTGGAATAGTATAGTACTATATTTTTAGTAAAAGGACAACCTGTAGGGTGGGGAATAACCCGTCGCGTCGGACAAAGCTGCAGGAATCGAACCCACAACCATAGTGCGACAAGCCTTTATTTCCTACCACTAGCCTACAGGAAGTCCCTGGTTATTACAAAATCGTTTTACTAATCTAAATGGTATGTGTTAACATTTGGAACCTTATACAATTAGGATAAATAGAATATTTTTGAGTTCCGTTACCATTTGGAGAAAAAGTTGGGTTTGTGGTAAAAATTTATTAACGAATGAAAGTATACATAACAAGTATGTATATTCCCTTACGTTCTTATTAAATCTCCTAAATAAATTCCTCAACATTATAAAAGGTAACTTAAAACAAAAATGTTGTCGGTTAACTTTTCCAACTGGGGATTCAATGACCGTTTAACCAATCACAAGTTTGTGATTTTCTTATGGTTAAACTTTCTCCTAATCCTGTTTTCTATAACTCTCCATCAGACCTTGATGGTTTGTTTTTCTTCCATATCCATATTTTCATAGAATCCTAGAATGGGCTATATCGGGTGACCTTTGTACTTATCCTGCTTTCTTTTAATGTTTTATATTTATTAACCTTATTTCCGATGTGGGTTTTCCACAAAGGTATTTTCTATTTTCAACCTTTTATTATCAAAGAAAAATTTCAAATTGCGAGGACGCAATTTATTGAAGGAGGGGAGAATGTAACACCCCGAGCTTCCACGATACGCTTCTCATTCAACAATGCAATGGCTTGCATTATACGCAACTTCGAGTTCTAAAACACCGCGACTAATCAAAGTAGCCGTTATGAATAGTAATAACCACTTTTTAAAATTATAGAAATTTTATATTTCAAAATGGACTTCATTTTTGGATTCGGAATATCGAAATTAGCCTATGTTGAATTTTTTGTATTTTTCTGAGAACTTCTAAATTTTTATGAATAGTGAAAAATACTTAAAAACAACTTTTTTAATCAAAATAATCTATAGTGATAAAATATAATATTTATTGGTTTTAAAGTATAATTAGAATATATTTTTACCATTTTATCCAATGTTGGTCATTATAATTAATTTAACATTGAAATTGGACATAAACAATTGCCAATCTTTTGATATAAATTGTTTCTTAAAAACACGCTATTTGTTGTAACAGCGGGAATTAATTATAAAATTAATTAATACAACTTATATGTTTGAAATTTTGTAAGATAGACATCATTTTTGAATTCGGAATATCAATTATAGCTTAGGGTGAAATTTTGGCCTTATTCTGAAAAACTTCAATTTTTGATGAATAGTGAAACCACTAAGTGGTAGTTAAATAACTGATTTTTCGTTTAAATGAAATATTACCACTTCTGTGATTTGATTTTCAAAAATCCGACATACATGGTTGTCATTAAGAAGTAAAATGTGGTTCAATGAGATTAAAATAATTTTATGGTGAATAGTAACTTTTAAGATCTTAATCGCGATTAGCGGTAATTAGTGTAGTTTAAGGTAAAAATAATGTTTTAATAATATGAGATGACCATGAAACTTGTCCTACTCCTATTGGATGATTCATGGCCGACCAAGAAAACCCATGGGTCAACTTGGGGACCCCATGGAGCCACTTTAGTTGGAAAATGACATTAATATATATTTATTTAATGTTAAAATTAAATTGACACAAACATGAGTTGTTTTACTAAAATAGTTTTTAAGTGGGGTTACACAAGTCAAAATTTTGATTATAAGTATTAATTAGAAAGATAAAAAGATTTCCTACATCATAGTATTTATTTTATAATTTTTAGACATTAAATAAATTAAATTATTTATGACATCATGATGATGCAGTGATGACCTCATTATTTAACGATTTAAATAAAATGGGAAGATAATGCAAAATCTAAGGCTTACACTTGTCCAAAGCCAATTGGATGAGGAGATTTCGAACCCTTATCACCTTAGCCTCTAATTATATAAGTTTGGGACCTTTAGAATCCGAAACGCATTGTGAAATAATGTAACATTTCAATCTTTCCAAAAGTGCCCCTCCTCTCCACTTATAAAAGGCCCCCACCTCTCCCACCTCATTTACACTTTCAAGCCATTTGGCTCGGCCAACCTCTGCCCAAATACTCTCCCAACATTCCTCCCTTACTCATAGAAGCCTCACTTTGGGAAGAACTCTTCCCAAGGAAGCCTTTGGCTCAAATCAAAAAGAGTTACCCGATTTTGAGGTAATGTCTTTTCTAATGTTGTTTTGTTTTATTTTTCTTCTCCAACCCCCTAAACTCTTTTTATTCATTTATTTTGTAACAACACCAGTATCCTAAATATACTAGGATGTTGTTATAATAAGTATTAGAGCTACACTTACACACACCTACATCTAATGGTTAAATAACATACGGTTTCTGTGGATGGCGAATTTCTGCCTCACGAAACGATGATTGTTCAACACTCATTTTACACCTTCAAAGGTGGCCATTATGATGTCACTATTTTTATATATGATATATAATATGTTTATGTTTTACTTATGCTTCTTTATTTTTCATTTGTGTCTTACCTTTATGGCTTCCATTATGGGTATACGCGATAGCTTCATTTTAGGAAGTGCGGACTACCGCCCCCTCAAAGTGATTTGAATCGTTAATGCCATATGTGGGATGTATAAAGGATGGAGTAAATGGTATTATACACTATATTATAATGGAATTATATTATACATTTATATCATTATGATTTAGTTCCATTAAATATGAAATTGAAATGAAAGTAGCGTTCATGCGTACGTACGGCTTACCGTCTCCATGAACGGTGCATTTCATTTCTTACCTCTAAATGTTACGTAATATTATAAATGAATGTATATACTGGATATATAATATATATATGACATCTAAATCATGAATATAATTCTGGATATAATGGATATTTCACCACATAAACAACTTGTAATTATAAGAAGCTTATTGTTGACTCAAGTACCAAAGATCGACAAAACGACCGTTATTAACGTAAATAATTACATAATGTTCATATCATTGTAATAAGTGATATAATAAGGATAATGAAATTAAAAATGGTTCTTAATAAGGTATATATTAACTCTAGTTTATTATTCAGGAGTTTAAAGAACGGTTGAGTCAAGTCAGACACGAGGTAAGGGAATTTCTTACCCCAATTTCCATTCTTTGGGTTAATATCCTACTTTCAAATTATGTCATTATATTATTATTTCATATCTTGTATTTGTATTTTATTTATGTGTACTTATGGTGAATACACATAATATATCTATTTTATTTAAAAAATGATCTTTGTAAGGGAACTTCTTAACCCAATTTCTATTCTTTGGGTTAATCTCTTACTTTCAAATTATGTCATGATATTATTATGTTGTATATTGTATTTATACTTTCTTTATGTGTACATATATTGAATACACATAATAGATATATTTTATTTAAAAATGATCTTTTTAAGGGACTTCGTCTCAATCTCCATTCATTGAGGCATATTTTGTTTTATACACAAATTTCTTTTATACAGTGTATAAACCCCTTTGACTTTCACGTTTATTCAAAAGGAATCTTTTTTATACGAAGCGTGTTGCTAAACGACAAAAGGGAATGTTTTTTTTCCGTACTTATGCGGCGACAATGACTTCTCCACCGCCATGACCATTATTT
Source organism: Viscum album (assembly GCA_963277665.1). Taxonomy (NCBI): domain Eukaryota; kingdom Viridiplantae; phylum Streptophyta; class Magnoliopsida; order Santalales; family Viscaceae; genus Viscum; species Viscum album. The sequence continues at coordinate 734,569,839 of OY728135.1, read as the reverse complement.
GAGTTTCATCTTCCTCTACAAGCCATCATTTTTTTTAATGAAAAATAAATAAAAAGTTTTAACTTTCTTTTATTTTGGTATTGAAAATGGTTTTGAAAGCATTTTTATTATATCAATAAGTTGTATTGATATCTTGTGATTGAAATGTGGAAATTTTATGTTTCCTTTTTGCATGTTTTATGTGATACGATTATGTTATGGTTTATGATATGTTTAAACCTATTCATATGAGGAATGTATTGGACTTAATAAGTGACGGGTGGAGCCCGCTATAGCTCCTCGATGCATCGGTAGGTCTCATGAGACAACTAGACGTGGAATTGGCCGAGGCCCTTTCCCAATTTTATTTATGGTTTTGGCCGAGGCCTTAATCATTTTAGACGTCTTGGCCGAGGCCTTGACAAAATGTTTCAGAATGTCCGGCATTATACATTCCCTCATTATGAAAGTGGTTATTGATATTTCATGTGATTATTCGACCAGTAGAATATCCATGTGAAGAAGTGAATGGCATTATCTCATTTTACTTTTGCCTTGTTATGTTGAAGTTCAAGTTTAAAAGGCTTTTGTTTTAGTTGTACATTGCCTTAAATGTTAATGTTTATTTATGAAAGCTTCCGCAATATTGTTATCCTTACTGAGCATCTGAGCTCACCCCTTTCAATGTTTTGATATTTTCCAGGATGTGAAGAAGTATTTTATGGATGACCTACAGGGATAGTCAGAAGAGGATATTAGTGTGGACTATGAAGACTTTGTTATTGTAGTTTTTCACTTTATGATGCAATGTAACGTTTACGAATGTATCTAGTGTTTCCAAGGCTACTAAACTAATCAGTCTTTCGAGACTTGATCTTTTATGATCATGCCAATGTTACGAAGTAATGCACCGGCTCTGGGTAGCTGGGGTCGGGGCGTTACAATTTTCACATTAAAAACCCACTTTCTTATAACATTTACTATATTATTTTTAAATTAAAATTTTTCATTTAAGTGAATTGAATTTTGAAAAGAATATTCCAAATTTTGAATCATAACAATTTAAAATTTATATTAATGACAAATTAATTTTTAACAATAATTAATATTGAATGCAGTAAAAATAATTTATGATGGTAAAGGTAAAAATGGATTTATCAGGTGGTTAAACTATAAAGACAATAGTTATAATGACATTAAATATTTTATAAATTTTATTAAATGAGTTTATTTAGACCTTGAACATGATATAATCTATGTTATTTAAATTCATTTCAACTTCTATTTGAATATGGAACCAATAATATGTTATATAATGAAAAGACAAAAAATATACTTTTATTCATTATAATTTTGGTAAAACATTGCGATTGGAAAAAAAATATGTTTAGTTATATATATATTTTTGAAATATAATTTAGTTTTTTAACACAATAATTTATCATTTATTTTTATAGATGAAATAATTACTTAGAATGCTTATGAAATGATAATATAATAACTATTTAATTAATATTTAACTACAATAAATGGTCTTAAAAATATTAAAAGTGAAGTAAATTGAGTGAATTATTATGTCATATTATTTTTTTATTAACATATCATGTTAATATAGTTTGAGGATAATATATTCTATTTATATCATTGTATTGGTATTTTTTTAAATTTAAATTAAGAGAATAAGTCAAAATTGACATTAATGTTATTTTATAATAAATTATATTTTATTAAATACTTTAAAATTAACAAAAATCTTATCTACCTTCATGTAACTTTTAAATTTTAATAAATATAAAATATTTATCATTCATTTACTAATTATTATTTTATAATGAATATATTAATATCTATAGTGTAGATACATTCTTAGCAAAATTAATATTAAAGTGATGTTTTTTCATATTACATGAACCTATGTTAAAATTAATTTCCAACACACATAGGATTTTTATTTTAAAAATTAAATATAATATTCAGATTAATTGGGTATAAATTATATAATAATCCTTATTTTAATTTATAATTAAAGGATAAATTTCCTTGTTCAGAATACTAGTTACCATAGTGAAAACTCAAATGGTAAAAATAATTAAACATAGAAGTTAAGGAATGAAATGTTTCAAACATGCATTTCAGTGTGTCTTGGATGTATTTATCGACCATATAATCACTCCAAACCTTTAATTACCAGTTTTAGATCCACTTTAGGTAATATTAACATCTGAATAGTGAGTAATTTTAAGTATTTACAAGAATGTCAATCCTCATCGACTAAAAAATGGCACTCACTCCCCTCACTTCTTCAAGCCTCTAAATCCATTCAGATTATCCAAAACCTGACCAAATCGCATCATAAATTTCATAATATCATTTTAGGAGTCTTATTTTGGGTGTAAATACAACATAGGAAATATTTATTAAAAGCCTATGGAGGATACCCGAATAATAGGTAATGTTCTTCAACGAGCATTTTTAATTTACTTCTTTCTCAACCTCCTTAAATTTTTGTTAGACCATACTGATATAATAAAAATAGTATCCTATATATAATTGGATGTTTTTATAGTAGTTTAATTACATAAAAACATCTCCACTTCTATTAAATGGGTTATTAAATCATTGTTCGTGTATATGGCGAACTACCACCTCACGAACTAATGTCCTTCGTTCTTTCATTACCACATTCCAAGGTTGGGTATAATGATGGATATAAATTATATATATGATATTTATAACATATTTATATCTATTTATTCACTATAACATATAAAAATTTTACCTTATTTCCCATAGGATATACGATAATGTCGCTCCTGCGTACGATGAATGACCACCTCTCGAAATGATGTGATTTTCCTTCCACTAAGCTTCGCATAGAAGAAGATAAAGATAAAATAAATAGTTATATGTGATATTAATGAAAATAATTATGATATTATTGAAATATTTATCACCCATTAAAGATAATATATATCATTTTATTTCTTTCTTTTTCACTAACATAATGATTATAACATCATTCATGTATGTGTGGACTGCCACCTTTATAGAGCGATGTGAATATATTTTCTTCACCACAACACATGGATGACATATATATATATATATTTATATATATATGTATATAATATAGCATTAATGATTTAAGGATCATTCTGTAATGGTAAAATATTAGTTATGACCATTCAAAAATGACCATTAAAAAATGGAAATGTTACTCATTTGTACGTATGGACAATCATCTACATGATCGTAACATAATTCATTTTTAAATATAATCATTCATGATTGGTCATAAAATTATAATTGATCCGTAAATGTGATAATTATATCATTTTTATTATTTATATGATATTACTATATAAAATGTGGAAGAATCAAGTCTTTCATAATGAAAGATACAGGAGAAAACAAGGCAACTAACACCCGCAATAATGAAAATGATAAAATATTATTTAATAATGCGTGATAATATGTTATAAAAGGATCATATATGATATTATAAATATTAATATTCTTCTATTAAAAGTTAATAACTTGTTTAAAAAATAATATACATGAGGTTAAAGTACATTAAACCAAAAGGGAGTGTAAGGTAAGGGATTTCGTCTAAATTCACATTCAACTGATACTTGTTTGAAATTATGAAGAAAATCGCTCTTATGTAGTGTATATACTTACTATTTTAAATATAATGTCATTATTAATTCATAATTAATGTTACATTAAGTTTTAATTTAAATTATTTCACCACGGGGATTTGACATGAAAATTACTAAATGGTAAAATTTATTGATTAATCTCACGTTATTTTGTGATTGTTAAATTTCTCTTGAAATAATAACTTTCTTACAATAGTTTTTATTGGATGTTAAAAGTATCTTATATATCCATATTATTTCATGATATATATGAATATTGACTAAACCATATACCTTTTTTATATACAGTGTTTACTTTGAATGTTATTTGATTAAGAAGGGCAATATTGGTAAAACCATATCCTTTAATCAATACGGAATATTTGATGATAAGGCACATTTATTCAAGAATTAAATATATTATTATATATATGATGAATATATGTTTCCTATAGTGATGTTTGGGTCCCAAAATATGTTGCCTCTCGATGCATCGATAGGTCTCTTGAGACAAATCAGTTTCATTGATTAAACAGGTTTTTAACTATAGATTAAACTATCTTGTGGATGGTCATGACGGTAGAGGTATCATGTTATTGAGACATGAAATCCAATAATTAATAATTAAATTCATTAAGATTTTAATTATTATTATCCATGAAATTCTAACTATGATATTATCTATGGATGTATTTCATTCTATGTTTATTATTTAAATAACATGAGTTTTTAGTTATTTACCTTTCTATGTTGATTATGCTAATTGATTCATGATATATTACTTTTTACTTAACCCTTATAATAGTATATCTCCATCATATTTTTATTTCTCAGGAATCCATGAAGTTTAATATGTATTATAAGTAAGGATATTCAAGAAGGAATAAATATGTTCTTGAAAAAAATACTTTTCAATTTGTGTATTCAAATATAATGTAAGACTCAAGTATGTATCTAGTTTACAAAGATTACTGAACTATTTTGTCCATTAGGATGATATTACTTGTATGTTATGAAAAGTTAATGAAGTGTGGCACTTGCTTCGGGCAATTATGGTCGGCATCACTATAGTTGGTATTAGAGAAATATTTAGTAGAATCCTTGGGAACTTGATTTAGTAAAACAAAAGTCATAGAACATAAACATATGATATTATTTTAGGATAAGTGTAGAATAACACCCTAAAGTTTTGGTAAGGAAGATATTTGGTGTGTATTTTGATTAATACATCCCTTTATACATACTAGATGTGGATGTGGTAATATAATCCGGGTACCTAGGGGTAATAACTCCAAAAAAGGTGTGTCGATTTTGACTCGATCATTATGTGTTACACAATAATATACCATCACACCTAGTTTGAATCTATTGGGGGGATATTATTAGAATAATTCAAATTTTCCGTAAAAGAATTATGATGGATTTTTAAATAATTATTTTCCCAAAGAAACTATGTTTAGGATTCTAATATTAAAAATGAGAAAATATTAATTTATGATAAAAGTTGCACCATATTTGGAATTATAAATTCTGATTTAAAATTCACAATCTTATTATCTAATCCAGTCTACCCCATTGTTTAAAAGAAGAACCTAGAATGAATAAGGGATTCCAAATTCTTAGATAATGTAGACATATCTCTACTGAGGAATCCAATATTGCCGATATAGGAACTAAACAAGTTCTAGATACATTTGGAAAACTAAATGTGGTTATGACAAATAAGCTCTCTCATATGGATAAACCAATTACTCAGTGATATTCTACTATGTGATATCACTTTATCTGATCGATTCCCCTATCATTTAGTAGGAATACTAATCCAATCAGTGATAAGTAGTGGATTAAGTCTTTGATGAATATATTTATGGAATTAGGGTGTGGTGAAAAGGGAAAGTTTACACTTGAAGTGTATTTCATCAAATGTAAAGTTTATCGATGGTGGTAATTGATCTAGAATATAATAGATTAGAAGGAAATGAATCTGATGGAATGGAAATATTTTAATGATACATTCCCTCATGAGAAAAAAACTATGATAAAGATAAATAGCCATTACATAGAGAAAAATGAAGAAGAAAGTGTTCAAAGTATGAAGCTACCTTAAACATCTATATGCTATTACATATGAAACCTGGAATGAAATATTAACCATTGATTTAAATTTATTTATCCAATTCCATAAAGGACACTAGTCTCTCTAACATTTTCTTCATACTTTGAAAAATTACTGTGTTATGAAGAAAGAAAAATAATTATTTAACTCTTATGGATTCAAAGGGAAGTAATAATAGAAGGGGATGGATGTGAAAATAATTAGTAAATGTAATAAGGGAAAGAATGATATTCCCACATGTGATAAAATTTGAAATAATCACCATGGTAAATTCTTGAAAGTATTGGTAGATTTCTATTAGTGTGGAGATAAAATACACTATGATAATGATTGCATGGGAAATAATAAAATTTACAATATTAAATGATTCAACTATAGGGTGATGAGGCACTAAACAAATTAATTTGTCAAGTGTCCATGAAATATGTAACATCGTGATATTTAAATATGGATACACTTTGTAAGATAGAGTATATGATATTATAAATTGTGTTTAAACAAACAAACAAATATTATTATTTAGATGATACCACTATAACCTAGCTATGAGAATGGTGGGTATGAATCAAATTAACTAAATTATTAAAATATGGTTTAAACATGTTTATTTTATGAATTAATTTGTATCAATTAATTATAAATGAAAATAAAAACCAATTAAATATAATGGATGTGTTTTTTGAAAAACTATTTTTATGTCCACAATGGTGTTTGATCTTAATAAATTAAATTGATCACTATTAATCAAATATATTATTGAAATTTATATGTTATCTATTCAATAAATTTTTTAAAATTAATCAAATAAGTATTATATTAATTAAATAAGACCAAATCCAATTTTAGGCATAAAAAAGCTGTATTTTTCTACAAGGTAGTTTCATCCCCTTTTAATGGAAGACTTGTTTTAAAATTAGATATAGACACTTTAAAAAAATTATTTTACAAAATAAACTTCATTTCAAGATTTATAATATCAAAATTTAACTTTTATTAATTTTTTGTTTATTTATGATAATTTTCATGTTTTAACAAATAGTGAAAATGCTACATTTTAATTGAAAACTATATTTTCATCTAAATAATTTATAATGTAAATTTTTATTTTAAAATTTATTATAGTAAAATTATAACTATTATACATATATTAATCCTTTTTAGGAAACTGTAATAATTCTCATATATAATTTGGATATAAATTTTTTTCAGACATTTGAACATTTTCACTTTAAAAATATTCTTTCTCAACCCATCTATAAGATTAATTTTAAATAGATTTTAGCCACATTAGTTTTTAGAATTTTAAAAATCGATTCCATATTAGGAATCATAAGGTCCAAATTTAATAAATAGGTATATTTTATTTTTTTAAACTATGAATAGTAAATTTAGTAATTTTTATTATCTAAGTTAAGATTAAATTGGGTAATTAAGGGTACAAATAATATTATAAATATTAGAAAATTACCTATACAGTTTTCACAATTTTATTGGATGAGTTAGCTTCAATCAAAAACAACCTTGGGTAGATTTTATGACCACTTGGAGCCACATGAATTAATTTCATCCCCCTATCGTATTTTATTTTAATGAAAAGAAAAATATGTCATAATTATGTTTTTAACAAGTATAAAAGTTTTAATACAAGTTTATTTTGAGGATATATTTGTCTATAAATATTCATTTTAAATATAAAATATTTATCTTAATCATGAAAATCTATTTTTAATTTTTATTTAAAGAATTATTACCTTGAATGGATGCACAACGATGATGTAGTGATTATTTAATTAATGAAACAAATAAAATAATAGACATTAAAAATATTAAAATAAATATAATATTAGATAATTAATATCATCCAATAATTTTATAATCTCTTTAGACATTTTACTAATGTGTTAGATGTTTTTTTTTGGAATATTTCTTACTTTATTGATTTTTATAAAAGTCAATGTAATGAATACTGTAAAATTTGACATTAATGATATTTCTAAATAAGTAATACATTATTAAATTATATTAAATTCTTAAAAATATTATATTTCTCCAGCAAATTTTTGTAATGTAAAAAATTTCATCAATTATTGATTTTATTGTGATTCACTATTTTATTTTACCCTTACACGCATGTATTAAACAAATTTTATATTGTAAATTCTAATTATTATATAAAATTTCAGTTCATGTTTGATTCAATAATTTTTTTTCCTTCACTTTTAAAAATGGTAATTTCACTTTTTTTTTATTTCATTGTAGTTGGAGGTGATTTGGAGGGCCCATGACGAAGTTGACGAAAAATATACCAAACTGCACATAAATCCAAGAACACATGTGCACTCAACCATAAACTGTTACTAATATGTGCATCTAATTGGGATGAAATTCAATTTTCTTTTCTAAAGTTAAATAATATACATCTATTATGAAGAAACCCATTCCCACTTCATCTACTAAGGGGCCCAAATGAATTAATCTATCAAAAAACTAATAATCAGAACAAAGTGAAGAGTTTTGTTCTGTATTTCAAAAATATCTCCCACTTTATACATTATTTGGCCACCAAATTTGACATTGATATATATATAAGGTCATAAAAACTATTTTTATTTTTTCCATGTCATACTAATTCAGTTTACTAGCCCAAAACCATGGGCCCAGTTGTATCAAGAAATATTTGTTCCCAAAACTACATCCCATTTTTGAAATAAAAAGGCACCATGGGAACCTCATTTATAAGTTATAATAGGAAGAAAAGATCTATCATTTTGTATAACCAAACGATTAATATCCTCATTACTATAATCTCTAAAGGCTATGTTAAGTTCTACTTCAATATCTATGGCCTCCTCCATTTCCATGGAGATTAAAAATCCTTGTCATCACCCGAGGAAGAATGTGATATAATCTAGATATTGTTCTTTATAATATTTGAATGATATTCTTAATTATAGTTTGTATGTTATTTTTTTCATCCTATATTCTTATTTAATTGATTTATGTTCTTTTATTTCATTCTCAAACTCATATGATCATGTTTGGAGGTACCCTTTCTTGTGATGTTTCACACACTCTTCACCATTTCTTTTTACCTCTTTTAATTGCAGTGTTTGTGTGGTTTATATTGATCAATTGATATCTCAAAAAAATAGCATTTAAAATTATTTAATGGTATCAAAAATAAATATTATATAAACATGTATACCACCTCAAGTTCTTCGTGTGTTCCTTCATGTGTTTCAGTCATTAAGTCAAACACAAATCGTCTAATCATCTATGGTAACCGGTGAATGATTTTTTGTTTCTGACTGAACCCTAGGACTGGTATCCTAGTATAAAATAAGTAAAATTATACTTATTGGTGTTAAAAACAGAAATTAAACTATCTATAACCTTTATCTTGATTCAATGAAGGAAGAGCAACATGGGAATTCCTTGGGTTGATCATGATTAATAAAATCTGTCAATTTCTACATTCTTGCATCGCTTTATTTTATATGATTCATATTAAATAAAAATATCACAAGTGTTATAAAATCACATTCCCCTTTTATTTTCATAATCCAAACCTTATTGTGAAATTAATGATCTAATACTCTCTCGAGATATGACCTATGGTTCCTGCTATATTGCATAAATTCTAGTAAAAACTAAACAACAAATTTGATGTGATCAAAAATGTGATGAAATTTTGGAACCATTTCTGGGGAGCCAATATAACGTTTTCACATTTATTTTTTATTTTACTTTTTATTTATTACTCTTTTCAAACCCCCCCCCCCCTCCGTTTTGATTGTTTTTGTTTTTTAACATGTGTGGGTGTTTCTCTCTCTCTCTCTCTTATTATTCTACTTCTCTCTATCCAATTTTTTAATATGTCATTCTATATTATTTTTTACTTTAATTATTCTTAATTGTTTTTATTTTATTTTTATTCCATAAAAAAGGGAAAAAAACATTACAACTTCTTTTCAAGACCCGTTCAGGAAAAGAAAAACTAATTAAAATGGATCGTGAAATTGAAATAACTCTTCACCAAAAAAATGTATAATATAAATTAAGAAAATATGGTGAAATTTATGATCCCACTATAGATCCTCAAGCACCCCTAAACTAATCTAAAATTGAACCAAATCAAACCCTGAAAAACATGGTGGAAAATAACTGAACCTTAAAAGAACTTACCACCCCGGATGTGGAGTACCAACAAGAATACATCCAATATCCTAAGTAAGTGTCCAAATTTAAACTAATATAGGGACTTATCATTTATATTCCTAAATTCCATGGTCTTCCCAGTGAGGATACTCATAAAAATCTCAAGGATTTTCACCTCTTTTTCACCACCATGAAACCACAAAATGTGTCTAAGGATCTCATTTTGTTTAGGGCATTCCTCTTATACCTTGAAGGTGTATCGAAAGACTAGATATACTATCTTCCTAACATAATTATGGGATTAAATGACCCTAAATGACTCTTTATTGAGATATTTTTCCCTACCTCCGAAACTGCTTCAATTAAAAAATAAATTTTGAAATTATGAAATATAAAGAGAGACCCTTCATGAATATTGGGAGAGATTCAAAAGACTTTTCCTAAGTTTCCCCCATCACCAAATAAGTGAAAAATTTATAATTCAATACTTTTATAAGAGCCTTCTCCCCATGGATCGTGTAATGATAGTTATTTCAACTTATGGGGGCCTAGTTAATAAAAATCTTGCCTATTCTCGAAACTAAATAGCAAACATGGCTCAAAATGAACAACAATTTGGTACACGAGTAATTGCATCAACTCGAGTATTTATAAGGTAGGTCATCCATCCATATAAAATAAGTTATATAATTAACGTGATGGTGTGAATACCATTACAAGTTAATTATCTCATTTAAAAGGTAATTCATACTCTCCTCCTATTCCATTATATTATGGTATGTTTTTTATAACACTCATTTTTTTTACCAATACTCAAAACATCCGGATTCATCTGACTCTTGTGAATAAATATTCGTTGGGCTTCCATTCCAACAAGAACCACCCTTCAAGAAAAAAAATTCAAACTAAATCTAAACCTTGTGTGGAAATACCAACCACCGTACTAAAATTAAGGCCACTTGAGCTACCCTAAATAGAACTGGAATCAGCAAGGATAAGGTATAAAACCTTCTTATCCTTTAACATCTGAAACAAATCCTCCTCCTACCAAATTGTAACCAAGGATCTAGGGAATGGTGAAGAAAATGGAAACCCAAAACCTCTAGTTCTAATAGACCACACACTCATCTAGTAAAGACCTACGAACATGAGTGGGAAAATTTGTAAAAACTATTAGTGAGATAAAGATGAAAGGTTTTAGAAAAATACCATATCAACCTATTACTAATCCAAAAGAGAAAGGTAATGTTGATAAAATCACATTTAGTAGTGGTAAATAAGTTTCTTATTCCACAAATTCTACAAAATGGGTAATTAACCCACTTGAAAAATCTATTTCTCTACCCATAAAATATTATAATGAAGAATACAAATGGTAAACAAGTTGTTATTGAGTATTCCCATGAACAATCCATTCATCTTCTATTCCAAGAAAGAATCTCTAAATCTATGAAAAAATTTTATAATGAGTTTGATAATGAAATAATTGATATATTCAAAAGGATCTATTTAACATTCCTTTATTGGATGCAGTAAAACAAATCCCTCGTTATTCAAAATTTCGTAAAGATCTTTACACCCATAAACAGTGACAGAAGGGGAATGAGATTGTCAACCTTGGAATAAATGTATCGGATTTGATCTAACCATCAATGCCAATCAAATTTAAGGATCTGGGAACTTTCAAGATACCTTGAACCATAAATTATATCCTATTTTTAGATGCAATTCACAATTTAGGTGCCTCAATTAATGTAATTCATTACTGTATATACACTTCTCTACAGGTTAGAGAGCTTTGACTAATGGGAATCATAATGAAACATTACAACTCGAAAACAACACATTGATCTAGAGTTATTGAGCATGTCCTCATTGGATTAAAGAATATCATCTTCCCTACGGACTTATACATTCTTGAGATAGAAGACACATGAACCAAAGGTCATGCTCCTCTCATACTTGGGAGGAACTTTCTAAAAAAACAAATATGATCATCAACAATTATAATGGAACATTGTCGATAAAGTTAGGTAGAGAAATGTAAGTTTTAATATCCTTAATTCCATTAAACATCCTATTTAATTTCACTCCAATCTTCATGTATATTCGATGGAAGTTCTCTCTAATAAAAAACACACACCATATTATCTCCTTGAACCATAATCTTTTTCATTTTCTTCTTCTACACTCTTGGATTATTTTAGTTTTGATTCATGTTTTCGCTATTGTGTGGGTTTATAAAAGTGTAACTTTTGTTCTTTAATAGAATAGTGTGTTCATTTTGAGGTACCAATGACCGTCAATGATTCTAAAAATTTCATTTCAATTTATTTTATTTATTTAGAGAATAAACATGAGTAGATAGACAGTTTCATAGACCTCACTTCTAATAAATCCCCCTCCTCAATCCATAAATTTGTAGTGTTGGAATTAAAACCACTTACCTTTAATTTAAATTATGCATATCTTGAGAGTATGGACCAATTTCTCGTCATTATTTCAAACAACCGCCCTCTGCAGTTGGAATAAAAATGGCTCTACCATTTGAGTGAGTGTAAAAAGACGATAGGTTGGACATTAAAATATATTAACAAGATTATACCATCTATTTTTGTGAACCGTATACTTTTATATGATGAGGACAAACTCGTAATGCTAGTTCAATGCTGGTTGAATACCCCAATCCTTGTACTGATAAAATTTCAAGTGAGAAAATTACATGCTACTAAGATCCTCTATCCTATATCTGATAGTAAATGGTTTATACAAGTGAAAATTATGCATAAAAACATTACTAGTGGTTGTTTCAAAAGGATAAAATGAATTTTTTCCAACACAAGTTCAAAATATTTGAAAATTCTGTATTGACTACATCGACTGAAACAAGACACACAAAAGGATCACTTTCCTCTACCGTTAATTGACCAAATATTATAAATATTGGATGGTAAGTCACATTATTTTTTCCTTTATATCTATTCAGGTTATATTTGAATCCATATATCTCTTTATAATCAAGAAAAGACAACATTTACCTATCCATTCATCACATTTTCATACATAAGGATGCCTTTTGGTCTCTATAATGTGGCTCGTACATTTTAGTGATGTATGTTGAGTATTATTTATGAGTGCCTTGATAATTGTATAGAAACTTTTATGGATTATTTCACCATTTATGTCTCCACTTTTGATGAATTTTTGGAACACCTAGGTCATTTCCTCTATTATTACCTCAAAAAATATATTATATTAATTTATGATAAGTTCCATTTCATGGTGGAGTGTGGGATAGTTCTTGGTAATGTTATTTCGTATGAGAGGATTCAAGGGGATAAATCAAAGATTTAATTAATTTCCTACCTTTCATATCCAAATTTTTTTCAAAATATTCTATGTTTCTTGGGTCATAATATTTTTTTACTATCGATTCATTAAGGCTTAAGTAAGATCTCACTTCCCTTGTCCCAGTTATTACAAAAAGTTTCAATATTTTTGTTTGATAAAAATTGTGAGGATTTAGTCAATTCACTTAAAGGTGTCTCAAATCACCTCCCTTCATCCAACTACCTATGTGGGATCTCCCCTTTGAACTTATGTTTGATTCCTCTGACTTTGCATTTTGTGTTGAGAAGTATCCTCATACAATTTCATATTCCTCACGTACCCTTGACCCTTCCAAGGTAAACTATACAAACATTGAAAAATAACTCCTTTCAATTATGTTTTACTTGGAAAGTTTTTTCATATATTCTTGGGTTAAAAAACATTATTTTTTCTGATCATGCTTCCCTTTGTTCTCTCCTGAACAAACCTAAAGTTAAGTCTCTCCTCATTTGGTGGATACTCCTCCTTGAAGAGTTTGTCCTTCAGATTCAAGAGAAGAGATAAGTAGAAAATTTTGTAGCTGACCACTTTTTATACAATTCTCCCACCATTAGACCATCATGTGGAATCACCCCTCATCATTAATAATTATTTAATCAAAAGAACCTTTATGATGTTGTGGACCTTACCATTGGTTTTCATACATTGTAAATTTTCTAGTATCATAAAGGTTCACAACTAATTTCATCAATTCATAATCCTAGAGTCTTAAGCTTGATTCACAATGGTACATTTGGGATGAACCTTACTTGTGCATAATTTTTAGTGTCCAAGTTGATTGTTGGTGTGTCCCTGACCATGATTTCACTTCTATTTTTACCTATTTCAACACTTTTCTTATGGAGTCCACTATGGGTCCCATTATACATCTTGTATGGTACTTGACTCAAGTATTTATTTGACAACATTTTATAGGTATGACCATAATTTTTTTAAGTCATTCACATGATGTAAATATATAGGGAATATCTCTAAGGGGAATGAAATGTCGTAAAAACCCATGTTATTAATTGAAATATTCAATTCATGGGGAATTGAAATCATGTGGAATTATCTAAATTCATTTGTATTTCTATAAATCTTATTATCTACTAACTACGCCTCTAAATGGGTGGAATAAAAGGATACCATTCCCAATGAACCTCAAGGGGTTGTTAATTTTATGAGATCCTATATTTTTAACATGTTTAGTTTTCAGAGATTCATCATTAGTGATTTGGGATCACATTTTTTCAATTGAAACATGAAAAACATTATCTATAAGTATGGGGTTGTTCATAAAGTATCCTCATAATATGACCTCAAACTAATGAACAAGTAGAAATATAAAATCAGGAAGTTAAGTAAATATTGAAAAAAATGGTACAACCCAATAGGAAAGATTGAAGTTTTAACTATGATGTTGAATTTTGGGAATATCCAATAACTTTTAAAACCCCATTTGGAATGTCACTATAGAGGATATTTTTTGGAAAGTATTTTCACCTTCTAGTAGAGGTAGAGCACTAGGAATATTATGATGTTAAACAATGTACTACTAATCTCTCAAATGTAGGTGAACACAAGAAGTTATAGATTCTGAAGTTTGAAGAAATTTGGAATGATGAATAATAGAACACCTAAAAAATAATGAAAATTCAAAGGCTATCCATGATGATATAATTTATTATAAGACGTTTCATATTGGTGAGAAGGTCCTCATGTACAATTCCAAGCTAAATCTCTACCTAGGTAAACATTGTTCCGAACAGCTCGATCCTTACATTGTTACTAATTTTTACCCTTTTAGTTAAATATAGTTTTTTTATGAGTAGAGTGGATAAATAATTACCATTAATGGGAAGAGAGTTCATCACTTTTATGAAGATTCTCTAAAGCATCTGTGAGAGGAAATACATCTAATGACCTAAACATTTGATTAATATTTGTTTCCAAAAAAATTTCTGTTATTGTATTTTATACTCAATGAAACTATACTCTTTAATTAATGAAGTGAGTATAATTAAATGAGAACGTTGGGTTTCGACTATTATATGACCGTTGGTCAATATGACTTTGGGAAGATTAACACTTGACATTACAATTTTTTTGTTTATAAATATAAGTGATCTTGGTTAATTAATACAGAAAGAAGATTTGATGGCCTCATCCAATAGACTCGGGCCAATCGAATTCCATCTGATAGAACTTTGGAAAGAGGTAGCACCACTGGGCTTTGCTCTGGTCCATGCCCAAGTCGAACTACATCATGTTAAGCTTGAACGGAATCACCTACAAGAGAAGTTCAAGCTAATATAGGTCACCACTCTGGCAATGATAGTCGAGCCGCCCCAAGATTCTATCAACTTATCACACCTTACACTAAGGTCCTATGTTGGTATTATAAGGGGTTATGTAACGAGACCTTAGCTACTTTGTGTAATCCTTTGATATAAATAAAATTGTTTTTTCATGTTATGGTGATGTTTGTGAATTTCAAATGTCTGAATAAATATAGGATGTATATTATTGATTAATTTTGGGGAAAAGGGATATTTTAAAATATATATGTAAATCTTAAATAATTAATAATGTGTAATGATTTTCAAAAAATGGCCTTTTACAATTGTATTCAGTATAAAATTTAGTGTCCAATAAGATCAACTTAATTTTTGGTGAATAGTAAATTATTAATAGTAATTTTATTCTTATGATTAGTAATGTGACCAAATGGACTATTAACCTCACTTAATAATGTATTTTTATTATTTAGGCACATTGATCAGGTAATGTGATACAATCAAATAAGTAAATAACTATTTCAGAAATTATTAGTTATGTATTAGTTTTCATTCAGATGAATAGTGTTTTTATTTAAAAATTAAATTAAAAATATTAAGAAAACTATTTTCATAAAAAAGAGTTCAATTTTGAATTTAGAGCATCACTATTAGGTTAAGGTGAAATTTTGGGTTTTTTCTGAAAAAGTTGAATTTTTGGTGAATAGTGAAATTACAGTTTTGAGTTTCAGGTGTTTAATGACATCATTAAGGATGTAATAATTATGTAATATTTCTGGTAGACTTATGAATATTTATATAATATATTATTTTTCCCAAGTGTCCAATACCGTGGGATAATACCATGGACAAGCCCATGGTTTTTCCAATACCACCGATGAGGTGTCCCTTGGGACTTAATGATTTGTTCCCTCACTTCTCCTAAAAATACCACGACATTCCCTCATCCATTTCATTCCAAAATCCTCCTCCACGAATTTCAGGTCTATTTACCTCCCATGGCGTCCTCCCAAGGTGCCCTTAAGCCTCCCAGGCCCCCGACCATTAAGATTTTGAAGTTACTTTCCAAGGTAAGGGAACCTTCCACCCTCCTCTTTTAAGTCATGAATTCCTTTATGTTATGTATTATAGTTCGATTTTATGATTTGGGGGTTTTTTTATTCTATATCTTTAATAATTTCCATTTTATTTCCAAATTATGATAGACCCTTTCACCTCTCATCAATTTATTTTTTGAATTTTTAAGTGACGTCGTTAGGCAGTCGAATTTTGGTAAAAGATATCACGCTTTATCTTTCTTTTCAAGTTTCCTTTTCATTTAGTGTGGCATTAAAATATACACACTGTGATCTTATTTCTTTTTATTATATCCCTATACTTAAAAATTATCCATTTATTTATGTGATACCTTTGTCCCCTCTCTTTTTATTATTTTATAAAACCAAGTTACATAGTCGTTATACTGGAGAAATTTCGTCTCTAAATTTCTCTCTCTTTCTCACAAGAAACTATATTATTTATATATGTGAATACCCATACCTATTTAGTTTCTTGGGGTGTTAATAGTTTTAAAAAAATTATAAATTTCATTTGGGAATTGACATACATGTAATCCCCACTCCCTTTTCATGGGTTATAAATGACATAACAATCTTATTTTTTAAGAACTTTTAAAACACCATGATTTTGAAATGAATCCATTTATTTTATTATATATGGGTTATTTTTGAAATTTTTGATTATGATATATGTGGATCACATGAAATTAAATTCATATTAAGGGTGATCCCTGATAGCACTTCAATGCATTGGGTAAAGAATTAATCTCAAGAGATGACAAGTTTCACGATACCTTGCTGAATAACCTTGGTAATTTTTTTACGACACCTTGGGGATGGACCATGGTGATATGTTCATGAATTTCTAAATGAAATTTTATAGACACATATTACAGTTATGATTCATGTTATTTTCATTATGATATTCCTATTCTTTCATTCCTCGTATCTTTATGTTTTTATCAAGTTCATATTGATATCACTAGTATACGGATTCCCTTATTTACCCTTACTGGGCCTTCTGCTCTCCCTTTCCATTTAATGTATGTCTCTAGGTTATGAGATGCAGTAATTGTACTTTGGATGAACTTATGATGAATCCTTAAAATTTTATTAGAATAATTTTTTATGTTATTTTCAAGTGTTTTTGTTTCTAATTTCCAAGACACTAGAATTTAAAGATCCTCTATTTGTAAAATGTAATGATAAGTAATGTATTAAAAAGGCGGGATTCTATAGTTGGTATCAAAGGGAGGTTTAGTTATTTATGGAAATTAGACTATTAAAACATCAGGAAGAATCATATAGAAAATTATAAATATAAGAGAACTTCTTGGTATTTTTTGAGTATTCAGTAAGTGGTTTATCAAAAAAATACATCCCTGTCTGGATATGAGCAAGTAGAGGTGGCTCTAGAACAGAGGTACCTAGGAGTGAAAACTCCGACAATGAGTATTTTTCTTGACTCGGGTTATCCTGGAACATAAAAATGGGCCTTTTTGCGCTATTTATTACTCCACTCCTGGGGGATATGTTTGATTAATCACAATATTTTTATGAATCATTATGGAGGAATTATATCGAAATGAAATTATTTAAGCAAGATGTTTTAATACGTTAAACTCTTTATAGTTAAAAGATTATTAAATGAAATAAGTTTCTCACTATGGTTTTACTCTTTTAGAAAATGGTAGGAAATAGGAGGAACCATGAAAATGGTGACTGCAGTGGACCATGCACCGATGGCCCTCTGATGGAAGCTGGAATGGAAACATTCATGCGAATGATGAACCAATCAACTCAAGTTATGGGAAATAACTTAAATCCAGATGATAGACTAATATCACCATAAAGGGAACAATATTTTTTTGAGTCCTTTATGGGTTAATGACCACCCACCTTTTGTGGATCTAATGACCCATTTATTACTGAGCAGTGGATCAGCTCTATTGAGAAGATATTTCATGTCCTCTGTTGTTCAGAGCAAGATAAGGTCACCCTGGCTGTCTATCACATAGGAGGAGAATCATATTAGTGGTGGTAACGGATTAAAAACATGACGAAAAGAGTGGAGGTTGAAGCTATAGAGTGGGAAGAGTTCATATGGATCTTTTTCAGTAAGTATTTCCCTGGTTCTGTGAGAACAAGAATGGAGAAGGAGTTTCTTGAGATCAAGCAGAAGGAGAATGAATATATGGGAAGCTATGAGATGGAATTTACAAGACATCCACATTACACATCAAGCTTTTTCATGGATCCTAATGGTATGGTTGATAGATTCTTTGGTGGAATAATACCTCATCTTCAGAAGAATCATTCCAACCGAGACTATGATTGCTACGAGAAGATCATGCGAAGTGTGATGAAAGTCGCGCTAGAGTTTGGTGAGATGTTGTGGTATCATAAATAAAATGATAGGAAGAGATCAATGGAACCCAACTTAGGGAGGTCCTTTGATTAGGGAATAGGAGGCAAGAAAGTGTAATATCCCACGTGTAATAAATGTGGGAAGAAGCATTCAGGGAAATTGCTGATCAGGAGTGGGAAATTATACAAGTGTGGAAGAGATGTCCATATTGTGAGGAATTTTCATAGTGAAGTGAAACCTCAACTTCCAAAAACTAACAACAAGGGGAATATGAGGCATGCCCTGCCTTATGTTCAGTGCTTTAAGTGTGGAAAACGTGGGCAGTTTTCAAGTCACTATTCAAATCCGAGGTCATTAGAGGGGAACCACCATCAGCCTTAACAAAGGCCAAGGGATCAAGGCCATGATTTTTCTATCATGACAGCTAAATTATAAGCTCAAAATGATGTGGTAGAAAGTACTCTTGTTGTTTTATAAAATCTAGAAAGTAATTTTTTTATTCTGGTTCTACACATTCCTTTATTTCCTCCAAGTTTTCAAATAATTTAGAATCAACTCCTGATTTTCTAAAAGTAGAGTTATCAGTCAAGACTCATGGTGGGATTATCCAAGCATCGTCAATGTTTAGAAACTCTAGTATTTACTTTAGTGAACACAATCTTATCACAAATATAGTAGTCATTACAATGCTAGAATTTGACATTATATTAGGGATAGACTGGCTCTCAAATTATAATTCTTTGATCAAATGCAGAAGCAAGGAAATCACAGCTGTCCTAAATGGAAAACCTATAGTTATATTCCAAGGAGAGATATCTCAACTTGATATTTTTCTAGAGGAACCCCATATATCTTTATTTAAGGATTTTATTGGTGAAGAAGAAGAAGGAGATGAGATTTTATGGATAGAAACTATCCCCATCGTATGGGAATACATTGATGTATTTCCCAAGGAGTTTTCTGGACCTCCACCAGAAAGAGAGGTAGAGTTCTCTATTGAATTCTTACATGGATATCATCGAATATAAAAGACCCTGTATAGGACGGAAAATGTGGAGCTGGAGGAATTAATTAAAAAACTCAAAGATTTTTTGGAGATGGGGTTTATCCGACCGAATGTGTCTCCTTGGGGAGCACCTGTTCTCTTTGTGAATAATATAGTTGGATCTATTCATCTATATATTGATTATATATAACTGAACGGGATCACAGTGAAGGACAAATACCCTCTTCCAAGAATTGATGACTTATTTTTCCAACTTCATGGGGATCAATTCTTCTCTAAGATTGATCTTCGATCTAGTTATAATCAATTGAGTGTGAAGAAAGAAGATATTCTGAAAACTACCTTCGAATCAAGATATGGGCATTATGAGTTTGTTTGTATGCCCTTAGACCAGACTAATTCACCTGTTATTTTTATGGATTTGATGAATATAGTCTTTAAGGACTACCCTAATAACTTTGTGGTAATTTTTATTGATGATATTCTGATATATTCTAAAAGTTGCGAGGAGCATGAATATCATATAAGGGCTATTTTTCGAACTCTATGGAAGGAGTTGCTTTTTGGAAAGTTCAGAAAATGTGAATTCTCGTTACAAAAGTCACTTTCTTGGAGAACATTGTTACCAATGAAGGAATCACAGTTGACCCAACAACGGAAAAAGTTGTAGAGGAGTGGCCTCAACCTACAACAATAACTGAGATTCAAAGTTTCCTTGGATTATCATGATATTATAGGAGGTTTGTGAAAAACATTTCATGAATTTCTGATCCATTAACCAAGTTAACTCAAAAAGTGGTCAAGATCATCTGGAAAATGGAGTGTGAGGAAAGTTTCCAAAAGCTAAAGAAGAGATTGGTTAATGCACCTATGTTAACTTTTCCCTCAATTGGAGAAGGATTTTCTATTTTTAGTGATTCGTCTCTGAAAGGGCTTGGGTGAATCCTCATGAAAAATTACACGGCCATTTCTTATGCATCTCGACAGTTGAGGAATCTAGAGCGGAATTATCCTATGCATGATCTGGATCCAGTTGCAGTTTTTTTTACTCTAATGATATGGAGGAACTATCTTTATGGGGATAAATGTGATATATACACAGACCATCAAATTTTGAGGCATATTTTCACACAAAAGGAATTCAACATGAGACAAAGGAGATGGTTTAACTTCTTAAACACTATGATTTTTCACTCCATTATCATCCTAGAAGAGCAAACAAAGTCGCTGATGCATTAAGCAGGAAAGACCCAATTGTTCTTTCCATGATGAAAATTCAAAGAGATCCATTAATCAATGACCTAGTAAAGTTGGACATGGTAATTATAAGGGAAGGGACAAAATCAACCCTAACCCAAATGATTTATCAAGCGTCGTTACTAGAGATGATCAAGAATGCTCAGAAAGAAGATCCTTTATTAGAGAAGAAGTTTGAGGCTATGAAGAATGGGAAGTTTCCTGAGTTCAATATTGATCAAGAAGGTGTACTGAAATTTCATACAAGACTATGTGTTCCATCTCTTCCAGGAATAAAGTAGGAGATGATGGATAAATATCATAGCTCTACTTTCTCTATACATTCTGGAAGCACCAACATTTATAGAGACCCTCATGATCATTTTCGGTGGGATAATATGAAAAGGGGGATTGCTGACTACACTTCATGGTTCCTCGTATGTCAGCAAGTGAATGCAGAGTGAAAACTTCCTAAAGGGGTATTGCAACCAGAACCTATACCAGCATGGAAGTGGGACAATATCACTATGTACTTCGCCACTAGTCTTCCGAGAACTTCTAAGAGAAACAATGTGATATGGGTTATTTTGGACCGTCTCACCAAGACATCTCATTTTATCTATATTCTGGAAGATTTCTCTCTTGATCAAATTTTCAGGATTTACGTAAAGAATGTTGTAATTCTGCATAGAGTTCCACTTTATATCATATCTGGTTGTGATCCAAGGTTCACATCAAAATTCTGGATAAGTCTTCAACATGCTCTGAGCCCTGAATTGAATTTTAGAACGGCCTATCACCCCCAAACTGATGGCCAATCTAAAAGGACTATTCAAACACTCAAAAAATTTCTGAGAACATGCTCAATGGGAATTAAAGGAGGATGGGGTCAACATCTCCCTTTAGTCGAGTTCTCTTACAACAATAGCTTCCACTCGAGCATTCAAATGACGCCCTATGAAGCTCTATATGGGAACAAATGTAGAACTCCTATTTTTTTGGGATGCAGCTGGTGAGAGAAAGCTTCATGGGCCTGATCTTGTGCCATAGATAACATAAAAATCCCATGCCATCCAACAACACATTAAGGCTGCTCAGAGCCGGCAAAATAGCTATACCAACAACCATTTATGGGACTTGGTTTTTGATTTTGGTGATAAGGTCTTTCTTCGAATTGCACCTTGGAAGAGATTCATGAGGTTTGGGAAGAAAGGGAAGCTCAGCTCTAGGTACATTGGAACCTATGATATCTTTGATTACATATGAGAAGTGGCCTATCATCTTTCACTGCATCCAAATCTATCATAAGTTCATGACTTCTTCCATGTAACCCTCTTAAGGAAGTACATACCTGACCCTTCACATGTATGAAACCAGGAGGTGGTACAGCTGGAACATGAACTCTCTTATGAAGAGCAGCTGGTGGAGATCTTGGATCATAGAGACAAGGTTCTATGCAACAAGACTACCCACCTTGTCAAGGTGTTGTGAAGGAACCAAAAATGTGAAGAATCCACGTGAGAACTTGAGGAGTCTATGAGGCAGAAGTACTCACACCTTTTCTCTTTAGAGGGTACAAGTTAAAATTTTGGGGATAAAAATTCTTAAGGGGGGAAGAATGTAATGACCCAAACTTTTTATTAATATTTGCTTCCTAAATTTTGTGTGTTATTTTATTTTATACTCAACAAAATAATATTCCTTAATTAATGAAGTGATTATATATAAATGATACCATTGGGATTCGACTATTATATGACTGTTGTTCAATATGAACATTGGAAGCTAAACTCTTAACGTTGCAATTTTTATTTACAAATAAAAGTGATCTTCATTAATTAATACAGAAAGAAGATTTGATGGCCTCATCCAGTAGACTCGGGCCGATCAAAACCCATCTGACATAACATGGCAAGGATGTATCACCACTAGGCATTGCTCTGAACCAAGCCCAAGCCGAACTTCATCATGTGAAGCTTGAACGATGTCACCTGCGAGAGAAGTTAAAGATGATATAGGTCACCACTCGGGAAATGTTGGATGAGCCGCCCCAAGATTCTATCACCATAGCACACCTTACACTTAGTTCCTATGTAGGTATTATAAGAGGCTATGTAACGAGACCTTAGGTTCTTTGTGTAATCCTTTGATTTTAATAAAATTGTTTTTTTCATATTATGGTGATGTTTGTGAATTTCAAATGTCTGGATAAATATAGGATGTATATTATTGATGAATTTTTGGAAAAGTGGATATTTTAAATTATTTATGTAAACCTTAAATAATTAATAATGTGTAATGATTTTCAAAAAAATTTCTTCTACAGTTGTGTTCAGTAAGAAATTTCGAGTTTAATAAGATCAACTTAATTTTTAGTGAATAGAAAATTATGAATAGTAATTTTAGGTTTATGATTTGTAATGTGACCAAATGGATTATTAACCTCACTTAAGAAAGTATTTTTATAATTTAGGAACCATTATTTGGAAATGTGATATAATAAAATAAGTAAATAACTATTTCATAAATTATTAGTTATGTATTAGTTCTTCTTTCAGGTGAATAGTGTTTTTATTTAAAAATTAAATTAAAAATATTTAGAAAGTTATTTTAATAAAATTTAGTTCTTTTTTGAATTCAGAGCATCAATATTAGGTTAAGGTGAATTTTTGGGTTTTTATGAAAAAGTTGATTTTTCAGTGAATAGTGAAATTACAGTTTTGAGTATCTAGTGTTTAATGACATCATTAAGGATGTAATAATTATTTAATAGTTCTAGTAGATTTATGAATAGTAATATAAGATATTAGGTTTCCCAATTGTCTAATACAATGGGAAAATTTCATAGGCAAGCCCATGGTTTTTCCAATACCACCGATGAGGAGTCCCTTGGGAGTTAATGATTTGTTCCCTCACTTCTCTTATAAATACCAAGCCATTCCCTCATCCATTTCATTCCAAAATCCTCATAAACAAGATTTTGGTCTCTTTACCTCCCAATTATTCCTCCCAAGGTGACCTCAATCCTCCCAAAGTCCCAATGATCATGTTTTCGAAGTTACTTTTCAAGGTAAGGGAACCTTTCACCCTCCTCTTTTAATTCATGACTTCCTTTATGTTATGTCTTATAGTTCCATTTTATGATGTGGGATTTTGTTATTCCATATCATTACTACTGTCCATTTTATTTTAAAATTATTATAAACCCTTTCTTCTCTCATCAATTGATTTTCTTAATTTTTAAGTGACGCTGTTATGAGGCAGAATTTTCATAAAAGAAATCACGCTTTCTCTTTCTTTTCAAGTTTCCATTTCATGTGCTGTGTCATTAAAATATCCACACCATGATCTTATTTCATTTTATTCTATCCCTATACTAAAAAATGATCAATTTTTGTATGGGAGACCCTTGTCCCCTTTCTTTTTATTATTTTCTAAAACCATGTTACATAGCCATTATGCTGCAGAAATTTCATCTCAAAATTTCTCTCTCTTTCTCTCAAGAAATTATCTTATTTATATATGTGAATAACCTTGCCTATTTCGTTTCTAGGGTGTTCATAGTTATAATAAAAGGATAAATTTTATTATTTAATTGACATACATGTAACCCTAACTCCCTTTCTTTAGGTTATAAATGACAAATTGATCGTGTTTTTTAAGAACTTTTAAAACATCACGATTTTGAAATAAACCCATTTATTATATTATCTATAGATTATTTATGAAATTTTTTATTATAAAATATGTGGATCACATGAAAGTAAATTCATATTAAGGGTTTTCCCTGATAGCACTCCAATTCATTGGGTAAAGAATTAATCTCTAGAGATGACAAGTTTCACGATACTTTAGTGAATAACCTTGGTAAAATATTTATGCCACCTAAGGGATGGACCATGGTGATGTGTTGATGAATGTATAAATGAAATGTTGTAGCCACATATTCAAGTTTTTATTCAAGTAATTTTCATTATGATATTCCTATTCTTTCATTTACCTAGTCTTCATGTTTTTATTAAGTTCATATTGATATCACAAGTAATCTGATTCCCTTGTTTACCCTTTCTGGGCCTTCTGCTCACCCTTTCCTTTGAATGTATGTCTCCAGGTTATGAGATGCAGTTATTGTACTTAGGATAAACTTATGTTGAAGCCTTAAAATTGGATTAGAATAATGTCTTATGTTTTTTTCAAGAGTTTTTATTCATGATATCCAAGACACTAGACTTTAAAGATCCTCTATTTGTAAAATGTAATGAAAAATTATGTACTAAAAAGGCACGATGCAATAATAGACCTCCAAGAAGAAAAATACCAGTGAAAACCACTAAGTTTTTTCCTTCCTTCCCATATTCTCTTTTTTTTATAGTGAGGACACTACACACTCTATGTGTGGGGGGGTACATTCCTGGTTTCATTAGTATTTTCATTGTCTTTCTTCTTTCTTATATTTTTTTCTTTCTAAATAATATTTTTACTTTCTCTTCCTTATTGATTTTATTAGGATTTTCATAATCTTTATTCTTTATTCTATTTTTTTTATTTTTTAATAGTATTTTTACCTCCCCCCCCCTCTTTGGCTCATCAATCATGGAACTTATATAAAATGACTCTGAAAATTCATATTTATATGTTTTTTAACATTTAATGAAATTTTTTTCAATTATGGAATGAATGTTTGCATGAATTTAACATTTGGGAGTGATTATTAGTAAAATAGTTGTTTTTAGATCATATTATAGGTTTAATTTATGTTATAAATTTAATATGAATGATACCCTTTATGTGAGTAGTTTTTGGGAAAATTCATTCGCTAACATCTCTACACATATTTGCATCCAACCATAAAATGTGATTATTTATTACCCTATAAAAGGTAAATATAAGTTAGCTTAAATTTATTAACCTTTATAAAATTATTTTTCCATATGTTCATTCCTTATCTGATCTATTTCATTATTATACTATATTTAACTATTCATGTATACATTTTCTCATAATATTGTACACCTTCCAAAAAACAAAATATAATAATAATAAATAGTGAGGTGTGTAATGAAATGTATAAAACATGGGGATATCTTGATTAGAAGCATATTGTTTGACTTCTAGGAATGTGTAAATGACTTGGTCTTGAAATTTGATTACAATGGATATAGGTAAGGTTTTGAGGAAAGAATAAATTAAGAAAAAAAATTAAAATAACCTACATTTACTTTATAGAAATTGTAATGACTAGCATGAAATGTTTTTCGCACACACACATGGATAGTTGGTTCCTTGGTTGAATTTTTAATTCCATACATATATTTTTATAATGCATGTCATTGAATTTCATTTTGATGAAATTCATGAGGCATCATTTTCTATGATCATTGGGAATAACTCCATGGTGTGGTTTTTGATTTGATCTCATTTCTATAATGAATTAAAATTTTATTTATTGTTAAATCCCCATAAATTTGGGAATATCTACAGTCGTCATTTATTTTATTTCAAATTTGATTTTCCCTTTAACGGAAAATGTTAATGTGTGGGTGTGTGATCTCACCATGATTCACTATTTTATTTTACCCCGACATCCCTATAATAAACTAATTTTGTATTGAAATTTCCAATTATTATAAAACATTTCCCTACATGTTTTATTTAGTGATTCTATGTTTATAACTTTTAAAAGGGGTAATTTTGATGGTTTTTATGATTTTATTATTGTTGGAGGTGATTTTGAGGCCATATGATGAAGTTGAAGAAAAATGGGCCAAAATGTGCAGGAATCCAAGAACTTGTGTGAACTCAATAACACACTTCAGATAATTTGTGCATCCAATTTAGATTATATTTTGTGTTATTGTCCAATCATTAGTGTGCAAAAACTCTTATAATGAAACCCAATCCCAATTAGTCCACTAAGGGTCATAAAAGAACCAATATGTCTAGGAAAAATAATTTGAACGAAGTAAGGGGTCTGGATCTATATTTTGGATATATATCAAATTTTATAAATTATTTACCATATAAATTTTATATAGAGATATCTAGAACTAGTACTCGCCTGTAATATTGCACGATATATTTGATTACTTGTTTTTCTTCTAATAAGAGATTAATATTTATAATTTTTATGAAGAAACAATGTGTTAAATAAATTATAATTAGAAAGTAATGTTGTATGATAATGTAATAGGAGTGCATAGAATATTAATACATAATTCAAATAGTTGACAAAGAGATCAGAGATAAAGATGAAATAGAAGATTCTATTGAATAAAATAAATACATGAAAATAGTTATTCAACAACCACTTCATAATAAATAACAACTTGAAGTTGAATAAAAAATAGATGAAGAAAAAATGAATCTAGTTGTTACTTCACTAAATGTCAAGAGTCTTGTATTTGATTGAATACCCGGTCCTCTGCCAGCCTTTGGAAATATCGCATGTTGAACATATTTCAAAACAAAATATTAACAGATCGAGTGGGATTCAGAAAATTAATAATCTTGTTGTGCATGGAACATTTGAATAAAGAAGTTACATTATCGAAAATGATTATATAACCTGATTCAAATTTAATTATCAACATCTCTACCAAATTCAGGTCAACAAAAATTGAATACCTAGAAGAATGAGATGTAGAGAAGTCCACAACTACCTTTTTAACATCCTGATGAGGAAGAAAATTTCCAATTTGCAACAAACATGATGGAAATTAAGAAACATTGCTTGTAATTTCATTAAAGAAAGTCCTCTCTTACTTCTTCTACTTTCTTGATCACATAAATAAATATAGTACCTACAACAAACAGCTTGAGTCGGTTTTGGATCCAAGAAAAATGGAAATACTATGGAGAGCTACAAGGCAACTTCTATAACATTTCCCTAGGACTTACCCTGTTTTCCTGAAGCAAAACATGAAAGCACGTCACCATCACATTCGACACTGAAAATAATATGGAAAATTTAAAACCCATTATTTTCATTTGTTTTTCATGCATAAAAAACAATACACAGTTTAATAAAAAGTGAATACAAACTACCTGCATTCATATGTGGAACAAAAGGGATATTAACTCTTTAATTTTATGACATTAAACCTGCATTCATTTTCCATTCCTTCTAGTGTATTCACATGTACTGAGAAAACAATTAAAAAACAGTCAAATTAAATTTTAAATACTTAATCATGAATAGAAGGTACAAAAAACGTCACTAATAGAGTAACATCCAACATGAAAACCATTCGGCAAACTGAAAAACTTCAAATAAAACAAAACATCTAGCATGAAAAACAAAGCAAATAAATCTGTAGAATATAGTCCAGCATCAAAAAGATTCAGTATATTGCTCCTCCAGCATGTGTAAAGAAATTTATAATTGTTGAAAATAGTAACGGGCTGGAAAATAGTAATGCTTGTCAAACACATATTGAATCAGTATTTCCCTATAGAAAAATCACATTCTATAGAAAATTTAGTTGAGAATATGATCATAATGAATATTATTCTTTAAAAAATGGAGACAAGAAAGAGAATATACTGGTACCTCTTCATCTCAAATGAATTATACAATAAGAAAACGATTGGTCAGAACAATATTCATATGTACAATTGATAATATAAAGAATAAACATACCACACGTCAAATTATCTGCAACATTCATACTTATTCCATTTATGGGTATGCATCATTACATGTTCCTAGAAGATTGAACCATGAGTTTAGAATTGGCTAGCTATACCTGAATGAAAAGTGGCACAAAGATAATAATGCAGTTGAACACATTTATAGGCAATGAGACATGGTGAAATTATAATTTCAAATTTCTATATAACGATGAATCCAAAGTCATTAAGGATGGATCAGTATCTATGATGTGTATGGAGGTCAAAGAACATGGGAAGGCATGATGAGTTGTTGGAATGGAAGATGTTATAGCCATGGTTAATTATAATGTTGGGAAGATTGGGATTGATGCTTCAAGTACAATGGTTCCAACTGTTAGTGTGGTTTCCCCTGATAGGGAACTAAATCCAGAAGCTTTAAATGGGAGGAATGGAGGAACACCTCTTACTTAAACTTTGAGATAACCTATTGAAGTGAAAAAACATAATGATGTTTCCCCTATAGATATTGTAGTTGTTTATATGGTGAGGCATGCAATGGATGCTGGGAATGAACTTTTAAATGACCATTTGGATTGGACATCAGAGGGTCCATTAGGGAAGGCAATAAGTGATTCTATAGGAGCGAGGGGGATTGAGACTATGTAGTTATTCATGAGGAAGATTGCATACATTTTGGCAACAATAATGGAAAGAAAATATCAACCTTGATATGTGCTTGCTCACCTATTCAATGTTAAGTTAATGAATTATGGGGGTGCCTTAAAGGATGTATCAGTGCGCCAATAGATGAGGAATGGGGGTCTATCCTAGGGAGTAAAACAACCACTGGGAGTGAGGCCACACAGAATCTCAAGGCTCACATAATTGAAGTCACCAAACATAATTCTTGAACTAAAGGGAATACTTCTAAATAATAACCATTTGAGTATAAGCTGGAAACAATGGGGTAAATAGCTGGAAACAAAGGGATGGATGATGAAAATAGTGGGGTATCCTATGCCCAAATCAAACTCTTAGTGGTTGATACAGATGTTCCAGCCCCGATATCTTGTCCAACAGATGGAAAGAAGGGGGAAGCGAAGAAGAATATTATTCATACTGAGAAGACAAGGAATAGGTCTGAGGGGGGAAGCCTTGTCTAGCATGGTGAGGCGGAGACTTCTCCAGGTAGTACCAATGATTCTATATGTTCTACACATGGTGGGATCAAACTCAAAGAAACCGTTCTTGGCATTGGTTGCTTTAGAATCCCTCATTCTCTCTGGATTGGATCTTCTTTCTAGTAAATTACATGATGATATGGAAACTCCTTGGAAGGGGGAGGTGGTGGCTGGTTTTGACCATTAACAAACCTCTCATTCACTCTCTATGACAACTAGTGAGGATCTTAACTCAAAAAATATATAGGATTTCCCGGTGTATTTTTTACAGGATTAAGGGAAATGCAATGTGACCTTGTATACAGATCATGACAGCCATTATGTTGGTACTGCTAGTGATGCTGATAAAGAAGTTTTGAAGGAATCTGGCCCTAAGAAAACTAGGAATGGATCAACATCACTAAGCACTCCATATAATGAAACCTTGAATTAATATTTATTACATTGAATATAATGAAATCATAAAATACTGGTAAAGAAAATAACTCTAAAACTATACTCCAAATATGCAGACAATGATGTTCTATCCAGAAAATCTTATAAAAAGATGGATATAAAATACATATACCTAAATAAAAAACATTAAAAAAGTTGGACTAAAAAATAGGTATACTCAAATATATGTTTCGATGTATAACCAAATATCATTGTTGTTTTTTATTATAAAAAATGAATCATCAGAAAAAAAAGAAATTTACATTGTTGGAACATAACTTAAAACAACTGAAACATAGAACCTCATGATTTTTCATCGTTAGAAATCAAGAAGTTAGTGAATGATGCACCTTTTTAGCTACCCTACACAGCCCATGAGTCTGTGCTTGAGGCACAAGAGATTCTTTCTCAGCTCTCTATTCTTCTCATTTCATATATTATGGGATTCCAAGCCTTCAACAGGACTATAATGCATAACCTTCCAAAATTTATGTACCTTAAAAAATTATGTTGTTGGATGGGATTATGTTGTGAAATATGAAGGAAAAAACTAATGAAAAAAACTTTTATTAAAATTTACTCATCTTATAAACATGCAAGATTATTAATGTAGCAGCCATTGTAGGTTTTAGTCCATAGAAAAGGGTTTTAATCTTTGTTTGAGGAAAACATAGCATTTTAGATAGTTTGAGAAGAAAAAATAAGTTATTTATTTGTTCCAACTAAAATACAACTGAAACATTACATGTTAAGAAAAATCTAATTGGAATTTCCCATATTGGATTCTTCTGTCATGGTACTGCACGAGAGTCTTGATGTTTACATTTATCTACAGTGAGATGGTTAGAAAAACCGAATAATAATGAACGATCAATTCAAGCTATATAATTCGTTCCAATTTCGTTGTTTGGATCATAAAAATAGGGGGTAACCTTTGTTTTAGGAAAAGTTGTCATAGTATAATCCATTATAGGTGTTAATCTGTAGTCACATAAAATAAATAACAAACTTGGATTCCGCTTCTATTAAAACACATGATAGTCATGAATCAGACATTTATCTACAATTAGATGGTCATAAAAATAGAATAAGAATTAATGATCAATTCAAACTACAAAATTTATGTCAATTTCCTTGTTTGGGTAAAAAACATAGAGTTGTAACAATTGTTTGAGTAAGAGTTATCACATTACAATCCATTACAGTTGTTAATCTGTAGTCACAGAAATGAAAAAACATAGGAAAATATCCCAATTAGCAAAAAATTTCTCATTAAAATGAAAATTCCTAGATACTAAAAATGGTATCTGGGGCTTCATCTTTTATGTACATGACCCAAAGAACTCCATTTTTAGGGAACAATGATTCCACTTATTACTGGATGTATTCAGATTTAATGAAGATATAAGGGATATAATCATCTAATAAAAATTAAGAGTTACAATACATTCAATTAGTTTTTATGAAAATCAAGGAAACATGTCTGATAAATAAATATAACCTTCGATGGTGAGGAAACATTCCATAAAGCGAGACAAACTCCTGGTAATTGTGGGCCCAATTTTATTCCCTCCCAAGAACACACCAATGATCTCGATAATAAACTAAATAAAGGGAAAGAGGAAAGGTGATACTGCCTAGGATTGATCCAGTGAAAACTTGGGTACTAGCCTCAACCAAGTGGGTATGGGCTTACCCATTCACCTTCCTCTTGTTGGTTTCTTACTTCCATCCATCCATGTATTTTAGAAAAGTTATATTTAACACCCTTACATGAAGATATATATATTCATTAGTAAATAAAATCAACCATTTACTCAACATTTCCACACATAATAAGAAATGAATTGTACATGAAAGAGGTAACATATCATTACCTAGCAATAGAAAAAAATATTGAAGATCGGAGGTGAGGTGTCACCTTATGATTCATTGCTATATACCCATCCTTTTAGATTAATTAATATAAGGACATTACCTGAGATGATTTCCATCTTATGTTCTAATAAAATAAAAAAATATATATTGGAATATGTAAGTAGTAAAATCATTGGAAACAAATAAGAGAAGGAAACCTCACAAGTAATGGAATAATTTCAATAGTGCATTAATCCAAGAAGAAAAATAAATTTGTAAGCATTTTTTTATGGAATCAATAAGAATTGCTTTTATGTAATAAAATAGTACGACAATTGGTTATATATGAATGAATAGAAGTTTAATTAATAGGGGGAAATAGAATCATCCAAGAAAATGTAAGAGTTCCAACATGAGAAATTAGGGTTTATGAAAATAAACGAATCATGTAATATAAAGAAATCCAACCTTTGACAGTGATGAATTATTCCATCAATCAAGAAACAATCATGGTCATAGTGGGACCAATGCCATGCCCACCAAAGGACACACCAACAAACTGTGTGCGTAACTGAAGTCAGGGAAAGAAGATGAAAGGCGATACTACTTGAGATTGATCTTGCGACAACGTGGATACTGGATTCAAACAACTGGATAGGGGCTTACTGATTCACCTTCATAATCATGCCTCTTTCCACGCATCTATGTATTTGAGAAAATATTTTGTTGAAATAGTTACATACAGAAACACATATTTATTAGTAAATGAAATCAACCATTTTTTAAACATTTTCACACATGTTTCGAAAAATAAATAACCTAACAGTGTCATTGCTAAAAATTATTTTTAGTGTTGCTTCATTTCTTTAGAGTAACCAACACATGATTCAAAATAATCAATTTCTAAGATCATGTCATGATATCATTATCAATAAAAACATTTAATCTAATTAATGGAATTTTAAAATATATAAGGCTTAAGGATTCTTGATTGAAAAATCAAGAAAAAATTTAAATTAATCACAAAGAATTAATTAATTACCTTGTGTTTAAATTTCATCATGTTACATTACCTTAATACCATGATCAACCATGATACTCCTGATGATGAACTCGTACCTAAAATGAAACCTATTAGAGTACCTCCAATGAAAATTATAAAGTAGGAATGTGCAATGAATTAAATCACCATGGTACCCCATAAACCATATAAGTTAACTTCTATAACCTACATCTCCACACCTTGAATGAAATAAGAAAACTACATGAATTAAATCATCCATAACCTACATTTTTAGAATACATATTAAATCATCCAAGAAAACTGACACAACCATTATATGAATCCATTCAAGTGAAAAAAACTCAATAATTTAAAATAAGTAATTCAATTATTCTATTATAGGTCTACCAGTGAAAATATTTCAGAACATATACCAATATTATAGCATCCCAAAAAATAATTGTGGTAAATTTAGAATAATTCTAAAGAGGCATGGTGTTAATAAATACCCCTAAAATATTTAATAAATGTGAGGAGGCATGGTTTAGACAACTAAAAATCTTTCATGGGAAACTTATTTCACAAACAAATGAAGAATGTATCATAATTAAAAAAATATTATCATGTAGTTAATTGATTCATGTAAACCTGTAAAATTTCCTCCAATGAAAATTAGATTGTAAGAAAATGCAATGAATAAAATCACCTTGATTCCATGGAAACAATATAAGTGAACCTTTATAACCTGCATAAACATAGTTTGAATTGTATAAGCCAACTACATGAATTAAATCAGCGATAACCTATATCTTTTGAACCCGAATTAAATTAGCGTAGTGCAACTCCACAACCTGCACCTGAAACTATATAAGTGCACAATGATTTATGATTTTAAAAGAAATAATTCAATTATTCCATAATAGGAAAAATAGTGAAAATATTCCAGAACATACCTATATTTAGAACCTTAAAAACTTATTCACCTGCAAAAAATAAGAGACTAGAGAATTGATTATCTATAAATATAGCACAAAACTAAAAAAATCACATTCTAATTCAGCAGTAATATCCCCATATTATGTTTTCAATACATAGCTTTCAATGTTTCTTAGTTGGAGATTTCATGTACCTCTTAGTAATAGTAGTATAATCCTTTGCACTTACATATTGTGGGAAAGCTTGCAGTTCTGTAATTGGAAGAAGTTATGTAATCAGTCCGATGGTAGTACGTAGAAGTTGTATGATTCATAGTATTGAAAATTTAGTAGAAGTTATCTGGAAACAACAATGAGATACCTACTATTTAAGATTGTACTATTTTGAAAATAAAAATATAATATGAGATTTGAAAGTAAACTACCTAAATACATGAAGAGTTTCATGTTACTATATTCTGGAATGATAAACTGAGTGTGAATTCCTAGAGTAGTGGATATGCTGGAGATGAATATGAAACCTTTTCATGTACAATGGGCCACGCAACTCTCGGAAGCTAGATTATGTGAAGATAGTTATGTAATGTGGGTTGAATCATTTGGTTGAAAGTAATAGGAACTATTCCAGTATAGAAATATGACCTAGCGCCAATATATAGTTGAATGGACTTGCAAAGCGATGGGAGGAAATTGCCAAAATGTGTAGCACTGTTTCAGCATCGACAATTACTGAAGTAGTTTAGGTTTTCCAGATGAGGAATAAAGAGTTCTAGTTTGTAGGGTTACCTAGATAAATTTTTGAGCGACAAGCATAGTGATCATGCGACATTTGATGAATTGCAGTAAATAGACGAGTAGTAGCAAGAAAACGGTTTCAGTAGACAATGGAGTAGTCGAAGAAAACCAAGATCTATAAGTGTTGGAGGAAGGGTTCACTGTAGGGCTTTGGATGTGGACTGATGGTTCAGAAAATATGGTACATTAGAGAATAATTGAGTTAAATAAGGTTCGAGGTTGACTGTGCGCATGATCCCTAGTTTCGTCAGTTGGAAAATGGATGTATAAGATGGTGGTAGAAGATGCATGGTAATCCAAGGTCGTTAGACGTGCTGGGGATGAAAAAATACAAATCTAATGGAGTGTGGGATGACCATCAGAGGGAGGATGATAGTAGTGGGGGTTTTAGGGGAGGCTAGGTCACGATGCATGATCTCCACAGCGGGAGGAGCAGTGGAAATCAAAAATAGGGGAGAGGAAAATCGCGATGGGGAGGCTGAGTGGGAGCGGTAGGGAGGGAATTGCAGGGAAAGGGAGTAGAGGATGGACATCGAGGCATGGTGGAAATCAGAAACGGGACAGAGTAAAATCACGATGGGGAGGATGAGCATAAGTGGGAGTATGAGGGAGGTAATGGTAAGTAAATGGAGTGGAGGAGGGACCTGGAGGCATGGTGGTTTAACACATATAGAAAATAAGATGTGGAGGAATATTAGAGTGACCCGTGGAAGTGGAAAAACATAATATTAGTATATATATATATTTCTACTTATAATATTTTTCTTTTTAACAAGTTGTTATAAGGGAGTTTCATTCTCAAAACCATGGTCCATATAGAATCAATAAATTTGTATTCCAAAAACTACCTCCCATTTTGGTTATAAAAATAAACCTTGGGAACCACAAATAGA
Organism: Viscum album; assembly: GCA_963277665.1. Classification (NCBI taxonomy): domain Eukaryota; kingdom Viridiplantae; phylum Streptophyta; class Magnoliopsida; order Santalales; family Viscaceae; genus Viscum; species Viscum album. The sequence goes on along the minus strand of OY728135.1, from coordinate 734,533,898 downwards.
AGTTCTACAAGTAAGAAAATATATTCCATTTTTGAGACCTAAAGGAGTCTTATCCTCATTTCTATATGTTTTGGAGGCTTTGGTAAGTGAAACTTTAACATCTATGGCCTCCTCCAATTCCATGGATTTCGAAACACTTTGTGATCACCAAGGGAGAAATGTGATGTAATCTAGATATTCTTTTTTCTAATATTGGAATTATATTTTTAATTCTTGGTTATATATAGTTTTTATTCATACTCTATTCTTATTTAACTGATTTATGTTCTAGTACATCATGTTAAAAATCATATGATCATGTTTGGGGGTACCCTTTCATGTGATGCTTCACATACCATTCACCATTCATTATTCCAACTTTTAATTATATTTTTTGTGGTTCATATCAGTCAATTTAAATCTCATAAGCACTATCAATTCCATTTACATTTATTTCATGGTATCACAAATATATAACATAAAAACTTGGATAGTGCATCGATTTATTTGTTTGTTTCCTTGGTGAGTTTTGGTTATGATGTCAAAAAAAAAATCAACCAATCATCAGGAGAATTCCTTGGGTTGATAATGCTTAATCGAATCGAGAAATTTCTATTTTATTTTATTTATTTATTTTATATGATTCCTATTAAATCAAAAAAAACAAAATTTTAATAAAATCTCATTCCCCTTTTATTTTGATAATCAAAACCATATTTTAAAATTAATAATCTAAGGATCCATCAAGAAAAGATGAAGGTTCCTGCTATACTGCATAAATTCTTGCAAACACTAAACATCTAATTTTACATGATAGAAAATATGATCAATGATTCATTTAAGTTTATTTTTTCATTTTATGTTATTTTTATTAACCTTCAATGAGTAATAATCAATGTTTTCAAGGTAATAGTTAAAGGATTTAAAAAAGTTTTCAAAACAAAATATTAGGATAAAAAAGTAGTAAAAACTTATATAATTTTTATTGGATGAATTTATTTTGACCCATAATTATTATATATTCTAATTAAATTATTTTTATCCATTTTTAATAGAAACTAAATTTATATTAATTCATTATTTTTAGAACTTCCAAGAGTTCCCCTCCCGTCTCTTATAAAAGGTCACATATTCTTCCTTTTTCTCCACACATAAAAACATGTATTTTTTACCCAAATACCTTTCTAGAATCTATATACACATTATAAAGGTCTTATTTTAGGTATAACACCTTCTTTATTGGTCTTAAGGTGTTAAGAAAAGGAGGATTTATAAGGAAAATGTATCATTTTTAATCCAGAATTTCAGTTTTATTTCTTCTTCCACTTTCTCAAAATATTATTAGACCATTATAAAATAAAAAAAATATAGTATAATCCATATAATTAGTTGTTATTATATTAGTCTAATTACCTATATCCATCTCAATTCCATCAAATGGTAAACAAATTAATCATTTGTGTGTATGGAGGACTACCGCCTCGTGAACCGATGAAACTTGTTTTCTATCACCATATCTCTAGACTAGTTACAATGATGTAATTAATTATTATATATGACATTCAAGACATATTTATCATTCCTAAAATATAACACATCATTTATTTTCTTATCTTTCCATTTATAGAAAAATTATAACATCACTCATGCGTACTTGTGAATTATAACCTCTACGGAGTGATTTGATTTATTTTTCATCACCACATAACATGGATTATATATTTTAGTATATTTATAACATAAATATTATAATAATTATATTATGATAATTTTGTAAATTTAAAATGATACTTACCTTCTTTCCATAATGATCATTAAAAAATGGAAACGTTACTCATGTGTACGTATGACATACCATCTCCATGATTGTAACGTAGTTCATTTCTCAAATCCATATTTATATAATGGATTTGACCGTATTATTGATATATAATAATTATTATTATTTAATTATTATTATTCTAGAGAAGATGGAATAATGAACCATTGTAATATAGACATCATACCAAATCTATTTTAGACTTAAGTACCCAATATCGAAAACATGTCTAATGAAAACTTATATAATTAAGTACTTGTTATAACATGATAATATGTGATATAAAAGGAATAATAAAATTAAAAAAAGGTTCTAAATAAAGTATAAATTAAACTATGTCTATTATTCCAAAATACAAATATTATACGTGATGAGTCGAACTCAAGGTAAGGGACTTCGTCTCAATTTTATTTTATTGAGGCATATCTCTATGTAATGGACCTTTATTATTTTATTTGGTGTATATAACTATAAATTTAAATTTTATATCATGTATTTATTTATTCTCATTATATTTAATGTTTTTAAATATTTTACACTTTTATGTGGCATACTATTAAACTGATTACAAAGTATTAAGGGAGTTCTTAACTCAATTTATATTCTTTGGGTAAAACTTATACTTCCTGATTATGTCATGCTAAGATAATGTGTGAAATTACTTTTGAATATCTTGTAATATATTTCTACTTATTTTAGTTGGATTTAAATAGGATACACCCAATCAATTCATTTTATTAATTCTTAATTTAATGCTTTGATATTTGTAATGGAATCTTTATCTAAAACCACTCATTTTAAAAGTTTTAAATATTTATTTTGTAAATATTTATATTTCATGTCCATATTTTTAAATGAATTTAATTATTTTTATTATATGGAGAATAATTAATTAAAATGAAATTTTCTAATATCTCTCAAAAAATTTAAAATAATACTTTTTTAGGTTTTATGTAAGGGAATTTCATTTTATAAACCCTCTTTTAAATTTATTATTTAAAATATTTTACAAAAGGAAAAGAATAATGTTTTTTTCTTATATAGAAGGAGTGTATTTCCCTATTTTCATGTAACTTTAATTATTTAATGTTTCCATTATAATTTTATATATTTATTTTCTAATAAAACTGATTAATTATTATATACATGGTTTATAAATATTAAATGTTATTTTTATAATAAAATTATATTTTAATATCCCAAAGTGTTTTCCAAATAGTTTAAAAGAATTTTAAGGGTTTAATTCTTGATATGGTCCTTGGAAATTATTTGTAATGGGTTAGGCCCATTTTTTTCTCAAGGTATGATAGGTTTATCCCCATTATAGATCAAGATATGATGGGTTGATCCCCATTATAGCTCAAGATATGATGGATGAGCCCCATTATAGCTCTCTAATGTATTTGGTACTCCGCTGATGGAAGTTAGCAGTTTAGTTATTCAATTTGTAAGGGTGAACATAATAGTGATATACTAATTATTTCTTCAGGGACATATATGTTTTTTATTTTCTTGATAACGAGTTTTTAAGAATTTTTTTTGGGTTTTCATGTTTTCAATGGGCTGGTGTTTTTCTTTCTTTATGTCCCTTGATGAGATTTTTTTTTCTCAAACCAAGCTTTAAAATGTTTTTCACTTGTTTTAAGGAAGATTAAGAACAAGTATGAGTTCCTGGATAAAATTTTGAATATTTATCATGAATGTAAAACGTTTTTAAAATAAAGACTACTATTTTTGGAGAAAATAGATACTATAGAGAAGTGTCCACTTATAATTTATGGGAGTTTTTCATAATTATATAAAAATCTAAACCTAAAATAACTTTTTGAAATGAAAGTTATTTCTAGTTTTAAAATAACTAGAATATATAATTTTTATGGTCAATTCCTTACAGTTTATATTAGTGTAGAGTTTAGAAAACATTAGAGAATAAGATGTTTTCTTAAGAGTTATGTATATCATCATGGGTTTATAATTTTGAGGTTGATTATAAATTCAGTGTCTTAGAAACCCATTTTAGTCTTTAATTTATGAAATTTTATGGTGAATAAAAATATTTTTAGAGACATTCGTTTTTTCAATAATTATGGGTAATTACATTTTAGGATACAAAATAATGGTATAAGGTATCATTTTAGGTCAAAAAATATTATGTTTATTTTTAGGATGTTTCTAATTTTTTTTAAAGATTATATTAATATTGGTTTAGAAAAAGGACAACCCATAGGATGGGTGAGAACCCGTCACATCTGCAAAGGCTATGGGAATTAAACCCCCAACTAATGGACGACAAGTGTGAATCATATACCATTATCCTATGTAAATTCTTGGTTAGTATGAATTTTTATTTTAAGTAAAATTATTTTTTGTATGAAGAATAAGTTGATTTTGGTAACACATATTTTATCAAATATTTTTCCAAGGAATTGGAAAATGATATGGTGATTAAGTGGTTGATTTTATTTTAGAAGATGTTCCCTATTTTTGGAACACTATATGATCAGGGTAAATAGAATACAATGGGACATTATTTATGGAATAAAGTTTGAATTATATTTTGGAAGAATATATGATTTTATTTAGTATTTTTGGTGATTTAGGTTAATTATGGAAATGGTCAGTGTATCGTTAAGATCCTTAGAAAAATTACTTTTTGGTATGATATATTAAGGGTGGTAGATGTTATTTGGATATAAATGTTAAAATTTGTCATGGAAGATTATATGATGAAATTATTTTTATTTTTGGGGTTTTAATCTTAGTTAGAATATTTTTGAGTAATTTTAAAGATTGTTATTTTTTAAATGATCTATGTTGAACATTGAGTATCATTATTAAATTTAAGAGAATAAAAAAATTTCTCATTACATAATAGATTATTATATTTAGACAATTACATTATCTAATCCTATACTTTTTTATATAATTAATTTCTAAAGATAATAAGAATATATTGGTTTCCTTTTGTGGATTTCTTGATCTGTAAATGTTGATTCTAATTCTTCACACATGAAAAAACGTCTTAAAAGTTCATCATTTAGAGAAAAATATGAGATTATAGTAGAAATTTATTAATGTAAAAAACAATAATTTCCCAAAAATTAGTTTTCCTTATGTTCTTACTCTATGAGGTAAATTAATTCCTTAAATATTGGAAAATAATTTTGAAACTAAAATGTTATTTATTTACTTTTATCGATGGCCTTTTAACACATCCCAAAGTTATGGTTTTTTGATCTTTAACATTCTTATAATCTTGTTATATATCGCTCTTTATTATTCCCTGAGAGTCAGTTTCCTCTTCTATGTCTATTTTTTCTACATGGAAGCATATTATGTGTTATCCCTAGTGACCTTCTAATTTTCCTTTCTATCTTTTCAACTAGAATTTTTATTGACCCTTTATACGATGTGGGATTTTAAAAAAGGTATTTTGAAAATTTCATACCCTAGTAAATGATCCCAAGTTTAAATTATGAAAACGAAATTCAATAAATGTGGGATAATGTAACATCCATATATTTTAATAAATTAAATATTATTTAAGATAACATACATGATACGACACATTGAGCTTAAACAAATAACTTAATATTTTTATTTCAATTTTACTATTATAACCCAATCATTATAATGATGGGTGTGAACCAAATTAAATAAATTATGAAATTATGGTTTACACATATTAATATAATGAATTCAAAGGTTACCGATTAATTATAAATGAAAATAATAACAAATTGAATATAAAGGATGTGTTATTATGAAAAAGTTATTTTTATGACCAAAACTTGTTTGATCATAATAAATTAAATTAATTACAATTAATAAAAAAATATTAATGAAATTTATATTTCACATATTCAATGATTTTTTTAAATTCATGCAATAATTTTTATAGGAATAAAATAATAACAAATACAATTTTAAGCATAAGAATATGTATTTTCCTAAAAGGTAGGTTTGACGTATTTTAATGAAGAAATTGTTTTAAAACCAAAATTTGACACTTTTATAAATTTTATTTAAAAAACTAAACCTAATTTTTAAAATTTTAATATCAAAATTTTATTTGGTTTAATTTTTGGTAGTTTTCTGAGGAGTTTTATTTTTTAATGAAAATTTATACATATTGCATTTTAATTGAAAAATGACTCTTCATCTAAATAATTTATGATACTAAATTATATTTTAAATTATTTTGTAGTAAAATTATATTGAACATATATCTATTAATCCAATTTCAATCATTGTAATCTTTTTAATATTTAATTATGATATAAAAACATTTCAAAATTTTCTTCATTTTCACTTTGAAAACTGCTTTCTCATCCCATCTACGGGATTAATTTTAAATTAATTTTAGCCACCTATGTGTTTTGAATTTTGAAAATTGGATTCAATATTTTTTATAATAATGTCCAAATTTATTTTATAGATCCATTTTTGACAATATGAATAATAAACTTATTAATGTTTATTTCCTTCGTTAAGTGTAAACTTGGTTATTAAGGGTAAAAGTAATATTATAAATAATATAAAATTAACTTAAAAATGTCCTAAATTTATTGGATTAGTTAATTTTGACCAAAATCATCATTGGGATGAATTTATGACCACTTAGAGCCACATGGATGAATTTAATCTCTCTATAGTATTTTATTTTAATGAAAAGTCAAAGATGTCATAATTATGTTTTTAATTAGTATAACACTTTTAATATATGGTTATTCAGAATATATATTATCCTATAAATATTAGTTTGAAATATAAAATATTTAACTTCATCGTGACATTTTATTATAAATTTTTATGGAATAATTACCTTAAAAGCTTGCACAATGATGATGTGATAATTGTTTAACTAATGGAAATATGAAATAAATGATATTAGAAATAAGAAAATAAATATAATTTGAGATAATTAATGTTATAAACAAATTTTTAGAGTTATTTAACATTTTATTATTTTTTATAGGTTTTTTTTAATTTATCTTATTTTTTTATTTTTGTAAAAGTCAAAGCAATGAATAGTGTCAAAATTGACATTAATAATATTTTAAAATAAATTATATATTATTAAATGATATAAAATTCCTAAAAAATTTAGATCCCTAGAAATGATTTAGATAATGTTTTAAATTTCATCCAAAATTCATTTATGGTTCTTTTTTAATTTTATAGTAACTATATTAACCCTCAAATAGTAAAAACCCATGTTTTCATGGTAAGAGTTAATGGGGATAAATAAGGGTTAATCCCAAAAGATAAGGAATAAAAAATATTCAAAACATATATAATTGTTATTTTATGAATTTACATCAACCCATAATCATCTTTTATTCTAAATAAAATAGTTTGGATCCATTTTCAATAGGAAAGTAATTTATATGAATTTATTATTTTGAGAAGTTCCAGGAGTGCCCCTCCCCTCTGTTATAAAAGGGAACATATTCTTCCTTTATATGCACAATTCAAAACATATTTTTATCATAAAATATCTACCCAAATATCTTCTTATTATCCCTCTCCACATTATGAAGGTATTGTTTTAGGAAGAACTCCATCCTTAGTGGTCTTAAGGTATTAAGAATCATAATATTTCTAAAGAAAATGTATCATTTTTATAAAAGTGTTTCTATTTTATTTCTTCTTTCACTTCCTTAAAATCATCTAAAACCATTATAAAATAATAAATCTAGTATCCTATATATACTAATATGTTATTATGTTAGTTTAATAACCTATATCCATCTCCAATTCCATCAAATGGGAAAATAATTATTCGTTCATGTGTACGGTGGACTACAGCCTCACAAACCGATGATATTTGTTTTCCATTACCGCCAATCAATAAATATTATAATTATTGAATTAATAATTATATGTTATATTCATGACATATTTATAATTATTTAAATATAATATATCATTTATTTTCATATCTTTCCATGCACATAAAAATTATAATGACATTCGTGCATACATGTGAATTATCTCCTCCATGAAATGATGTGATTAGTTTTTCATCACCACATCACATTGATTATATATAAAAATATATTTAAATTAGTAGTATGATAATAATGTTTATATAATAATTTTATAAAGATAAAATGAAACTTACCTTTTTTATATAATGATCACTGAAAAATTAAAACGTTACTCATGTGTATGCACGACTTACCGTCACTATGATTGTAATATATTAAAATTCTAATATATATATTTAATGGTTTGACTTCATAGTATAATTTATCTATAATAACTATTTTTATTTCAGGAATATTATTTGGTAGATTACGGAATAATGACCACTTTGACTATAGACATCATACCAAAGTCATTTTTGACTCAAGTTCCCAATATCACAAACAACATCTGATGTGAACTTAAATATTTATGTATTTGTTATAAAATCATAGTAAGTGATATTAAAGAAATAATGAAATTTAAAAAAAAATTAAATCACATAAAAATTAAACTAGGATTATTTTTCAGAAATGTAAAGATTGTATATGATGAGTCAGACTCAAGGTAAGGAACTTTGTCTCAATTTTATTACATTGAGGCATATATTAATATTATGCACTTATATTATTTCAATTGGTGTATATTAATCTTCATTGAAATTTTATATCATGAATTTATTTATTCTCAAGATATTTAGAGTTTTTTTTTAATTTTACACTTTCATGTGGCATACGATTCGATTGACTATAAAGTAGTAAGGGAATTCATAACCTAATTTCTATTCTTTAGGTTAAACTTCTATTTCTAGATGATGTCTTTATAAGATTACGTGTGAAATGAATTTTGAATACATTATGTGTTACTTACACATTTGTTTATGTGTATTTACAATATATAGACATATTTAATTCTTTAAATTAGTTCACACTTCAATGATATGATATATGTAAGGGACTTTTTATCTAAAAAAACTTATTTTAAATGTTTTAATGATTTATATTATATATATTTATATTTCATTAACATGTATTTAAAGCTATTTTAATGGATGTATTTATATAGAAAATAATTTTTGAATAGGAAATTTTAAAATTTCTCTTAAAAAATATAAAAAGGGAATCTTTTTATGGTTTTATGTGACATACTTTATATTAAAAACTATATTTTAAATTTTTTACTTCAAATCCTTTACAAAAGTCAAAAAGAATGTTTTTTTATTATACATAATGGAAATATTTTCCTACCTTCATGACAATTTAATTATTTAATATTTTCTATATAATTTTATTCATTTATTGTCAAATAAAATGTTTTCATTATTATGTGATAATTTTTTAGATTTTCAAATTTATTTTTACAGTAAAATAATGTTTTAATATCCAAAAGTGTTTTAAAAATGAGTTTAAAAGATTTTTCAAGGGTTTTATTCAATATATATAACTTTTAAAAAAATTATTATTGGTTGACGCCAATATAGATTATAATAAGATGAGTTTATTCCCATTATATCTCAATATATGATGGGTTGATCCCCATTATAGCGCAATATATTACAGGTGAGCCCCATTATAGCTCTCTAATACATTGGGTACTCTGGAGATGGAATTTGACTATTTTATTTGTCCATTTGTAAGGTCTTACATTGGAGTGATATTTTAATGATGTCCCAAGTAAACTAAATGATTTTTATATTCATTCTGTTGAGTTTTTAAGAATATGTTTTTATTGGATTTTCATGTTTTCCTAGGACTAAGGATTATCATTCTTTATATCCATAACAATAATTTTTTTGTGCATCCCATGTTTTAGAAAATATTTCAAATGTTTTTAGGAATATTAAGAACATGGATAAGTTCATTAGAAAATTTTAAATATTTATCATGACCAGAAATCATGTTTTATTTTAAGGAATTTTGTGTTATGAAAAAAATTGATACTATATATAAGTGTACAATTGTAATGTATAAGAATTTTTCTTAATTCTATAAAAATATAAACATAAAATATATTTGGAAAATAGAAGTGGTATATAGTTTTAAACTAACTATAATATATAATTTTTGAGGTCTTTTCCTTATATAATATACCTCGGAAGAAGATAAGGGATCATGGTCAATATTATGTTGTTGATATAACCGAAGTGGTATAATTAATATGCTTGTGTATTTTTATACATGAAATATGTGGTAAAATGATTTTATTGATGATATTATCATACTAGGAATTATGAAATAAAATTATTTTAATGGAGTACTATTTCATTAATCAGTTTAGAATATATTTTGAATGGTACCAAGAAAATTGATTCAAAAAAAAGTTGAACTTTTGGAAAACACATGGTTGAGTGGAATATAACCCGTAATATTTTCATGATGTTGAGATAATGATGTTTGGATAATTATATGATTTATATGGATAAAGTAAATTAGATACTACTAAATACCTTCCAAATGATTAATGATAAGATCATTTTTGAAATTCAGTGACCTTATCACTAAAGTTTCTGATCATAATATTTTGGAAGGGTCATAAGGTTAACCATTTATGAAATGGCTTAAATTGAACTTTGGATGAGGTTTTAGTGATTATTGTATAAATTTAATATAATAAGATTTCTAAATTTTGGATAACCTGTGATAACCATTTTCTCATAATAATTACTAGAGACTGAAGGAATTAATAATCATTATATTATAAAAATTACAATATGTTAAACGTAAATTTTAGTGCTTCTTGCATAAATATAATTTTTAGAGTAACCGATGAATTATAAAATGATCCGGGCACAAACAAAGTATGGGATTGTTCTTATGAAATGGAATGAAATCATATAATTATATCTTCTAATTAAATTTCATCATCATTAGGAAAAGGATCTTAAAAAAATATCTGATTACTATGATTTCTAAAGATATCAATAACCTTTTTACACCTATATGGTTTACGGTTTTGTGTTCATTGACCTTCTTTAGATCACATAATTTATTGTGATCAATGATCTCTATAAATATCTATTAATCCTTGGGAATTGGTATAATCTTTTATGTCCATGATTTTGTTTACTACCAATGTTCTTCTATTTTTAAATGTATTTGGGTGATTATACAAGATAGAGTTAATATTTTTATTCCTCTCTTATTGAGTGTATGTTTTATTAACTCTTTTACGATATGGGTTTTTCAAAAAAACAAATTTTCAAATATAAATCCATTGATTACTGTTATCAAGTATAAATTGTGAGAATAAAATTTATTTAATATGGGTAGAATGTCACACCAGAATACTTTATAATATATTTCTTCAATAATAAATTTAATTTCTTTGATAACTTGTGATTAATGTAACAATAGGTTTAAACAAAACATCATTTAGTCACGATTTTCACACTTAATTTAAAATTATTTGTTAACAATTTAAAAAAAATTAACAAAATAAAATTTATTATTGAAATTAGAATACCAAAATTATCTTAGTGTGTATTTTAGGTATTTTTCTTTTCATTTTTTGATGAATAGTAAAAAATAATGGATTTCTTATTGAAAACCGCCTTTTTGTTTAAATAATTTATAATTTAAAAATACATTTTCAATTGGTTTTAAAGAAATTTTTTTATTATCCATAAATTAATCTATATTAGTCATTTTAATCTTTTTCATATATAATTTAGATAAAAATCTTTTTAAACTTTTGAACATTTCTACATTAAAACCCTGCTTTCTCATCGCGTCAATAAGATTATTTTAAAATAAATTTTTTTCACTTCTCAGAATTGAATTTAGAAAAATGGATTCTATTTTTTCAATCATAAAAATGAATAATTTCTAGTAACTTTAACATGATTTTTGACCATAATGAATAGTGAATGCTGTAAAAATTAATTATCAAGTTTAAAGTAAAGATGGATTTGTTGGGAATTAAATGTGAATGATAAGAGTAAAAATGACCTAAAATGTGGTCTTAATGTTATTGAATGAGTGTTTTTATACCTTTACATAAATTTCATTAACATATTTAAATTCCTTGTCACTTTACTTTGAATATTACCCATATAATAAGTTACGTGAATAAAAAGACAAAATTGATACTTTTCTTCCTTTTAATTTCTACAAATCTTTGGGATGGGGAAAACACCATAGGATCAGTTATATATATTATTTTGAAATATAAATTAGTTTTTTATCATAATAATTCACGTTTTATTTTTAATCATGAAATAATTATTTAAATTTTCGTACTTAAAGTCAACCTAGTAATTATTTAGTTAAAGTTTAACCAAATTAAATAGTACCAAAATTATTAAATGTTATGTAAATCGAGTGAATTATTATTTTAATATAATTTCTTATATGATTATATCATTTTATATATGTTTGATCATAATTTATTCAAATACCATCATTTTATTGATATTTTTTTCAAATTCAAATTAAATAAATAATGTCAAAATTGAAATTAATGTTATTTTACAATAAATTATGTTTTGTTAAATGATTTAAAATTACTAATAAAACATATATTATTCCAAGTGAATTTTTAATGTTTTTAAAATTTTAAATATTTCCCATTGCTATAATAATTTTTATTCTCTAATGAATATATTAACCCCTATATAGTAACAATCTTGGTTAGTGTAGTTATAGATAAAGTAGTGTTTTTACACTTTATATGTTCTTGTGTTAAAATTAACATACAATTTAAATAGGATTTTAATTTTATGAGAAAAATAACCTATTAATAAAAATTTTGTCTAAATTATCTAATAATTATCATTTTAATTTATTCTTAAAGTATAAATTAACTAGGTTTGAAAAGTAGTAATCATAGTGAAAAACCAAAGTGGTAAAAATAAACAAACTTAGATGTTAAGGGAAAATGATTAAAATGAATGTTTAATTATATTTTGGAAGTTTGTCTCGACCATATCATTCCTAAACACCTTCAATTTTAAATTTCTGATCAACTTTAGGTAATATCGCCTTCCCAATAGTGAATACTTTTGAGTGTCTATAAGAATTTCACTCCTCCTCTGTTATTCTAGGGAACTCACCAACCTCACTTATTCGCACCACTAAAGCCATTTTTCTCTTAAAAACTGTAAATATATGACATCAAGACTTTCCTCCTCTCATACTCTGAGACTTATTTTTTGTATAAATCCAATATATGAATTTTTTTATGAAAACTTAATAAGGATACCTAAATAAGATATAATGTTCTTTAACGAGAATTTTTCTATTACTTAATTATCCACCTCATTCGTATTTTATTAAAATATTATGATATAATTACCATAGTATATTACATATAATTATATGTTTTTATAATAAATTTTTAACCTAAAATCATCTCCACTTCCATAAAATTACTTATAAAATCATCATTCATTTTTACGGAAGACTACTGCCTCACAAACCAATGTTGTTCGTTCTTCCATCACCACCTTTCAAGGTTGGGTATGATGATGAATATAATGAATATATATGATATTTATAAAATATATATATCTCTATAGTCACTATATCATATATATATATATTTAAATTCCATCACTTAGGTGATATGATAACGTCGCCCGTGTGTATGACGAACTACCACCTCACGAAGCGATGTGATTCATCTTTCACCAACGCTTCACATGGAAGGTGATAAAGATAAATATTGTGATTATATGTGATATAAAATAAATATTTATAATATTCATGGCATATTTATAATTATTTAAAGATAATGTATATCATATTATTTCTTTCAATTTCAATCAAGTAAGGATGATAACATTGTTCATGTATGTTTGGACTGCTACATTAACGAAGTGATGTGAATATATTTTCATCACCACACCACATGGATGATATATATATGTATATATGTATAAAATATTGTATTAATTATATTATTATAATTATTTAATGTTCTTACCTCATTTCCAAAATGTCGGTGAAAAATGGAAACTTTACTCATGTGTATGTACAGCCTACCATCTCCTTGATCATAATGTACTTATTTTCATAATAATAATTCATTATTAGTATTAAAAGAATAATTGATTTATAAATATGATAATTATGTCATTATTATTATTCTAGATATGACATAAATGTATAATATGTTCGAGATACAGGTCTTTCATAACAAAACATGCATGAGAAAACAAATCAATTAACTCCCAAAATAATTAAAATGATAAAATATTATTAATGAATGGGTGATTCAATATTATAAAAAGATAATATATGATAATATAAATGTTAATATTATTTTTTATAAGTTAATAACATGTTTAAAACTACTATACTAGTGTTTAAAAAAATTCGACTAAAAGGGAGCGTAAGGTAATGGATTTCATCTCAATTTATATTCTATTGAGACTCATTAGTCATTATGGACCAATTAACTCTTATGTTGTGTATACAAGAACCATTTGTAATTTAATATCATTATTCATTAAAAATTCATATAATATTAAGTTTTAATTTTATTTATTTCCCCAAGGGGATTTGACTTGAAAATTACTAAGTGGAAAAAGTTATTGATCAATATCACATTATTTTATAAATTTTTTATTTCTTTTAAAACAATCACTTTCTTTTAATAATTTTTATTAGAAATTAAAATTATTTTCAATATCCACATTATTTCATGATGTATGTGATTATTTTATATGTCGTATACCACTTTTACATACGGTGTTTACTTTGAATGTTATTTAACTAACTAGGGAAATGTTTATAAATAAATATCATTTACTCAATATGGATATTTGATCATAATGAATATTTATTCATGAATTAAATTGATTATTTGATATATAAGGAATGATTTGTACATACAGTATGGGTGGGTCCAGATATTATATATCCATTCAATGCATTAGTAGGTCTCATGAGAGAAATTAGTGGTCCAAATTAAATGGGTTGTTACCTATAGTTTTAATTATCTTGTGAAATGTCTTAATGCTAGAGGTATCATGTGACTGGTACATAACATCCTCTAATCAAGAATTTTCTTCATTAAGAGTTTATTTATTTTTATCTAGGATATTTTCACTATGATGTTATTTATAGATGCATTTCATTCTCAATTTATTATATAAATGGAATGAGATTTTTGTTATTTACCTTCTCACGTTGATTTTTATTATTGATTCATGATATCTTCTATTATACTCAACCCTTACTAGTTAGTTGAGATTACCCTTATTTTTTCCATTTCTTAAGAATCCAGGAAGTTTACTATATTTGATAAGCAAAGATATTCTAGAGGGAATAAATTTATTCTAAAAACATTATTTTGTAATTTATATATTCAAATGTAATGTAAGACTAAAGTATATATAGTTTACCAAGACTACTAAACTATCTAGTCCTTCAAGGTTTGATTACTTATATCTTATTCTAATGTAATTAAGTATAGAACTAGTTTTAAGTTACTCAGTTCAAGGTTTCTACATTAATTCCTATACACATGAATGAAATCAATTCCATGAAATAAAATTAATTCTTCTAATAATTTCCATAAAAAAATTCACCACTAATAACTTATCAAAAAATATCCCTTAATGGAATAATATAATAATTATTTGGATAAAATCCATTTACCTTATAAATAAACATAATAATTTAACTCAAAATTATATATATATATATAAGTTAAACTATAAAAATAAAAAATATAATAGTTAGATTTATATTTACCTTTATTTTCACTTTATTTATTTTTACATGTATCCCCCTTCATACAATTCTTGTTAAATAATTAAAAAGAAAACACCTCCCCCTCTGAACATAGGGGTTAGTGAGTTATTTTATCTATAGTCTCTAAAACCTATATGTAGAATCCCAATCCTCTATAGGTTATAAAACTGCCATCAAATTCATGCTTATATTTCCAAAATGAGAGTCTTGTACCTTGATTTGGATTGTGAACTCCCCCTTCCTCTTAGAGGATATCTCATTAATTATGACATAATAATAATAATTTGAAATTTTTTCCTTTGATATATAAATCAATAAGGATATGATAAATTAATGACCCTAAAAAGGATAAAAAATAACAATACACGCTTATTCATACTAATCATATTGGGAATCCATTTATAAATCCTTTTAAATATTTATAACATCACCATTATTTATATACAACATATATTTATTCAATATCTCTAATTTAAAAGTGTTTTGGAGAATGGTTTCTCCCAATGAATTCCCTTCCATATGGTCCTAATTTATTGAAGGACCACCAATCTCAATTCATGAGATAAAATTCATAGTTATAAAAGATTTATTCTTTATCTGATTTTTTATTAGAGAATTGAAATTACTATTTTGATAATTCTAGCTTCCTTTTGTCATCATAATTCCTTTCGCTTGAGTCAGTCTAGGGACGCTAAAGGAAGACATCCTCTAAGAATCACCTAACTCATTCCATCAAATAAGGAATATATTATAGTAACAAATTCTTAATTCATACATAATGTGTTTCCTATATCCATATTCTATGGATATCTCAATCTAAAATAATTTAGGGATAGGATTTATGGTGTAAAACTAGACACAAGTTTGAGACACTACTAGTTACTTCAGTGTTTGAGTATGTGGATTGAAATATAGAAAATTACCTTTTGAATTTCCTCATTGTTTTGATATCAAGTGATTATAGAATGGTAAATTCTCAAGGCATGAGGTCATTCACCTCTTCCATACATAATACTCTAGAAGTGATAGTGTCACAGAGTTTGAAATTGTGTGTTTTTACATTTTTTTAATTTGAATTTATAATCTAGGTTCCCCTGGGTGTCCGACTTCTATGTCCACTCCAAAATTTCTTTGATTTTTTATTATAAAATAAAATAAAGTGAGGGAATTATATGGAATTATTCTATAAGGGAAGAGGAAGAACAAGAAACTTGACCTGGATCTCTAAAGTGATTGGATATTTACCCATATAGGTTGAATTATGACCTAAAAAGAATGAATCACATTAAATTAATTATATAAAAAACTCTAGAACAAGATTATATAAACTTGTCTTTATCAAAAAATTCTAAATAAGAATATTAAAGGAATATAAGTGATTGGACACCACTTGATAATAGATACCCCAATCCTCATTGACATTTTTGTTGAAATCGAGAGCTAAGGGTTATTTATTCTAAAATCATGCAATCAAAAAAATTGAATAACATCAAATATGTGGTGAACACAAGTGGGTAAATCTCTATAGATATATCACTATCAATAGTCTTAAAAACATTAAAATTAACTTGGATTATAAAATATAGGAAAAATTGAATCCAATGTTGGAGAGGAATGATAACAATAAGATTACCCCACCATCGATAGTAGGGGAGGAGACATGGTATCCAGAAACAAAGAGTTAATGTTCTTGCATCATTGACTTAGGGAACCTATTATGGATCTCTCTCTATCATGTCTATATTCACTTAAATATCCTTTATTATAAGCCTATTATTTCACTCTATGTTTATAAATGTTATTTAGAAAAATAAATGTTTCTGGATATCCTATAGAAATGTTCTCCATAAGATACCCCTATATTTATTATTGTTATATTTCCATATAAATATAATGAGAAGTTTCTTCATATTCAAGTGGTTAAACTAACTAAAGAAGAAGGTATATAGGTACTTTTAATACAAATTAGTTCCAAATATAAACAATTTAGGGTTAAAAGTTTATATTGTTTCCCTGATATCTATATATTGATAATAATAGATCTGTTGTGGGGATATGGGATAAAAAATTCACATATTTTTTTCTACTAATATCATGTTGTAGAACCATTTATATATTTCTATGGGGTTTTTTCATTCATATTTGCATGCATACAATGTTATCTGATAAAGAGAGATAAATTTATATCCATCCTCAAATAAATACAAAGGTAATTTTTAAAGATAAAAATAATTTAAAATATTTCATGTTAATTCATTCATTCCACATCTCAATATGGATGAATATTTCCCAAGGTTAAATAAATTGGTTTCACTAAACTCTATTAATTTAAGTGGATCTATTTATTTTTATGGTTGATGAAATTCAATATATTATATTTTGAAATAAAATTGAAAATTATATTTAAAACATATCAAATGGATAATATAACAAATATTTAGGCTAATAAATTCAAAAATAGTAATAATAAATAATAAAAAGTGATAAATATGTCATAAAATATGAGAAAAAAATATGATCCATTACTTATTAGATTCACACGATGTGAATACTTAAGTGGATTTTATATTAAATTATTTGTTATAAATTAATCACAAGAAATATTTACCTATTTTTTTAGAATCCCACGTTATTATTACATAAAATTTTCCTTTAATGAAACAAGACACTAGATATTTTAAAGTTTACTTTCTTAAAAATTAGAAACATAACAAAAAATTACATAAAAATTATTATAAATCTGATTAAAAGATGTCTTCATGGGTTCACCTTAGGTTAAATTTACTACATCTCATATCCTGGGGATATTCATCAAAGGAAAGAGGTAATCATGAAGCTAAGTAATGGAATAAACAAGGTATACATAAACCATGTGATCATGAGGCATAAAAATAAGAACATGAGGCATAATAGTATAGAATAAAAAAGAATAAGTGGAATATCATAATAAAATAAAAATTTACCATAACATGGAAATGTGTATACAATATTTAAATGAGACATTCATAAGAATATCACCAAGTTTTCATATGTCAAAATTACCATGGTTATTCACCAAGCTATCATAAAACATTTTATCTCTAAAAATTAAAATATTTATCAAATTCACTGGACCTATATCAAGGATCAACCTTTATATGTATTAATTTCATATGATCTACATATATTATAATAAATCATTTGATTAATTACCCATGGAAAATAAAGACAGTGATTCTTCTCCAAATCATAGTGTAGAAAATTTATTAAAGGCAAGATCTTTACATCATTCTTATCCCACAAAAAGTGAATACAAGTTCAATATATGTAAATCTGCCAATGAATAAATATTTTTTATTTCAATTTTTATACCAATGGAAAATGAATAGGTTTTGGTATTCACAAAAAAAAAAGAAAAATTATAATTTCTCAAGTTAAAGAGATAAATTTGAGAAGTAAATTAGGTAGCATGAAGGGTTTAAAATGTGGTCTTAAAAAATAGTAAAACGATAGTGGAAAAAATTCTCTAATTGATGAAGAATTTTTTTAGTAGTACGGTTATGATCAAAATCATAATTAAATAATGTGACATAACATGTATACAAAAGGAATTTATTTAATGGAAATTAAGAGGATGATAATTCCCTTACATTAAATTTTTTCTCTTAAATATTGATTTTTGGAACCTTGGGGGATTAAGGACACGTTGGGGGCCTCCTTTAGAGGAAAAAATCAAAATAAATTTATATAGGATGGATTAGGAGTGAAGGTGAAATGTGAAATGGGTGGGTATTAATTGAAAAAGTGGAGGAATTGATTAATAATTTCCAAATATAAGTATTTAAAATATTGGTTGTAGAAAATAAAAAATCATTGAATTAACATTGATTTTTCCTCTGGGTTTTGGAAATTTGAGAACATTTTATGATATTTAAATCCATTATAATTGAAAACAATTTTTTAAAACTTTTTTTTTCATGGGAAAGTAAATTTTTCACAATGTAATGTTTTTAAAATATATTTTCCATTTTAGAATTTTGGAATTCACTTAAAGGATTGGAAATTGATTAAAATATATTAAAAAGACTTAATATTAATAAAATAACATATTTTAGGTCATGTCTTGGGTTAATTAATTATTAAATCATTCAAAAATAAAAATGAATTCATGAAACAAATTAAAAACCCAAAAATTTATTTTCAATATTCATAGTAAAATAAGGTATTTCACAAAATTCTCATAAATTCACTATAATTAACAGAATAATTATCTAAATATGAGAATTTTAACTTTTAGATATAAAAATCCATATGTATTGAGAAATATCAGTTTTTAATGTATGATCAAACATTTTGGCACATTAGGACATTATAAAATTATTTTATCATTTGACTTTAAATATTAGATTTTTAAAGACTATTTTATTAAAAAAATGTTATTCAGAATACCATATTTTATTATAAAATTGTACATATTTTCTAAAAAATAATTTTTATAAATTTTTTCCTAGAAATAAATTCATCAAATTCATCTCAATTAGAAATATATTTTATTAAGAAAAACTATTCATAAAATAGAATATATGGAATGAAAACATTATTTATAGAAAATAATAAAACATTAATTAACTAATGTCAGGAAACATAACCCCTTATAACACCCATGTACACCCTTAGGGTAAGGTGTATAATGATTTTATATTCATGGGGTGTCTTTAATAACATTTATCTAGTGTTAATATCCACTATATTGAACTTATCTTATAGTTAATTTCATTCAAGATCCACTTGTTGATGCTCGGATTGGTCTTTGTCATGGAAGAACCCCATTGGCACTACCACCCTCTAAAACTCTGACAAATGGGCTTCAAACGGTATGACTCAACTAGTTGAGTCCATCATTTACCCTAATGTAACACCCCAATATTCCATAGTAAACTTCTATTAGAATAATGCTATAGCATACGATGTACGCATCTCTGAGTTCATGCACACCACGACCAATCAAACTAGTAGTTTAAAAAGCAGTTATGAATAATAATACCCATTTTTCTAAATTTTATAAATTTTATTTTTCAAAATGGGATTCATTTTTGGATTTGTAATATCAAAATTATCTTAGGGTGAATTTTTTGTATTTTTCTGAAAACTATCAATTTTTGATGAATAGGGAAAAATACAACGTTATTTTTAAAACCGACTTTTTATTTAAATAATTATTATTTTTAATGTGAAATTAATTTAAAAATTAAATAGATAAATAATACCTATATTAGTCTAATTCAATTCATTGGAGTCATTTTATAACAATATTAGATATAAAAAGTTTTATTGAATTATTTAATGTCTTTTACCCACCTTTTAGGCACATTTGCACATTTAATAAAACATAATTTTACCACTTGTTGGAATTGAATTTCAAAACTCTGATAGACATGGTTGACATTAGTAAGTAAAATTTGGTTCAATAGGATGAAAGTAATTTTTTGTGAAAAGTAACTTTTGAATTTTATTTACCATGGTTAAAAGTAAATAGGGAAATTAAAGGTAATAATGATATTATAATTACCCCAACACATGTCCTAATTATATTTTATAAGGGTATTTCGACCAAAGTAAATCATAGGACGAAAATATGATCCTTCTTGATCTACATGGATTAGATTATAAAATTTATTATAATTTATTTAATGAAAAGTTAAAAGTGTTAAATTCATATTTTAATAATAAAACCATTTTTAATATAGGGTAATATATAAGATAAATTTGTCTAAAAATATTAATTAGAAATATAAAAGTATTTCCTACATCATGGTAGTTTATTTATAATTTTAATACATTAAAAGGATAAATTTATTTATTACAAAATGATGATGCAGTAATTACATTATAAATGAAAGATTAAAATAATTGATACTATAAATATTAAAATAAATGTAAATTGAGACTTTTGATGCATTAATCAAATTTTCTAGGTAAATATTACATTTTAGGGTTTATGTATTTTTTTCTAAGTAATCAAGTTTTTATGACTTACAAAAAAAAATTACTAAATAGTGTCAAAATTGACATAAATGAGTTTTTAAAAAAAATACTACTTTATTAAATGATATAATATTCCTAAAAATCTAATATTCGGACAAAGAACGTAGATAAGGTTAGATATGTAATTAGTAAACCACTTGAGGTTAACATGGAATTTTATAGTATGTTTATTAACCATGTAATATAAAAGACAAGAAGACATGGTAAAAGTTAAACTATTTTACTAAGAGTTAAATCTAAAAGATAATGTTCATATGGTGACCTAAACTTGTCTAAAACCTATTTTTTGAGAGTATTTATACCTATCCCCACCTTATACTGTAAATATATCCATTTGGATCTATTATAAACCAAAAATAATTTTATAAAATAATATTTCAAGTTCTTCCTAAAGTGCCCATCACCTCTCTTATAAAAGGGTACTTCCCCTTCTCTCAAATTCACCCCTCCAAATCCCATTGTCTCGAATAAACCCTACTCAAATATCATCCCAACAACTCTCAATTTATCCTATAGGCATTACTTCGGTCAAAAAGGAAACCTATAGATCCCTTTTGATCAAATCAAAAGGAAGAACCCAAAAAATAGGTAATTATTTCGTCACCTCTTTCAATGTTCTTTTCTTCATCCACTTCCTCATTCTTTGTTGTTTACATACAAAAATAATAACTCCAGTAATTTCTAAATACTTTGATGTTATTATAAATATGGTACAAATATATTCATTATCTTATTTATCCTATAAATGAAAAAGTCACCATGCATGTGTACGCACGACTTACCGTCTCCACGTTGTGATATAGTTTGTTATTCAACACTTCATTATTTGTATGGGTATAATAATGAGTATAATTTATTTAAATAACAAATATAACATGTTGATGATTCTGTATATATAATATACCATCCAACTGCATATTATTTCACCATCAATATATATGATATTGTCACTCATGCGTACGTACGGCTTACCATCCCCACGACGCGATGAGAATTCATCCCCCATCATAACCATTCAAGAATAATTTTCATTTGATGATTAAAAAAAATATTTAAGAACTTAATATAATTATAGATGTGAATCAAATACATCCTATCCCTAAAAACATGACTCACATAACAAAACATATAAAGGTAAACAAATCAGTTATCACCCGAAACAAGGATACTACTGAAATATTATTAACAATGCAATGTTAGAGGATCATATATGTTATCATATTTATATACGTGGTTATTGGGTAATTTAATAACAATTATTTAACCATTATACAGGTGCTTAACTTACCCATTACTAAGGAAATTTCATGTTAAGGGTTAATTTTACAGTCTCTTTATTATACAAGTTTGTTTATACGTAAGTATCTACTGGGACTTCTTTATCATCCACGTCCTTGTTTCTTAAAAATGTATTTCAAAACAGTTTTTACTATTTCCTATACTATGGGTTTAAGTCATTTATACACTTGTTTGAAATTTTTTAAAATTCTTTGAAAGGAATATTTTCGTCATTTTCCAAACAAGATACTATATGACCTTTTCGACTAATTAAAGAAATAATATATTTTTTAACTTATATGGTGGGTGGGGCTATTTTCCACCATTATAACAACTTCAAAGCTTCCATTACAAGCTTATAGTAATATTTTAAAAATAAATGTTTTCTTTAATTTTAAAATATTTCAAATTTGAAAGAGATATTTCACTCAAATAGTTTTTGGATTGATTTCATCTATGTCAACATATTTTGTTGGATTTTACGCTTGTTTGAAGTTGTTTTATTATGATACAATCTTCCATGTGGTATTGAAGGTTTTTTAATATGTTTGACTATGGATGTGCTATTTTTATGAAATTAATGATTTGTGGTTAAAGTATTAACATTCCGTATTCTAATTTAATACGAATGTTTATGTTAAGTTTCTTCCTTTTTATATGAGGAATGCATTGGATGTAGTAAGTGACTGGTGGGGCCCGATATAACCCTTAGATGCATCAGTAGGTCTCATTAGAAAAATTAGTTTCTTGGAATAAGGGCTTGAAAAAAAAATTATTTGTATTATGGGAACGAGGCATTGAATATGTGGTTATGATGTTCGACATTATACATTCCATCATTATGAAATTAGCTATTGATATTCCATGAACTTATTCGACTAGTAGAATATCCATGTAAATAGGTAAATGGAATTATTTGATTCATGTTTTCCATATAACACTGAAGTATATGTTTCAAAGGATTTTGTTTTTATATTATAAATTTCTTTAAATGTTTATGCTTATTTATGATAATTTCTACTATATTGTTATCCTTACTGAGCATCTGAGCACACCCCTTTCTTATGTTTTATTTTTCCCATGATGTGAATAATTATATTATGACTGAAATGAAGTGACAGGATGTGGGATATGAGTGTGTTCAAAGGAGACACAATGTTGTTGTTTTTTTATTTTATAATGTAATGTAAAACATATGTATGTATCTAGTACTTCTAAGGCTACTAAAATGATCGGTCATTCAGGACTACATCTCTTGTGATCATTCCAATGTTATGTAATAATGCACTGACTCTGGGTAACTAGGGTCGAGGCGTTTCATTATGCATCAACTATACTTTGTCATTATTACTTATAAACACTCATTATAATGGTAAAAATATCACCCATGGGTATAGTTTCCAATGGTCAAATTGACCAATGGTTATATCAACCAAAGGTCATATTTGACCAAAAATAATATTATAGTTGAATCCCAATAAGAATATTTCCCTATATACCCTATAAATACCACTTCAGTCACCTACTCAATATTCACTACAATTTCATATAATGTTGTGTTTTTATTTCTTAAGTTGTTGATTGGTTTATTGATATTTTGTTTCATTCCTATATTGTTTTACATGGGGTTGATGATTCTAACAGCTTGAGGAAGTTCATATTTCTCCATTTTATCTATTCGATTTTATATTTTTTTGTTTATTTGACTAAAGTGATGATCATAGCCTAAAAATGTGATGATCATTATTAATGAGAAAAAAATAATTTTCTATATATTTTATATGTGAATAATATTATATAATATATAACATAATTTTATTCAAGAAAAAAATACCATTTAAAAAATCAAGGGTCATTACATTATACCCCCCAAGAAATGTTTCCCTTAATATTTCAACTCATTCCCTCAGATGAGAAAAAGTGAGTGTACTTTTGTCTCATTGTCTCCTCTAGATTCTATGTTTCTTATTCATATTTATGGTTCTTCCACTACACTTTGACAAGGTGAGTTGTATTGTTGGGTATAAATTTGTATATATGGTCCAAGATCTCAATCAGATACACTTCATTAATAGGTCATGTTCATGTTGTACCACCTCTGGATTCCATATATATTTTGGATCACGTATATACAACCACAAGAGTGCTACATGGAATACAACATGAACTTGAGCTAGATTTAGAGAAATTGATAGCTGATATGACACCTCTTCTATGTGATAAAGGATTTGAAATGGGTAATTTATCTAGGTATAAGATTCCATTTCTTTCCAAACTAAATGAATCTCTTACGTAGTGATCTCTGATGGGAAACAAATTTCTCCAAGATCAAACTCCAAGTCCTTTAAAGAGTTATCAACATAGATCGTCTTCTGACACTGAGTAGCGTTTATATGATGTTGGATGATATAAACAATTTTTATCATTTCTTCTATAAGATCAAGCCCAAGTATCTCTCTTTCACCAATATCATCCCAATAAGTAGTTGTTCTACATCACTTCACATATAGAGCTTCATAGGGTTCCATTTGAATACTTTAGTGGAAGATTTTGTTTTATAAGAAATCATCTAATGGGAGGTGTTGATACCATCCACATTTAAATTAAATTGTGCATGTTATCAGTATTACCAATAGTTTTTGAATATTTCTTTCATATTGGACATTAGATTGTGGATTACAGGTCGTACTAAAATTAAATTTACTATTATGAGATTATTGAAGACTTCTCTAGATGTTATATGTGAGTAATGGATCATGATAAAAGATGATTCAAAGTGGATCTCCATGATTCCTCAATATTTATTTTATATATATCTTGGATGGTTGGTCAAGAGATAAATCTTCACAAATAATGATGAAATCGGTTGTCATAGTGAGTCTATCCACTATAACCCATATCACATTGTTTCTTTTGGATATTCTTGAGAGGCCAATGATGAATTACATAGTTATATTTTCCCACTTAAGTTTTGGTATGGGTATTGTTTTCAATAACCATTTATTATTTTTTCATTATTCCTTCAATTTCTAACACACCAATCACCTTATAGGGTATTTTGGAATATCCCTTTTCATATTATCCTACCAATAATGATCATGAAGGTGACTATACATTTTTTTACTTCTAGAATTTATATAGAATATAGATATATGATATTTATCCATCATCTCTTTCATTTTATATAGGATATATGGGACACAAATCATAGTGTGAAATTTCAGTACACCTTCCTGGTCAATATTGAACTCCGAAAACTTCTCATTCATCACAACCTCTATATTCTTTGTTATAAAAGGATATTATCTTTGATATCTATTAATATTATATCATTTGGAATAGGTTTTATGATGACCCTTCTATTATGATTCCCATTTTTATCCTTATTAGATCCTTGATCAATGGATCCCCTTGAATCATCATCATTTCCAGCACTACAAGGTCATTCCTACTTAATGAATCTATGACTTTATTTGATCTCATAGGGTGACACTGAATTTAATATTCATAGTATTTAACAATCTCTAACCATATCTTTTGTTTCATGTTCAATTTATTTTGTAGTAATATATATTTCAAACTTTGGTGGTCTATGTATATATCAAAATTCTTCCCACAAAGATGGTTCATCTAGATCTTTAGAGAAAAAATGACTGTAGATAACTCTAGTTCACTTGTATGATAATTATTATAATGAGGCTTTAACAATAAAGATGCATAAGAGACCACCTAGTGATTTTTAATGAGGGTATACCCAGTCCCTTTCAGAGATGCATCACAATATATAAAAAATCCTTCTTCAATAGAGGGTATAATTAACATAGGTGCATTAACCAATCTCTTCTCCAGTTCTTAAAAAATTCTTTACACTACCTTATATTGATGTACATAGATCAATATCATGTTAACTTGGTTAGAGGGTTATAAACTCATCAAAAAAAATAGAAACCTCTTATAATATCCTTCTTAACCATGAAACTATGAATCTCAATTATTAATGTATTATGAGGCCACCTCTTTATAGCCTTTCTCTTTCGAGGGTCGACTAAGATTCCTTCATTGGTAACAATTTAACCCAACAATGAAACTTGTTGTAACCAGAATTCAATTTTTATGAATTCTCCAAATAGTTTCCACTTCTTCAAAGTTTTAAATATAACCCTTAGATTATCCCCACCCTCCTTGTTACTTTTGAAGTATATCATAATATCATCAATAATAACTACAAAAAATTTATCAAGGTATTCCTTAAAGACTATATTCATCAAACCCTTAAATATATCATGATCATTAGTCAAGCTTACGTGAATAAAAAAAGACTAATAATTCTTATATCTTGTTAGGAAGGCAGTCTTCAGAATATCATCATTATTCACCCTCAATTGGCGATACCCAGATCAGAGGTTAATCTGGGAGATGAATTGATCCCAATGAAGATGGTCAAATAAATTATCAATCCATGGAAGAAGGTACTTTTTCGTCACTTTGATCTCATTAAGTTTTTTACAACCAATTCATGTCAACATTGATCCATCCCTCTTCTTCACAAAGAGAATATGGTATCCCCATAGAGAAACACTTAGTCAGATAAATCCAATCTCCAAAAGTTCTTAAATTTGTTTCTTTAATTACTATAACTCCACATTTTCCATTTTATATGAGGTATTTAATATCATCATAAATGTAGTTATCAGTTCAATGGATAACTCTACCTCTCTTTCTAGGGGAGTTCCAGGTAAATATTTAGGAAATACATTAATGTATTCTTAAACTATGGGAGAATTATCTATATTTATACTTTTATTTATGTCTCCCTATTCATTGATCATCTCTATAATGAATTATATGGGAGGTTCTTCTAGAAAAATCTTAGAATTGGAAATATCTCCTTTGAGAAAAACTATAGGTTCTCCATTCAAGACTACTAAAATTTCCTGACATCTATAGTTGATCATATCACTGTAATTTGAGAGATAGCATATCCCAAGAATAGTGTCAAATTCCACCATCGGAATTCCAACTAGATATCTGAGGATATTTTACTTACTTTAGTTAATACTAGAGTTTCGATACATATTTCATTCTAGGATAATCCCTCTATGAATATTGACAAATAACAATACTTAAATAACATCACGGATTGATACTATATGTTTTCAAACTTGGATGAAATGATCAAATACATAGAACTAGAATCAAACAAATTACTTGATAGATTTAAGAGAACAACAATTTTACCTTCAACCACATCATTGGGAGCCTGTACATCATTTTTCAAGATAGAAAATGAATGTATTTTCTCTCTTATCCTATGTTATGTTTGATGGTGGTTTTCCTCTAAAATCATCTGATTTGGACATTGATTGGAAAAGTTCCCAGGTTGAATACACTTGAAACATTATACTTTATGTTTGGCCTACAACGTCTTACCTTTTTCATTAATATAGATAATTTGAGGATTCACCTCAACATTAAAGTTATAAGATATATGGACATCTCTTTTACATTTATATCACCTTCCACTCCCATGAAATTAGTTCCTCAAAAATTTATTCCCACATTTAATACATGTGGTGAGTTTCACATTCTTTCCTCCTCTTCCATGATCAAAATTCATTCTTGAGTTTGGCTTCATTTCTCTCTCATTTTTATCTAACCTATATGGCCATTATGTGTCTCCAAATTCCAATTTAACTTTCATATCACTATATACTATCTCCTTGTAGATTTCATAGTTTAATTTTCTAAATTACACCATGGATGGGGTCTCATCCCACTAAAGAATCTATCAATCATTCCCTTATGATCTATAAAAAATCTAGAGGTGTATCAAGAATGTCTTGTAAGGTTTATATCATAGATTCCCATTGATTCATTTAAATTTAGTTTCAACTCTAATAATTCCATATATATTTTTGTTTTTATCGAATACAAAAAAAATTTATTGATAAATATTCCCCTAAACTCTTCCTACTTCATATCATTAATATCCCTTCTTGGATTAGTGTTTTTAATCAGTTTTGACTACTGATCAGATTATCCTTAATTCTAATTGGTGTACAGCTAGGGTTAATTTCTCTTATTATGAATAGGCAAGTATAGAAATGATCTTTTATATAGAGGAAATCCATTATTTTTTAATAAATGGTTCTGTACATCTACTAAAAAATGTGTTATTTGATGCATGAAGTACTCATTGGAAAGTTGTGTCTTTTAAAATAATATTCTTTGTCATCATGATTCAAGTTATTATTCATAACTCAAGTTAGTTTATTCATCACCCTCTTGAATTTTTCCATTCCATCCTCCATTGGAAGGTCTTCAATACATTGTCCTTTACACACATTATTTATGTGGTTCCTCTTATTTCCTACATTTTTTCTAAAATAAGAAAACCTTAGTGGGAAACATGTTACTTCTAGAAATATTATAATTGTAAAGGTATTTTTTGTCTTAAAATTTCTTGCATAAATATATTATGAATCTCTTTTAATAATAATTAAAATTTCTATATATCCTTCATAAAGGCTCAAAAAAAGATTTTGATTAACCAAACATATCCCTACAAAGTGACAAAATAGGTGTACATCAAGTCCTTTTTTTGTTACCCATATCTCAATAAAGTATAGTTCAATATGGTTTTTTAGGTGTTACCCCTAAGTACATCTATTCTAGAGCCACATCTAATTGTAGTATCTATATAGGGATATATTTTCTTGGAAACCAGTTACTTAATAATTACAAAAATACATGGGTGTTTTCGTATATTTAGACTTATAACAAGGTTTCATACTAAATTCTTAAATTCATAATTTCCACAAGTTACTAATTTGTTCTCTAATGATAACTATGGAATCCCACATTATTATTACATAAAATCTTTATTTCTGGAAACAAAACACATGATCTTTTACGTTCTATTTTCTTGAATATTAGAAACATAATTGATAATCACATAAAAAATTCATATAAATACACATGAGAGATGTCTTCATGGGTTCAACCTAGGTCACTTTTATTGAATATTATATCTTGTGAACATATATCAAACGAAATATGTGATAATGAAGACTAGTAAGGTAATAATCAAAGGATACATATAGCATATGATCATGAGGCATACCAATAAGAACATGAGGCATAATAGTTGGCATGAAAAATATAAAATGATTATATCATAATAAAAAACATGCATCATAACATGTAAATGTGTATAAAAAATTTAAATGATACATTTGTAAGAATCTTTCCATGGTTTGTCACCAAGGTTTCATAATTCAAAATTGCCATGGTTATTTATCAAGTTATTATAAAACATGTCATCTCTAGAGATTATATTATTTACCCAATTTATTGGAGTTATATTAGGGTGAACCATTCATATGTATTAATTTCATGTGTGACACATATATCATAATAAAATATTGCATGGATAATCCATGTAAAATAAAGAATGGGTTTCTTAGAAAAATCATAGAGTAAAAAAGTGCATAAAGGCATGATATTTTCATTATTCATAACTCATCAAAAAATAATATTGGTTTCATATATATTAATACCCAAATAAATAAATAATTTTTATATCTAGGTGAATACCCGTGTAAAAAATAATAGTTTTTCATATTCATAAAGAGAAAATAAATGAGAATTTCTCAAGTAAAAGAGAGAAATTTAAGAAGTAAATTGGGCAGCATGACGAGTATAAAATGTGGTTTTAGAAAATGTTTAAATGAGAGATAATTAAGGAATAACATGGATAAATAATTATTTTAGATTAATTTTATTATCATAATCATAAGAATATAAATTAACACACCCTTTAGAGGATGTACAAAAAAATTATTGTGTGGAAAAGAAGAGGATGAGAATTACATCACCTTGAAGAGTTTCTCCTAAGTCATTAGGTTTGGGACATTATTGTATTAAGAAAACCTTGGGGGAACTAAATTGTAGGATAAATCACTATAAATTACTATAGTATATATTGGGATTGAAGTTAAATAGTTTAATGGGTGGGTATATAGAGAAAAAGTTGAGGAAATGTTTAATTATTTCCAAATATAGGTCTTGGAAATCTTGGTTGTGGAAAATGAAAAACCATTGGATTATCCATCGTTTTTATCATGGATTTTTAAATTTAAGTTAAATTTTATTATATTTATATCCACTAGAAACGAACACCATTTTATAATACTTCTTTTGGCATGGAAGTCTAAATTTTCCACAAAGTAAAGTTTTTTAAATCAAATTTTCCCTTTTAGACATTAAGAAGTAACTTATGGGTAGGGAAAGATATTAAAGTATATAAAATTAATAATATTAAAAAAATAAAAATATTTTATGTCATGGATTGTGGTTAATTAATTATTAAATCATTATGAAATAAATAAGATGTCATAAAACATTTTGAAAACCCAAAAACTGTATTTTTACTATTCATAGAAAAATAAAGTATTTTAGAAAATTATCATAAATTTACCCTAAACTAAAATTTTCATTATAATTTCAAATATAAGGCTTATTTTATAATAATAAATATCTCAACATGATAATTTTAAATTTTAAAAATAAAAATCCTTATTCATTTAAGAACAATTATTTTAAGGAAAAGTTAATTTTTTGACAATTATAAAAATCTCCTAGGAATTTATATAATTGTTTTTTCATTTTTATTTAACTAATAGTATTTTAAAGAAAATTTAATTAAAAAAATTTATTTTTGATAACTTAGTTTCTTAATAAATGTATAACTTTTGTTAAAAAATACAATTATGGTTTATATGTGTTTTGAAATTATTTTATCAAATTCATCAGAATTAAACATATATTTTATTAAGAAGAACTATTACGAAAATGGAATTTATAGAATAAAAATTTTATTTATAAAAAATAATTACACTTTATGTAACGAAGGTCTGGAAATCTAACCCATTATAACATCTATGTACACACTAATGGTATGGTGTGGTATGGTGGTTGTTTCTTGGGGTGGATCGGCTAAAATTGTTCGAGTGGTAATATCCAATAACTTGAACTTCTTTAATAGGTGATTTTGTTTAAGCTTCACTTATTTAATATCATCATAATTTAGGTCAAGGGTGAACCTCGGTGATGCTACTACCCTCTTATGTTTTGATAAATGGGCTTCAAATAGTATGAATCTACTAGTTGAGGCCATCATTTCTCTTTTTTTATCAATTTTACTTTTTCATTATTACATATAATCACTAACTATAATAGAAAAATATTCACTCATCGGTATAGTTTCCAATAGTCAAATTGACCAATAGTTATATTGATCAATGATAATATTTTATTATTGTTTATGTAATAGTCTAATCACTACAATAAAATTTCCATTTATACCTTATACATATCTCTTCATTATTTCGCCCAATATTTACTATAATTCCTCCTATGGTTATATTTTCATTTGTTAAGATGTTTACTTATTTAAAAATATTTTTTTTATTGCAATAGTGTGGTCCATGGGGGTGGTGATTCTAGCATATTGGTGTGTTCCATATTTTTCTATTTTATCTATTCTATTTTAATTTTATTGTTTAGTTGTTATATTTTTCATTTTCATTGGTTTTATGCTGACTAATCTAATGATATTTAAAAATATGGAAAAAAAATGTATATTTTTTATGTGTATAATGTTATATAATTTATAACACATATTTTTTAAGAAACAAAGTTCATTTAAAAAACCCTGGTTGGTTACACCTTTTTCATTATTGAGGAAATTAATGCTTATATACTGAATTTAAGAAATCTATAAAAAATATTCCAAAATAAATTGTCATTTTTATCTTTGTAATTTTCAAAAAAAATATAGAATGATAATATGAAAATTGGGATAGATGAAATGATTTAGAAACTGAATTATCCGAGAAGATTATGGTGTGAAAAAACCCTCTCCAAGAAGGTTGAATCTAAGGAGAATTATATTTTACATCATAATGAAAAAGACTCCAAGAATGTGAGAGAAATTCATGAATGTATTTTTTACAATAAATAAGTACAATAAATAAGTGTCGTTAGGGATATATTGACATGATCAAAAAATAGTTTTTACCAAAATTATGTATTATTTATTTTGAGAAGAGTACTTTAAATTTTAAATGTATTGAGTTGTAAGTTAAGGTTAAATCCTAATAAGTTGTTCAAGAATAATATTCCTAGGTTTTTGATAAAAGATAAAAATACACAATGATACTGGAAAAGATTTTATGTTTTCAAAGGCCACACTATAAAAAAATAAGGGAATTTGTTTCTATGGGGATAAACATAATACAAATGTGAAAGGAAAGAATGTATTTTTTGTAAATAAAACATATTATTTGGAAAAATATTTTTTTTCTAGAAATACATATTTTAATATAAATTATGAACTAATTGATGATGAAGAAAACAAGGTAAATCCTTTTTTATATCAATAAGAGTGTAAGTAATCACCATAATTTTGGTTCTCTAAAATAATCCCATTTTAAAGGTTTCTTGGTTCAACAATAATATGGTATGAAAAATGGATATAATTCATTTCCAGATATAAAATAAATAATCAATGATCATTGTTTGTGTTATGAAATATTTTGGTGTAAGTAATTTTATTATTGGTGTGATATTTATATTATTTGAATAAAAATAAATTCTAAATTGTGTGGTAATGTTCAGGTAGATAAAAAATTTAACTATATTGAGGTATATTTAACAAATTAAAAATGAAACAAAATGCATCTTAGAAAATTTTGAATATTTAGAGGAAATCATAGAAGATATAATATATTTGATCATTTTATTGAAGAATTATGGATTAGATATTTCAATCAAATATAATGTGTTTTTAAAGTAAAAATTCCCCACAATCTAGTGAAGAATTAAAGGCATAACATAGATTATTTCATCATTGGATAAGTTTTGATATAAAAAGTTTATAAAAATACATCCAAGAAGACTAAATATAGTGCCTCAATAATGTTGATAAAAATATATTTCTACTTTAAACAAAATAACAAATAATAAATCATTCAAACAAATAAATGAATTTTGTTAATGAATAAATAAATTTTTATAAATGGAGATAATTATTTAAATAAATAAAAAAATGATTATTTAAATAGAAGAAACTTATTATGATAAGAAGAAATAAGTGTAAAGAACTCATATTTTTCAAGAATTTTCCAAAACATAGTGTCTTAAAAATTCTTTAAATGTTATGTGAAAGGTGGAATATAGATAGACACAATGACAAAAGTTGTCATGTAATGTTTATTATAAAGTAAAAAATTAAACATAATATGAATAAAGATTAACGAAAAAAAGTGTTATGAAATCTAATGTTGAAAATAAAACCCCATACAAAGGGAACGATGAGATGAGAAATAATATTATTTTTTACAAAATAAATAATAATTATATGGTTAAAGTAGAAATAATGAGGATTTCCCACAAATTCTAACTAAAAAATAAAGTATCTCATGGGTTAGTAAACATATCTCCACAATGGAACTCTCGTTAATGATTTAAGGAAAAATACACTTTATTCGCAATAATTTTTTATTAATTTTTAAAGGGACTTGAAGGTGATGATTTTAGGGGGAGATAAAAAATTAGAAAATAGGTTTGAAAATTTGTATCAGTAAATGTTTATCAAGTGGATGAAGTAAAATATCAAGGTGAATTATTGAGGATGTTCAAGAGTTATGACACATTAAATTAGTAATAGTATATAAATTTATGAAGAAGAAAATAATGAGAAATTTTTTATGATTTTTTGTGGGTATGTAATTTAATTAAGTAGTTTAAACCTCTTATTTGAGGTATAAAATAGTCATAACAATAAGATAACAATGATGAGAAAATTTAACCATTAAATTTTTATTGAATCGCAAATAAGGTACAGATAAAGGTACAATTTAATGGTATGTTGTTGAAATTTGAAATAACAAATATAATTTTATAAAAGGTGATAAAGATCTTATAATTTTAATTTTATCATGAAAATTTATATCAAATAAGTGTTTTTTAGTTAAATAGATCTTATGTGGAAATTAACAGTATCAACTATTGGAGGATCCTATGTCTTTTAAGAATACCAGCTTATTTTTTAAGGTTTATGATCTTATTTAGAGATATTCATAAAGATGACTACCCACTGTTGGGGAAATGGTTTGAGATGAGATGAATCCACCGCAATTAAAAGTGTATAAAATTTTTAAACAAATCTAATTAAAAGGGATAAAATTTGAGTTTAGGTATCTACTTAGAGAGTCATTTGAATAAAAAATATAGATTTTGTAAAATATTTGATAATATTATCTATAAACATGTCAAGTTATAAATTTAAAATCTCTCATATTTTTTGTTAGCTGAATCATTTTTTAATTAACATTGGATAAAATGGTTTATATAAGAGAAAATGAAATTATAGATAAAAGATATTATGTTAATGAATAAGACATCGTTTTTATGGGAAACGTAGAGAAATTAATCACTCTTATTTTTTTTCACTTATCTATAACAAGTATACTCATAGTTAATTATTAGATAACCCATTAGTAAGAAATGAGAATATGCTAATTTGACAATATTATGAGAAAAATATTATGCGTTAGAAATCTCAAAGGATTATGAGAAGGTTTTTGACTATTTGTATCTATCCATAGATAAAAACTTTTTATTTTCTATCAAAAATGGGAAGAAAGACATTGAAAAAAATTTCAAAGGGTAAATTGAGTTAGAGTACACTGAGAAAGTAAAAAATTGATTTTTGTTTTGAATTTTTTATTGAAAAAAAAAATCAAAAGGGGTGAACTATTAGTCCAAAACTTATAGAAACATGTAAATATTGAAATATTTGAGTGTTATACATTGTATCAATAGATATGATTAATGTTATCAATATTCATGTGAAGTGAGTATTATTTCATGATGATAATGTCGTTAAATGTAATATATTTTGTTCAAGAACATTATAATTTAGTGTATTATTAAAGAATAATTAAATTATGAAGAATTTGATCAAGCATGAATTATAATTTCATTAGGATAATAATTTTATTGAATATTTATAATAAGATATATGATATTGGTTGAGTGAGAAATAAAACAAAAAATTACCTTTGAGTATGAGTTTGAGGACCTGTGTAAGTATGAAAGAAATATTAAAAATTATATATATTGGTGGATGAGCTATTGAAAGTGATGAATTGAAAATATAAAGGTTTTATAAATGTGAAATGTGTGGGAATAATTTTATAACTATTCAATATTTGTTTAATGAGAATTAAGAAATTAAATGGATATCTAAATGAGAACTATATTCTTATAAATGAGGATTGATGTTGTATATGTGAGAATGTGTGGATGATAAGTTGCATAAGTGTGATAGAAAACTATGTAATGGTGAAATGAGTTTTCTGAAGACATTGAAATTGAGATTAATTATCTTATAATAGTAAGATTTTATTTTTGATAATTATATCAATTAGAATCATGTGTTTCATAAGTGATATCTATGTGATTTGGATGCTGTATAAGGGTTGAAATAAAAAATTATACAAATTTGTTTTACAATTTATATTGATCTATGTTAATATTTAATATAAAATTAAAAATAGGTTATTCATCAAATAATTATCATTAATTATTAATGATTATGTTCAACATGTTCAAAATGTTTGCATTTCATTTAATGAATCCATTTTTTGTTAGAATTATGGATAGAATTATTATAGTAGTAGATCATGAAATAGAATACAAGGTGAAAATTAATTCAAATAAGAATTCAGAGAGAGAGAGATTCAATTAAATGGTTAATAGTATGAGATAAATATTTAATAGAATAAAAAGATCACTTGACTAAATTTAAATAGAGTCAAGGGGTTATGGTTCATATTCATGTAAACCTATCAATCCAAAATCTGTTCATATAAATACTTTAAGAATATATATGATTCCCAAAATCCTATAGTAAGGATAACTTGAAAATAGTAATATATTTTTTCGGTATAATTGAAGATAAATAAAAGGATGATTTTCTTCATATTAAGGTGTTTATTCCAGCTAAAGAAGAATGTAGGTGTGATGTATATAACTTTGGTAGGTAATAGTATTAGCAATTATAATAAGAGATCAGTTGTGTGGGTGTGGGATAAAATGTTATCACACCAAGGATTGGATACTCACATTGATTTGGTAAACCTTGTAAATATTTGTGTATCATCATCCTTTAATTATTGTGTAAATATAGTGTGAGTGAGAGAGAGTGGGGGATATAAGAAAATTCATACTAAAACATGTATAAAGGTAATTTCTAAATGTAAAAATGGGTAAAAATATGAAATTCAAATTTACCCCTACCCCAGGGTAGATATACTTTTGATGTAGTCTTGTAATGTACCCACAATATCCATATATTGTGTGAATATTATTCCATGTGATATATATTGTATAACCCACATGACTCAATGTTTTATAAGATTTAGTTAATTTTATCTTTAAAAATAGCACATCAACTAATGCATCACGGCCTTTATGGGCACTCCATAATAAATTGTAAAATTAATTACAAAATATTTTGGATAAATCATCATAACTGTTATTTTGAAGAAAAATATTTTGTATCCTTATTCCAAATTCTTCAGTTTTACCATATGAGACTTTTTAGAGTTTAAAATTATTATTAATTACTTATTAATAAAAATAATTAAAAACAAGAAACTAAAAAAAAATATCATTTTCAATTATGCTATAAATACACCTGGCATGATCTTTATCAAACACATACATATATCCAAATGAACCTTCCCACTAAATATATCTCTATGCATTGGATGTTGTGACTTCTTAGACTCAGATGCCACTTAACCTATGCCCTGATCTCGGTTGGTCACATGACCCCCAATTCATCCCCCCTTAAGCCATGGTATTCCGACTAGAAGAAGGGGTATCAAGGTACAACAGCGGGGATACTTTACCCCCATGTCAAAGTACACAGCGGATGCAATAGAAATAAACAGTTGTCGAAGCATAACCAATCAGATAAATTCAATGAATAGTAGAAACAAAAATAGATACAACAAAAGTTTGAATAACTAAATAACATAGTGAAATCCATATAGTTAGTGTATAATACAAATATTCATGCATGACAAGTTAGTACAAAATCGAAATAGAAAATAGGATGTAGACATACAAACATAGAAGTACAAAAATGAACAATATCAAAAAGTTTCTCCATATCATCCCCAAACAAGGCATGATCATATCCTCCTAAGATCCAACTAAACCATATAATTCAACATCCATACTATTGGTTCTTACCTCTATCCAGACCTACAAGAAGATAGTCTTCTCATGTGACAAAGGTAGCCCAAGTAGGGTTTCAGATAAAATCTCAATAGGCAACCACCAACGGTGTCTACTTGTAATATAATATGGCGCTCATATTTAAACAGTGTGATGGTATTAGATGGTAAGTGAGAAATTATAAATAAATAAATAACCTCCCACTCATGTTCCCAAAGGACACCTGGCAGGTCTACCTGCTTCATCTCATGGATGGTAAGTCTCAAAAATTCACCATATATTTATATATATATATATATGTCTGTATATGTATGTATATATATATATGTGTGTTACCACTGGAATAAGGTAATCAAGCCTCTCTTCCATTCATATTTATATATATAGGGGTTTTTTCTGGAACAATTTAAGCATGCCTCTCATCCATACATGTATATCATAAAAGGTGTGGGGTAAGAATGCCTCCCACCCATATAGAGATTATTAATGGCACAGGGTATGCATGCCTCCCATCCATACTATATAGAGGTTGTCACTGGTATAGGGTAATCATTCCTCCCACCCATATATATCATAACATGGTATGGGGTATGAATTCCTCCCATCCATTTATTTACATCATAAGTCATAAGAATAACAATGGCATAAACATTCACATTATATAACGTAAGGAAAACCATCTTACATCATTTCACATTAAAAAAATGCCTTTATAATAAATCATAAAAAGGGAAAGGCCATGACACCCCATGAAACCATTCAATTTAAGTACAATACATTACATGGTTTATAAAATCTCATATAATCCAGCCTAAAAGGTCCACCATCTAGTTTTCCTAACATGGAAAACTCATTTCAAGTCAATGTATCAAGGCCCAAGTGTTAAAGTCAATTACTCACATGCCCATTTGGACAATTATAATTCAAATTGGGATAAGAAAAATTGAGGGACCTTGGTATACATCAAAAAAATATGGTAAAATAGAAAAATAAATTTAGAACCATGATGTGTAACATAAACCATAATTTGACATTTTGGGAAAATTGGCCTAAAATTTCCAATTTGGTTTGCATGCCCCTTGGGTGTTCATATAGAGTAACAGTGATCTCTAAACCCCTAACCAAAAACTATTTCAACAATTTCATGGCTCTAAGTTTATTTAGACATGAAATACCCAATACAATTAAGAATTCCAACAAATCCCATCTTATGAAACTATGAGAATAAATACGAAATGGTTAAAACTAAAATGGAAATCTACATGACCATCTACCATAGGGATATAGATAAAGCCTCACTTTATATCAACCTCATATTCGATGCTAGTTATAAGATATATGAGTTGTATTCTAATGCCTTGAAAATAGGGTAAATAGGCTGGCTTCTAAATATCAGAACCGATAGCAAGATTAACCAAGGAAAGAAGAGTGCATAAGGTTAGCCTTTCCATGGGTTATCTCACACTTCATTCAGATCGAAGATCGGTCATCTGATACAGGAGTAGAAAGATATTGTAGGTCCAAAGGATTTGAGATCAAATAAGGGGAAACCCCTATTTTGTTTTTTGCAAGATGTGAGGAAATAGGTTATATGGGTTTTAAAACATTAAATGGGGAAAATTTTAAATTTTCCTTAAAAATTAGGCTCTCACAGTTTATGTGTATGGCTTAAGAAACCATGCATAAACCATGCAAGAAGGCTCTACGACCTTCTGTAGGGCCACATGGTTTATGCATATGGTTTACCAAACCATGCGAAAACCACGTGTGAAGGATCTACAACCTTTTGTAGGAGTTCGTATGGTTGTGTGCCTGGGTTCTCATGGTTTACTCTAACCCAACAGCCCAGCTTGCTACCCATTTTCCAGATCTCTGGGCTCTAAACCAGTCCCAAGCACTCCTTGGGTCTTTCCAAGGCTATATCACGCCATTAACAAGCTAAAAGGATGGATTCAAAGCAAAAAAAACAAATAATCATACCTTGGTCAAAATTCGGGCCGTTATAACCTCCCCCACCTAATAGAAACTCATACCTAAGATATCATTCAGAGTGTAAAGAGGTACTATCAGTAAAGTGTTCTGGCCACTGAGAATGTATATCAGCTTCCCACTCCCATGTTTTTTCTCATACCCAGTCATGCTTCCATTGCACCCGTATGAGAGGAACGTACCTGACTCGGAGTGTCTTCACACTTCTATCAATAATAAAAAATATGTACTCATCAAAGGAAGAATCCATAGCTAACTTAACCTTATCAGGATGAATGATGTGAGAATGGTCTAGATAATATCGATGAAGTTGAGATACATAGAATACATCATGCATAGACTAGTATCTCTGAGAAAGTTTCAACTGGTAAGCCACTAGTCTGATCCACTTCACAACCTCAAAGGGTCCAAAAAACCTCGATGATATCTTACCCTAATTATAAATATGTCTATGCCCCAACCTAGGTGAGACTTTATAGAAAACCCAGCCTCCAGCCTCTAACTCAAGAGGTCACCGACATCTGTTAGCATAAGACTCTTGTCTAGACTGAGCTATCCACAAACACCTCCTGATCAGTTGGACCTGTTCTTAAGTCTCTTACATGAGATAAGGCCCAATAACAGCTGCGTCCCCTACCTTAAGCCAATTCATTAGTGAGAGAAAAGTCCTACTATACAAGGATTCATAGGGAGCCATCTCAATGGTATCCAGGAAGTAGTTATTATAAGAAACTCAATGAGGGGAATATGTTTCTCCTAGGAACCCCCAAAGTCATGAATTCAGGCCCAGAGCATATCTTCGAGAACCTATATTGTATGTTCTGTCTTCCCCTCAAAGAGTTGGCGATAGGCCATAATCAATGTACATTCGTACCCAAGGCGTTCAATAACCCCAACTCTGATTTTGACATTAATTTATTTTCTCTATTGGAAACGATAAAACGATGGGATACATAAAGATGTACCACCTCCATGACATATAGTATTCTTATATTGTCTATAGAAATGGTCTCTCGCATAGGTAAGAATTGTGCGACCTTCATCATATGATCAACGACATCCCACACTACATCATTTTCATGAGGTCATCTGGGTATACCAGTTACAATGCTCCTCAAAACATCATCCCATTTCTCCTCAAGAATGAACAATCACTGAAGAATGCCTACCAGATGCTGATGTTCAACCTTCACCTTCTAATAAGTGGAATATCACGTAATAAAACCAGATATCTCAGAATTCATATTGGGCCACTAATATTGGAGTCATAGATATTGATACTGTAAAGAATCGTAAAATTCAAGGAAAAATTTTCCTTAATTTTCTTTTGGATTTTACAAGAACGCAGTTTCTGACGGCACTCTATTCCGAGGCCCGGTGTGCCCGGAACTTCAAATCGAAGTTTAGCTCGGGTACGTTCAGTGAACGAATGAGTGGGAATTCCTATCTTTTGAACCAGTGCTCGGAATCAAATTCTGAGGGCACCGATGGAACCGCAGTGCCGGTAATTGCTTAGGAACGCTTAATCTGGAGTTGTGTTTATACGAGGGAAGTTGATAAAAGTTGTGGATGTTAAAAATAAAAATTTAACAACAATTTTTATTTTACTCTAAGTGTTTAATCCTTTGGATGGAAGTTGGGTAACTACCCAACCTCCCTTGGGAGGTTATGAGGGTGGTGGGGCCCACACGAACCCCACCCC
Organism: Viscum album; assembly: GCA_963277665.1. Classification (NCBI taxonomy): domain Eukaryota; kingdom Viridiplantae; phylum Streptophyta; class Magnoliopsida; order Santalales; family Viscaceae; genus Viscum; species Viscum album. Next base: position 734,492,125 of record OY728135.1, on the reverse strand, counting down.
TTCATATCCTCTAACCCCCTCAACTCACCATTAATATTGCTAACTTAAGTTAATAACTTATGACATAAATGTAATGAGTTAATGTGAGTTTTTGAAATTCAAAATCTTGAATTTCAAAAGCTATGTTGAGTTAATAAATTAAGTGTGGCTTAATTTATTTTTGGGTTATTTCCTTTGATGCTTGAGAGGACTTGGGGGGAAAAGAAGGCAAGGATCTAAGGAAGTCTTGAGTTCTTCATTCTCTTTGACGAAGAAAGCGAAGAACGAACGATCTCCGACGTGGAGCGTCGAGCCCTCGGAGACTGTCTTCCGCGACACCGACCCGTGACGCGACGTCTTCTTCCACAACGTTTTTCTTCCGCGACGTCTCTTTTCATGACGGTTTTCTGTGACGAAATCTCCGTCAACGTCATAGAATCCTCGCTTCGCGATGCCGATGTTCTTCATCTCTTTTATCAAGGTATGGGTTTATTTTATTTAATTATTTTCGTTCGTGATTTCTAGTTTGTCGTTCTTCATGGATATACGACTAAATGTTATCGAATAACGAGAGGGGGCTGGACCACACAAACACAGCCGACCCTCCTCCAAATTTTGAATGTTGTTTCAAATATGGTTGGGACAGAATGGCGTGCTTCTGTCGCACCACGCAGAATCGTACGGCAAGTTAATGCGCGGCGTCATCGCGCCGCGCCGTGAAGTTGAACAAGGACGTGACGCCGTCGCGCCGCATCGAAGAAAACCAAAGACATCGTGGCCGGAGCGGGGCTGCGGTGGAAGGGCGTGGTGCCGTCACACCGTTCCAGACGAACCAAGCCGCGGCCGGTTCCGGGCCGCGGTGGAGTAGGGTGACCGGCGGCCGTCGCCGGTCCCGTGGAGGCAGAAATCGGCCTGCCGGGGCGGGCCGACTGGATAGGTGTGAAATTGGGGGAATTAATTCCCCCGGCCGGCCTACAAACGGCCCCCAATTAAATGGGGGGTCACGGTTACACAAGGGGGGAAGCCCCCCCCCCCTGCCAACGGCTCGCCCGTTGGCCGAGCTGGCCGGCGCGCTGGGCGCGCTGTGCCCAGGCCGGGCCGACCGGGGGGTCTCGGGCCGGGCCCGAAACCCCCATTTTCGGACCGTCTTAGTTCTTTTTCACCTAACATGGCCTACGGACCTCCGATAGACACACCGTTACTTGCATAGATATCCTCGGAATGAGATGGTCGATTTGGTATATCGCCCTCAAGGTTTCAGAATACTTTTAGTTCAGCCGGGTTGGTTCGTACACGAAACCAACCAGGCCATCGGAGGGGAAACGCTCATATCTTAAGCTCCGGACGTCCGAATGACGTGTCTTCGACTTTGTTGGATTCCTCTAAGTGAGACGGATCTTTTGGCTTACTCCGGCCGAGGATTGGACGCAGGTGGAGTACGGTCAGGTTGGTTTTTCCTTAAAAACCAACCGGGCCCCTGGGACGAAAAATCCAATAACTCTCAGACCGGGCGTCCAATCGACGCACCGTCTGCGATCAAATCTGAACTATGTGTCCGCTGATGTATTAGCCTCTCGTCTTGTGGAGCGGACCCTCCCTAACGAGCTTGCTATGTGCGGGAACCCTAGTGCTAGTTGCGACTGCTACTGTGAATGCGACGACGACTGTGCAGAGATCCTCAGTGGATTCGACGACGACGACTACAGCACTCAGCGATCCTGTGTGGATCAGTGCTACCGATCCTGTGTGGGTCTGATCCTGTGTGGGTCAGCGCTCAGCGGTTCTTTGTGAGCCAGCACCTACAGATCTTGTGTGGGTCCGATCCAGTGTGGGTCATTGCGGGGGTTAGTACCTATCGATCCTTTGTGGGTCCGACGACATAGATGGATCATTGATCATCTCTATCGTCTTTCGAATAAGTATACCTGTTTGAGATGAATCATGTTTTACATTCCTGTGTGGATTGTGTTGTGCTATCTTATGTGGATTTACGTTTTCTTTCATGTGTGGATTGGGTTGTACTTAGACTCAGAGGTTGGAGCATTTTGGAATTGATAACTTAGGTATGTGTATGGGCATATACCTAAGTAGTGTCAGTTGTTACTTTGTGATTTTATCTTTCCTTTGTGGATTCTGGGAGACCTTCGGGGGTCTCGGGGTCCCTACTGAGTAGCTTATACTCACCCCTGCACTGGCTATGCCCGCACTACGTTGTGTTGGTTTCAGACAACGGACAGCGCTGATCATGGTGGAGGCTTGAGGAGTAGGACGGTACCTGGAGGTGGACCACTGGGTGGGACATACTCAGAGCGGTCGGCTGGACCCGAGGAGCAGTGGAGGATATCTGTACCCACCCTTCAGGTGGGACTTCCGGTGGACGGCTCGACGTTGCGGCTTTACTTTTCAGTTTCTATTTTTCCCTTTCCATTAGTACTTTACTTTCAGTTTGGGTTTGTATTCTGGCCCACTTACTTTCTGCACTTACTGGTGTACCAGTTTTTACTTAGTGTTTACATTTTACGCTTGCTTACTTTGTGGTGCTTGTTTACTTTACAAAGGAAATTCCATCCCTTTACCGGAATTTACGCCTTGGTTCTAGTCGCCAGCCCTTGGCCTAGGGAAGGCAGGCTTGGGGTAGTCACGGCACGGGCCCCGAGGACGGGTCGTGACAAATTGGTATCAAAGGAGTTCGGTTCTACCGCAGAACTTGGGACTCTGATCTTTTTCTATGTGAAGCAATAGTGTTTAGCATATTGGGTGTGGTTATTAGTCCAGGGAGTCCAGTGTTGGTGCGGCGGCTGACGTATCCGTACACCAAGACCCTGACTTCTGATTTCCGACTTAATGCATGAAAACATTGATTGCGTGTGTGTTTCAGGTTTTCATTGTGATTACTTTGTATCAGCTCACAAGGTATACTATTCTGACCGTGGCACACCTCTTCCCTTTTCAGGATGGCCCCATGACGGCAGCCGTCTAGGGTTCCGAGAGTTGAGCATAATGACAGCCCACCGAGTGACGAGGCCTTGGTGCAGGGCCCTTTGTCAGTAGTGGCACCAGTGGTAGCTCTACCCGCTGAGCCACCGATGCTTCCAGCACCAGCCACTGACGATGCACGTCGCCTCAGTGCACTGTATGAGTTCCAGTGCCAGTGACCGCCCAGGTTCCGCAGAGAGACGGCCCCCCAGGCAGCCGAGGACTGGCTGGAGGCAGTGGTACGAGTTTTTCGGTTAGTGAGGACACCAGCAGACCTCATGGGGATCCTCGCAGCGAGCCTACTGCACGCAGAAGCAGGCAGATGGTGGAGCTTGATGATTCAGGTGAACGATGAGGCATCTCTTCTCTGTACGGACTTTGAGAGCCTCTTCCACTCAGAGTTCGTCCCATCCACCCTCCGTGTGGTGCGCATTTAGGATCTTCTTCAGCTGCGGCAGGGAAGCATGACGGTCGCCCAGTACTCGGCGAGATTTACCAATCTCTCGTGATACTCGACAGACATGGTACGGGACCCATTCTTCCAGGCCCAGACCTTTGAGCAGGGATTGAGACACGAGATTAGGGCATCGCTGATCTCCCTCAGTATTCCGACTCATACAGGAGTTCTGGAGTGGGCCCTTTTGATCGAGAGCTTTCTTGCTGAGTCTACACCAGTGCCGATACCCACCGCAGGGCGGCACATAGCAGAGTCTTCTACAGCAGGTAGTCAACGGATGACTCTTGGGTCCAGGCAGACCAGACCCTCAGGCAGATGACCTCAGGACACTGGCTCAGCAATGCGAGGCACACAGCGCGGAGCCAGTCTTTCGAGAGGCAGGCAGTGCAACTCATGCAGCAGGCAAGGCAACATGGCTCGTGACTGCCCGACCCGTTGTGTCGTGGAGCAGCAGACGGTTGAGGGACCACTGAGGCAGAGGCAGAGGGTCGACCGTGGCAGTCCGCAGGGAGCAGGCAGATGAGGAAGAGGAGTTGGCCGAGCAGCAGGTGGTGGGCGACACTTTGAGACCCTACCACCACCACCACCAGGAGGTCCACCCCGACCACAGGGGGCTGGAGGGCATAGACAGGCACAACTCCTGGCAGCGGAGGCCTATGACCACGGCGTGCCCGAGATGATTCGTGGAACTATCTGTGTCTATTCCACCCTTTCTGCAGTACTTATAGACGCAGGTGCGAGTCACTCTTTCATAGCCGCTGCCCTTGTTCGGAGCTCGGAGATTCCTACAGAGCTGTTGGCTCGATCCTTATGGCTAGAGACTCCTACGGGAGCAGACTCGGCGATTATTCACTGGTTCCGGTAGTGTGAGCTTACTCTAGGAGGCGAAAGCTTCGGCTAGGATCTTCTTGTAGCAGCGTCGAGGCCTTACGATGTCATCTTGGGCATGGATTGGTTGTCTACATTCCATGCACATATTGACTGTATTAGGCGCAAGGTGCGATGTGTACACACCGATGGGAGCAGGTTCACCTTCACCGGCGAGAAGGGAGCCTTTGCAGCACAAGATGGACTCTCGCAGAGGAGAGGACAGCCCATCACATATCAGTTGGCTAGCCTCATCCTAGGAGCAGTTGACGTACGGAGTCCTGGTTTTCCTGCAGTGGTGGATCAGTATGCGGACGTTTTCCTCGACGACGTTCTAGGGCTACCTCCTCATAGAGAGGTAGAATTTTATATCGATCTGTACCCCGGGACAACCCCGATATCGAATCCAGCATATCAGATGGCCCCCGCCGATCATCGAGAGCTACGGGTACAGTTGGAGGACTTGCAGGGCAAGGGGTTCATCCGACCCAGTGTTTCACCCTAGGCTTCCCTGATATTGTTCGCCAAGAAGGCGGACAGGAGCTTGCAACTTTGTGTCGACTATCGTCGCCTGAACCAGGTGACAGTGAGGAACAAGTATCCGCTACCGAGGATTGATGACCTCTTCGATCGGCTCAAGGGAGCACGGTGGTTCTCGATGATAGACCTCAGGTCAAGCTATCATCAGCTTAGAGTTCGAGACGAGGACGTGCAGAAGACGGCCTTCAGATGTCGGTATGGCCAATATGAGTTCTTGGTTATGCCATTCAGCGTAACCAATGCTCTAGCAGTATTCATGACCCTCATGAACAGGATCTTTTAGCCATACCTCAATCGATTTGTCGTAGTCTTCATCGACGACATTTTGATTTACTCGACGACTGAGGAGGAGCACGCCTACCACTTACGGGTTGTACTAGATACACTCCGAGAGCACCAGCTTTATGGTAAGCTCTCGATGTGCCAGTTCTGGATACGTGAGGTCCACATCTTGAGACACGTCATCTCTGAGGTGGGAGTTGCAGTGGATCCTACGAAGATCGAGGCAGTGCTAGCTTGGGAGCCACCCAGGAGTGTGACGGAGGTGCGGAGTTTCTTGGGACTAGCTGGATACTACCGAAGATTCGTGCCAGACTTCTCCAGAGTTGCGGCACCACTTTTAGCTTTGATGAAGAAGGGGAAACCCTTCATGTGGTCAGATAGATGTCAGTAGAGCTTTCAGAAGTTGAGACAGAGATTGACCATCGCACCTATCTTGAGGTTTCTTGAGGAAGTATTAGGGTATGTAGTCTACTGCGATGCATTAGGGACAAGACTCGGATGTGTCCTGATGCAGGAGCGGGCATTGATCGCTTATGGATCACGTTAGTTGAGGCCGCATGAGCAGAACTACGCTACCCATGACCTGGAGTTAGCAGTAGTGGTCTTCGCTATGAAAAAATGACGACACTACCTGATGGGAGAGTGCTTTATAGTCTTTTCTGACCATTAGAGTCTTAGATACATCTTCTCTCAGAAGGACCTGAATATGAGACAGTGGTGATGGCTCGAGTTTTTCCAGGACTATGACTTTGAGATAGCCTATACTCCTGGGAAGGGGAACGTGGTATCTGATGCCCTCAGCAGGAGGACGGGCATTCAGCTACTTGAGGAGACGACAGAGCAGCTAGCCTCTTTGCAGATATCCTTCGTGGATAGACATGGAGCAGCCTTCCTTCAGTCTCTCACAGTCACCCCTCCACTACTGCAGCGGGTCAAAGAAGCACAGCATGGGGATGCTGACTGTGAGACGCGGCATGCATAGATATCCTCAAGACAGGCACCTGATGGTTTCTCCTTTGGAGCAGAGCACAGTATCCTTTTCAGAGGACGTACCTTGGTACCAGTTACTTTACGGGAGGAGGTGCTGAGAGAGTTTCACACTTCTCCTTTGGCGGTACATCCTGGAGTGGCGAAGATGTACCAGGATCTCTGACAACAGCACTGGTGGTTGGGCATGAAGAAGGATGTGGCAGAGTTCGTTTCTCGATGCCTCACCTGCCAGCAGGTGAAGGTTGAGCACCAGGTACCAGCAGGCTTCGTATAACCCTTAGAGGTCCCGGAGTGGAAGTGGGGCGGGATATCTATGGACTTTGTGACTTTACTTCCATGCACATCCAGAGGTCACGACTCCATTTGGGTGATTTTCTACCGACTCACCAAGACGGCTCACTTCTTACCCATCAGAGAGCAGGGCTCAGTGGAGAGCTTGGGATGACTTTACGTTCAAGAGATTGTACAGCTTCACGGTGTTCCATCATCTATCGTCTCTGATTGAGATGCTCGCTTTACATCCCGGCTTTGTAAGGGGTTGCAGGAGGCGTTTGGGATGCAGCTACGTCTGAGCACAACCTTTCACCCTCAGACAGATTGTCAGACAGAGAGGACCATTCAGACTCTCGAGGACATGCTCTGCGCATGTGTCCTCGACTTTGGTCATAGCTGGGAGGACCACCTACCCTTGGTGGAGATCGTGTACAACAATAGATACCACTCCACCATCGGGATGGCACCATACGAGGTGTTGTACGGCCGACCTTATAGATCTCCTTTATGCTGGACAGACCCTGGGGAGTCAGAACTTGTGGGACCGGAGATGGTCCAGGCCACGACAAGGAAGGTCCAGGTCATCCAGGAGCAGATGAGGACAGCTCAGAGCTGGCAGAATTCTTATGCTGACAGGAGGCGGAGGCCACTAGAGTTCGAGGATGGCGACCACATCTTCTTGCATGTCTCACCTCGACGTGGATTACAGAGATTTGACCAAGGTGGCAAGTTGTCTCCACTCTTCATCGGACCATTCCAGGTCGTCAGCAGGATTGGCGAGGTGGCTTATCACCTGGCTCTACCACCTCAGTTGCACCGGGTGCCCGACGTCTTCCACGTATCTCAGCTGAGGAGACACGTGCAGGACCCGACACATATCATTGACCATGGGGAGCTTGATGTTGATGATGGGGCGACTTTTGCGGAGGTTCCAGTGGAGATCAAGGATTGAAAGGAGCGGGTCCTGCGTGGACGGTCGATTCCTCTAGTGCGCATTAGATGGCAGCACGAGAACCTTTAGGAGAGCACTTGGGAGCGGGAGGCTCAGATGCGTGGTCAGTACCGACATTTGTTTCCCTAGTTTTCAATGTATCTTTACGGGGATGTAAAGTCCTGAGGTGGGAGTAATGTAAAGACCCGCAAAATTCAAGGAAACTTTTTTCTTAATTTTCATTGGGATTTTACAAGAACGCAGTTTCTGACGGCACTTGATTCTGAGGCCCGGTGTGCCCGGAACATCAATCCGAAGTTTAGCTCGGGTACGTTCAGTGAACGAATGAGCGGGAATTATTATTTTTTGAACCGGTGCTCGGAATCGAATTCCGAGGGCACCAATGGAACTGCAGTGCCGGTAATTTCTTAGGAACATTTAATCCAGAGTTGCATTTACATGAGAGAAGTTGATAAAAATTGTGGAAGTTAAAAATAAAAATTTAACAAGAATTTTTATTTTACTCTAAGAGTTTAATCCTTTGGATGGAAGTTGGGTAACTACCCAACCTCCCTTGGGAGGTTATGAGGGTGGTGGGTCCCACACGAACCCCACCCCTTCATATCCTCTAACCCCATCAACTCACCATTAATATTGTTAACTTAAGTTAATAACTTATGACATTAATGTAGTGAGTTAATGTGGGTTTTTGAAATTCAAACTCTTGAATTTCAAAAGCCATGTTTAGTTAATAAATTAAGTGTGGATTAATTTATTTTTTGGTTAGTTCCTTTGATACTTGAGTGGACTTGGGGGGGAAAAGAAGGCAAGGAGATAAGGAAGTCTTAAGTTCTTTTTCTCTTTGATAAAGATCGCGAAGAACGAACGATCTCCGACGTGGAGCGTCGAGCCCTCGGAGACCGTCTTCCGCGACACCGACCTACGACGCGACGTCTTCTTCCATGATGTTTTTCTTCTGCGACGTCTCCTTTCGTGACAGTTTTCCGTGACGAAATCTCCGTCAACGTCTTCGAATCCTCACTTCGCGACGCCGACATTTGTCATCTCTTTTATCAAGGTAGCGGTTTATTTTATTTTATTATTTTCGTTCGTGATTTCTAGTTTGTCGTTCTTCGTGGATATATGACTAAATGTTATCGAATAACGAGAGGGGTCCGGACCGCACAAACATGGCCGACCCACCTCCAAATTTTGAATGTTGTTTCAAATATGGTTGGGAAGGAATGGTGTGGTGCCGTCGCACCACGCGGAATCGTACAACAAGGTAATGCGCGGCGCCGTCGCACCGCACCGTGAAGTTGAACAAGGACGCGACGTCGTCGCGCTGCGTCGAAGAAAACCGAAGATACTACGGCCGGAGTGGGGCCACAGCGGAAGGGCGTGGTGTCTTCGTACCGCGCCGGACAAACCAAGCCGCGGCCGGTTCCAGGCCGCCGGTGTCGGCGAAGAAGGGGACCAGCCGTCGCCGGTCCCGTGGAGGCAGAAAACGGCCGGCCGGGGCGGGCCGGCCGGATAGGTGTGAAACCGGGGGAATTAATTCCCCCGGCTGGCCTACAAATGGCCCCCAATTAAAGGGGGTTGCGGTTACACCAGGGGGGCAGGCACCCCTCCCCCCCCCCCCCCCCCTTTGCGAATGGCTCGGCCGTTGGCCGAGCTGGCCAGCGCGCTGGGCACGCTGTGCCCAGGCCGAGCCACGCCGGCCTGGCCGGTCCGCGCCCATCCAGGTCGGGTCGGGCCGACCCGGACCCGGGGTGGGTCGACCCGGTTCGGGCCGACCGGGGGGTCTCGGGCCGGGTCGGTACGGGCCCGAAACCCCCATTTTCGGACCGTCTTCGGTCTTTTACACATAACATGGGCTACGAACCTCCGATCGACACACCGTCAGTTGCGTAGCGATCCTTCGAACGAGTCAGTCATTTCTGTATATCGCACTCAAGGTTTCTGAATACTTTTAGTTCGGTCGGGTTGGTTCGTACACGAAACCAACCGGGCCCTCGGAGCAGAAACGCTCATATCTTGAGCTCTGGACGTCCGAATGACGTTCTGTCAACATTGTTGGATTCCTATAAGTGAGAAAGATCTTTTGGCTTACTCCACCCAAGGTTTGGATGCAGGTGGAGTACAGTCGGGTTGGTTTTTCCTTAAAAACCCACTGGGCCCCTGGGATGAAAAAACCAATAGCTCTCAGACAGGGCGTCCGATCGACGCGCCGTCTGCGACGTTGAGTTCCTGTTGAAGATACGTAACTTTTGGATACATCAACTTTGGACTATGTGTCAATTGATGTATCAGCCTCTCGGCTCGTGGAGCAGACCCTCTCGAATGAGCTTGCTGTATGCGGAAACCCTAGTGCTGGTTGCGACTGCTATTGTGACTACGACGATGACTGTGTAGAGATCCTCAGTGGATTCGACGACGAAGACTACAGCACTCAGCGATCATGTGTGGATCAGTGCTACCAATCCTGTGTGGGTCTGATCCTGTGTGGGTCAGTGCTCAGCGGTTCTCTGTGAGCCAGCTCCTACAGATCCTGTGTGGATCTGATCCTGTGTGGGTCATTGCGGTGGTTAGTACCTATCGATCCTTAGTGGGTCCGACGACTTAGATGGATCAGTGATAATCTCTATCGTCTTTCGAAGAAGTATACCTGTGTGAGCTGAATCCTGTTTTACTTTCTTGTGTGGATTGTGTTGTGTTATCCTGTGTGGATTTACGTTTTCTTTCCTGTGTGGATTGGGTTGTACTTGGACTCGGAGGTTGGAGCGTTTCGGAATTGATAACTTAGGTATATGTATGGGCATATACCTAAGCAGTGTCGGTTGTTACATCATGATTGTATCTTTCCTTTGTGAATTCTGGGAGACCTTCGGGGGTCTCAGGGTCCCTAGTGAGTAGCTTATACTCACCCCTGCACGGGCTATGCCCACACTACGTTGTGTTGGTTGCAGACGACGGACAGTGCTGATCGTGGTGGAGGTTTGCAGAGTAGGACGGTACCTGGAGGTGGACCACTGGGTGGGACGTACTCGGAGCGGTCGACTGGACCCGAGGAGCAGTAGAGGCTATCTGTACCCACCCTTCAGGTGGGACTTCCAGTGGACGGCTGGACGTTGCAGCTTTACTTTTCAGTTGCTGTTTTTCCCTTTCCAGTTGTACTTTACTTTCAGTTTGGGTTTTTATTCTGGCCCACTTACTTTCTGCACTTACTGTTATACCAGTTTTTACTTAGTGTTTACTTTTTCCGATTACTTACTCTGTGGTGCTTGTTTGCTTTACAAAGGCAATTCGTTCCCTTTACCAAGAATTATGCCTTGGTTCTAGTCGCCAGCCCCTGGCCTATGGAAGGCGGCCTTGGGGTAGTCACGGCACGGGCCCCGAGGATGGGTCGTGACAGATACATTTTGGTGACAATAGGGTGAACCGCCCAAACCAAAGCATGGAAATCCTTCATCAACTCCTCTATGATGTCTGCTGGGAAATATATGCATCCATAGAATAGAAGAGTGTCATCCTTTTCAACTATCTAATCAGAATACATATCATCATATAAATTACTTTCCTATAGGGCGAGTCCATAGGAAGCTGATATCTAGATCGACCTAACATATTCCAAAAGAGTATATGTCGTTAATAAGGATGAGAGAATGGTATGACCACAATAATCTTGAAAATTAATTTTTATTTCCATGAATAAGGTCATAAGCTTCCATTTGTCACTAGAAACCCGAACCACCTGGGTCTAACCCTTCTGGATCAGAGCATCGACTATTGAATTCCCTTTCCCAGAAGTGTATGCAAGTTTGAAATTGAAAGAATGTAGGTAATCAATCCACCTACACTACCAATGATTTAAATCTCGCTGAGTGAACATGTATTTGAGGATTTTTTGGTCTTTGAGCACCATAAAATTCTCTCCCAAGAGTATGTGTCTCAAACAAAATAAGTCATGTCAAACCGCAATGAGGTCGAGGTCATGTGTTGGGTAATTCCACTCGTGGTACCTCAATTGTTGAGAACTATACATAACAACTTTCCCTCCCTACATCAAAAATAATCTAAGCCCAACACCTGATGCATCACAATATACAATATAATCCTTTATAGGCTCTAGAAGAATTAGTATTGGTTCTGCATTAAGTCTTCCCTTAAATTTTTTAAAGGCTACTTCATAATTTCAGGCCATTTTAATTTACATACCAAACTTCATCAAGCCCGTAACCAGCACTAGAATGTGTGATAAATCATGAATGAAATATCTATAGTATTAGAAAAGTCCCATGAAACTCCAAATATCAAAGACCATCATAGGCTTCTCCCAAAAAACCACATCCCTCACTTTCTCTAGGTCAATAGAAACTCCTGACTTGGAGATGATATGACATAGGAAGTGAACTTTATCGATCCAGAAGTGAAATTTGCTGACCTTAGCATAGATCTGATGGCCTCTTATCATATTAAAAACATCTCAAAATGGGTTACATGGTCATTTATAGAGTGAGAATATACTAATATATCTTCAATGAAAACAACCACAAACAAATAAAGATATGGGTGGAAACCCTGATTCATAAGATCTATGAAGACAACTAGTGCGTTTGTGAGTCTGAACGACATAAACAGGTACTCGTATAGACCATACCTACTTCTAAAAGTTGTACGAGGTATGTCTAGAGTTTTGACACACACCTGATGATCTCCCAACCATAGTTCTACCATTTAAAACACCTTTTCTCCCTAGATTTGATCAAAGAGGTCATCTATTCTAGGTAAGGGAAACTAGTTCTTAATAGTGAGTTGATTTAACTGATGGTAATCCATGAGAAGCCTAAGGGAATCATCTACCTTATTGGAAAAGAGGACTAGTGAAACCTAAGGAGAAGTGATGGGTCATATAAATACTTTCACCTCTAGATCCTCGAACTAATTTTTGAGTTCTAGAATCTCCTTGAATTCAATCCTACAGTGCGGAATGGACCCATGGGCTGCTGCTAGCATGAGCTCAATAGTAAAATCTACCTCTCTCACCCGAGGTAGAAAACAGAATTCATCAGGAAAACTTCTCAAAAAATGATCCATTATAATAAGAAAGATAGGGGTTTCTTACCCATGGTCATCAAGGTAAAGACTAGAAACCTGTCCTACAACACTTCCTAGCCTCTACTGCTTGGTTCCTGCTCATGTAGCGTTAATATACCTTTATCCCAAGTGCACATGCGTAATTACCTATTTTGATGTAAACATCACCCTATGATGATAGATGTCAATATGGGATCTGTAGGGAACTAACCATTCCATCCTATTGATTACATTGAAACCTATCATGTCAATAAAAAATAGGTTCCATTCGAATAGATAATAGCCTATCTGAAGGGGACAATTCTTACAACATCAAACTCCCTAAAAATGGATACCTAAGGGTGAATCTAGTGTCTTGTGACCATCATAGAACTCAACATCAAGGAAAATAATTTTAATGACTTCCTCATATATTAATGAGCGATACGTAGATGTATCAAACAAAGAAAACACTAATGTGGAGGATACTAAAATTGTACCTTGTATAGTAGATAGTAAGGTGGTCTACTCCTACAGCATATGATGGAATTCATATAACTGGCATGTACCAAATCCCTAAGTAACTACCTGACTACCTTAAGCAGGCCCACTCTTCTAGGGATGAGAATCATATGCCAGATTACCTCTTCCTTGACCACCACCTCATCTTGATTGACTAGTGGTATTCCTACTACCTAACTGTTGTTATCCAGCTGACCCCACTCCCAGTCAAGGAGTAGGTGTAGAACCTCACTCTCTAGGCACTTATAGGAATGTCCTATAGAAGTTGTGGAGATGTCCCATTCTTCAATAGCCTCTACACTCCACTAGATTCCATGTACACTACCTTCTATAATATCTTAGAACTCCACAGCACTGAGAGATAGAGGAACTACCTACGAATGGAACCTGGACACTATTACCACCACAAGATTATATGAAACATTGTTTTCTCCCAAAAGAAGATTCACTGGAAGACTTAGGTTTTCAACCTCCCTGGATTGCACCCTCAGCATCTCTCAGATTTTTATCGGGAATTAGGGATTGGTTGATGATCTCATAAAGTGTCATTCACCTAAACACATTGACTTGCGACCAGATAGTGTAACAAATTCCATCCTCAAATCTTCTAGTAGCCATCAGATCATTAGTATGTATAGAATAAGATAAATTCTATATAACAATGCAATAGGAAGATTAATTCATAACTGAGATGGTCCCTTACTATAGATTTTTGAACTCTCTAGCGCTGTCATATCTCAATATCTGTGGAAATAAGCCGTCATAGAAGACAGTCAGAAAATCAGGATAGATAGTCTTTCTATACTGGCATGATTAGGTGATGACATCACACCACCTCTTGGATGAATCTCATAACATGTAAGCAACTAGAACTACCCTCCACTCTAGAGGTGTCTATAAGTTCTTTAAAATAGATAGGATCGCCTTCATCAAAGACTTTGCAGCATGTGCTATGTTATCCCCAGAGAAAGTTGGAGGAGGATGCTAAAGAAACTCACAAATCAAATATACCATGATTTGGGTAGGTCACACTATGACTTTCATATTCTACATAATATAAAATAAACCATCTCGAAACTTTGTATTTGCACCCAACTCGGGTATAGGAGGAGGATCCACAGGTGGATCTACTGGAAGAGAAACTGATAGCTTATGTCTTTCCACATCATGAACATGATTGTCTCCGCATTTAGGGTGCACGTCACAAGGACATCATGGAAGCATAACACTAAAATTCCAATCAAACATCTCAAAAGGAAAACAATAAATTTATAAGATTGTTTCTAAGAAACTAGGATAGGTACAAAACCATTCCTATAATAATGAACATGCCTCTCTACCTACTTCAAAAGCTAATACTATAAGATGGAACAACCCATAATAGGTCAATAGAATAGAGAAACACCCACAACCCATTACTATGACAAGGTCCATGTCAAGTTTCTATGTTTGGCATGTGCACGATGGTTGTTCTCAGGTAAGAAAAGCATTCCCCATTTGAAATTACACTCATTAGAACATTTAAGGTATTTATCTTAACTAAGCCCAATGTTATATCATTTTTAGGCTCATAAGGTCCCATAAACCTTATGCACAAAAATATAACACACACTTTGGTGTCATTTTCATTTTAATTTTTATTACCCATGTTATTATACAGCCTATAAAATGGTTGATCTAGCTAGAATGCCATTTTATAATCCATAAGGTCCCATGCACCTTATGATTAAGAAACTGGCCCCCACTAAACTCATACCATTGAATGATATAGGTCCTACAATAAGTGTCTGTACAATTTTATATATACGGAATAGAACAATAAATATGCAACAAGAAATAATTTCTAGAAACATAACATGACATTGAAAAACGTATGGTATATTCATATTGTGCCTATCATGATACATTTTCTAATATGAAACCCTCATTTCATCAGGTTGAACAATAAAATCACAATCCCAATCCCATCAATAAGAATAACATCGCAAAACATGTGAAGAACCCAATGGTGAAATGATATCAATTGTAAATAGTATAGTCAATAATAATAATAATTCAAAAAACTTTCCCCTTACCTTGTACATGGGTTCGCGACCCCCAGGCATAGCTTTTGACCAAATCCAAAGCATTCCAAATTTCTAATATATTGTCACAGAATTGTAATCCAAAAAAGGAAACAAACTTTGATACTAATTTGTGATGTCCCAGCACCAGTTTCCACTAAACTCGTTCCCCAAGATCGGTTGGCCACATGACCCCTAGCATGTATCCTCTTATTCCAGGGGCTACTGACTAGTAGTTTGGTGTAAAGGTAGAATGGCGGGGAGACTTTACCCCCCAAGTTAGATTACACAGTGGATGCAAAAAAAATAACAAGTAGAAGAAGAATAACTAATTAGATAAATACAATGAATAACATAAACACAAATAGATACAAAGGAAGTCATAATAACTTAATACCATAGAAAAAGTCACATAGGTAGTGTCTGGTATAGATATGAATGCATGGAAAGACAGTATAAAATGGAAATAGAAAATAGTTAGAAGACATGCTAATACAAAAGTAAAAAATGAAAAAAAAATCCAAAATTTACGCCATAACATCCTGAGCCAAGGCCCGATAATCTACTCTTATGCTATAACTAAATAGTAAGATTCAAAATCCACAAGTTATGTGATTGCCTCTATCAGTACTTGTTGGAAAATAGTTTTCTCTCGTACCAAAGTTGGCCTGAGTAGGGTGTGAGATAACATCTCAGTAGGCCACCACCAACAGTATCTGCATGTAATCCGATTCGATGCTCATAAGTAAACAATGTTCAGGTAATATATGGTAAGTGAGTAAGGATAAATAAATAAATATCCTCCCACTCAAGTTCCCAATGGACACCTGGCAGGTTTACCTGGCTCATCATACGACTGGTAAGTCAGAAAAATTCACCATATATATATATATAGGTTATCACTCTCATGAGGTAAGCATGCCTCTCGTCCATTCATATTTATATATATGGGGGCTTTCATTCTCACTAGGTAAACATTACTCTAATCCATACATGTATATCATAGTATGCATGTGGTAAGAATGCATCCCATCCTTGTAGAAATTATAACTGGCACATGGTAAGCATACCTCTCGTCCATACATATATGGAGATTGTCACTGGAATTGGGTAATAATTCCTCCTACCCATATATATCATAAGCTAACATGGGGTATGAATGACTCCCATCCAATAATTTACATCAAAATTTATAATCATAGCAATTTCATAAACATTCACATTATATAATGTAATGGAAACCATCTTACATCATTTCAATTGAAACAAACAACACCTTTATAATAAAACATAACACGGTAAAGGTCATGCCACCCCTTGAAACCATTCATTTTAAAGAAAATTCATTATAAGGCTTAGGCCATCTCATCCAAACCAACCTATATGGTCCACTATCTAGTTTTCCTAACATGAAAAACTCATTTCAAGTCAATGTATCAAGGCCCAAGTGTCAAATTGAATTACTCACATACCCATTTGGAAAATTCTAAGTAAAATTGGTCTAAGAACCATTGAGTAACCTTTATAAACATCAAATACACATTAGTTATTGGTCAATTCATTTAAAAAACAATTTGGGGAATATAAACCATAATTTCACATTTGGGGGAAATTGGCCTAAAATGGACAATTTGGATTGCAAACCCTTGGGTGTCCATATAGAGAAAGGTTAATCTCTAAACCCCTAAACAAAACCCAATTCACTAATATCAAGGCTCTAGGTTCATTTATACATAAATTAACCCACACAATTAAGAATCTATATAAGGTTTGTGTTATGACTCAATGAAAATAAATATGAAATGACTGAAACACAAATGGAAAACTACATGACCGCCTACCATAGGGTCAAAGATGAAGTCTTTATTGATATTGACATTAGATTCAATGTAAGATGGAATAGATTTGAGTTTTGATCTGATTCCCTAAAAATAGGGAAAATGAGCCGGCATCTAAGGAGCACAACTGATAGAGAGATTAACAGATGAAGGAATACTAAAGTGTTTATCCTTACATTAGGATATTTAAAGTTTCCTTAGAATCGAAGATCAGTCACTGGATAAGGGATTATCAAGATATTAAAGATTCAAAGGCTTTTAGCTCAAAGATAGGGAGAAATCTCTAGTTCTATTCATAGGAAGTGGGAAAATAGGTTAGATGGGTTTTTAAAAATTAAAGGCAAAATGGTAAATATTCCCAAAAAATATAGCTCACATAGTTTATGTGCACAGTTTACTAAACCATGCACAAATTGTGTGTGAAGGATATTCCAAATTTGTAGAGTTGTATGGTTTATATGCGTAGTTTAAAAAAATTCAAACTCTGCATGAAGGATCTACAACCTTTTGTAGAAGGCTGTAAAATCGTGCACCTAGGTCAGTATGGTTTACACTAACCTTGTGGCTCAGTCTACAACCCATTTTCTATACTTCTATGCTCTGAACAAGCCCCTAACGCTCCTCAGTACTTTAGTAGGCAGTAGCACACCTTTACCAAGCTAAAACGATATATTCAAAGTGGGAAACCAATGATCTGTGACTTGGTCAAAATTCAGTTTGTTACGAATGTATAATTTTATAATCCATTTATCCATGATATAGAAAGAATCCATGATACATCAATTATTTAAATTTGATATAGTCCATCACATAAATTCTCAATTCTTAGAAGTATACATGATAAATTATATTTTCACATCACATTTCATTCATCTATGTATATAATAATATCACATTTCACTCAACTAAATATGGAATTAAACATCCTAGGTCTAATTTTATCAATTATTCAGGTTTAATACCCTCCGTATAGGAAGTAAAACCATATATAATTTAAGAAAAACTCATTATACAATTGTTAGGGACTAAAAATAGAAAATACTTCATAAACATGGAAAAACAAGCCCCATTGATCAAAAGTCAACTAAAAACAGTTGAAATCCTTTTTGAATTAATTTTTCATGATTCCCTTCTAAAATGAGCATGTCCTATATATAGACCCTAAGTGAGTTTACCCTATTTCCATATAAAACCCATAATATTAGATGGAGGCCCCTAAGGGTGTCTAATTCCATACTCTTAATGTAACTTAACTATGTATCCTCAAGTACCCTCATAGACACTTTTTGAAGTATTCAAATAATGGATAAAAAGACCTCCATTATATCATATCATTTGTCCAAGTCTCCTACCTAGGCCAAGTTAACCAAAATAACCTTTAGAGTCTCCTATATCCAAGTTCAAAATCATAAAAGTTCAAATCAAAACCTTATCCAAAATCACTGGAGGCACATGATCATATCACCCATTATTCCATATTTCCCTTATTAGATCAGGAAATCCTTTGATAAAATGTTATTTTGAATTATCCCCCATGATCGGTAAAATATTCAAGGTGATCACAACATTATATTTCCTTCATAATAAGTTTCTCTATCATGATGACACTAGAGTAGTCTCTCATGGATCAAAATTATCATCTCGAGCCCTAATTCAAATCAATGAGTCATAAGGTTATGGGATTACTTTAATGGTATATGCCCCATCCATATTCCCATTAATGATTTCATCATCAAGAATCACCAATAATCCATGGATTTCTTTACTCAGGTTGCACACAATCATACGTAATACTCACTCAAGCTCTCCTAATTCATGATCAGCATTATAAGACCCTTCCATATAAATTTTTTTATATATATTATCATTGACGGTTTGACCCCTTTGGTCCATTAAATGATCCATGCTCCTTGGAAAGGGTGGAAAATCACATGTGTAATCCCCAACCACATATCCCTACTTATCTCAAGTATCATAGAACATAGCCTCCTCTTTAGGTGTATACCCTATATGTATCTTCTCCTATCTTTCCACTAACTAATAGGTTATTCCAGAAGGGTATCCAAATTTTTAATCCCTATTCAATCCTCTATTGTCACCTCTCCCATGATATAAACTTCCATGTCAAGTAATATTAAACTACATGAAAATTTCCTAGTCACGCGATGTAAAACTAGATGATAATTTCCTTTTCACATGAATCTAAACTACATGGTTTACTTCCAGCAACATAAAAATAAATTGTGAAACTCAAACTACATCATCATTGATTAAATGTTTTAGAAGGATATAATAGAATTCTTCTTGAGATTTAATCCCAAAATAATAATCATTAATATCCTTATTTATTAGACTATATTCCTCATGATCTTGGAAATCGGTTCACTAGGACCATGTTCCTTGGGAAGATTTTTGATTATGATATATTCTTCATTAATCTATGACTTAATTGGTAGGCCATATCCCCAGCATCCAAACCAACGACATATCCCATTGGGATATATTCCTTATGAAACCAACTCATCCTCATTGGGAAATAATCCCTCTAAGATAAAATATAATGGGTTTCCTTTTTGTAAGCCCCATGTAAACTATTATAAAGAATATATCACCTATTAGTCACCTGGTCTTGGATGCATGGACTTAAAAGAAACTTCACTTGTTCATGATTGCGTGGCCTTAAAAGACCTCATGATTATCCATGTCTCATGAACATAAAAGGTATGATGTGTCCCATTAAATGGCACCGAACTGAATTTGTTATCATTCCCTTCATATGTATACATAATAAACCCTTCTTATAGGGAATATTCAAACACCAAACACACTTAACACCTTCCAAGATTGTGATAAACTCCAAAGAACATAACTATGTGAAATTAAATTGAAATATAATAAAACTAATAAGAGAAAGACCTAGAACATATGATAAATAAAAATGATACCCTTGATAAATAACCAATTATACATACATGTGTTCAATTTGATGGAAAATCACTAATATATATAGATTTTCACATCAACGCATGAAAATAACTAATCACTTGCACTGGATTAACTGATCAGATACTTGGATTTGGGATGGATTTATGAATGCATATTAAGATTATAAGAGAATATAAGGGTAGTGTAACATCCAAATTTTTTAAGTCTTAGTTTTTAAAAATAAATTAGATTTATTTGATATCTTGGTTTACATGAAACACCACATTAATATTTAATTACACCAAACACTAGGTTATCTTTCATTACACACGACATTGAGTTATAATAATACTTTAATATAATATTAATATTATTCAAACACGATCAATATAACAAAGCCATTAAACTCAAATATAAGAATAGTAAATTAATTTTTAAATATTAATTATAACGGTTTCCTATAATGAATAAATATTTATAAAAACAAGTACTTAATTTTTTGATAGAGTCTTTATTTGTTTTGAAAATATTATTTTCACAAAAGAAATGTTCTTATTTATTTTTGTGAACAATAATAAAATTATTTTTTGAAACTATTAAAAAATTAATTTGATAAAATAAAATAAATTTTTTAAATCAGAATGTAAGAGTTATCTTAGGTAGAATTTTTCATAATTTTCTGAAGAACTAATATTTTTGATAAACAGTAATAAATATTGAATGTTAATTAAAAACATCCATTATTTTAAATTATTTATAAAGTTAAATTAAAGTTTAAATCGGTTTTTAAGTAATATTACTTTAATTTTATATATATAAATACAATTTATTCAATTGTAATTAATTTCATATTGAAAATGGATTAAAAAATATTGTAAACTTCTGAACATTTTTTCATTTAAAACCAACTTTCTCGTCACATTTGTGGGATTATTGCAAAATAAAATTTTGAAAATTATGAGAATTTAATAATTAAAAATGAAATAAAATTTTTGAATAAATATAATTTATATTATATAATAAGTTTAACTTCATTCTTTACCAAAATAAATAGTGAAAATAGTAAAAATTAATTATTAAGGTTAATCTAAAATTGGTTTATCGAGGGTTAAACTAAAGAGATAAAGAATAAAACATCCTAAAAAATTATCTAAAATATTTTTTATGGTTATATTTTGACACTGTAATGAAGAATTATCAATAATAAACTATTTTTTAGCCTTTTTTATTGGAAAAAACATCGGTACACCTTTTTCTTTTCAAAAAATTACGAGTGTGTCACTCACCTCAATTATAAAATATCACCCCTCTCCTCTCTTATTTACACATTAAACCCCATTTTTTTATAAAATATCTAAAAAAATAACTTTAAAAATCCCTTCTATTATCCTAGAATCATTATTTGGGTCATAAATTCGACATAGGAAGGATTTTGGAGAAAACTTAAGAAGATACCCAAATAAGAGGTAGTGTTCTTCAACGAACATTTTTATTTTATTTATTTCCCCACCTCCTTAAATTATTATTAAATCAAGATGATATAATAAAATCATAATATTATATATATTTTTTAAGTGAATAACCTAAAACTATCTATTCTTCCATCAAATGGTTTACGAGATCACTATTCATGTGTACAGCGAACAGCCACCCCATGAACTGATGTTATTCATTTTTCCATTAACACCCCCCACAAATGGTTATAATGATGGATTAAATATTTATATACTATATATATGATATTATTATACATATATAATTATTATATCACATATACCTTCATATTTTAAATTCTATGGGAATACGATAAAGTCGCTCATGTGTGTGGTGGACTACCGCCATGTGAAACTATGTGATTCATTCACACATTACATAGATGGTAATATAGATGGGATTGATTAAAAATTTTAATGTACATGTCATAAAAATGATCCTATAATTATAATATATTATTTACCATTCTCTTTTCTTTCTACTAGAGAAATGGAAGTAATGATCAAGCGTACGTACAACCTACTATCTCCATGAACAGTGTGTTACATTTTATATCTCCAACTTTTATGGATCAATAATATATATATATAATGAATATATATGTTATTTATATAATTTTTAACATTATTTAAATGATGTAACTATGATAAAATGAAGAGGATAGAAAATATAAAATCAAAACATATATGAAAATTAAAGTGGTTATTACCTGAAACATGATTTTAACAAGGAATTGTTAATAAATGGGTAATAAAAGGCCATAAGTAAGTCAAATAAGGTAAGATATATATAATTATGGTACTTTGATATTTTTATAATAAATATATATTTATTATATAGGAGGTTCAAACATGTATCACTACTAAAAATTGGGCCTTTAACAATACTAGTAAAAGGGTTTTATCAGAGCTATAGAAGCGCTAATAATGTAAGCAATGTTAAAGGGTTATATTTAGTTACACTCATAAAAAGATCTTATAAATAATCCTTTTATCAAAACTAAAAAGTGAAATAATAATGGAACTAGTTATAAAGGGTATAATTTTTTCCTATTCCCCCACTCCTGCCCTCTTTATTAGTGCATCTCACCCCACCCCATTCTTTATATGCACTTCCCCCACCCTTTAGCAGCACTTACCCCACCCATTTATCATAACTATAGCATGTTCCTCTACATCCAATGATTTTTAAACATGGTTCCCCCTAATTATACACCAATACCTTTTCCACTCCCCTATACTATTTTTTTACATTTATTGATATATCTATATATTTATATATATTTCACTATATGTTTTATCCATATATTTATATATATCTTTATATATATCTTTATATATATATATATATATATATATTAAATGAATATTTATTTATATATATTTATAAAGAGATATTAACTCAAAAAAACCATTAAAACACATAAAACATTATGAAACTCTAAAAACCCTAAAACCCCTAAAACAATAAAGTGACCACAACTTCTGATTTGGGAGTCCATTTTAGCTCCAAAACTATTCAAATCAAATATAATGGAATGAGAATTGATATTATATGCCTTAAATGCCATACATACACCTAGATCAGAAGTTATTACCATTTAAATTTTAATTAACCTGTGTCAGCAACTAAATACTCAATTTTGGAGGCCTTCAGGGCTTTTTAGAGGTTGAAAAATAGGATAGATCTCATAGAACTCAATATTAGAAACTTTTGGCATATATATCATTGTAGTATTTGATTTGATATGTGGTAGAGCCCAAACAGACACCTAAATCGGAATTTATGGTTGTTTGACTTTTGAGTTTGATTTATAAATTTTTTGAAACTATAATATATTATATTACATTGATTATCACATGATTTAAATATCATGTGGTTTTATCTCATTTTATAAGATTCTATTTTTCTGATTTTTGGATTTGAAATGGGCTCCTGTATCAAAAGTTATGATCCTTTTAGGGTTTTTAGGGTTTTAGGGGTTTTTCACATTCAGCGGCATAAGTTATGATCCTTTTAGGGATTTTATGGTTTTTAAGGATTTAAGGGTTTTTTTCATTTGAAATCCTTTAAAATGTCTATAAATTTTGAACTAGGTTTCCATTTTTCCTCTACCACATATCAAATCAAAATTTATGATGATATCTACACCTTAGTGAACAATATAATCCATAGATCACCTCTATTTAGGAATAAAAATTCTTATAAGACCTCCAAATGGTAATAACTTATTCTATGGGTGTTCATTGATGAAATATAATTTTTTTCAAAATATAACATTTATCAGTGCTAGTCAAAAAACACTGTTTATGGTGGGTCTTTACCAGTGCCTCAAAAAAAAGCATTGTTAAATACCACCCCTTTATCACCGCTTTTTTTTTGAAGTGTTGATAAATACCCCATTTATCAGAGCATTTTTAGAGGCACTAATAAATGCTCATTTTATCATTGATTTTTTACTAGCACTATTAAAGACCCCCCTTTAACTATAATTTTTGTGGTGCTGATAAAGGTGGGTTTTAACAGTGCCTTTAGAAAGTATTGTTAATACCATTGTGAAAGATAATCCCATTTTATTATTAGTGTATGATGAAATTCAGGGAATCGGTTAATGGATTTATACATCACTTTTTACTTAAGTGCGACATATTTCATATTCCCCACATATTATTTTATATGGTGTATATACTACCCATGAATTAATTTTATGATGCTTCTACTTAAAATTATGGGGATTATATATACATTTTAGGATCTCTCTTTCATAGGTATTATGTTTCAAATGTTACCAATTTGGTAATGTATTGATGTTACAGTCTCATTGTTTATCAGGATTGTTTATGATTCGGTCTCCAATGTTGAAGCCTTATGTTATACCCCTTAATAACTTTCATTAATTTTGTTAATCACTTTTTATTAATGATATTTTTAAGTAATATTTCCATTTTTACAATCTTTTATACTTAAAATAATAGAGAAATATTTTTTAAGAAAAATATTCTTTATTTCTATATTAAATCGAAAACCCCTTTTTTCGAAAACCATGTTTTCTAAAAATGTTTTAAAAAGTATTTTTAATATGCTTTAAATGATTTATTCAATATATTTTTATCAACATTTTACTTTTACATAAAATGAATAGTAATGTTCATGTCATTTTCCAAACCATGTTTTTTTAGATTTTACCAAATATGTGAAATAAATCTATATTTTAACATATACGACATGAATATAATTCTATGACCTCATTATTGATATTTTATTTGAATATTAATTTATATGGATTTATGTATATTTTTAAAGAAAATTATTTTCAATAGGTTTTATGATTTTTAGTTTTAAAAATTCATTTTAAAATAAATATTTTTTTCCTCAAGAAATGTTTAAATTATCTTTTAAAATCATTTCCCATCTAATATGGAATTCATTAAAGTTACTTATGTCTTACTATAAATATGATCAAAGGATACTATTCTTCTTTTTTCTCTGAATTATTATTTTTTATGATTGAATGATTTTTATCAAAACTATTTCTCTCCCTCAAGTTATACAATTATAAAATTCTTTTTAAAGTATCTTATTTTTTCAAGGGTTATTCTATGGTACACTGATTAGATGATTATTGTAACACCCCGAGATTTTATGAAAAATATTCTTTTTAATTTCACTAATGTCTTGTGTTGTACGCTACACCAAAACGAGCTTGCACAACACGCATCCTTGATTTGCCTTGCATTACACGCAATCGCGACCTTCCTCGAGAGCGTGTGTAGTACGCAATAACGAGTTTCACTAAACAACAATATGCTATTAAAATATTATTAAAACTAGCCGTTATGAATAGTAATAACCACTTTTTGAAATTTTGAAATTTTATTTTTCAAAATGGAATTAATATTTGGATTCGTAATATCGAAAGTAGCTTAGGGTGAAATTTTGGTGATTTTCGGATAACTTTCATATTTTGATGAATAGTGAAAATTACTAAATTTTAATTAAAAACAACTTTTTCAATCGAAATAATTAATAGTGATAAATTATTAATTTGAGTGGTTTTAAAGTATATTTAGAATATATTTTTACAATTTAATACAGTGATGGTCATTGGATGTAATTTCACATTTAAACCAGACATAAACAAGTGTCAATCTTTTGATAGTTATTATCTCTTAAGAACACGCTATTTGTTTTGACGACGGGAATTAATTTTTAAATTAGTTAATGCAACTGATATGTTTTTAATTTGGTAAAATAGACATCATTTTTGAGTTCATAATATCAAATATATATTAGGCCTAATTTTTGGTTTTTTTCTGAAAACTTTCAATTTTTGATGAATAGTGAAACCACTAAGTGGTAGTTAAAAAAAATGAATTGTTCATAAAACTTAATTTTACCGCTTCTGTGAGTGGAATTTCAAAAATCCGAGAGACACGGTTGATGTCAGTATGTAAAATGTGGTTCAATGAGATGAAAATAATTTTTTGGTGAACAGTAACTTTTTACTTTTTTTTACCACGGTTAAAAGTAAATAGAGTAATTATGGGTAGAAATGATATTATTATTACCCTAACACATGTCCTAATTCTATTGGAAAAGTGTAATTCTACCAAAAACAAACTTAGGAATAAAATATGACCATTTAGGACCACTTGTATTAGATTAGGACATTTATCATTAATTTATTTAAAAAATGGATAAAAGAGTTAAAATCAATGTTTATTTACTAAAACATTTTTAATATGGGGTTATACATAAAATAAATTCTACTATAAATATTCATTAGAAATATAAAAAGATTTCCTACATAATTTTATTTTATTTGTAATTTTTAGACATTATATAATTTAATTTATTTATGACACAACGATGATGCATTAATTATCTTATTAATAAAATATTGAAATAATGGATGTTATAAATACCCAAATAAATATAATTTGAGACTTTTTATAAATTACACTAATTTTATAGGTTAATATGACAAGTTATTATTGATTTAAGTAACTTTTTTAGAACTTATCATTCTGTTATGATTTTCACAAAAATCAATTACTAAATAGTGTCAAAATTGACATAAAATAGTTTTTAAAACAAATATTATATTATTAATTGTTATTTTATTCCTAAAAATCTAAGGTTAGGCCAAATGACTTATATAAGGTTATATATATTAATTATAAACAACTTGGGGTTTTTTTGGCTTCTTATAGTATGTTTATTAACCTTATAGTGTAAGAACACAAGAAGACATGGTAAAAGTAAAATTATTTAACTTAATGATAAATCTAAAAGATAAGGTTAAAATATGAACCTAAACTTTACTAAATTCTATTGGATGAGATTATTTCTACCCATACCCACCTTATCCATAAAATAAATCAATTTGGAGCTATTTAAAACCGAACTTGACTTTATAATAAAATAATATATTTAGTTATTCCAAAGGTGCCCCTCTCCTCCCTTATAAAAGGGCACCTCCTCCCTCTCTTCCTCACACCACTTAGAGCCTTCAAGATCGGCCAAACCCTGACAAAGTCTCCTCTACACTTCCTTAGCAACATCCTAGAGGTTCTGTTATTCCTCAGAGACCAATTTTAGTGCCCTAAAAGAAGGTCTCAAAGAAGCACTTCAAAGAAGAGGTACTGTCCGTTACCGATTCTTTCATCTTTATTTCTTCTTCCACTTCTTCTTATTTAGTTGTTTCATTATGAAGTAATAACATCAGTATCACTAATATACTAATATGTTATTATAAGTATGAAACAACCCTATTTCACCATCTATCCGTCCTACGGAAAAATAAATCACCGCGCGTGCGTAGGTACGGAAAACCGTCTCCACGTCGTGGTGTAATCTATTTTCCACCACCACCTTACTTGGATGGGTATAATGGTGTAAATAATGACTATATATGACTATTAGAAATTTATATTGATTCTTAAATAGTATACATATACTCCAATACAATTCCATGATCATAGGAACGATATCATCACTCGTGCGTACGTACGGAATACCGTCTCCACGATGTGATGCGACTCGTTCTACATGAACTTCATTTCATAATGATTATATAAATGAATTGAATGAATGAATATGATATATATTACACTAATACCATTATGGAAATGAGGTATCTATAACCTAAAGAAAAGAATAAGAATTTATTCGACAAAACATGCATAAGAACAAAAAGTTATAAACACCCGAATAACAAGTAGCAATGAAATATTACTACTAAGAATCTAAGAA
Organism: Viscum album; assembly: GCA_963277665.1. NCBI lineage: Eukaryota > Viridiplantae > Streptophyta > Magnoliopsida > Santalales > Viscaceae > Viscum > Viscum album. The sequence continues at coordinate 734,464,657 of OY728135.1, read as the reverse complement.
TATGACAATATATGATATCATAAAAATAAGTATGATTCTGGAATAAGTCAATAACATTATTTAAATCATTATATAGTAGGTTCGGACACTTACAAAGCAAGTCGGACCTAAGGTAAGGGAAATATCACAATCTCATTTTTATCAGAGATTGTTTCTACTTTAGTATTTACTGGGGTGTATTTTATCATCCACATACATGATTCCTCAATATGTAATATTATTTCCATTCACCTACAATTGTTTAAATCCTATTTTACCCTTCGGTGAGTTTTTGGTAAAAGATATGAAAGGAATATTTTGTCGTTTTTCGTACGAGGTACTTTTTTGACTTTTTCGACAAAAGTACGAAAAATGTTTTTTTAACATATACGGCATGAATGGATTTTTAAAGCATTATTTACAAGAAACTTCCTTTACAAGTTTTCAAGTTTATTTTTAATCAACTTCTTTTAGTTTATAATTTTATGACATGTTAAGAAAAGAAAAGTGTTTTTGAAGTAGAAAGGATATTGTCCTCAAGAATGAAGTTCAAGTGTTTTATCAAAATTATTTTCCATCTAAGATAATAAAGGGTTCTGTTTTTATCCCTATTATTACATTGATTTGATTATGTTGTGATGGAATTATTTTTATGAATTCCTTTATCATATATTAATTGTTTTATGATGTCACGATGTTTAAGAATCCCATTTTTATTACATGGGTTATTCTATGATGTATGGTTTATGATTTTGTGGCACACATAAGAATGGTATCATTATGAGATGGGTGGGACCTATATCTCCCTCCAATGCATTGGGTAAAGATTTTATATCTCATGAGATAGACATGGCTGGAACGGTAGGTTATACCGGTTCAGTGAAACAGGACTGAAACGAGGGTGACTCGGTTCAGAAAGGGACTTTGTCCACTAAGATAGTATTGTCAATGAGTCTTGACTAACAAGAGATGATTCGCTATGATTATGTGTGTATGCCACAAAGTTTCATGTTGTAAGTTATGATTATTGTGATTACATTTCACTTCCATGATTTATCCCATGTTATGAAATTATGATCTCTTTTGCAGGTTAAGATTTCCAAAAGTTATGTGCTTGTGTATACGATGTGATTTATATTTCTTTTGTTTACCCTTACTGAGAATTTGAGATCACCCTTTTATGATTTCTTTTCCCCAAGATATAAATAAAGGGTTTAGGTAAAAAAAAGAAAGATGTTTATGGGAGATGTTGAAGATCTTTCACCACGATTAGAAGATTATATTCCGAGTTTCCAAAGACACTAAACTATTACGATCCTTGTGTGTGTGTTTTTGTTATGTACTAAGTATTCCGCAAATGTAATGTAATGTCCATGTACGTCATGTTTCGGGTCTCTACAGTTGGTATTAGAGGAAAGGTTTAGTCAACCTTTGGAAACTAGGATGCGAAAACGTTAGTGAGATCCCTAGAGATATTTCTAAGGTATGTCTAGGGATGTCCCTAAGGTTAAGTATACATATAGGTTATAGTACTAGAATTACGCTAACGATCATAGAATTAAACCTAAGATGTTAGATATTGAAGGTACTCCCCCTTTATTATGTTGTTTTCCCTCGCATGATTTTTGCCTCTCATACTATTATTTTTGGGTTTTAGACGATGGTTGGAACCCGAAAGAACCGTGTTGATAAATGCAATGGACAATGAAATGATTGTCCTCATGAACAAACAAATGTTATGGGAGATGGAGTGCAAAATCTTATTGCTATACTTACACAAGCTATGAATCATTCTGGACTTACAAATGAGCAGAGAAGGGAACAATATTCTATTGAGTCCTTCATGAGGCAACGTCCACCTTCTTTCAGTGGGTCTTCTGATCCACTTGTTGTTGAACAATGGATCAGTACCACTGAAAAGATATTTTCAGTTCTTCAATGTTCTAAACATGATAAAGTCATCTTAGCAGTGTATCGTTTGGAAGGCGATGCTGATCAATGGTGGAATCTTATTAAGAATACAAGGCAAAGGGATGAAATTGAGTCCAGGGAATGGGATGAGTTCAAGAACTTATTTTTCAGTAAGTACTTCCCTCATATTCTTCGAACAAAGATGGAGAAGGAGTTTCTTGAACTAAAGCAATAGGATGATGAATCTGTTGGTATATACGAAGCGAATTTTACAAGACTTGCAAGGTATGAATCTGGCATTATCATCCAACTTGAAAGTAAAGTTGATCGATTTTTCAGTGGCTTAAAACCAAGTCTTCGAAGGGCATTAGCTATAAGAGACTTCAGTAGCTATGAAGAAATTGTGCGTTGTGCTATCAAGGTAGAAATGGACGTTGGTGTTACATATCCATCTCATGGTTTTGACAAGAAACGAAAGATGGAGTTCAAGGAGAAATCTCAGAATAATGGTGAAAAGAAGATGAATGTTTCCTTATGCTCAAAGTGTGGAAAGAAGCATGGTGGAGATTGTCTTAAAGGGACTAGAAAATGTTTTAAGTGTGGAAAAGAAGGTCATCGAGCAGCTGAGTGTCGAGGTAATGGAAAAAGTGTTTCTAATGATGTGAATAAAGCAAACACTGCAGAGAACGGACCACCAACACTTCAATGCTTCAAGTGCACGGAAATGGGGCATTATGCTAATAAATGCCCTAATCCAAGGGTTAGTGATGATTGACATGAGAAACCACTTAAGGCAAAGGACAATGGGAAGTCACATGCGATCACTATTGGCGATGTTGAATATGAAAAAGATGTGGTGGAATGATTAAGTGTTTATGTAATGGGATTCCAAAATAATGTTGTATCATAAAGTATTGGAATATTTATGTATTGGTCCAATGTGGTATTCAAAGTGATTGAGATTTTTATTTGGAAATAAGATGATATCTGCATAATGAAGGGAAAACGAGAAAACAAAATGCTTGACAGTATTCATGAGCTCATGATTGATATAAGGACTAAGTGATATCATGGTTTGAGTATATAGAATTTTGAGGATTTTGGTATGTGAAAAGTGTTAACTTTTAACTGCTTTCATGTTTTCACTAAGGTTCAATGGGTATTCAAGAGAATACATGATTAAGGACTATGAATGTTTGGAATGTGACCAATAAGACATATCTTATGATATATGGGGATCAACGATGGTATTAAATCTCTGGTAATCGTTTTCACTATATTATAGTGGACTGAAGTATTATGGATAAGCCTAAAGATTGGAATGGATTATGTTGGACATAAGTTAGTATTGTTTAAGGATAGATTTTTTTTCGATATTATTGATGGGATATTATAGTAATATAGTTTTCGAAAAAGGAAAACCTGCAGGACGGGCGACAGCCCATCGCGTCGGACAAGGCTGTGGGAATCGAACCCACAACCGAAGTGCGACTGGCCTTTATCGCCTACCACTGGCCTACAGGATGTCCCTGGTTAGTAGAAACTAGTTTTATTTTATTAAGCGGTATTATATATGAAGTATAAGTTCATTTTTGGAACCATATACTATAAACCATAAGATGGACTTATAACTTTTGCTAACCTTTTGTTTGAAAGAGATGGAATGACCCATCATTCTATCACATGATCTGCTAACACATCACGAATGACAAATTCAACTTCATTTCTTTAAGAGATAAAGTGGAAATTGTCCAAAGAACGACAAACGGTGAGACTATACCAAAATCACGAAAGTATTTCTTCTAATTCCAATTTCATCAACTTTAGGGAAATGATCTTGAAAACCAAAAATGTTGTCCTAGTGCTCTTATATCTGATTAATCAGATGGTACCTTAGATCGTCACAAATTTATGGATTTGTGATTGTTGGCTTTTCCATAGCCATGTTCTCTACCACTCTCCATCAGAACATGATGGTTAGATTTTTCTTCCATATCCATATTTTCACCTATGTGGAAACCCAATGATAAGTTTATTTGGGTAACCGTTACGTTTCATACTTTCGTTTTTAAAGATTGGTTTTGGTATTCCTTTTTATGATGTGGGTTTCTATTAAAGAAACTTTCGAATAGTAAACTATTTATAACCCCGACGAATTTCGAGGGCGAAATTCATTTTAAGGGGGGTAGAATGTAACACCCCGAGATTTTATGAAAAATATTCTTTTTAATTTCACTAATGTCTTGTGTTGTACGCTACACAAAAAGGAGCTTGCACAACACGCATCCTTGATTTGCCTTGCATTACACTCAATCGCGACCTTCCTCGAGAGTGTGTGTAGTACGCAATAACGAGTTTCACTAAACAACAATATGCTATTAAAATATTATTAAAACTAGCCGTTATGAATAGTAATAACCACTTTTTGAAATTTTGTAATTTAATTTTTCAAAATGGAATTCAGTTTTGGATTCGTAATATCGAAATTAGCTTAGGGTGAAATTTTGGTGATTTTCGGATAACTTTCATATTTTGATGAATAGTGAAAATTACTAAATTTTAATTAAAAACAACTTTTTCAATCGAAATAATTAATAGTGATAAATTATTAATTTGAGTGGTTTTAAAGTTTATTTAGAATATATTTTTACAATTTAATACATTGATGGCCATTGGATGTAATTTCACATTTAAACCAGACATAAACAAGTGTCAATCTTTTGATAGTTATTATCTCTTAAGAACACACTATTTGTTTTGACGACAGGAATTAATTTTTAAATTAGTTAATGCAACTGATATGTTTTGAATTTGGTAAAATAGACATCATTTTTGATTTCATAATATCAAATATATCTTAGGCCTAATTTTTGGTTTTTTTCTGAAAACTTTCAATTTTTGATGAATAGTGAAACCACTAAGTGGTAGTTAAAAAAACTGAATTGTTCATAAAACATAATTTTACCGCTTCTGTGAGTGGAATTTCAAAAATCCAAGAGACACGGTTGATGTCAGTAAGTAAAATGTGGTTCAATGAGATGAAAATAATTTTTTGGTGAATAGTAACTTTTTACTTTTTTTACCACGGTTAAAAGTAAATAGGGTAATTATGGGTAGAAATGATATTATTATTACCCTAACACATGTCCTAATTCTATTGGACAAGTGTAATTCGACCAAAAACAAATTTACGAATAAAAAATGATCATTTAGGCCCACTTGGATTAGATTAGGACATTTATTATTAATTTATTTAAAGAAGGGTTAAAAGAGTTAAAATCTAAGTTTATTTACTAAAACATTTTTAATATGGGGTTATACCTAAAATAAATTAGACTATAAATATTCATTAGAAATCTAAAACGATTTCCTATATAATTGTATTTTATTTTTAATTTTTAGACATTAAATAATTTAATTTATTTATGACACAACGATGATGCTGTAATTATCTTATTAATAAAATATTGACAAAATTGATGTTATAAATACCCAAATAAATATAATTTTAGACTTTTTATAAATTCCACTAATTTTCTAGGTTAATATGACATGTTAGTATTGATTTAATTAACTTTGTTCGAACTTATAATTCTGTTATGATTTTCAAACAAATCAATTACTAAATAGTGTCAAAATTGACATAAAATAGTTTTTAAAACAAATATTATATTATTAATTGTTATTTTATTCATAAAAATCTAAGGTTCGGCCAAATGACTTAGATAAGGTTATATATATTAATTATAAACAACTTGGGGTTTTTTTTGCTTCTTATAGTAATTTTATTAACCTTATAGTGTAAGAACACAAGAAGACATGGTAAAAGTAAAATTATTTAACTTAATGTTAAATCTAAATGATAAGGTTAAAATATGAACCTAAACTTTTCTAAATTCTATTGGATGAGAGGATTTCGACCCATACCCACATTATCCACGAAATAAATCAATTTGGAGCTATTTAAAACCAAACTTGACTTTATAATAAAATAATATATTTAGTTATTCCAAAGGTGCCCCTCTCCTCCCTTATAAAAGGGCACCTCCTCCCTCTCTTCCTCACACAACTTTGAGCCTTCAATCTCGGCCAACCCCTGCCAAATTCTCCTCTCCACTTCACTAGAAACATCCTAGAGGTTCTGTTCTTCCTCAAAGACCAATGTTAGTGCCCTAAAAAAAGGTCTCAAAGAAGCACTTCAAAGAAGAGGTAATGTCCGTTACCGATTCTTTCATCTTAATTTCTTCTTCCACTTCTTCTTCTTTAGTTGTTTCATTATGAAGTAATAAAATCAGTATCACTCATATACTAATATGTTATTATAAGTATGAAACAACCCTATTTCACCATCTATCTATCCTACGGAAAAATAAATCACCGTGCGTGCGTACGTAAGGAATACCGTCTCCACGCCGTGGTGTAATCTATTTTCCACCACCACCTTACTTGGATGGGTATAATGGTGTAAATAATGACTATATATGAATATTATAAAGTGATATTTATTCTGAAATAGTATACATATACTCCAATACAATTCCATGATCATAGGAATGATATCATCACTCGTGCGTACGTACGGAATACCGTCTCCACGATGTGATGCGACTCGTTCTACATGATCTTAATTTCATAATGATTATATAAATTAATTGAATGAATGAATATGATATATATTACACTAATACCATTCTGGAAATGAGGTATCTATAACCTAAAGAAAAGAATAAGAATTTATTCGACAAAATACGCATAAGAACAAAAAGTTATAAACACCCGAATAACAAGTAGCAAGGAAATATTACTACTAAGAATCTAAGAATATGACCATATATGATATCATAAAAATAAGTATGATTCTGTAATAAGTCAATAACATTATTTAAATCATTATACAGGAGGTTCGGACACTTACAAAGTAAGTCGGACCTAAGGTAAGGGAAATATCACAATCTCATTTTTATCCGAGATTGTTTATACTTTAGTATTTACTGGGGTGTATTTTATCATCCACATCCATGCTTCCTCAATATGTAATATTATTTCCATTCACCTACAATTTTTTAAATCCTATTTTACCCTTCGGTGAGTTTTTGGTAAATGATATGAAAGGAATCTTTTGTCGTTTTTCGTACGAGGTACTTTTTTGACTTTTTCGACAAAAGTATGAAGAATGTTTTTTTAACTTATACGGCTTGAATGGATTTTTAAAACATTATTTCCAAGAAACTTCCTTTACAAGTTTTCAAGTTTATTTTTAATCAACTTATTTTAGTTTAAAATTTTATGACATGTTAAGAAAGGAAAAGTGTTTTTGAAGTAGAAAGGATATTTTCCTCAAGAATGAAGTTCAAGTGTTTTATCAAAATTATTTTCCATCTAAGATAATAAAGGGTTCTGTTTTTATCCCTATTATTACATTGATTTGATTATGTTGTGATGGAATTATTTTTATGAATTCCTTTATCATATATGAATTGTTTTATGATGTCACGATGTTTAAGAATCCCATTTTTATTACATGGGTTATTCTATGATGTATGGTTTATGATTTTGTGGCACACATAAGAATGGTATCATTATGAGATGGGTGGGACCTATATCTCCCTCCAATGCATTGGGTAAAGATTTTATATCTCATGAGATAGAAATGGCTGGAACGGTAGGTTATACCGGTTCAGTGAAACAGGACTGAAACGAGGGTGACTCGGTTCAGAAAGGGACTTTGTCCACTAAGATAGTCTTGGAAATGAGTCTTGACTAACAAGAAATGATTCACTGTGATTATGTGTGTATGCCACAAAGTTTCATGTTTTAAGTTATGATTATCGTGATTACATTTCACTGCCATGATTTATCCCATGTTATGAAATTATGATCTCTTTTGCAGGTTAAGATTTCCAAAAGTTATGTTCTTGTGTATACGATGTGATTGATATTTCTTTTGTTTACCCTTACTGAGCATTTGAGCTCACCCTTTTATGTTTTCTTTTCCCCAGGATATAAAGAAACGGTTTAGGTAAAAAAAGGAAGATCTTTATGGGAGATGTTGAAGATCTTTCACCATGATTAGAAGATTATATTCCGAGTTTCCAAAGACACTAAACTATTACGATCCTTGTGTGTGTGTTTTTGTTATGTACTAAGTATTCCGCAAAAGTAATGTAATGTCCATGTACGTCATGTTTCGGGTCTCTACAATTATGAAACCTGTCTATTTTACATAGGTTAGGAAATGATGAAATTTTTATGAAACCCATTTAATTTCATGGGTTATGATATGATATATGTTTTATGATCTTGTGGCACACATATGTATGATTTTCATTATGTGATGGTTGGGACCTATATCTCCCTCAAATTTAATAGGTAATAATTAATGTTATATGAGACAAAAGGGTAATGGGAGGTTATCCAAAGAAAAAAAGAGGGTATATAGAGGTTTATTACAAGACCAAAGTAGGTACAATGGTATCCTAGGCCAAACAAGTTATGATTGTCTTAGTAGGCATCCTTGACATAAGATTTTATATGTTTATGTGAACACCAAACAAATGTGTCTTGAAACAATGTTATTCTCTCATGGATTGTGTTGTTTGATTCAATTACGATTCATTTCATATTAACTTTGAATATTAATACCATGAATCAATATTCAAATCTCTGATTATGTTCATTTTATGATTATATATCTCCCTTCTTTACCCTCACAAAGCATATGTGATCACCCTTTCTTATGTATCCTTTCCCCCAGGTTATAGAGAAATGTATTATGTATTCTATGTCTAATAAGGGTGATAGTTATTAAGAATATAGTGGGATATGATGTAGTTTACCTATGAACCTGATGTTTTTGTTTCTAATTTTCCAAAGGCGCTATACCTTTATGGCCCACAGGCATATATATGTTTAATTCATTGAATATTCATAAAAATGATGTAATATCTATATATGATACTAATAGGTTTCTATAGTTATTAAAATAGTAAAGTTTTAGTTATCCTTTGTAAATTTGGATAAAAAAACTTTAGTTAGATTCCTAAGGATATTTCTATGGTTTTATCAAGGATAAGTGTAAGGATGAGTCAAAGTATAGGAAAATTTCCTGAAATTTTGGAAAAGGATAGACTATGTGGTTTCTATGAAATTAAATCCTTATCTGGACACTACCAGTGGATATTCCTCTTCCATAGAGATACCTAGGGGAAATAACTCTGAAAAATTGTGCATTGAACAAGACAAAATCATCACCTAGAGCATGAAAAAGGGCCTTGTTGCAAACCTATTTTTACACACTTGAGGGATATGATTTTGGAAATCAAAAACTCTTTACGAATGATCAGGAAGGATATAAATAAGAGATGATAATGAATGACCTAGGATAAATTTATGGTTTAATAGATTAAATATAAGTATCATAATATAGATATCCAATAAGTAATTTTTCATGATTATGTGGTTCTCCACCATGTTATTCTTTCTTACACTATTATTTTTTAGTCAATTGTTGGAACCCAAAGGAACCATGTTAATGATTAGTGTGATGGACAATGAAATGATTGTCCTACTGGGAATCCAAAAAAATTGGTAACTCAAATAAAAAAAATTTATATTATCACAAAACTTTCACAAGATATCAATCATTATAGACATAAAACAAATAATGGTGAGAATGAAATTTTATTGATCCCTTACTGAGGAAATTTTCACCATATTTCAAGATATCCTCTGATACAGTAGTTTCTTAACAATTGATCAATTCCATTGAAAATATATTTTTCATTCTCCAGTCTTCAGGTCATGAAAAAGTCATTTTGGAAATCTATCAGTTGTAAGGAAAATTTAGTCAATGGTGGACTCTTATTAGTAATACAGGGAAATAAAATTAAAATTGATTCCATAGACTGTTAAGTGCTCATGAACTTATCTTCCAATAATTATTTTCATCGTGTTCTATATATGAAGATAGAGAAGGAGTTCCATGATCCAAAACTAAAGGATGATGAATCTGTTGGTACGTAATAAAAGATATGAAGAGACTTTAGAAGATATTAAGAGATATATTGATGTGTTATCAAGGTAGAAATGGATATTGGAGATACGTATCAATCTCACAGTTTTGATGAAAATAGAAAAAAGGAATTCAAGGGAAAATATAAGAACCGTGGAGATAAGAAGACGAGATTTACTTTATGCATAATGTGTGGGAATAATCATAAAGGAAATTGTATCAAGGGGAATACTAAATATTTTAGTCATGGAAAGGAATTCCATCAAGTGAATGAATGATAAAATAATTGAATGAAGTTAGCAAATCATGAGAATAATGATACAGATCCACAGCATGAACCTCCCACACTTAAATGCTTCAATTGAATGGAGATTGTGATTTATACTAACAAGTGATTAAATAATTTGGATATTAGATGTTATCAACACCATCATCCTCTTGAGAAGATATAAAAAGGGAAATCTCATGTGATCTCTATTTCAGATGAGGGTTGTAATAAAGAAATGATGAAAGGTACACATACCATCCACTCTAGAACTAATAATGTCTTATTTGAATATGAATATACCAATTTTTTAATGTTTGAATAATTTTATAAGGTTATAAATATTCCAACAAAATAATTAGATATAGAATTAGAAGTTAAAACCCATAATGGTATGATTATTACATTCCAAGGCTATGATTATTCTCTAGTTGAAGATTGTGAGAATGTGCTTCATGCAAACCATTTCATTCTTCTTATTGTTGAATTCGTTTTTATCTTAGGAATAGATTATATTTATCTATATAAATCCCAATTTAATTGCGGATGAAGTGAAGTCACATTTTATATTCCAAACCAACGTATGGTTATCTATATGTGTGAAGATAAATATGAACTTTTGATGGAAATCACATCCATTTTATGGGTTTTCATTCCTATTGAAGAGAGGAATTTATCTAAAATGGTTAGGGATAATCCAAACATCGATGATATGGCTATTCTATGGGAATATTTTGATTTATTTCTATAAAAGTCTATTATCCTTAAACCAAAATGTTGTGTTGAGTTCTTAGTAGAACTTGTACCTGATGCAACACTAATTTCAAGGACTCTATAGAATATCCCTTAATTAGTAGTAGGAAGTAAAGAAGAAACTCAAGGAAAACCTTGAAAGATATTAATTCGGACAAGTGTGTCACCTTGAGGTGAAACTATTAATTTTTCTTAGATAATGACAGATGAATGTAACTCTGCATTTATTATTGGTAGGTGAGAAGATCAAAATTAAAAAAAAGTATCCTCTTCCCCATATTTATGATTTTTTTGATCATTTTTACACAGCTCAATACTTTTTCAATATTGAAATTCATTATAAATATCACCAATTGAGGTTCAAGGAGGTGGATATACCCAAGACAACATTTTTACAAGGTATGGAAACAATAAATAAATATTTGTATAATTCAGTCATTCTAATTCACCTTCTATGTTCATGGATTTGATGAATAGAGTCTTTAGATATTACCTTGATCAATTATTCATAGTATTTATTGATGATATTATTATCTATTAAAATATAAAGGAAGATAATGAATATATCTTGAGAATTGTACTAAAGACCTTAAGGAAGGATAAGATATTTAAAAATTTTAAAATGTGTTTATTTTGGCTGAAAAAGTTTTAATTTTTGGGTCATATAATCTCAAGAGAGGGTATATTAATAGATCCATCAAAGACGGAGGCTATAGAAACATGGAACAAACCAACCATGCTGATTGAGATTCATATTTTTCTTGGTTTATTAGGATATTATCGAGGTTTTTTGGAAACATTTGCATGAGTATATATTCCACTCACCAAGTAAACTGTGATGAAATCCATCTTCTTTGGGATAGATGAATTTGAGGAAAATTTCAAGGAACTAAAGAGAATATTATGTAGCGCACATGTGTATACATTTCCCTATAGCGGAGAAGGGTTTTAAATATATAGTGGTGCATAGAGTAAGGGATTTTGATGTGTTTGTATGCAGACTAACATGGTTATATCTTATGCCTTATGAAAATTGAAGATTTATTAGAAAATTTACCAAACTCGAGATTTTGAGTTAGTTGTGATCATGTTTTCATTTAAAATATTGAGGCATTATCTTTATAGATAAATCATCAATATATATACTGATCATAAAATTTTAAAGAATATATTCGCAAATAAGGAGTTGAATATGATCCAGAGAATATGGATAGAATTTATTAATGATTATGACTTCTCAAGACATTACCACCTTGATAAAGTGAATATTATGGATGGTACATTGAGATGAAAGAATCATGCTAGATTTTCTATGATGAGGATCGCAAAAGATCAAATATTTATATATTTAAAAATGATGGATTTAAAAAAATCCAGAAGAAATTGGGGAAATATTATCTTCCTCAATTTAATTTCCAACCATATATCTAAGTGATGATTAAATAGGTATAGAAGGAATATATAGAGCTATAAATGAAGGTTAGAAATGTTCCTCAGTTTAGCCTTGATCATGATGGAATAATAAGGATTGGTAAAATTTTATGAATTTTATCTATATGAGAATTTAATATGGAGTTCTTAGAGGAATCTCATAGATCTTAATTATTTATTCATCTTGGAAGTATGAAGAAGTATATATATATATGAAAGATTACTTATAGTGTGATGGAATGAAGAGAGATATCAAAGCATTTTTATCTTAGGTCTTGGTATGTCATTAAATTATGGTTGATTGAAAAAAAGTATTGGGGGATGTTACATCCATTACCCATACCAAAATGGAAATGTGAAAACACCTCTATGGGTTTTATCATTGGACTCCTAAAAACATCTACAGAGAATAATGATATATTTTTCTAGTTGAACACCTTAAAATATCAGCACACTTAATCACTATTATAGGAGAATTATAATTTCACCTGATTCCCAGGATATACATTAATGAAGTGGAAAAGTTTCATAGACTACCACATTCCATTGTGTATAATTGAGATCATAGGATTAACTCAATGTTCTGGTGAATTCTTCTACAAGCTCCTGATATGGTGTTGATTTTCAGAACTATGTATCATCCTCAAACATATTTTATGTTTTTGAGAAAAATTAAAACCATAAAAGATATGTTTAGATATTATTATTTTGATTTAAAAGGATGTTGGTATCAAAACCTACTTCTAATTAAGTTTTCCTATAATAATATCTTTCACTCCATCATTTATATGGATCCTTATGAATACCTCTATGTAAGGAAATTTATATCATTAAAGTTTCATAATGATGTTGGGAAACAATATTGGGTCCTAAGATACATAAAGAAATGAGAGAGAATTTTAGATCCATTTAGAAACACATTAAGGTATTTCATAGTCATTAAAAAGTTATGCAGACAATCACTGGCCTAATCTATAATTTTGAGTTCTGTGATAATGTGTTTCTAATAATTTCTCCATGGAATAATGTTATGAGATTTTGGAAGAAATGGAAATGACTTCCTAGGTATATTGGTCCATTTAAAATTGTTGAACATATCGAGACAATTGCCTATCATTTGGTGATTCCACCAAACCACTCTCAATTCCATTATGTGTTCCATGTATATATCCTAAGGTAGTATATACTTAACCCTTCACATGTATTAAACTCATAGGTCATACTGCTAGACCATGATCATTCTTATGAAGGGAAACTGATGGAGGTTTTTTATTGTATAGAGAAACTTCTATGAAATATGAACACTCACCTGGTCAAAATTTTATGGAGAACCCACCATTTTTAGGAAGAAATTTCGGTATCTAAAGAAATGATGAGACATAAATATCTTTAATTTCTTGTATTAGAGTGGCTAATTTCAATGGAGAAATTCATGTGAAGGGTGGTAGAATGTAACACCTCGAGTTTTATTTTATTATTTTTATAACAAATTAAATTTATTAGAAATATTTCATTACACACAACACCAAGTTAATCTTTAATTATATGAAACACCAGGTTATCCTGGGTTACACACGACACTAAGTTATAACAAAACTATGATATATTATTAATATTATTTAAACATGATCATTATGAAATAGTAATTCAACATAATGATATTGATAGTAATGAATAATTTTTAAATATTAAGTATAATGGTTTTATATAAATAAAATATATCTATAAAAACATACTTAATCTTTAAATAATGTCTGTATTGTTTTAAAAATACTATTATCTCAAAAAATATTATTTATTTCATTTTTCAAAACATAATAAAATTAAATTTTAAAATTTTTAAAAAATATATTTTAAAAAATATATTTCATTATTTATATCATAATTTAAAAATTATATCATGGTGAATTTTTGAGAATCTTCATAAATGATTAACTTTTTGATGAATAGTAAAAATAATGAATTTTAATTGAAAATTGTCTTTTTATTTCATTTATTAATAAAGTTAAATTATATTTGAATTTGTTATACAGTAAAATTAGTTCAATTATATATCTTATAATTCATTTTATTCATTTTATTCAATTTCATATTGAATTTGGATATAAAAACTTTATAATCATTTGAACGTTTTCTCTTTGAAAACCTGCTTTCTCATCTTGTCTGCAGAATTATTTTTAAATAACATTTTCCAATTATGAGAATTTAATTTGAAAAAATTGATTTTATAGTTTTAATCATAATAATTTATATTATATAATAATTTCAACTTAATTTTTTACAAAAATTAATAGTGAAATTATTAAAATTTAATTGTTGTGGTTAAGGTAAAAATGGGTTTACCTAGGGTTAAACAAAATAGATAAGGGTTAAAATGACCTATAAACATAACTAAAATATATTTTATATCCATATTTTTACCCTATAATGTCTAATTATCTATAATTATCCATTTTTATCCTTGTGGCATGTTAAAAACAAGGGTACAACTTTTTATTTTTGAACAATTACAATTGTGCCACTCAACTCACTTATAAAAGGCCACCCCCTTTCCACTCTTCATCACACCATAAAACCATTTATTTTTTGACAATATATTCCTAAATAACTTAAAAAAATCCTTTATCCCATCTTATAATGATTATTTTTGGAAAAAATCCTACCTAGTAAGGATTTTGGGGAAAACCTAAGGAGGTTACCCGAAGAAGATGTAACATTCTTCCACAAGAGATTTTGTTTTATTTATTCCCCAACCTCCTTGAATTTTTATTAAAACATTATGATATAATAGAAAAATTATATTCCTTATACTTATATTTTTTTATATTATGTTCATAACCTCCAACCATCTCCTCTTTCGTCAAATGTGTTATGAAGTCATCATTCATGTGTACGGCGGGCTACCACCTTATGAACTAATGTTATTCATTTTTTCATTAACACCATTCATGGATGGTTATAATTAGGGATTAAATTTTTATATATTTTACTTATGATATTAGTATACTTTTTAATTGATATATCTCACATACCTTCATACTTTCTATTCTGTGGAAAAATGATAATGTCACTTGTGTGTACGACGGACTACCGCCTCATAAAGCGATGTGATTCATTCAATATTTACATTGAATGTAATAAGGATGGGCTAATGATCATATGTGATATATATGACCTAATAATTATTCAATAAAAATAAAATATATTATTTAACTTTCTTTCTTTATTTCCATTGGTAAAATAGAAACAACTTTAAAGCATGCATATGGCCTACCATCTCTATGAATGGTGTATATCGTGTTATATCTATATCTTTTATGGATCATTATAAATACATATATAATAAATATTTACTAAAATTAAATAATGGTTAAAATATTGTAAATTATGTAATTATGATCTAATTGATATGATAAAAAATAAAAAATAAAACCAAATATGAAAAACAAAGCGATTTTTACCTGAAATGTTATTTTAACAATAAATTTTTAATAAACAGGAAATAAAATTTAATTAGTAAATAATATATGGTATGATATATATAATTATTTTTCCTTAATATATTTATAATAAACTTCTATTTATTATATAGTAGGTATAAACAAGTATTAATTAATTTGATACTTAAGGTATGGGATTTTTTTCTTACTTTTTTACTTCTATGAGACACATGCCACATTCACACCTATTATTTTATGTGGTGTATATACTACCCATAAATGTATTTTAGGATTATTATCATGATAATAATGGAGATTAAACATTCATTTTATGATCTATCATTCATGGGTATTATTCTTCAAATAATTTCAAAGTGGAAATAGAATTATGTTATAATTTCATCGTTTATCAGTATTATTTTTGATTAAGTCTCCAATATTGATGTCTTAGTGTCTACCTCTCCAGAATTCTCTGAAATTTTCTTATACTCTCTTTATTCCTGATATTTCAATTAATATTACCATTTTCTCACTCTTTTTAACTTTAAATAATGGAGATTTTTTTTAGAAAAATCACATCTATTTCTCTCTCCAATTGAAAACCCTTTTTTCTACCAAAACCATGTTCTCTCAAAATGTATTAAATAATATATTTAAAATTATTTAAATGAATTATTGAAGAAATATTTTCCAATGTTTTAATTTCTAAAAATTATTTTTAAAGTAATCTTCATTTAGTCTTCCAAATAATGTTGTTTGGCTTTTATAGAATATGTAAAAGGAGTATTTATTTTAACATGTAAGGGGTGGACATAATTTTATACTATTATGACAATTATTTTCTTATAATATTTATTTATAATTTTTCAAGGTTATTTTCAAACAAAATAATTTTAAAAAAAAATTACAAATTTTTTGTTTTAAAAGTAATTTTCAAAGAAAAGTTATTTTTTTAAATAAATGTTTTAGATGTTCTTTCAAAATCATTTTCCATATAAGATGAAATATATAGATGTTACCTATACCTTACTAGGTATATAATCCAAGGATAACATTATTATTATTTCGGTATTTTTTTTTGTTTAATATAGAACGATTTTTATGAAACTCGTTTCTCTTCCACGAGTTATACCATGATAAAATTATTGTGAAACCTACTTATTTTCCATGGGTTATACTATAATGAAATTATGAAATGATTATGAAACCTGTAACACCCCGAGATTATCTTTCGTTATACGCAACACCATATTAGCTTGTAGTATACGCAACATTATTCTTGGCTTGTGTTGCACGCAAGAGAGACCTTCCTCAATAGCGTGTGTTGTACGCAATACTGAGTTTCACTAAACAACGATATATTGTTATAATATTATTATGAACCAGCCGTTATGAATAATAGTAACTAAATTTTGAATTTTATGACATTATAATTAATCTTACACATATTATAGAACATTGTATGAGAACAAAATAAATTTTTCAGTTAAAATACGTATTTTTCAAAAATACATTTTTACCGCTGTTTGATGGTGCACCCACATTAAATCTATTTTTTGACATGTTTATAAGTTAAATTTTACAAATAAAATTTCTTCCTTGGAATCAGGATATAAAAATTTACTTTGGATAAATTTTTGAGATAATTTTAATAACCTTAATATTTTGATAAATAGTAAAAATACAAATATTTTTAATTAAAAAAACTTTTTTCAACGAGATAATTTATATTGTTAAATTTAAATATTGAATGGTTTTAAATTATAAATAAAATATATTTTTACCATTTAATATAATTTAAGTCATTATCATTAATTTTATATTGAATTAATAGGTAAAAACATTTCAATCTTTTGCAACGTTTTAACTTTTAAAACCCGTTTCCTAAACAGCATGATTAATTTTAAATTAATTACTTCAAATTCTATTATTTGAATTTTTAAAAATTAATTAAATATTTGGATTCATTGGGTCCAAATTATGTTAATAGGTTACTTTTATTTGTTTTGATATTATAAAATTAAGGGTAAAAATAAGATTATAAAATTACACTAACACCTGCCAAAATTCTATTGGATGAATAAAAGTCGACCCATATCACCTAAGGGTCATTACATATTCATTTCATGGACTATTGACCATGAAAATGATATAATTATAATTTAAACCAAAGAAAGCGACAACATGTCACTCTCTTATATCTTATAAGTGTAATAATTTTATTTTCGTGATAAACTTCAAAAAACATGGAACATGAATAGTCTCCAAAAATAAAATAAAATTATATACATCATTGGAATTTATTTATAATTTTTAGTGATTAAATAATTATCATTAATGATGACACTATATTGATATAGAAATTATTCTATTGACTGAAATATCAAATAAATGGTTTTAAAAATATTAAAATAAATATTATATGAAGTAATTAATGTTATAAAAAAACTTCTAGATGAATATGACATGTTAGTATTATATTAATAAATTTGGATCGAATATATCCTATGTGTGGAATTTATATAAATTCAAATAAATGAATTGTGTCAAAATTGACACTATTGTTGTTTTATAAAAATAACATATTATAAAAAATTTACAAAATCACAAAAATATTTTAAAATTATAAATTAAAATATATATGGTCTAAAATTTCATAAAGTAAACAATTATGGTCAATTAAAAACACAAAAGTAATTATTTATAAAAATTTAAAATTTTGAATATTATTACCACAAAAAAAATTAAATAGATTAAATAAGGATAAATCAAGTTGATAAGGATTAAATTAAATTTTCAACATGTGTCAATTTATTGGTTGATGATATTACTACCCTATATCATCTAAGATTCTTATTTGAGTCATTTTGGATGTTTTTAAATGGGTTTTGAATTTATATTAAATTAATATTTTTGAGGTTTCCAAAGGTACCCCTCTCCTCCCTTATAAAAGGGCACCTTCCCCCCTCTCCTATTCACAAAAATTTGAGCCTTCAAGCTCGGCCAACCCCTTCCCATTTCACTTCTAAACTTCCATAGAAACATACTATAGGTCATGGTATTCTTTAAAGACAAACTTATTGCCCTATGAGGAAGTTAAGAGAAGGCGCGTCAAGGAAGAGGTGATCTCTTCTACTAATTATTTCAAGTTTATTTATTCTTCTACTTCCTCTTATTTATTTGTTTCATTATAAATTAATAACATAAGAATAACTAATATAATGAATTTTTATTATAAATATTAAACAATTGCATTTCACCTTCTATCCATCCTACGGAAAATGAAATCACTGCGCGTGCATACGTACGGAATATCGTCTCAACGTCGTGGTGTAATCTGTATTTTCACCACCACCTTAATTGGATGGGTATAATGGTGTAAAGAATAAAAATATATGGTTATTATAAAATCATACTTATTCTGAGATATTATATCATCCACTCCAATTCCATTCAATAATTATGGGAACGATATCACCGCTCGTGCATACGAATGGATTACCATCTCCACGACGCGATGAGATTCATTCTCTGTGTTAACCATTATAGAATAATTATAAAGTATATATAATGAATAATAATGATATATATGACATAATAATTATACTATGTTTATATATATATGTATGTCATCTACTTACTTCTATTGAAGTCAATAAGGAAAAGAAAACAGCGTTCATGCGTACGTACGACCTACCGTCTCCATGAACGGTGTGTTTCATTTCATTTATCTATCTATTATATATATATTTATAATGAATATATATGATATATAAATAATGTTTTACATTCTGGAAGTAATTAAATCATGATATAAGTAATAATAATATCAACAACAACAAGTTCAAACACGTACGATAAATTAAACAATTTTACCCAAAACGCTGCTTTAACATGGAATTAACAAAAGAATGGGTAATATAAAGCCATAAGTGAATCATATATGATATCATAAATATTATAATGGTTCTGTTAAAAGTTAATAATATATTTAAACCCACTATACAGGAGTTTCTGACATGTACGGAAGAAATTGGAACTAAGGTAAGGGATAATTTTGCAATCACATTTTTATCCAAGATTTCTTATACGTAAGTATTTACTAGGTTATATTTTTAATCCATGTCCATAAAAATTCTTTCCATATAGTGTTTAATATTCTTCCATGTATTTTTAAAGTCATGTTTACCCCTCTCTGACTTTTACATTGTTTTATGGAATGAATCTTTCTTTTGTTTACCAAACGAGGAACATTTTGACTTTTCCAGCAAAAGTACAAGGAGAATGTTTTTTTAAACTTATACGGCATGAACGGATTTTTATTGTTTCATATTGCCTAATTTTCATGAAGCTTATTCTACAAGTTTTCAGGGTTATTTTTAATAAAATATTTTCTTTTAAAATTATGTGGAATTTTGTGAAAAGGAAATGATTTTGAAGATGAAGGGATATTTTCCTCAAGAATTCATTTCTAGTGTTTTATCAAAACTATTTTCCATCGAAGATGAAATTATTAAGAATGTTTATGTTTCAAGTATAATGTATCTATTATTTAAATGGTGTGAGTTTTATTATTATGAAATTATATCCATTTGTTTTATATGGATTATGTGAGGGGATGATGTTTATGAAACCAATTTTATTCTTCGGGTTATGATGAATGTTTTATGTTTATTTTGTGGCACAAGTAATAATGATTTCATTATGTTATGGGTGGAACCTATATCTCCCTCTAATGAATTGGTTAAATATTTATATCTCATGAGATAGACATGGCTGGAACGGCAAGTTAATCTGATTCAATGATACAGGACTAGAACGAGGATTGAACTCGATTCATTAAGGGACTTTTTCCATTATGATGGTTTCAGCAGGAATTCCTTGGATACTATGGAAATCTCATCATGTGATTAATTGTTTCCACAATTAAATGTTTTATTCCAATGATATTTTATCATGATTAATGTTCATTTATGATCTATGCCTTACGTACTCCAAGACTTATTTCACAACTCAAGATCTTGATGTTTAAGCTTTATGTTCATGTTTATATGTTCAAATGTATATGGTTTGTTTTATTTTCTCCATGTTTAAAAGAATTTGAGCTCACTATTTATATGTTTTCATTTCCCCAGGATATGAAGAAAGGTTTTAGGTAAGAAAACAAAAGTGGAAGATCTTTATGGGAGATGTTGAAGATCTTTCACCATGATTAGAAGATTATGTTCTGAGTTTCCAAAGACACTAAACTATTACCGTCCTTTGGTGTCATTTTTTTGTTATGTATTATGTATTCTGAAAAATTAATGTAAATTCCATGTACATTATGTTTGGGTCTCTACAGTTGGTATCATAGCAAAGGAGGTATGAATGAATCTGATCCTTGGGAACTCTCACATGTGAGCATTGGATGAAGCATGGCTCTTTGCCCAAGGGCTTCATGAGGAAATGGCTACCACTGGGGATGGTGGTGTGTCCCACCCAGGGGGTGTAGCTACCCATGGAGTGATCTGATAGGTATCAATTATAGTCCACTAGAAGTAATTCCAGACTATTATAATTGGTATCAGAGGAAAGTTTTAGTTAAACTTTGGAAACTAGTATGTGAAAACTTTAGTGAAATCCCTATAGATATTTCTAAGGTATGTTTTGGGATGTCTCTAAGGATAAGTGTAAGTATAGGTTATAGTCCTAGAATTATGGTAACTATATTAGAATTAAACCTAAGATTATATATATTAATGTTACTCCCCCTTTATTATGTTGCTTTCCTAGCATGATTTTTTCCTCTCACACTATTCTTTTTGGGTTTTAGACGATGGTTGGAACCCGAAGGAACCGTGTTGATCAATTTAATGGAAAACTCAACGATTATACTCTTGAACAAACCAATGTTATGGGAGATGGAGTGAAAAATATTATTTTTATACTTATACAAGCTATGAATCATTCTGGACTTCCAAATGAGTAGAGAAAGGAACAATATTCTATTGAGTGCTTCATGAGTCAAATTCCACCTTCTTTCAGTGGGTCTTTTGATCCACTTTTTGTTGAACAATGGATTAGTACCCTTGGAATGATATTTTCGATACTTCGATGTTGGAGCATGAAAAAGTCATTTTGGTTGTTTACCGGTTTGAAGGTGAAGCAGACCAGTGGAGGACTCTAGTTAAAAATACAATGCCCCAAGATGAAATTGAATCCATGGAATGGGACGAGTTCAAGAACTTGTTTTTCAATAAGTACTTCCCTCGTATTCTTCGAACAAAGATAGAAAAGGAGTTCTATGAGTTTAAGAAAAAGGATGATGAATCTGTTGGTATATACGAAGATAATTTTACAAGGCTTTCAAGGTATGCATATGGCTTTATCATCCAATATTAAAGTAAAGTTGATCGATTCTTCAGTGGCTTAAAACCAAGTATTCGAAGGCAATTAGATATAAGAGAGTTCAGTAGCTATGAAGAAACGGTGCATTGTGCTATCAAGGTAGAACTGGAAGTTGGTGTTACGTATCCATCCCATGGTGTTGACAAGAAAATAAAGATGGAGTTCACGGAAAAATCTCTAAACAATGGTAAAAAGAAGATGAATGTTTCGTTATGCTCAATGTGTGGAAAGAATCGTAGTGGTGACTGTCTTAAAGGGACTAGAAAATTTTTTAAGTGCGTAAAATAAGTTCATCAAGCAGTTGAGTGTTGAAGTAATGGGAAAAAGGTAGCTAATGATGAGAATAGAGAAAATAGTACAAGGAATGCACCACTAACACTTCAATGCTTCAAGTGAAAGGAAATGGGGCATTATGCTAACCAATGCTCTAATCCAGGGTTTAATGATGATCAACCTCAACAGCCTCTTAAAGCATAGGGAAAACGGGAATTCACATGAAATCACTATTGGTGATGTTGAGTATGACAACGATATAGTGTAATTATTATGTGTTTGTGTAATGGGATTCCGAAATAATGATGTGGAATCTCAATTATAGTATTGTGGAATATTGGAATATCTCTGTATTGGTTTATTGTGGTTTTCAATAACTATATGGAACTAGTAACAATGAAAAGTGATTAAAATATTTTTGGAAAGTAGATGATATGTGCATAATTAATGGATAATGAGAAAATAATATGTTTGATCGTATTCATGAGCTCATGACTTATATAGGGAAAAAGTGATATCATGGTTTGAGTATATAGAAATTTTGGGATTTTGGTATGTGTAAAGTGTTAAATTTTGACAGAATTCATGTTTTCACTAAGGTTCAATGGGTATTCATTTTTCAAGAGAATACAAGATTAAGGTATTCACATGTTTTGAATGTGACCAACAACAAGAAATATCTTTTGATATATGGGGGATAAATGATGTTAATCACATTCTTGGTAGATGACCTCTCTAGAAATATTTTTTTTCTTTATGAGATTGGATAGATGTAGTTTGGGTAAGCCTAATGATTAGAATGGTTTATGTTGGAAATCAGATAGTATTTTTTAAGGTTATAACTTTTTTTCAATATTATTTCTCAAATTTTATAATAGTGTAGTTTTAAAAAAAGGACAAACTGCAGGAAGGGTGACAACCCATCGCGTCGGATAGGGATGCGGGAATTAAACCCACAACTGAAGTGAAACTGGCCTTTATCACCTACCACTGTCCTATAGGAATTCCCTAGTTTGTAGAAATTAGTTTTATTTTATTAAGAGGTATGATAGATGAAGTATAAGTCTATTTTTGGAACCATATACGATTAATCTCACCATAAGATGGACTTATGTATATAACTTTTGTTAACCTTATGTTTGAGACAGATGGAATGACCTATCATTCTATCTCATGATCTGTTAACACTTCACGAATGACAAATTCAACTTAATTTCTTTAAGAGATGAAGTGGAAATTGTTCAATGCATAAACAACAGTGATATTGTACCAAAATCAAGTAAGTATTTCTTTTAATTCTTCAACATTAGGGAAATGATCTTGAAAACCAAAAATGTTATCCTAGTGCCCTCATATATGATGAATCAGATGGTACCTTAGGTCATTAAAAATATATGTCTTTGTGATTGTTGGATTTTTCATAGTCATGTTCTCTACCACTCTCCATCAGAACTTGATGGTTAGATTTCTCTTCCATATCTATATTTTCACATATGTTCTCCTGTGTGGAAACCCAGTGATGATTTAATTTGGGTAACAGTTATGTTTCATACTTCACTTTTTAAAATTATGATTTAGTATTCCTTTTTACGATATGGGTTTCTATGAATGAAACTTTCAAGTAGTAAACCATTTATAACCCGATGAATTTTGAGGGCGAAATTCATTTTAAGGGGGTAGAATTTGACACCCCGAGATTTTATGAGAAATACTATTTTTAATTTCTTTTATGTGTTCTATTGTACGCTACACCGAGATTATATTGCGCTATACACAACACCGTATTAGCTTGTATTATACACAACACTGTTCTTGGCTTGTGTTGCACGTAAGAGAGACCTTCCTCGATAGCTTGTGTTGTACAAAATACTGAGTTTCAATAAACAACGATATATTGTTATAATATTCTTATGAACTTGCCGTTATGAATAGTAGTAACTAAATTTTGAATTTTAGGATTTTATAATTCATCTTACACATATTATAGAACATTGTATGAGAACAAAATAAAATTTTCAGGTAAAATAAGTATTTTTGAAAAAATACAGTTTTACCACCTTTTAATTGAGGACCAACTTTAAATCTAGTTTTTGACATTTTTATAAGTTAAATTTTACATCTAAAACTTCTTCCTTTGAATCAGGATATAAAAATTTACTTTGGATAAATTTTTGAGATTATTCTGCTCACCTTCATATTTTGATGAATAGTAAAAATACGCTAAATTTTAATTAAAAACAACTTTTTTCATCGAGATAATTTATATGGTTAAATTATAATATTTAATAGTTTTAAATTATAAATAGAATATATTTTAACCATTTAATATAATTTAATTCATTATCATTAATTTTACATTGAATTCATAGGTAAAAACATTTCAATCTTTTGCAACATTTTAACTTTTAAAACCCTTTTCCTCAACAACGGGATTAATTTTAAATTAATTTCTGAAACATCTGTGTTTTGAATTTTGAAAAATTAATTCCATATTTGGATTCAGTGGGTCCAAATTATGTTAATAGGTTACTTTTATTTATTTTTTATATTATGAATAGTAACTACGGTAATTTTTATTTACTACAATTAAAGGTAAATCGTGTAATTAAGGGTAAAAATAAGATTATAAAATTATTCTAACACCTTCCAAAATTCTATTGGATGAATAAAAGTCGACCCATATCCCCTAAGGGTCATAATATATTCGTTCCATGGACTATTGACCATGAAAATGATATAATTATAATTAAAACCAAAGAAAGTGACAACATGTCACTCTATAATATCTTATAAGTGTAATAATTCTAATTTAGTGATAAACATCATAACTCTTCGAAAATGAATAGTCTACAAAAAGATAATAAAATTATATACATCAATATATTTTATTTATAATTTTTAGGTATTAAATATTTATCATTAATGATGACACAATAGTGATATAGAAATTATTTTATTGATTGAAATATCAAATAAATTGTATTAAAAATATTAAAATAAATATTATATAAACTAAATAATGTTATAAACAAATTTTATAGTTGAATATGACATATTATTATTCTATAAAAAAGTTATTTTGAATATATCCTTTGTGTGTAATTTATTTAAATTCAAATAAATGAATAGGGTCAAAATTAACACTATTGTTGTTTTATAAAAATAACATATTATAAATTTGATTAAAAATCACAAAAATATTTAAAAATTATAAATTGAAATTTATATGGTATAAAATTTAATAAATTATAAAATTATGGACAATTCACAACACAAAGGTAATTATTTATAATAATTTAAAATTTAGAATATTATTACCACAAAAAAAATTAACTAGATTAAATGAGGATAAATCAAGTTGATAAGGTTTAAAATAAATTTCCAACATGTCTAAATTTTATTAGTTGATTATATTACAACCCTATATCTTCTAAGCTTATGATTTGAGTCATTTTGGATGTTTTTTGTGGGGTTTGAGTTTATATTAAATTAATATTTTTGAGGTTTCCAAAGGTCCCCCTTTCCTCCCTTATAAAAGGGAACCTTCCCCCCTCTTCTCTTCACAAAACTTTTGGCCTTAAAGTTCTGACAACCCCTACCCATATAACTTCTATTCTTCCATAGAAACCTATTATAGGTCCTGGTCTTCTTAAAGACTAACTTTAGTGCCCTAAGAGGAGGTTAAGAGAAGGCGCGTCGAAGAAGATGTAATCTCTTCTACTAATTATTTCAAGTTTATTTATTCTTCTACTTCCTATTATTTAGTTGTTTCATTATAAAGTAATAAAATAAGAATAACTAATATAATTATATGTTATTATAAATATTAAACAACCCCATTTTACCTTCTATCCATCCTATGGAAAACTAAATCACCGCACGTGCGTACGTACGGAATATCGTCTCCACGCCGTGGTGTAATCTATTTTCCAACACCACCTTAATTGGATGGGTATAATGGTGTAAATAATAACAATATATGGTTATTATAACATCATAAGGATTCTGAGATATTATATCATCCACTCTAATTCCATTCAATAATTATGGGAATGATATCACCGCTCGTGCGTACGTACGGATTACCATCTCCGCGGCGCGATTAGATTCATTCTCCTTGTTAACCATTCATGAATAATTATAAAGTATATATAATTAATAATAATGATATATATGACATAATAATGATATTGGTTTATGTATATATATATAAATTTCATCTACTTACTTCCATTCAAGTCAATAAGGAATGGAAAACATCGTTCATGCCTACGTACGGCCTACCGTCTCCATGAACGGAGTGCTTAATTTCCTTTATCTATCTATTATATATATAATGAATATATATGATATATAAATCATGTTTTACATTCTGGAAGTAAGTAAACCATGATATAATTATTAATAATATCAATAACAAAAAGTCCAAACACGTATGATAAATGAAACAATTTTACCTCAAATGCTGCTTTAACATGGAATTGACAAAAGAACGGGTAATATAAAGTCATAAGTGAATAATATATGATATCATAAATATTATTATGGTTCTGTTAAAAGTTAATAATATGTTTAAAACCATTATACAAGAGTTTCTTACATGTACAGATGAAATTGGACCTAAGGTAAGGGATAATTTTTCAATATCATTTTTATCTGAGATTGCTTATACGTAAGTATTTAGTGGGGTTATATTTTTCAACCACCTCCATAAAAATGATTTTCATAAAGTGTTTAATATTATTCCATGTATTTTTAAAGTCATTTTTACCCCTCATTGACTTTTACATTTTGTTATGGAAAGAATGTTTCTTTTGTTTACCATACGAGGAACTTTTTGACTTTTCCAGCAAACGTATGAGGAGAATATATTTTTTAACTTTTACGGCATGAATGGATTTTTACAGTTTCATAATGCCTAATTTTCATGAAGCTTCATCTACAAGTTTTCATGGTTATGTTCAATAAAATCCTTTTCTTTTAAAATTGTGTGGCATTTTGTGAAAAGAAAATGATTTTGAAAAAGAAAGTATAATTTCCTCAAGAATTCATTTCAAGTGTTTTATAAAAACTATTTTCCATCTAATATGACATTATTTAGAATGTTTATGTTTCAAGTATAATGTCTCTATTATTTACATAGTGTGATTCTTATTATGATGAAATGATATCCATTTTTATTATTTGGATTATGTGATGATGGGATGATGTTTATGAAACCCATTTTATTCTTTGGGTTATGATAAATGTTTTATGTTTTTTTTGTGGAACAAGTAAGAATGATTTCATTATGAAATGGGTAGGACCTGTATCTCCCTCCAATTAATTGGGTAAATATTTATATCTCATGAGATAGACATGGCTGGAACGACATGTTAATCTGGTTCGGTGATACCGGACTGGAACGAGGAGTGAACTCGATTCAGTAAGGGACTTTGTCCACAATGATGGTCTTGCTAGCAATGTCGTGGATACTATGGAAATCATATCATATGCTTAATGGGTTCCACAATTACATGTTTTATTCCCATTCTATTTTATCATGATTAATGTTCTTTTATGGTCTATTTCTTACGTACTCCAAGACTTGTTTCACAACTCAAGATCTTGATGTTTAAACTTTATGTTCATGTTTATATTTTCAAATGTATATGGTTTGTTTTATTTTCTACATGTTTACCCTTACTGAGCATTTGATCTCACCTTTTATATGTCTTATTTTACCCAGGATATATAGAAAGGTTTTAGTTAAGAAAACAATATTGGAAGATCATTATGGGAGATGTTGAAGAACTTTCACCATGATTACAAGATTATGTTCCGAGTTTCCAAAGACACTAAACTATTACGGTCCTTGGGTGTCATTTTGTGTTATGTATTAAGTATTCCACAAAAGTAAGTTAATTTCCATGTATGTCAAGTTTGGGTCTCTAAAAAACCTATCTCTTTTACATAAGTTATTATATGATGAAATGTTTATAAAACTATTTTCATTTCATGGGTTATGATATGATGTATGGTTTATGGTCTTTTGGAACACATATATATTATTTTCATTATGTGATTGGTGGGACCTATATCCCCCATTAATTAATTGGGTAATAATTAATGTTATATGGGGACAAAGGGTATATGGGAGGTTATCCCAATCCCAAAAGAGGGTACACTGGAGGTCATACTAAGCCCAAAGTAGGTATATGGGTGGTTATCCCATGCCTAACATGTTTTTAATGCCTTGGTGGGTAGCCTTGACATAATAGTTTATATGTTTATGTGTACACCACAAATATATGTATTATACCAATGTTCTGATATCATGGATCATTTTCCTTATTCCCTTATGATTCATGTATTATATAATTTCAATATCTATACCATGACTCAAGTTTACGATCATTAGTATCTAGGGTGTGGTTTTAAAATGTTATAATCATTTTACCATACCCATATGATCATGTTATGCTTAGGTAACTCCCTTGTTTACCCTTATTCATAATCTGATATCACCCTTTCCTAAGTTTCATTTTCCCCATGTTATGAATAAATGTGTTAATTATAATATGTATAAGAATGTTTCAACATAGGAAGAACGTAGTTTTTGATTATTTAATTTACTTATGAACTAGTGGTTTGTGTTTCCAAATTTCCAATGTCATTATACCTTTACGGTACTCTGGTGTGTGTTCTTTTTGTTGGTTCCAGGCGCAGTGGAAACACATTGGTGGGTGTACTCAACATTAATTTTAGTGTTAAAAAATGATCAATCTGAGATCCATCATGATAATAATACGCCAAATATTTGGAATAGAATGAAGAATGAAAAAAGAAAGAGGGGAGTCCTAGAACTATAGATAGGATCATCATATATCGGTTATAATTAATTTAATTAATTGACAAGAATTACCTTGATAGAATTCATTCTTCATTGATGTTTCCGGTCACGATAAGATGTGATCCATCTTTGCATCATAGAATCCAAGTGTAGGATTACTCTAAAGGTTATCCACACATGCTCCACATATCTTTCGATGTCATCGAAGGGATCTTCGGGTGCTACTGCAGAAGAGCCTTCACTTGCGATGTCTGCCTTCGATCGCTTTGATCTGGTGGAGGTGGATCCCTATCCCTATCTCTCTCATAGCTTTAGAGCATTCTTGGTGGAAATTTAATTCTCTCTTGGCTTGAGAGATTATCTAAATCCATTGTCCACACCCACACGAAAAATGGCTAGGTTAATGAGAAATATATAATTGGTATTTTTAATTACATAGAATAATAAAATGAGTTAATTACCTAAAAGAATTTATTCATTTCATTTAATTCTTAGTAATACCCGGTGTCTAATAATAACAGTTGACTATTATTATTACTTAATATGCAACAAGTTAATTACAACTAATATTATTTAATTAAATATATAATATTATTTTTGTTAAATTCCCAGAAAAACTACATGGCGTGTATATATTAATATACATGGCATGTACATTTATTTTTCCCATTTTTCTTTATTTTACCACGACATTTATTAGACCTTGAATAATGACTATTTATTTCTCAAATAAATATCTCTGCATTACTCGCTAATAAATATATTCTTCCACCCACAATATATTCTCTTAGATTACTAGTGTTTAAATAAATGCAATCAGGCATTCTTGAATAATTATGAAACCACCATCACGAATAATCTTTATTCAACTTGTTAAATTAATATTTAACTAAGATACTTGGACACACGTAGTTTGTGACCCTCTAGGCCTCTATCTTACTGGCATTAGGCAGATCCTACCAAAAGACCAAGGTTAACGTCTAACAACTCACCAAGGCACCCATAGAGAAAGAATTTAATGTCGCAATTATGTGTCACCTCCTACAAATACTTACCATGTAATGTAATCAATTTTTCATGATATCTCTTATCAAGTGGGTTTCATGCTAGTTCCATCAACCCATGTGCCCGATTATTCTTTTTTTGACTTTCCAGAATTGAACTTATCTCTCCTCATTATGGCCATGTATTTATTTAGGCTATATAAATTC
This sequence comes from Viscum album, assembly GCA_963277665.1. NCBI lineage: Eukaryota > Viridiplantae > Streptophyta > Magnoliopsida > Santalales > Viscaceae > Viscum > Viscum album. The sequence goes on along the minus strand of OY728135.1, from coordinate 734,434,161 downwards.
CATCAAAGGGCCTGAGATATCATCTTCCGTTATGAAACAGAAGTGACAAATCCTTTATCGCATTATCTATTAATACAGTATCACTTGTGATACACCCAACGTATCCTACCTCACTACGAATAGTGTTTCGTCACAGATTTAATCAATACATCTAAGTGTACAAGTTGTAATAACCATTAATAATAATCATAAAGTCTAAGGACCAATAAACATGTCTGTAGATAGGAACATCCAATGATGCTATGAAATGTGGATTTCTTACCGGTGGGTCTCTTTCTCAAAATATCCTCCTAAATATTACCAATGGAGCACACCATGAGAAGGTGCCTAAAAGTTTTATGAGTCCTCACCCCTAGTGGAATGTATTATTTGTGTCCCTCAAATAACATCACCCAACCATAGAACTTATATTCAAGAATAGTGTTATGGCCCTTCCTGGTTCTCATCATAGTAGGGATCTGATATGACCCTTTAATGAAATAGATATCCTTAGGAAATTATCACATGCATTCTCATGCAGAAGAACAATCAAGATGTGATAAGGTATTTGTTAATGAATAAAGTAAAAAGTAGTTGGTTCTATGCCACCAACTCCAACAGACTCCCACTTGGACTAGATCCAACTTATAAAAACCTTTAACTCGCAATCTCTCACATGATACTCATGCTTCTGCTGAGATTGGCCATTAGTCATGGGGTCTTCCATGTTCTCTCCCTTGGACACTCTTCTCAATGCAAATTCACAGCTTTGATAGAAATCCCTCAGGAGGTGATACTTCCAGAGTATGTGCTTTGTTCGTTGATGTGACCATGGTTCTTTGGAAAGAGGCACCACAATAGTATTATCACAATACAATGTGATAGAATCTTTACTACTAGGCACCACATCAAGCTCCTGGAAAAAGTTCCAAATCCAAACGACTTCCTTGGATGCATCAAAAACCGCTATATATTCGGACTCCACTGTAGGATCGGCGATAACTGGCTGCTTTGAACTCTTCAAGCACACAGTTCCTCTATTGAGATAGAAAACATATCCATATTGTGACTTCAAATCATTCTGATTTTTCTGAAAACCAACATCAGCATACCCTTTGATGAAAAACTCCTCGTCTCTTCCATACACCAGGGACATATCCTTAGTTCTTCTCAGATACTTAAGGATAGTCTTAACAGCAGTCTAATGTTGTTATTCTAGATCTTCTTGATATATTCCTACCATGCTCATTGCATAGGCAACATCAATACTGGTATATAACATGGCATGCATGATGGATCCTATAGGTGAAGAGTATGGTATCTTACTCATTCTATATTTCTCCTGTTGGGTTTGAGGAGATAATTTCTTAGAAAGATGTTGGCCATGTGACATAGGAACCAATCCCCACTTGCATTGTTCCATACTAAATCTCTTTAGTATCTGGTCAATGTATGTACCCTAACTTAGTCCAAGCAGCCTCTTGGATCTATCACAAATGATCTTGATCCCTAAAATTTAGGCTACTTCACCCAAGTCCTTCATGGAGAAACACTTGTTCAATCAGTCCTTAACTGACTATAAGACTATTACATCATTTCCAATAAGAAATACATCGTCAATTTATACTACAAGGATAATGGTCAAATTTACATTAAACAGTTTATAAACACATGGCTCACATTCATCTTAATGATACCAAATTCTTTTATGTCTTCATCAAATCAAATGTTCCATGACTTGGATGCTTGATTTAATCCATAAATGTTTTTCTACAACTTTCAAACCTGTTTGGCTTCACTTAGTGTCACAAACCCTTTTGGTTGTGTCTTATAGACATATTCCTGAAGGTTCCCGTTAAGGAATTCAATTTTTACATTCATATACCAAATCTTGTAGTCATGGTAAGCTGTTATGGAAAGTATTATTCTTATGTATTTAAACATGGAAATGAGCGAGAAGGTTTCATCATAGTCAATTCCTTGACACTGTCTAAATCCTTTACCCACTAGCATTTCTTTATAGGTGCTAACTTGACCTTCCATGTCCAAATTTCTCTTGAATACCCATTTTCATCCAATAGGCTTTACATCAATTGGCACATCGACCAGAACCTAGACTTGGTTATGATACATAGAATCCATCCCAGAATTCATAGTTTCTAGCCATCTTGCAGCTTCTGGGCTTTCTAGTGATACCTTGTAGGAGAGAGGTTCATCATTGTCCAACAATAATGATTTACCATACTCAGTGACTAGGAAACCAAATCTCTCTCGTTCCCTTACTGCTTTTGTGCTCCTACGTAGTAATTCTGTTTCTGTAACCTCTTCCATGAAGACCTGTGGAACTTTTTCCTGTACAAACTCATGTGTATCTTGAGCATCAACTTCATTGATTTCAATATTTCTCCCACTATCCCTTTTGAGGATGTGATCCCTCTCAAGAAAGATGACTTGTTTGGCGACATTCAACTTTTTTTATGAAGGGTTATGTAGGTAATATTCATTCGTTTCCATGGGATATCCTATAAAGATACACCTCGTACCCCTGGGTGCAAGTTTGTTTCTTGAGAAGGCCTTAACAAATGCCTCACATCCCTATACACGTGTGTGTGACAAAATTGGTTTCTTTCCATTCCATAACTCAGAGGGACTTCCATTTCCAGCCTTGGTTGGTACTTGGTTTAACGTGTATGTTGTAGTTTGTAATGCATATCCCCAAAAGGATAATGGAAGATCTGCATGGCTCATCATCGACCTCACCATGTCCAACAAGGTGTGGTTACTCCTATCACTAACCCCATTCCATTATGGTGTATAAGGAGGAGTGAGCTGAGATAGAATCCCAGGCTATTATAGAAGATCGATTAACTCTTGTTTTAGATATTCTCCACCTCGATCTGATTGAAGCTTCTTTATCTTCTTACCAATATGATTCTCTACTTCATTCTTGAATTCATTAAATTTTTCTAAGTCTTTTGACTTATACAGCATTAAGTAGACATATCCATATCTACTCAAATCATCTGTAAATGTAATGAAGTAAGAATATTCACCTCAAGATTCTACAAGAAATGGTCCACACACATCCATGTGCACCAATCCTAGAAGCTATGTGGACCTTTCACCTTCTCCACCGAAAGGTGGCTTGGTCATTTTTCCTTATAAACAAGCTTAAAGTTGATCAAGTGGTTTTAGATTAGTAGAGTCTAAATATCCATCTTAGTAGAGTTTTTTCAAGCACTTCTCATTTACATGACCGAGATGGTGATGCCACAACTGGGTGATGTATGAGTCATGTGAGCTTGCTTCGTTATTTATTGCCAACACTTGGTTTTCGTACTTTAATACAAACAAACCATTATTTAAATTCACCATACCATAACATACATTTTTCTTATAAAAGAGACAACCCTTATTTCCAAACATGAAAATAAATCCATCCATATCCAAAAAAGATACAGAAATTATGTTCTTGGTAACACTAGGCATATAATAACAGTTATGTAAAACCAAAATCATCCCAGTCAGCAATGAGAGGTGGTAATCGCCGATGGCTAACATAGCCAGCCTCACACCATTGGCAGCTCGAAGATCCACCTCTCCTCTTTAAATCTTCCAAAACCTACTTATTTCATGCATCTTAATATAGATGTGATCCCCACAAGCTGTATCTAATACCCAATGTTTAGAAATGGAAAGAATTCACTTGATAACAAACGCACCTTTAGCATCCCCATGATTTTGGATGCAATCCCTCTTCCAGTGTCCTTACTTGTCACATGCAAAACATAATACCTCATGTTTCTTGCCCTGCCTCTAGATCTTCCCCTTCTTGGAGGGATGGTTCTCGGGGGCTTCAGACCGTTTATAAGTCTTTGGCACTTTTTCTCTTTTCCTTCCTTTTCTTATTCACCATAAGAATTGTGGGATTGTCATGACCCATGTCCTTATCTACCTAGAGAATTAAGGTCATAATTTCTGATAGACTCTTCTCATTTTTTGTCATGTTGTAGTTGATAATAAATCTAGATAAGGTCTTGGGAAGTGATGGTATGATGAGATATGTATGCAACTCATTCTAGAACATAATCCCTAAGATGTCTAGGTGTTCAATGTAGCTAATAAGCATGACTACATGAGGCCCATCTAGTGCAGACTCTCCGTGCTTAGTTGTAAACAAAGTGTTGGAGATCTCATATCTCTCCTGTCTCGCCTTCTCTTGGTAGAGATCCTTATGGTGAGACATCATGTTATACACATCCATGTTTTCATGTTGCTTGAAGAGATCATTAGACATGGCTGGTAGAATAAAACATTGGACATCTATGGAATCATTCATATTTTTTATCTAGAGAGATATTTCCTCATCACAAGCCTCTTTCTCAAGTAGAACTGGAATAGTCTCTTCCAGCACATACACTTTCCTCTCATGGAGAAGGATGACGCGTAAACACCTCTGACACTTTTGGAAATTAGTGTTAGTGAGAAGGTTTTCCTTCTCGAGTATGGTTCTCAATGATATGTTTGAAATTGTTTTTCTTTCCATTTATATAAATTAAGATGAGCAACATTTTAATACTTTATCATGATAAAACTGAGATAAATAAATAATTTAATACTTATTATTCTCCCACTATTTTATCAAGATCCAATATCCCTCACCATTGACTTTAGAATATTTTATTTCCTAAATATTCTAGTGGAAAGGATCCATATTTCCATTCAAATTTCCCCATATAGGGTTTTTAAAGAAACTTTAAGGGTTTTAGGTTGGTATTCCAAATGCCAACTAAATTAACTCACAGCTCCTTGATTCGTTGAGTGGACTCCCAAATCCAAAAATCCTTTTATTTTTTGATTTCCTCAACCTTTGACTCTTGGTCACACCATGTCCTATTCTAGAAGTCAAACCTTGATGTGAACCAAGTCAAGTCAACCCAAAACCTTGAATTAGAATTCCCTGATAATTGAAATCACCCCAGCTAGGGTTGGTCAAGCACTTTGAACTATGGTTCGATTCTAACCAAGATTATGGAAGGCTATACCGACTTAATATTTCTTTGAGTGATTTTATCCTTATACATAAATTGAAAATTTGTTGTCATTGATTACATGCTTGTTAATATTAAGTGGGATATAATTAAGTGATTAACCATGTCTAAGATAATATTTATGCATAAGCTGGACTTATTTTAGTTTCATCTTGCATGTTTGTTTAATTCATTAATTTTGAGATCGTGAGAACACACCCAAAATAAATAAACCATGCAAATGACATAAATAAAATAAATGGTATGATCATGAGCTTATTCTTTTGGCTAGTTTATATAGTGGTTGAAAAACTAACCCAAGACTAAGGGTAGAAACACCTTGAAACTTTCGGGATCGTGTTTACTGCTTTCCATAAATCCACCTTTGTATCTCCTTGGATTGGTTTCACCTTGGCTTCAGACTTGAGCTGCCTCCACTATCTTGGGAGATCCATCCATTACATATTCATTTATCTCACATGCAGGTGAGGGGGGAAAAGGGTTTTACATAAAATAATCATTGGATGTGTAGGCCATACATATTAATGAGGAGAAGGTGTGCAGGCCAACAAATTTAATTTAAATAAATAAATTAAAATAAACCATTCATATACAAAGGTCTTGGTCTAGCTCATGATCATCCATGAATGTAATGGTATTTACATATAAATAAATATAGCATTCAATTATTTAATCGTTCTTGTTTAAGATAAATCACGCTCGAATTAATTAATTATCTTTAATTAATCAATCCTTTTATCTTAAACCATTTTTCTGAATTTCCTTGAGATTATAATCCATCATAATTTTTCACAAATAAATTCATTTAAAATTATCTTTGTTCATAACTTGTACCTTGGAGGCAACCTGGTGAATTCCCATTCATAACTACCCAATGAGTAGAAATGAACATCATGCAGATGTTAAATTATACACACATATATAAAACACCTATCATGTGTTGTGACTCAGATTTATGTCTACACTATGGTACACATCTCAAGGGTTTGTATATTATAATAATAAATTTTAATAAATACGCATCATTTGGATGAATACACAAAGTGTAGTTCTAACTACATAGTTTTTACTTTTGTTCACCATCCATATGAAGTACACGCCTGGGGACATGGCATGTAGACGTACATCAGAAATTTCCATAGTACACGATGTGTTAAGTTGGACACATGCCGTGTAGTATCTATGTTACACGATTTCTAGCCAGGAAAGCCATGTACAGGATACACGATCCAACCCCAGCACGAAGGGATTACACGCCGTGTTCAGTGAACCACAGAACATGTAATCTGGAAACCATGTGCCACGTTTTCATAGTCAACACACGGTGTCATTTTTGACTTAGGAATACTCCAACACACGGAATGATTTGGAGGATCAATCCGATTCATTGATCCTAGACTACACGATGTGTACTTCCGAATACACACCATGTATTCTAGTGTTGTATGTACAGGAACGTTTAACGCCTCCAAATGAGATCCTCTATTTAATTTTAATCAAAATTAAAAGAAAAATTTGTTTCTATAAGGTGAACGAGAAACATGAGAGGAGGAAAAGATATCGAGATTCAGATTTTAAATAACGATTAACTTGAATCGAAACAAATAAATTAATAAATGCGTAAATCACCAACAAAAAACATAAATAATTAGAACCGATGATATAACCCCTCTAATACCACTTGTAAGTTCCAGGTGATGTTGAAGCACAATGGTGTGTGTACCAAATATTACATTTATCATTTACGACGATCAATATGAGATCTCTCACAATAACAAAATGTCAGATCTTCATAAAAGAATGAATAACGAAAAAGAAATAGGGGAGTCCTGGAACCATAGATAGGATCATCTTATGTTGGTTATAATTAATTTAATTAATTGAAAAGAATTACCTTGATGGAATTCTTTCTTTTTTGATGTTTCTAGTCATGATCCGATGTGATCCATCATTGCGTCCTAGAATCCAAGTGTATGATTCCTCTAGCGGTGATACACAGATGCTCCACGTATCTATGGACTTTGCCGAAGGGATCTTTGGGTGCTAGCGCGGAATAGCCTTCTCTTTCGATGTCCGCCTTCGATCGTGTTGATCCGGTGGAGGTAGATCTCTCTCTCTCTCGTATATTGAGAATGCTCTTATTGGAAAAGGAATTCTCTATTGGCTTGAGAGATTTTCCAAATCCATTGTACACACCCACATGAAAAATGGATAGGCTAATGAGAAATATATAATAAGAATTTTTAATTAAATAGAATAATAAAATGAATTAATTACCTGAAATCATTTATTCATTTTATTTAATTCTTAGTAATAACCCGTGTCTAATAATAACTGTTGACTATTATTATTACTTGACATGCACCAAGAGAATTATACATAATATAATTTAATTAAATAAATAATATTATTCCTCATAAGTTCCCAGAAAAACTACATGGCATGTATATATTAATATACACGACGTGCACTTTTATTTTTCCCATTATTCATTTCCCCCACCACATTTATTAGAACTTGAATAATAACTATTTCTCTCTCAAATAAATATCACTGCATTACTTGATAATAAATATATTATTCCACCCACAATACATTTTCTTAAATAACTAGTGTAGAAATAAATGTGATCATGCATCCTTGAATAATAATTAAACCACCGTCGGGAATAAACTTTATTCAACTCATAAAATTAATATTTAACTGAGAGACTTGGACACACTTAGTGTGTAACCCTCTAGGCCTCTTTCTTAATAGAATTAGGAAGAGCCTGCCTATAGTCCAAGGTTAGTATCTAGAAACACGCCAAGGCACACATAGAGAATGACGTTAACGCCACAACGACGTGTCACCTTCTACGAATGCTTACTATGTAATGTAATCCCTTTGTCATGATATCTCATATCAAGCAGGTTGCATGCTAGTGCCATCAACCCATGTGCTCGATTATTCTTTCTTTGACTTTCTTGAATTGAACTTTCCCATTCCTCACTAGGACCATGGATTTATTTAGGCTATATCAATTTCATCAAAGGGCCTGAGATATCTACTTCTGTTATGAAACAGAAGGGACAAATACTTTCTCGCATTATCTATTAATGCAGTATCACTCATGACGCACCCAACGTTTCCTACCTCACTGCAAATAGTATGTCATCACAGTTTTCATTAATACATCTAATTGCGCATGTTGTAATACCCATTAATAATAATCTTAAAGTCTAATGACCAATAAACATGTCCACAGATAGAAACATCCAATGACACAATGAAAGGTGGATTTCCTACTGGCGGGTCTTGTTCTCATAATATCCTCCTGACTATTACCAAGGGCGCACACCATGAGAATGTGCCTCAATGTTTTATGAGTCCTCACCCCTAATGGCCTGTATTATTTGTGTCCCTCAAATAGAATCATCCGGCCATAGAACATATATTCAAGAACAGTGTTATGGAACTTCCAGTTTCTCATCATAGTAGGGATCTTCTATGACCCTTTAATGAAACAACTATCCTTAGGACATTATCACATGAATTGTCACGCTGAAGAACAATAAAGATGTGATAAGGTACTTATTAGTGAATAAAGTACAAAGTAGTTGGTTCTAGTACACCAACTCAAAAATTTGTAATGTATTGAATATTCATCAAAATGAGTTAATATCTATGTATGATATTTCTATGTTTCTATAAGTAATAAATAGTTTTCATAATAAAGGTATATATGGTAATGACCTCTTGTCATCTTAACCAATGTGCATTCCATGATTTTGCTGGTAAATCCCTAGTGACCACCTACCATTATAAATTAGATCCATATTGAAAAAAAACAAGGGCATAGAAACATTTTAATATAAATAAAATGGCGAACCATGTATGATTCCATTAACTATAAAATTTATGGATCTATCAATCTCTTAATTTTGATACTATATTGATAGGTTCTCTTATTTGTGTTTGTTAATTTATTAATACTTTCAAAAACACTTGTAAGATCCCATTTCATTCCAAAAAGATGGAATTATCTCAAAATTATACATATGGATTGACCATTAAATTTTCTGAGACCATATAAAACAATTCATAATTATTATGAATTCATCATCCTCAGTGACAGTTCACCAACACAGAAGTGAGGGAGAATCATCTCAATGGTTCCATCCTGACATTAGAAGTGGTTTGAGAAATAATTTAAACTATCGATCCCCGAAAATCACCTCAACATTAGTGGTTGAAAATGGGGAATATTATGACCATAATTTCCTCCAAAAAACTTCAATAGTATATCCTTGGAGCTAGATAATATGTTCCTCCTTTTCCTTAGGAACATGGAAGTGGAGGTTGATCATGAAATCACCACAGTCCAGGATTCAGGTATGAGGGATCCTACCAACTACCATTCTCATCTACATCATTCATTCTCATACCCTTGTTATTTTTTTGAGAATACCATCCTAAAAATAAAATCCTTATCCATTTATTCTATTTAACTGCAGAAGGAAATAACTCCATGGGCATCTAGACCCCAAAGTTATAATGTGGGCCCATATTCCTTCATTTATGGAAGAAGCATTCCAATAAACTTTTAAAATAGTCAAGGAGTAGTCCCATATCTCTACTCCCACTTATCATGTCTATCAATACACTCTAGCAACATCAGGAGGTGATTTATATCATATTTCAGTCGAAACTAGGGAAAGCCCGTATTCTGTCCCCAATACATGAAGCCCATATGTATATCTTGATAATAAATGGAGAACTAGAATGGGATTAAATACTCACTCCTAAAAAGGTTAAGGCCAATATTTCGATACCCAAATATAGATCATATCAACAAAATATTATATTGATCTATGGGTAGGATCAAATCCTTTCCCATGCCTTAAAGAATTATTAGAATATCCTGTAAGTAACATCATAGGCCATCATCGTTATATCACACCAGTAAACATGGGAAGACACATATCCATTCCTTTAACATTAAACGTTCTAATAAATATATTTTGGGATCTACATAGGGTTGGTCTCATACTCCTACTCCCATTTAGTAGGATCGTTAGCATTCCCTAGTGAGAAATAATGAACATTTTCAGGCCCATACTCTTATTATGACTAAAGCTCATTAGAATATTATGGATACCACTTTAGTGTATACTCATAACCCTAAAAACCTCATATGATTTCACTATAATGTTTAAAAATCCACTCATATGTAGGCCCATTTTATTTATCCAATATAATATGAATAAAACCATTAACATATCCCCATAATAATTAAAAGGTAGACACATATTATTGCATGTTATGAATGAGATCATCAGTATGTTTTAGTGATAATAAAAGTATTATCTCATATTTCATCACATTTTCATGAATTACATCAATATATTCTAACTGAAACATAGTATGTACCTAGTTTGAATACCTCTTATTAAGGTAAATGTTAATAATACATGACCCCAGCTACTCAATAGAGAATTTCTAAAAGGATACCACACCGAGGGAAGCATAAAACCAAGGAGCATACTCATATCCCTTCCTGAATCAATGTTATTTTTCATGATCCCCTATTATATATCTACCCAATACTCATACAGATGATATTAAAATATTTTTTATATCAAATTATTTAATGAATATAAATCATGGTTTGATATGTCTCGTGTCTTTAGAAAAATTAGGATAAAAACATTGACTAAAAAACTCAATTATTTATTATCTAATAGACAATTTTCACTATACAATGAACTAGTTAAACCATAATTAGTCTTCAACATCTCCCAATAATTTTCTATATAAGATACTCTTCTAGAAAGTCCACATGTATTACATTCATTAATTATCAGGCGAATTGGAAACATAAGAAGGGGTGAGCTTAAATACTCAATAAGGGTAAGAATAAGTGATAACTATCAAAGATAACAATTTATAATAATATGAACATATGGGTATGAGAATATAAACTAAGAACATGAAAAAAAATTCATACCCAATAAAACTTTGATCATAATCTAAGAATCATAGTATGATTATTTTTCATAAAGAAACTAATATCAAAGAATAATGGAATTTTAATATTGTGACCACAACATAATGAATTATATAATAAGAATATTTTAAGGTTAAATCACATGATTTTCATCACATATTTGATAACGTCCCATAATGGATTAAGTTCACCCCATAATCTCATATAAAACATCTCATGAGATATAAATATTTACCCAATGTATTAGAGTGATATATAATTCTTGGACCACTCATCACATAACATAGTGTGCTTATGATAATTATTTTTTCACTATACATAATATATATTTAAATTAAAACATTATCGAATTCATTATTGAGAAATATAATTTTTCTCCCACAACTCATATCATATTATGTAAATTAATAAGTGTGCCACAGAGAATAAAACATATATAATTTCATCAACGTATTATTACCCCAATAAAGAAATGGGATTAATGATTATTTCCAAAAAAATGGACATAGACCATACATATAAATAAGGTGGATGTTATAAAAATAACATATCCTTAGTTTGCAGAAGAATCGTAGAAGGATTTTGACATAGATGGAAAACAACATTACAAAAATAATTCTTCAAATGGTACCACATAAGATGGTTTAAAGAATGTAATTTTTTTATATCATGGGTTAAATACCCAGTAGATAAACATAAATAGAGTGTAAATCATGAAAAATTAATCCCAAAAGGGTAAATCCTTTTGAAAATGAAAAGAAAAATGGAAGAAAAATCATAAAATACTTTTATAAAATGTTTCTTGTATTGTCGTAAAAGATAATATTACATGTCACATTAAAAATTAATTTACAAAAATGTTAATAGGAAATTTTTTAAAACTTTTTAATTGATAAAAACAAATTATGGATCATTAAACAAGATATAATGGTAACCAAAGTAAATGTTGTTTGGAAGATAAAACATTTACTCATAGAAGGAAAAACCATTTGATATTTTTTAAAATACATTAGTTGAAAACCCACATCATAAAAAGAGTAAATAAAAATTACTTTTGAAAACTATTAATGGTAAATAAGATATTAAAAAGAGATAAAAAATAATTGGGATTCAAAATATGATATCATAATATTGGTATGAAGAGGAAAATATGGAAACTGGTGATAAACTACCATTTAAGAGGTTATAACTTATTCTTTACATGGATGAACATTCAAGAAGAAATAGAATTAATCAATATGGTTGATTTGAATAAAAATTGAACTCTAAATAAAGAAAAGGGGTATAATATATGAAATTAAATACAAATCTAAATTAAAATCATTTTAACTCAAGAAAGTGGATAGAGTTATGAAAAAACTATATATTTTATGGAAGATATCAATAAAAGTCCAATTAAATGAAGAGAATAAATGGATTTTTGTTTCATGATAAAAAATAATTTAAGATATTATAATTATATGGGTAGTATTTTATCTAGAAAAAAGAATAAAGGTGCATAATATCAAAACATGACACAATGAAGGGTGGTGGAGACAAAAATTTGTACCTTCTATTTAGATTTCCTTAAACATGATCAAACATCCTATATAACAAACATAAAAATATTAATCATTTATTTCAGAACCTTATTCATAACTATTACCATTTATACTCCTAATTTATAATCATTATCTATATTTATTTTAATTTGTTATTATCTATTTTTAATAATATATGGGAGTAATCTTGATAATTTTAAACTAGTTTTGTTATAGCATTATTGTATTATTTCTTACCCCAAGGTTCATAATTATGATATCAATAAAAGTAACTGAAATTATTTTTTATAATTAATTATAAATATATAATTTTACTCTAGGGGATTTTTGGTTATGATCCTTGAAAATGAACTAAGTAGTGATTTTTTTTGGCTAATTTATAATGAGTGAATTGTGTTGTCTTTATTAATGAGTAAAATGTTAATATTACCATTACATAACCAAAAATAATAATTTTTTCTCATTTTTTAAAAATATTAATATTAAAAAATATGTCCTTGAAATAAATTTATAGCATTTAGGGGGTTAAACTGACCTAATAAGAACATGCTACAGTCTATGTGATAGTATGTCTATGAAAGAGAATATTTTGTAATAATATCATTATCATAAATTATAATGACATTATTTAGATTTTATTATGGTACTTAATCACAATTTGTAATATTTTTAGGGATAATTTAAATTAAAATGATGTTTCCACTAATAAATATATCGGTTTTCCTCTTAGAATGTTTGTTTTAGGAGATTAGTTTTATAATGATCGCATATTGCAAGTATTACTAATACAATGCCTTATGTATATTTAAAAAATATAAATCATGAAATAAATAAAATTTATATTCACTAGAATTATTTCTATAATTTACATTTAAATATGGTGGTGGAATGTAAAATATGTCGTTAATGGAGGCGATTGTCTGCACACGTGTAAGAGGAACGTTTTCATTCTTTTGATTGAATGGGAGGGGAATATATAATTGTTATGAAATAAATATTATCAAATTTAAGATTATTATATGTAACAATTCCATTATATATACATATGTTCCAAATAATATTATTCGTATAACATATGATAATGATAAATAATGTAAGATAAATGGTATGTAATAACTACAATGTGAATTTGGATCCTCTCTTAAAGTATATGTTTGAAATAAACAACCTATGGTAATTTTGGAGGCTATTGGTTTAAAAATGAGTAGAGGCTCTCTAGAATAAGTAAATCGGTTATATTTTCATGAGAATATATAAATAGGGGTGTGTATTTAGATGGATGTAAGTTAACTCTATTTATAGGTGAAGATAGAGAACAAATCTATGGAAAATAATATTAGGTAAGGGTTAAGAAAGGAATTTCATGATATTTAGGTGATTTGGATACATAAATATTGGTGGGACACATAGTTATAACTTTATAACCTAAAAATATTAATCTTTAAGCTCAAATTTTTAAATTTATTTAGTAAAATTCAAGTCACATTGGATTACTCACTCTAACACTTTATAATATTGAATAAACTTTAACCATGTAAATTATTTCATTAACAAAATTATAAGATGAAAATTCATAACATAATTCATATTTATGAATCTTAACTTTGAATCTATTTTATGTAATTAAATTTCAAAATATAATAAAATTATATAACATGTTGAAAAAAATATTTTTTTGAAGAAAATGTTGTTTTAGTCATTAAGTGTTTTTAATCGTATTTAACATTGATTAAAAATTTAATTGGTATTAATTTAATTTTATATATTATTAAATAATATATTAGATAATTTATTTAAAATAAGTCGATTTATTTTAATTAAAATCATAGTATTTATTAAATTACTATTCTTTGAAAAATAAATTTTTTACCATCGTAAATAATATTTATCTTGGTAAATTAAATTTATGACTAAAAATAATATTAAAACCTTTACACGATTTGAAAATTATGAATAAAAATATTTAAATCATTATATATAATATAATTTCTAATTGTAATAAAAATTAATTTTAATATAAGTGTGTGTAATGCATAAGAAAATAAGAATCATGTTTCTTCTAAGCATAAAATAAATTTATTTCATGCCTAGTAATAACTATGGGATAGATGTTAAATTATTTTACATTATATGTTATAAATATTTTCCATTTAAACCATTATTTAACTATAATATAATAAACATAATTGTGTCTAAAAAGGAAATTTTTAATAAAATATCTTTTTACACATAAAATGGTTTTATTTTTTATTTAGATATACTAATATAATTTTATCAATGCATTTGTGAAAAATGTAATTTATTTTAATTTTTATATATACTTCATAATTCAATAACCTCTATATTTATCCACAATTTCAAATATAATAGTATAATGATTATATAATTTTATAAGATTCATTTTGGTTCTATGTTATGTCTGAAGCAAGGTATTTAACACAATATGTTTTAAAGGAAAATATATATTTTAAAATCTCAAGGTGTTACATTCTCCCCCGTTAAACAAATTATTTCATTTAATTTTTAATTACTAATCTCTAATTAAATATTTATGGATTTCCTTAAGATAGACATGACATAGGAATTTATTTCTAATGTGGTTTCTATAATAGTAGCTTTAGTGAAGATATGAAACCCATTTATTCTATTATAATAGACATATCACAATTCAGAGTTTCTTCATAACTATTTAAGTTAAATACTCCCACAGTTGGGGTTGAGGCCTATATAATGGAATCAAATTTTCATTGATATTTCTTTGTTATCCTTGAAGTTATAGGTGTTCATAAGTTTATTTGAGATATGAAATAAAATCCCTCTATTTTTTATTATGGTTTTAATGTGAGGAGTACTAAAAATTTTCCAAAATCAAGTAAAATTTAGGTAAAGGAAGGATAATAAGACTTTAATGAGTCATAATCCCATAAATAATGAAGAATATTCACATACATTAGATAAAATAGTTATACCACTAGAAATTTTTATTTCAATAGGAAAAAATTGGTGAAAACATACATCTAAAGATATAGAGTGATGAAGAAGTGTACCTAGAACCACTTAAATTCATTATCCACTTCACTAGTTTTTGTTTCATAATTTGTCTCTTATTTTCATGGTCTATTTGGTGGTTTGTGTCAATTTTCATCTTAATCCATTGGATTACTACACTGGTTTTCATATTTCATATATTCTTCACATATAAAACATCGACTTCATAGTGATTCCTTATGGTGAACATTATTTTTATACCCCATGTTAACAAAAATATTCATTTTTACTAGTCTAATTATTTCATTCCTCCCTACATTACCACAAATAAAACATCTTATAGGTCCTTTGGTACATTCCCCTTGGGGTATCTTCCCACATTTTGGACATAAAGGATATTAAATCTTCTTTCCTCTATCATATTTATCACTTGAACATTCATAAGACTCCATACACCAATTCCTTATTGTTTTTAGAAACTCAAATAAATCTACATTATTAATCATAATTCTTTATATATGTGTTGGAATAATCACATGATTTTTCTCTATCTCTTAACCCATTAGGTTTATCATTGGGTATATCTCTAAATTGTCGGTGGAATTCATTATTAACTAGATTACATTGGGATTTATCTTTTTCTAAAACCAAAATAGGTTAACATGAGTGATGAATAATTAATATCATAATATAATATCATAAATTTACTCATGAAAACTTAACCTCAAAATGTATTACTCTTTAAAACCACTACATTAGGTTTTAGTTAAACATAAATCACTATTGGTTCAATATATGTTTCTTTAAGTTGGGTTCTCTCATACTTCTTATCCTGATTCATTTACATAATAAATCTTTCATAATTTCTTACAAAGAAAATGTGATTAACTAAAGCATATCCCTCAGAAGTATCAATATAGGTGTGTAGTTAGACCTATTTTATATGAACCAGGTGATCATTGAGTTAATACCCAACACACCATTTTCAGGGTTATTACCCCTAGATATATTTGTGTTAGAGCCTACATCCATTGGTAGTATCTATATAGTAATGTTATTTCATGGATAACCCTAAAATATCTACTTTACCAAAAATTCATGATGGTACCTTGTACTTGAACTTATTCCTTTCATTTTCATTAATGTTCTCTTATCATAATATTCAAAAATATTTGTAGCATCATCTGATTCCAACTATAGGGACCAAACCATATACAAATTATAATAAATTATTTTAAAAAAAACTCCTTAACAAATACAAACCTAGGATTGTGAGGTCTAATATTTTTGGAAGAATTAGGAAAAATAAGAACCTTTAACTAACAAAAATCCATCTCTTTATTATTTAATGGAATTTTTCACTTTACCATGAATTGTATAAAACATAAATTCCTCAACATATCCCATTAAATTAATAAATAATATAATCTTCTTTAATTTCAAAATATATTACTATCCTTCTTTACTGGGGAAAATGGAAGCATAAATTGGAGAGAGATTAAACACTCATTAAGGATAAGCATATGTGATAACAATTAAAGAAAACAATTGTGCATAAGATGAATATATGGGTATGATAATGTAAATGATGGATATAAACATAATATATAGAAATAAAACCCAATAAAACATGGATCTTCAGCTGTGAATCATAGCATGAGGATTTAGCTTAAATAAATTGATATCAAAGGATCATGTATCCATAATATTATGACCAAATAATAATAGAATAGATGGAAAACACCCTTGTAAAAAGAACTCTTCAACTAATACCATAAATGAATAGATAAATAATTGGATTGTTTTATACCATGAGTTAAATCCCCTATAGGATGAATATAAATAATTATTAACTCATGAAACATGAATACCAAGAAGTTAAATTTTTTAAGATAAAAATAAAAATTGAGGAGAAATCATAAAAGAGTTTTATAAAATGTTTTTTTCTTCTTAGAATACAATATTACAGGTCACTTTTGAAAATACATTAAAAAACATTGAAATAAAAAACATTGAAAACGTTTAATTTTAATATAATATAAAATAATGGATAATTGAAAAATATATAAAGGTATCCAAAGTAATTTCGTTAGTAAGATAAAACATTTGATCATAGAGGGAAATGCCTTTTGATATTTTTAAGAATACATAGGTTGAGAAGCCACATCATAAAAAGAGGTAATAAAACTTAAATTTGAAAAGGTGGTAAATGGAAATATGATAGGAATAATAGTTAATAAATAATATGGTTTCAAAATATTAAAATACAACATTGGAAGTAATAGGAAGACATCAAAAAGGTGGTAAACCTATATTTGAGATGATGGAAATTATTTTTTATGTAGTATAATTATCAATAAGGAAGGGAATTCATAAATAATGATTATTTGAATTTTAAGTGATCAAATAAAATATAAATAGGATAGATAATATGAAATGAAATATGAATCTCAAGGAGAAACATTATAACTCAAGAAAAAAAATAAATTTATGAAAAACCATTATATTTTTTAGATGATTTCAATCATATTTAAAAATAAAGAAAGATCATGAATGGATGTGAAGTTTAAAATATAAAAAAAATTAAGATATTATTATTCTAGGGGTCATATTTACACCTATAAAAATAATACTGGCTCATAATATCAAAACATGCCTCATTGAAGAATGGTAGATATGAAAACTTGTACGTTTTATTTTGATTTCGTTGAATGCAAAATAACCTCCATTATAAAAATAAGAAAAATATTAATTACTTATTTTATATGCTTATTAAAAATTATTCCCACTTATATTCATCATTTGTAATCATTCTTTATATGTATATTAATTTTTTATTACATGTTTTCAATATCAAGTCTGAGTGATCTTGATCATTTTGAACTGGTTTTTTGGAAGAATTGTCAATATTAAATATTCCGCTGTATTTCATCGTTATGAGATCATTAAATTTAATGGAAATTATTATTAATATATATTTATAAATATATAATTTCTCTCTAGCGGTGTTTTGGTTATGATCCTTGAAGTTGAATTTGGAGATGAGATTGTTTTTTGTAATTAATAAATAATGAATGATGGTGTCTTAATAAATGCGTAAAATATTTATATTTCAATTCTAGAAATAAAATACTCATTATTTATTTATGGATTTCCAATATTATGTTTCCATATCCATCCCTGATAGAAATTTATAGCATTTTTTGTGTGTTTTTTAAATAAAACAAATAAGAAAATTCTACAATCTATGTCTGAGTATAACTATAGAAGATTTTCCATTTTAGTAATATCATTATCACAAAAGTATTATGTTTTTTAGATGTTATCAATATTATGAATCTTAATTGTGAAGATTTATAATAAGAGGGTAAAATAAATATATGTTTTCACTTATAAATAAATCGTTTTTCCTCAGGGTATTTTAATTTTAGGAGATTAGTTTTAAAATGATAGTTTATTTCTAATATAACTTATTGAATGCTTAATTTATTTTTCTAGAATATAAATCATGACATAATGGAGGGGGTGGTCTGCATAGATGAATAATAAAAGTTATAATTTTTTCTATTGAATGTGGGAGAATATATATTTATTATACCATCAATATAATAGAATTTCAGTATATTATTTACAGTGATATCATTATATACATATGGTTATAATGGATTTTTATGAGAGTGGATAAGAAAGATAAATAATTTAAATTAAAGGTTAACTAATACTTACGTTGATAATTGTGATCCTATATAGAATTATCATTTGGAAATGAAGGACTTGAGGCACATTATTGAGGCTAGGGACAACAATTGTGTATAGGATCTCTAGAAGAAGTAAATTTGGTAGAGTTTATGAAGAATTTATAACTAGGGTTGTGGATTTAAATGGGTAGAAGTGGTTTCATTTTATTTGTGTAAAAGAGGGTTAAATTTGGAAAAAAAGTGTTTGTTTATGGGTAATAATAGAATTTCAGGAGAGTTACATGAGTTTGGTGGGTTAATTTTGGTAAGATGTTTAGTTTTAAAATTTTAACCTATCAAATTTATACTATATAGTCTATGTTTAAAATTTCATTATAAATAATCAATCCACATTATATTTACCATTTTAACACAATTTAATCTTGATTATAATTTAACCATGGTAATTATTTT
Source organism: Viscum album (assembly GCA_963277665.1). Lineage (NCBI taxonomy): Eukaryota > Viridiplantae > Streptophyta > Magnoliopsida > Santalales > Viscaceae > Viscum > Viscum album. Next base: position 734,414,462 of record OY728135.1, on the reverse strand, counting down.
ATTACAAAAATTATAAGATGATCCTTTTACCAAATATTGATAAAAAATTCCAAATTTGGACTTGATTTAATTTAATTATGTTTCTTGCAAGAGCCTCAGCCTTCTTGGTGAGGAATAGGAAAGTGCATCCAAGAGACATGAGATCATGTCTGGGTGGAAAAAATATTCGGTGTATTGTAGCAGATACAGTAGAATATGTTGTAGTGGGTATTGTTTGATACTCTAGAAACTGAAACTATTCATTTGTTTAGGCTTTTAGGCCATTAGTTTGATCATTAAGTACTTCAAGGCCTTCGGGCCACCCATGTCCTTATGGATAGTGAGGATTTATGACCACATCAATGAATTCAGGCCACCTTGAAGACATTAGGCCACCTCAAGTCCTTCAAGCCACCTCAAGGACTTGAGTCCACATGAATTTGTTCTTAAATGGACCATCTAGACTCTACAAGGAGCAGGCTACAAATGAGGATTCATAGCAGGTGCATTCACCATATCAGAGCTAACAGATTTGAAGAATGATAGGGTTTGTAAATTTCCATTAGGGCCAACCAAGGCATTCATGAGAAGCCTAGTTTAATATCCATGTGGAGGTGGAGAGCTGGCCTCATGATATAGATGTTGGGGAGGGTTTTTTTCAAATAGTTATAGTCTGGATGAATTCCACTAAGTCCTTCAGGTCATGTAATTTTTCAAAGCCTGTGGGAAATATTAGGGATCCCCTTCAACCCTTAAAATAGGGATTATAAAAAATTAATAAAAATAGTAGGCCTTTAGTCCATTCAGAGTAATCTAATTATGTTTATAAATATTAAAAAAATTACTTTTTAATTAAAAACATATTGTATGGAAAAATTGTTTCTTTGTTGAAAAACATCATTTTAATCATTAATATTTCCTAATATTATATAAAATTGACAAAAAAAAATAAGTTTTAATTTATTTATACATATTATTAACCCTTATATTAGTCTTAATTTAAAATAAATAAATTTAATTTTAAAAAATACATAATATTTTGAGTATCATTCTTCGAAAAATTATTGTTTTTCCTTTGCAATTAATATTTATCTTGGTAACTTAATTTTATGGATAGAAAAGAAATTAACCCCATTTCCTAATTTTAAAATACTAATTAAAATTATTAAAATCATTTTACACAATTTGGTTTCTAATAGTGATAAAATAAATTTTAATATAAGCGCACCGAAAACATCAAAAAATTGAAGAAATATATATCTTCAAATCATTAAATAAATTCATTAATATACTCTTAAAAAGTATTGTATGGATATTAATTTATTTTATTTAATATGTTATCAATATTTTCTATTTAATACTTTATTTAACCATAATATAATAAACTTAACAGTGCATGGAAGAGAATTTGTTTATAAAAATATATTTTATATACATAAAATAAGTTTATATTTTATTTTTTTATAATAATTGAGTTTTATGAATGAATTAGTAAAAAAAATTATTTATATTTATAAATAAATATTATAATATATATACCTATATATTTACTCATCAATTCAATGGATACATTTTAATGGTTATATAATGTTATGTTTCATATTTTGGTTCGGTGGTATGTGTAAAGAAAGATATTGAACACATTATGTTTTAAAGGAAAATATATTTTTTTAAATATCATGGTGTTATATTAAAAAAATCTTTATAGTATCCTCATAATATGCTAACTCATTAATAAAATGAGTAAGTATTTGTAGTTTTAATGTTTCTCCCAGTACTATTAATAATAGAATCTCTGAAGGTCCTCCTTAGATCATACACCATGAAGGTCCTCCCCATGGTAATAAAAATATCCATCATATAAACTTTTTACACGGTGAGAGCTATGAAAATCATCCTTGAAGCTATAATATTAATCAACAAGAACTTTATCCCCATGTAACTGCATCAAAACTATTTATTATGAAGGTCCACCTTGTGGAAGCAAGATTTTACATCCTGAAAATCCTCACCAAGGGATTTTTTATATAAATCCTCCTTGTAACTTGACAATATGTCATAATGGAATTCCTAGTTATAATAAATATTATGAAAATAACCATGGAAATACTCCCCATGGACATCAATGTGAAGGTCCTCCCCATATTGACATTTCATTTCAACAAGAAGGTCATCCCCTTATTGAAGTTACTCTTATAATTCCCGTATATAGAAAGGCATTTGAGAGACTATGTCAAGATAAAACAATCACCCCATCTAAATTGGGTGATATCTCTTATCAACCAAATGATTATATATGATGATATTAATTATTTATGTAACATTTTGATTATCTACTCTTAGATGTATGGGAGTATATTATCCCCAATCCTACTCCCCTCAATATGTAAGGTGACCACTCTGTTCATATTAAATAAGGGAATCCCTCCCATAGGATGAATATAATTTTATAGTTATGAGGAAACATATAGTTTAAGATAATATAATACTTATATTTTTCCCTATATCCACATACTAATATGAATCCATCAAGACATTGATTGAAGAATGCACAAATTAATTGAGCATGGTTTTGTGGATAAATCATTGTCATCTCAATAAAAATTACTTATATTATGGCTAGTATGCCAAACATGTCAAGGAAATAGATGGAATTTACCATTGGATAAACTTAGAGTTCCTTTTAGAAATACTAAATCCAATTATTGGAAGGAAATATGAATATCTCTACCATGTGTTCCCTAACACATTGAATGATCTATGCTAGTTAATCATTGATGCCCCTATCATATATAAACATTAGAGGCTGGGGTGAACATGATGCATTACATTTTATCTCACTACATATCCAAAATATATTCTATGAAGGAATATATCCTACAATTTCATTTCCTCAAATCAAGTATCATTCTCACAGAATGTATATGCAAAATAGTTAGTTCAATAAAATCCCACTATCTCTAAATCTCAAAATTGATGAACTCTATAGGAATGGTCCCTGGAAATAATCCTAAATAGGGAATAAAAGAAGGTTTAATAGGATTATTTATTAATAAAATTAAAAACCTAGGATACACCATTACTTTCAATAGCTAGTAGTTCGGTCCTAGAATGTTCACTTCATCTGTCCCATGATCATACTAAATCCCATAAAATCAAGAGGGTAGTAGTAGTAGCTTCCATAGTGGCTATATAAGAACAACCACATATAATAGGTATGGGGTTATTTTAATCACCATTGCTACCCTTAGAATCATAAAATACCAAGTGATTCTAAGATTTTATGGTGGAGAAACCTAATCAACCCTAACCTAGAGAAGTGGGGGAATTTATATCTCAACCTCCTCCCCCTCCATGGAAATCAGTATTCTAGAGATTATGGAAATCATCAAAGGAGTGGCCTTCATAGTTTATATTTTTGTGTGAACTATCCTTTAATCTAGTAATGTTATTAGTAAACAATATTAAAAACACCCTTATGGAAACCCTTCATAAATTACTCAGTAAATAATCAGGAGGAGAAAGTAAAGCCTCATAGAGGATGAAATTTAAAGTATACCCTCAAGAAATTGAATACCAAGTAAGATTTTGATTTGTAACTTGATATATATTCAAAGGTAAACCAATGACCATATAATTATAATTAATAAATTATACTTAAAATGTATTCTGAATTAGATATTATCATCATCATCAGTCTCATGGATAACTCATAACACAATGTATGTATGGAAGAAATGGATGTGGAAGTCTTTATCTAGACAATGGTCTACACTAAAACACTTTAAGAAGGAGTGTGTATCTATAATTATAGGAAGACTCAAAACCTCATAGGACCTCTAAACACCCATATACCACTTTTATGATAATATTTGGCTAAAAATGGGGATGCTTGTGGTCTCACAAAGGATACCAAACCTCCCACCACCAGGGAAAGGTTATATCAATCTGAATATGAGTTAAAGGAAATTAGGTGACTCAATATTGAATTACCCATGGTTTGTATTCCCCTTGAGTACAATTTATAAGAAGAGGAAAACATTTCCCCACTTGTGTATTTTCATAGATCAAGAACTCTAACCAGTCTGTGAAGGTTGAATTGAATCATCTATCAGGCCCATGGATTCAGAAACTGATGTACTTAAACATAGGGATTAAAGATTATTAAGGTTCATCTTCACTATAGAGAAATCCAGATCCATTAAAAGTGACACATAATAGGATAATTAATACATAGTATCAATAAAATACAATGGATAGTCAACCACATTACATTCTGCATATTTTCTCTACTCAAATATTTTGACAACATGACATCCTGCCATAAATTCTAAAAATATTTGAGTATGTGGATTCCTAAAAGGAATACATTGAAGGGCCATGTATGACAGTTTACCCATTGACGAAAAAATATTCAAAGTGGGTGGATACAACTCCCATGTCTATTTGTTTATGTATAACTCTCATTATCTTTAACAACACTGGTGACCTAGAGAAAAATCTAACACATTTTTTATCTCAATAAGGACCCATGATGGGAATACTTGGGTAGTAATAAGCAGTTAAGATCAATTGTTTCACTCAAAATCTATAATGTCTAGTATTCATCCAATAAAAACATATTGGATGGATCTAGTATATATTTGGAGGACCTTCTTCAGTAATTTATCCAACAATTCAGTGCAACAATGATAAAGATGATGATCCTTGATCTCTCTAATTACAAGAAATATAAGAGATAATATCATAGAAATCACTTCAAGATGGAATGTCTGACCTATTCCCAAAATATGAAACTCCCACAATATTTCTAATAGATATATTCTTAGAAAATTTCATGTATAATTGGAATAAGATAATGATTCCATTTAATTATCCTAATATATTATGTGGTTTTAAATTAGGTGTACAAATATTTGAGTCTTTTATTCAATGATTAAATTATAAATATTACATGATGTAATAAAATCAATGAAATAGAGTTAGAAAAGTAAAAATAGAAATTTTTTGATCAAGCCATCTCAAACACTATCTCTAGCACCAAAACCCTTGAAATATCCTTTCTTGTCTCCCCCTAAAAGGATGAAGAAACAATAGTTACCTCAATAGTAAGGGAAAAAGGATCATTGGGATCCATTATATAAATATCATAACAGTAAAATGTATTCTTTATGAAAAAATAAAGTCTTTTGGTATTTTATATCTTCCATGAAAAATACTTTTCTCGAGAAACTCATATCTTGAAAACACATTGAAATCGGCCTTATTAAAATCCCTAATTATCACTCGTACCATCCGATGTTGGTGTAAATCATCCTCAGATTTATGTTTTAAAATATATCCACCATAAGATGGTCAATTATATGAAATTAAAACTTTGAAAACCCAAGTTAGACATATCTTGTGGCTCTTTTATTCCACTTAAAGAAAAATAATATATGGGAGTCCTGAGAAAGAGAACACAAAATTTTGAAAATTGGATGACTAAAAATTTAGTGTACTGGGTGTTTTCTAATCCTTTGGTGAAATATAATCAACCATTTTCAACCTTAATCCCCTCTATGATAACTGATTTTGATAATTTTCCATCATAATCATCCAAAATCTAGTTCTTTAAGACCTTGAATAATTGGAATAGAAAAAAAGTGCAGGAGAGGGAACCTATTATAATTCCCAAGTTGGTTAAAACTATCTATGATGTCATACTTCCATCATTAGGTGTAAAATAGCATACCATCAAAAAACCTAATGAGAATATCCCCACCAAACAAAAACCTCATCATATAAAGAATCATAATATTGTTCTGTAAACATGGTTCACTTGAAAATTTTCTTCTTTGATTTGGTAAAAGTATAAGAACCCATGTTCTATGTGCATAATCAAGGGTATAGAGGGATAATAATATTAGTAGATCATGTGAAGGAAGATTAAGTCAACATGAATCTTGAAATTTAAGAAATATCTATTCTAAATCCATATATTTTGTATAGAACAAAATATAGATACTTAAACAAGCTCAAAAGGAGAAAAAATCTAATCTTGATCACCTGAGGCTTATCCAGTACCAATAATACTAGAAAAATGATTGGAGAATATGAACTTATCATGTATGAATCCTAATATGGGAGGGTCATTTCATCCCAACCAATATATATAAAAAATTCCCAAGAGTTCTTGTCAGGGAACACATCCTCCAAAATAGGACGACCTAGTTTCCAAACATCAATCCAATGAACATCCAAATAGTGTGAATCATAGGTCAATGGTCTATAAGCATGAAATCTTGAAATAGAATTTTTTTTATTCTTGATTGGATTTAAATCTTTCATTCCCTCCATATCTCAAGGGAAATCTTGGAATGAATCACTAAGACGCTTATAATACCTTAAGAGTTCAAGGATAATGTTTCTATGGTAGAGGTATATCATTAAGTGTTTAAACACAATAAATTCCATGAACTCATCTCCTTTATTGAGAAATACTAGGAATTCATTATTAAAGGTTACATAAAAACCATGAAAATTTCTAAAAAATCAAGGATTTCGACATATATTGATCTATGATCAACAAAAACTCCAGAATAAATCTCATATTAACATAGAACCTCCAATGTTTAGGCCAAAATGTGTCTGATTTATCTCTGTCCAGTCTAAATATTCAAGGGTATGATAAGAGTTGTCAAAACCCTTTAAGATGAATAAATCTTTGATCCCAATTTGGCAAAATAGGATCCTACTCCGAGTTCTTTATTTTTCTTGAATACATGGCTTTCAATGCTATTTATAGAAGATAATGATTTAATTTTCATGTGGTAGCAACTTAATCATACCATATGTGTCTCAAATATTTCATAAATGGATAGGTTAAAGTGTTATATAGTGGTAGTTCCCCTTTCAAATCCCTTGAATCTCAATACATAGATAAAAGATTCTCCAGAATGGGGGGAAAGTATCAAGTGATAGATGAATCCATTTATATTACTTCCCTAAATTGTATGGAAATGGATCATATTAATCTATTGAATGGGGTTGGATATGATTAAATGTTTCCTATCAATCGGAATAATGTACTAACTCCATATTTTTGTGCATTAAACCCCATCCTCGCAATATCAGTTATATCAAATGAATTATTCCATATGGAAGTGAGTTGAAATTTCAGTGAATATAATATTGATCCTCATAAAAATATTCTATAAATGTATTTTAAATCCAAATATTTCATTGAATATCTATTTTTGGGACCCAATGACACTCCCTCATCATCAACTGGAGTGTGTGTTACCCCCATTCATCCAATAAATCATAGGATCTAAACACCTCTTCATCAATCAATGATATTGGGGTGGAATGAAAACATATCTAGGATTCCCTTTATAATTATGACCATGAATCAACACCCACAGGATCCAATTATGTCTCTTAGTAATCCATAGGAGGAAAAAATATTATAGTACCATCTTTCAAATTTGAAAATTCCCCTGGATATCGAAAATCCTATGATATTGATGTAGTGTAAGAAGTGTAAGAAGATCAATTAGATACCCCTATAACATCTATGGAAGGAATATCTACCACTATTGACGAGCTCAAATAATTTGATATTATAATATAGGAGGATCCATGAACAATGTTAATCAGTGTCACCATATCCCCATAAAAGAAAGATATATATATATCTACTTCTTAATGGAACACCAATATTTCTTCTCCTAGAATTATATGAAGATTACTATACTAGATCTTGAGGTGGCCACCCATAATTTGGGTAATCCAAATGATCATCATTGTTTTTATAAAGAAAACAAGAGAATAAATTAAACCCATACTACCAATATACAGGTTTAATTTGATAATATTATCAAATAAAACTTCATTTCTGAAGTTTAATACATGAAATAGATTACCAACATCATATTTATTAAGAATAGCAATATAAAAATCAGATATTGTATTGATTTTAGATATTTAAAATGGAATTATCCAAAATAATATTTCCTAGTACCAATCATAGAGAATCCAATTGATACAAAAGTTATTTTTAATCCCTTTCCTTTATGGGATAATACTCTATATATAATCAAATTGGGATAGCCCCCAAAGATGAAGAGGCCACCACTTGTTAGGTACCCCAATGTGTATACTTAAATATACTAATTCAAATATACTTTAATAATTTTATTTCTACATACCAATTCCCCATGAGGGATATCATCAATACCATTCGAGGTAAAACTATGGAATTATATTTTAATTGTCAACTATTTGCTTTAGTGATACCTCACCTACATCAGACATTTCATTGCAAACCTTGTGGTAAGTGTCTGCAATTAAAAAAGGTTATGAAGAGGGGAGTAAGCTTTGAATGGGATGAATATATTCAATAATATTTCAACAATATCATAAAATGACTCTTTCTTCCATATATATTAATGTCACCCATTCAATTAAATCCACTTATTCGATATGTGGAAGCTTTGGAGTGATCACTTAGTGCCCTTATTTCATTGAAAAATGATTTCAGGAAGGAAAATAGTCTATAATATCTTATAAATAATGATTTTGGATACTAATACTTGATTTAATGGAGATATTGTGAGCACTCTCAAATGATATTCGGTTTTGGGTTATTTTGGTGCAGTAGAGTTGCTGACAAAGGTTGTCCCTCAAAGGATGAAGTAATTTAAAACAACATATTAAAGGTATTTTCAAAATAAAATAAAATAAAATAAACAACTTATAATTATGGAGGGTTGTTCAATGTTTATAAAATAAGAAGAAGAAGTATACTAGAATAAGATTGTATTTTATGTTTTTGAAATGAAATTTGATTAGTAAAACACAACGAGAAGATGTTTTTTAGAAAATATTTTCAAAGTTGTAATCGATCAAAATATAACTATTCACTTAATTATTAATCATTATCATTTAAATTAATATTCACTTATTTATTATTCACGGATTTTATAATTCTTGAACCCTATGATAAATAAAATTACCACAAAGATGAAGTTAATTAAACCCTAGGCTAGCATCAGAACATGCAATCATAGAACCCTACTTTGACTGGCATTCTAAATCTAACTTATGGTCAGTTGTAAATTATGGAATATATACATTATAGAAAATGGGGATGAATTGTGTTTAGGTATTATATTTTAACTCTACAAATTTATCCCAGGATTTGTTGTTTCCCTGGTTAATATTGACCCCTCACAATTAACCCATCACTCAACATTGTGAGTATTGTGTTAATTATTCAATTTTTTGATTAGATTCATTTAATTTAAAAATATAATTAATAGATAATAATATGTGAATTAAATTATCTCATAGATTCAAAATAAATAAATGAATATGGTAAGAGGTATATTAGTTACTTAGAAAAATACTCTTTCATGGGTAGGGTAGTTTTCATAGAAGTGAATTTCATTTGCAATGGTTTAGAATGGTTATAGCCCAATCACATTTATAATCTCGAGTTCCACCCCAAATAGTAAGAATTAAGAAGAAGAAAATATAATAAAACCGAATAAAATATAATAAATATAACAGGAACTATGAATTTTATTACACAAACACAAATATTACAACATGGAGAAGAAGAAGAAGGCTTCGATGAAGGGATCCTTGCATCAAGAGCTACCCTTCTTGTAATTCTTGGATAATAGGAGTTGAACCACTTCTATTATTCCCTAAACTTCCTAATTCACATACCAACCCCTAAAAATGATATAAAAATGAATTTATAGTGTAAATTGGAGGCTAGGTTTTAAGAGGTTTCAATTGTGAATGGGGAAATTCGTCCAAATAAATTAAGCCAACATGAATAGACATTTTGACCACCGAAACACGTAAACCATCTATCCTTCCTGAATAATGATTTGAGAGAAAATGAATCCTAGAGTTTATATCCAAATTTTTTCCTAATACAATCAAGGATGAAGATTTTATGGCCCAAATACAGAACTGATGTCCAATCTAGTGAGTCCAGCCCATCTTTGACTTCATAGCCTTTTACACCAATCTAATGTAGGATTTAGCTCCCATGTCCTCAATGAGAGTTGTAACACATTAATTAAAGAACACATTTAAAAAAATTATGTTCAAATAATCCATATAATAATATTTATGTTTGAATTACAATAGTTCACTTTATATCATAAAACTGTAATTTTCATAAATTTTTCAACTGAATGATCTAATCACAAATATTTTGCAAATGAGAAAATTTACCAAATTATGAGGAAATTATATCATTTGATATTAATAAAATATTTAATAAAAAGTTATTTTCTCAACTCCCTCACACGTACCCTTTTTCACTCCTATGAAAAACCTCGAATCTTGTAATCCAGAAAATTATGAAAAGATATGCATGTTTATATTTCTCAATATAAAGTGGAAAAATAAGAAATTTAAGAGTCTAATAATGAGTTAATATAATGAAATTTTAAATTCATTGTCCTATAAATTATTTCAAAACAGAATACAGTGATATTAATAACACTAATATGACAAAAACAAATCATGGGACTACCATGCCACTAATTCCCCACATGTGTGTGTGTTCCAACCATTTAAAACTTGTCTCTCCACCATTTATCCAGTATAATCAGATCAAGTAAAACTATTATTATTACCTTGTTTAATTCAGAAAACATAATCTACATTCCTTTGTAATCAAATTTCTAGATTTAATAACTTAATCATTCCTAAAAGTCAAACTTTAAACTCCCAACCTAGATATCCCTACATGGCATACATTTCATCACTCCTCTATTTATTAATATATATGTTTTATATTTAATTTTTTTATGAATTTTTTTGTTTTATTATGGTGTAAAACTATCAGATATTAGGTACACATGAATAGGTCAATTCGGTAGAGAAATTAAATTGATCGGAAGGTAAATGAATGTATGAACTAACCATTGATATAAGATTAATTTTCTTACCTAACTTGGATAAACCTTCAATTGAGAAGGAAAAATTTCACAAGTCATGATTGGGTTAAAAGATATGTGGATAAATCAATGGAACAATTTTCCATAAATAAATATCACAAAGAATGGTGTCAACAACTAAAAGGTTTTATTATGACACAACCAATCATATCATCAACGACTTCAATTTTTATAAAAATCAACCCTTGATAATGAATTCTTTTTCACTATTATCATGGAACCAATGAATTTTGAAAACATGAATTTCCCATATATTCCATATCTAAATGATCATGTTACATGATATTTTTCTTTTTTATCTTTTTTTCTTTTTTAAGATTTTCTATAAAATATAATAGAAAACACTCAAAAAAACAAAAATGAAAATCCTAAATATCCACCCCAAAATGTTATCCCCTCCCCCATGGTTAAAATATTGCAATGACCTCAATTTTGAGCTATGATATTCTTTGTGAATATGATATATAGAATTTTAAGTAGGATAGTTAATATAAAAGTAAAAGGGTTAGGAATATCATGATATTCTAAAGTGATGATGGGGTCATGCAATGTGATGAAATAAACCGCATTGATAAAAATTCCCTCAATGTATTGATTCAAACATTTCCTATTGATTATAAATATCCTTCTAGTTTCCTCTTGTGTGATCTCTACTGCACCATAAGGAAAAACATTAGACACAATATAAGGGACTAACCATATGGAACATAACTTACCAGGAATCAGCTTCATTCTTGAACTATAGAGTATAACTTCATCTATTACATGAAACTACCTTTATTGGGTTATTCTTTCATGTGATTATTTTGATATTTCCTTTTAGATCCTTGAGTTCTCAACTAATGAAAATAAAATCTCCTCAAACTCATGAATTTGTATCTTCAATTGAAGTCCATCTTGGTCCAAATCCATGTTGCATTTCTTTATAGCCCAATAAGCCTAATGATGACCTCCATAGGGAGATCAAAAGCTTTCCCAAAATCAATATAAAATGGTGACACGCCAATGGGGGTATTGTATGCTGTCATATAAGCCCACAACACATCATCTATTCACTTTCTCTAATCCTTCCTATTTGGTTTCATAATTTAATACAAAATTTGATTTAACTCGTGATTTGACACCTTAGCATGTACATTTATTTGGGAGTGGTATGGTGTTGATATTTTATATGCCTCCCCATACCTCCAAATGAGGGAGGCCAAATTACTATTTCAGAAGTGTGTCCCTTGGTCATTGATGATGGTTTTTTGTACTCCAAACCTTTAAAAGATCTATGCCTTGGAAAATTCTACTACAATATGAGAATAATTATTCCTGGTGGCCTTATCCTCCACCCATTTAATCGGATAATCAATAGATAGAAAAATATACAAGAAACCAAATTCACTAGGAAAATAACTCATAAAATTGATTCCCCATACATCAAAAATCACACAGAAAAATATGGGTTGTTGGGGAATCTCATATCTTCTAGAAATGTTCCTAGTGTGTTGGAGATGTGATCAGTAATTACCAAAAACATGATCATCATAGAATAAGATAGACTAATATAATATAGATTCTAAAACGTTCCTAGTTATTCTTTGGGGTCTAAAGTGTCCTCTACAAGAAAGTGTATGGAAAAAATGTATAATAGATTCAAACTCTTGATTAGTAACACGCCTCTTAATAACTTGTTCGCTACAAAAGCACAAAAGGTAGGGATCATCCCACACATAAAATCTAGACTCACTTTTTAATTTTTGGACTTGATATTTCTTTAAATTTACAGGAATTTCATAGTAAACAATGTATTTAACTAAATCAGCATACTAAGGATCTGTACCTAAGAAGGAATAAATATTATCATCAGGGAAAGTGTCATGAAGTGGTACTTGGTCCAAGGTATTATCCTATAATGTGTGGGTAATCATAGTCATATGGTCTTCCATGAGGTTTTCTAAACCATTCTTATCCATTATATTGATATCGAATTCTTGAATAAGAAGCATCCATCTTAAAGCTTGGGCTTCACATATGGATTCTTCAAGAGGTACCTTAGAGATGCATGGTCCTAAAAGACTACTACTTTAGAGCCTAATAAATATGAAATGAATTTATCTAAAGAAAATATGATTGTATGAAACTCCTTTTCCATGGTTGTGTAGTTTTATTGAGATGAATTCAATGTCCTTAATGCATATTCAATCACATGTGAATTCCCTTACACCCTCTAAGATAAGACACCTCTAATCTAAAATTTGGAAGTATCACACATAATCTCCAAAGGAAGATCCCACCGTGGGGGCTGTATGATTGGTTGAGTATTCAAACACTTCTTTAGTTCATCAAAGGATACCCTGTATTAATCATTAGAAATGAAGTCCACATCCTTTTGAAGCAATTGAGATAACGGTAGAGAGATCTTACTGAAATTATGGATGATGTGTCGATAAAATCCTTCATACCCTAGGAAAGATCTAACATCATGCACACATTAAGGATGGGGTAATTATGAAATAATATCTACCTTATATTTATCAACCTTTATCCCATGTTTTTCACTACATTCCAGAATACAAGTCCATGCTCTACCATGAAATATAACTTTTCTAAGTTCAAGACCAGATTCTTCGCAAATGAAATGATTTAACACATTTACCAAACTAAATATAAATTAATCAAATGAATATCCAAACACTGTAAAATCATCCATAAATTCCTCCATGTAGGTCTCAATGAAATCTGAAAAAAAAACATACTATGTATCTCTTGAAGGTACCTGGGGCATTGTCAAATCCAAATGGAATCCTTCAGTAGGAAAATTTACTGAATGGACTAGTGAATGTTGTATTCTCCTGATCTATAGAAACCTAAAAATATCCAGACAATCCATCCAAGAAACAATAATGAGTCTTCCCTTCTAGTCTATCTGGCATTTAATCAATAAATTGGAGGGGAAATGGTATGTGCGAGTGGATTGGTTTAGTTTCCTATAATCAATACACAAGTGCTAACTATTTTGTACCCTCATAGGAACTAACTCCTCTTTATCTTTTTTCACAATAGTAAAACCACTTTTCTTTGGCACAACCTGAATAGGACTCACCCATTGAGAATATAAATGGGATAAATTATACCTACCTCAAGCAATTTTTCATCTACTTTTTTAAGAACTTCTAAAAGAGTTGGATTTAGTATCTTTTGTGGTTTCCCAACTGGTTTAGCCCCATCATCCAAAAGAATCATATGCATGAAAATATAGGTGATAATACCTGATATTTCATCCAAGGTCTTCACCATTTCCCTGATGTTCTCCCTAAATAGATTTAAAAGTTATTCTTCATGTTCAAAAGGGATATTTATAGCAATGATAAAATGTAATTTCTCACAACTTAACAAGTATTATTACCTTAGATTTGGTAAAAATGGATTGAGTTCTAATGTAGGGGTGATGTATGGATAGAGAAATTGATGGAAATGATATATGTGCACAATGAACTTCAGTATTAGAATATACATCTTTAAAATCATATAATGTGGCAATAAATCAATCAGCACACTCAACCACCAAGTCATAATCAAAGTTCACATGATGAAAATAAAAATATGAATCCATTTCAAAATCAAATATATGATAAGTTTGGGTATTATAAATTTTTGTGTAAGTTCTCTTAGACATAAAACTATAACCAATTATTATAATCTCTCTAAGAATATGACAATAAAAATCCATGGGGTGTTTACTTAGTGGTTCAAAATGGGAGGTAACAAAAGAAGAATGGTCCAATGAGGGGTACTTTTTAGAGTCTACAACATTAAATATCACAACTTCATCTCCAAACTCCATGGAAAGTGTTCCCTTGTAAACATTTAGGAGTTTTTTTCATTTTTGATGAAGGTTCAACCTAAGATAATGGGATCATGAGAACTTACCTGATCATCCTCCATTTTAAGCATGTATAAATCTATTGGAAATATCATTTATCTTACTCGAACAAGTACATCCTGAAGGACTCCAGCTAGATATGTTGTAGATATATTTCATAATTGCACCACTACTTTTGTTGGCTTTAACTCACCAAACTATAAAGAAGAGAATATAGATCTAGGCATCACATTTATGGAAGCACATAAATCACATAAAGCATCATGAAAGCATAACTCCCCTATGGTACATGGTATGGTGAATGTATCGGGATCCTTGCACTATGTTGGTGTTTCTAGAGTTGGTATAATGAGTAATGAAAAATTCCTTGCAAGCTTAATCCTCCCATTTCCCTTGATCCCTCTTTGGTTGTCATAAAGTTCTTTTAAAAAAATTTCATACCTTGGGATTCTCTTGATGGCTTCAAGTAGAGGGATGTTGATCTCAACATGCTTAAATGTATCAAAAACCACTTTTCTCATAGAATCTCCAACCATATCTTTGGTTTTCAGAACTATATTGGGAAAGAGAATGGGGGTTGTAGGATTATCATCAATATTTTTTAAAACTTTTTCATTCTCCCTGGACTTCTAATCAGTGGTTCTTGAAAAGGGATTCTCTGAAGTTGAGGTGGATCCTGGTGGAATGGTATGTGCAGAAGTATCTGTTGTTTTCTTACCTCTTATAAATGTGATGTCATTAACATTACCCTTTGGATTTGGAGTATGTTGGGAAGGTATATTTCTGAATTTCATTCTTACCAGTTCATAGAGGGTGGTGCAATCTGGATCATTTGAGTCTTTAACTCCCTTAGCTCCAAACCTTAACTCTTCAGCTCATTCTGTTGATTAAGAACAATTTGTGTCAAACGATCGCCAGTATTAGAATCTAAATTTGGTTGAGAAGTCCCATATTGTTTAATTGTTGATTATTGAACTTCAAATATTCTTTGGGGTTGTTAGAAACCCTATTGGTAAGGTGGAGGCTACTAGAAATTTGTTGAAAAGGGGACCATTGTTGTTTTACTGATTCATACATCATGTCTAATCGATCCTTCCATCCTTGGTTTTATATTGGATCAAAGAAATAATACTTATTCTAGGGATGTGGTAATTGTTTTTTTTATATGGTCTCCTATGGAATATTGTCACTCAATCCTCTATCTCTCATAATTGGGGGAAACAATCAGTTGGGTGGTCCAGTTCAGTGCAAATGCCACAAGGACTTGTCAAAGTGGGTTGGTATATATTTTAATCTGATGAAATATTCCTCTCATTAGTGGTCACTTCTTTCAACTTGGTCTCAATTAAATGACTTTCAATCAAAGATGGACTTACTTGATGTACTCCCCTCACATGTGGCATACATCGATTACCAATTTATTTGGATTTTTGTTCCATCACTTCAATAAATGCACATGTAGTTTTTGGGAGTTTTTCAACCAATGACCCTCCAAATGTAGCATCCACTATGATCCTTTCCATAGTTTTGATTCCTTCATAGAAGTATTAGATGAGGAGTTTTTCAATATTTTAGTGATGTGTAAATCTTGCGCACAACTTCTTGAATTTCTTCCAAAACTCATACATTAACTCCCCTTATGCTTTCTTGATCCCCAAGATCTCATTTCAAATGCATGTAGTCCATAATGATGGAAAAATCTCTACAAAAAATATGTTTCAAATCATTCCAACATTTCATATTTTCAGGTTGTAAATAATACATCCAATCCTTTGTAGCTTCATCAAGTGAAAATGGTAATGCTCTTAGTTTTATTTGATCTTCAGATACATTTCTTGGTTTAAGGATTGAGAAAAACACATTAAATGGTTTTAAATGGTTTTTTGTATCCTCACAAAATAATCCATGAAATTCTAAATGTAGGTGAATTAACCTAGATTTCAGTTCAAAGTTTGATTTTAGATTTGGGTATGCTATATAATATGGTTGATAGTTAATATCTAGTGCAGTCAATTCTTGAATAGTTCTATAAAGTTATTTATTATTCTTTCATCAGTTGGTTCTTGTATTATCTTTGAATTATAATTTCTTCCAATTTCAATGTTACATGAATGAAGGAATTATCTAACTGGTTGAATGTATAAACTTCTCATATACTGAGAATGTTAGATTCGAGCTCTAATGTTGTGCTCAATCTCAGGGTCAAGGTATAAGAGATATATAGTACTAGTTCATTTCATAAATCAAATAAAAATTAAATGATGAAAAGTGGACCATAATAAAATAAAAATGATAATTTTGAGTTGATGGTCTAAAAAATAAGAAGAAAACAAAAGATGAAGAAAAGAAAAAAATGATATTGGGTAAAGAAGGAAGAATGAAGAGTATAAAATCAAAAATAAAATAAATACCACTAATTAGTTGAATTAATTACTTTCCTCCCCAGTAAAATCACTAATATAAAAGTCACTATTGTTGGTGCTCTCAAATGATATTCGTTTTCATGTTATTAGTTATAATAGGGTGGCTGACCAAGGCCATCTATCAAAGCAAGAAGTAATTTAAAACAACATATTAAATGTATTTTTAGAATAAAATTAAATAAAATAAACAAATTATAAGGATGAGTGGGTTTTTCGATGTTTATAAAATAAGAATAAGAATTATGCTGAAGAAGACTGTATTTTTTTGAAATGAAATTTGATTATTAAAATACAACAAGAAGATGTTTTTTTGAAAATATTTTAAAAGTTATAATCGATCTAACTCTACCTATTCATTTACTTATTAATCATTATCATTTAAATTAATATCCAATTATTTATTATCTCCAAAATTTTTAATTCATGAACCCTGCTATAAATAAATTTACCAGAAAGATGAAGAGAATTAAACCCTAGGCAAGCTTCGGAATATGTTGTCGTAGCACCCTTCTTTGATTGACATTATAAATCTAACTTATGTACAGTGGTAAATTAGGCCACATATCTATTCTGGAAAATGACGGTGAAATTTTTTTGGGATTATATTTGAACTCTACAAATTTATCTCGTGTTCTTTTGTTTCACCGATTAATATTGCTCTCTCATAATTTACACATCACTCGACAATATGATTTTTGTATTAATTGTTCAATTTCATTATTATTTATTTTAATTTTTAAAAAAAATTCATAAATCATAATATTTTAATTCTAGAATCCCATTTATTCAAAATAAATAAATTAATAAGGTAATAGGTAGATCAATTATTTAGAAAACTACTCTTTCATGGGCAGTGTAGTCATCATAGAAGCGAATTGCTTGTACTCATGAGTTATAGCCCAAATTGGAATATTAAAGAAGAATAAAACATAATACAAAATAAATTGAATTCGAACAAATAATTTTTTATGAAAACACAAATATTACAATATGAAGAAGAAGAAGGCTTTGATGAAGGGATCCTTGCTTCTAGAGATAGCCTTCTTGAAATTATCAAAGAATTAGATTCAAACCACTTCTATTATTCCCTAAACTTCATAATTCACGTACCATCTCCTCCAAATTATAAACACACCAATTTATATAGTAGAGGGGAGGCTTGGTTTTAAGATTTTTCAGTTGTGAATTGTAAAATTCAGAAAAATAAATTAACCCAACTTGCACCACCTATTTGATCACCAAAACGCAAGAACCATCTATCCTTACATAAGGATTATTTTATAGAAAATGGTTCCTCGATATTCTATTCAAATTTTTTCATAATATAAACATGTATAAATAATTTATTTCCCAAATACAGAACTGATGTCCAATCTGGCAAGTCCAACCCATCTTTGACTTCATGGCCCTTTTACACCAATCCAATGGTCGATTTAGCTCCCATGTCCTAAATGAAAGTTTTAGAAGATTAATTTAGGAACACATTTAAAAAAGTTAAGTTAAAATAATACATATAACAATATTTATTTCTGAATTACTACAGTTCACTTTAAATGGTAAAAGTGGAATTTCCATCAAATTTTCAAATGAATGATCTAAATAAAACTATTTTACAAATGAACACATTTAACACATTGTAAATAAATTATATCATTTATTATTAATAAAACATTCAATAAAAAAATTTATCATTGATACTCCAATATTGAGAAGAATTCTCTTTCCTTAATTTGTAAAGTGTAAAAAATGTGATGTTATATTCATCATCATGAGATCCATTTGGTCTCTCACAACGATCCACTTAGGTACTTCCTCATTCAAATGATTCTTATTGGAAACTTATCATAATGCATGTTCATCATTTAGTAATATGATATTCCATTCATATCGCAAAAGGAAGTTAATGTGAAGGAATTTGAAATTTACATCATAGTATACCCTGCCCTAGAGAAGTCACCGGTCCATACCAAGCATCCCTATAAATTATTTTTCTCTATTCATGTCACTAGAGAGATGTATTTTGATAGTTCTTCTAGAATCATAATAGAAATAAGGATGGAACATCCAAAACACAATAAAGTGGGATTGGAAATTGTCCTAATCTCCCTAAAAAGGTTGTTTTACCATATTACTTCCTGTTGTAAGAGGTATGTGACATGGCTATTATTTTAGTACGTTTTCCACATATATTTCATACATTTAATGAGATTTTACTATAAAAATGTGATTTAACTTGATTAATAATTAACATTAGGTAAACTTGAGTAAAAATGCAATTAAGTGAATATTTTTATAGAGTTTTGAGGTTTTGGTGTTTCTTTTCCAAGTTGATCTCGTGTTTGATTTCATATATAATTTTTAAAAAAATAAGTCGGTGGAAGAAATTAGAAGTATTGTTTTCTAGTATTTTAACTTAAATTCTCTATTTTATTCATTATTGTTAATTTTTTATATCAATTCATGAATTTTATTTTGATAAATTGATTCCAAAATACTAATTTTGGAATCATAATTTGGTTTATTGAACTTTATTTTTGGAGTTAGATTATAATTATAGAATTGGTTTATTTATTGGTTGTGATCACTCCTATATTAAATTTATAAAAGGGGGATCCTCATTTACTATGAATGTGAAACCATGTGTTCTACATTCAGGAGGTTTGCTACCGTGGACCTTCTACCATGAGAAGAAAATTTATATGATCATGGGGGAATCCTACTACCATGACTTCTAATTATGTGCTAGTTGTTCTTTTTAGTGGTTCTTTGGCCCTACTACTGTGTTGTGCTCCAATATTAGTGGGAACAGCACCCTTCAATGAAATTCAGCTATTATGTTTATGTATATATTCCCTAATGATAAATATGCTACTATATAAAGGGAATAGGGGATCCCAAACTTCATCTACTCAACCCAGATTAACCCGAGTATGGGTAATTGATTAATAAAGATTGAATAAATCATAGGTTAATCCTTTGATATATAATAAAATTTAGAAAATTCTATTAAACATATAACTATATTTACTCAGTCCATTATTTTGAAGCATGAACTAGATTTGAAGCATGATGTTTTAAGATGAACATATGAGTTTTAATAAAAAATTAACCAAAGGATAAGTAAGATCGTCTAGATTTAAAAAAATGAGTATGTAGATCCATTATGATTAATGTTGTGAGACTCTATTAATGGTAGATATGAACTTCTACAAACCTATTAAGAGGAAACAAAGACAATTTTAAGTTGTTTCCTATGTACTCAAACCCATCCAGTAATGAGATGATGAAGGAAGCTAAGTTTATCCAAGCCGGTTGAGCCAAGTCTTGACTGACTGATTTATGGAATCTAAATCTAGATGAAGATTTTACAGAGGATGCCAAAGGTCATAAGACACTTTTTATTTTAGAATCTTATAACCATGATCTCAAGTACATTATTAGAAGACATCCCAATCTAAATTTATTCATCTGTGTATCCTCTCATAAGCTTGAAATATTATTTATGTGTTAATGTTGGGTGAATCTAATGAGTTGAAGGACCATTCTCTCTATTTGATTTGTTTTTTAAAGGTTCATGGATGTTGATGAGGACCTTAAGTTTTTATGGTTTTGATTTAGTGTATGAATGGAAATATAAAATAGGTTATTAAGGGAAGTCCTCTATGGATTTATAGCATGACTGGGTATGAGGTTTGGTTGGAACATTGATTATCGTTGTTGAAGATATGTCACACCTATGTGGTCTGATGAAATGGATAGCTTGAGTTCATGGGGAGTGAATATCTTGAATGAATATTCCATAAATATTGATCCATATTTCTCTATATAAGTTCAATTTTAATTAAAAATCATCTAGTTACTAAATAAAATGAATGATCAAGATAAATTTTTTCACTTGAAATGGGTACAAGTGAGTTTCATCAATTGATGAAATCCCACCCAAAATGGCCTAGCTCAGTCAATAGTGACTAAAGCCAATGATGAACTAAGTTCAATTAAATATCAAGATGATAGAAATATGATATGATGTTTGATGATTATAGAACAGAGGAGTTATTTATTGATTATATATTTGAGATGAGATGTGTCATGGGAGTCATTAAATTTGGTGTTCTGTAATATCAAACCATCCGTATTGAGTTGGATGAAGATGAAGAATCATTACCGGAGGCTCATATTGGAAAAGATGATATGGTGGTATTCTATATCAAGGTAGATTAAATATCTTTTTCAAGAACTCTGTGGCCAAGGAAACCTCAAGTTTGTAATGACTAGTTTGGGATTAATTGAATACAAGAAGGTGTCTAGCAAAAACTATCAAATTTTTTTGAGTTACTAATTTTGGAGAATAGATGGAACCCCTCCCAATACCATGGTAAAAAATATAGGTGGTGAAATAAATTATTTCTAGATATTTTTTTAAATTCTTTTCATGATGCAAAAGAAGGATGAACCGGGTTAGGATTTTATTCAGGTTCATCTTATTGTTGTAGAAAGGGCCACATTAGGGAGAACATTTAATTATGTGAGTCTAGATCAAGCCATGTGAAGTTGTTAGTAAATGTTTAAGGATTCCTCATGGATTATATTTCATGAAATAAGGTCACAATTTTTGTTCATCCATATTCTAATACAAAAGTTTGGACAAAATTAAAAAGAATCAATTCACATATCAAGATGGAGAGATTGAATTTTTTAGAGTGGTAGAGAATAAAATTAGAGTAAAATCATCAAGATAGAGTATAAGAGGGATAAATTGTGAGAGAACTAGGAAGTAGAATAAAGAATCTATTTTGGAAAAAATATCCTAAATGTAGAATATTCAATTCCCCATTATTTTAACTTTCTATATTTTATTGAAATTAATTCATTCAAAATTGTAAATTAAAACATGTTTCTTGTCTATATTTATTCAGTGAAACCAATTTTTATGATATCATATCTTACTTATTTCTTAAAAATTATTCTCAGATGTCCTTATTATTTCATATTTAAGCTGTTCATATCCTAAACTTTGAGAATTAGTAAAAACTATTCTGGAAGGAAATATTTTCAACCTATTAAAATTATAAACGAAAATATTAGTGAAAATTTATGAATTAATGATAGTTTCATTATAGAGAAATCCTATTCATATTTTCATTAATGTTTATGTATTATAGTTTAGATTTATCATATTAATCATTACTAGGTTGATCAATGGACTAAGTTGATCACCCATTCATTCAAATTAGCATCATAAGTTTCATTCTTCATTAAGCAGGGAACCTATAATTCGAACTATCTATTTAATTTCAACTATATTATAAATTATTTATTTCTCATTATTTACTAATTATGTTTCTTGTTAATTCATTACAATATCATTTTATATTCTTAATCTCAATCTTCCATTCTCAGAAGAGAGTTTTTTGATGTTTTATTTCTTTCATTTGAGAGTTCTGTTTTTTATATTTTATTATATACATATCATTTTACCTTCCATGTGGTTTGATAACCTTTATGAAACAATCTAGGTAGTTTTTATATTTTAAAATTTGATATATTCATTGAAATATCATCAATATTTTGGCATCACTACTGGGTAATTCTTCATGTGAGCAATTAAAACACAAAAAAACATAAAAAAGAAGCAAAACAGTTTTAAAAAAATGTAATTTATTATTATAAACTTGTAGTGATAATATTTCAAATATATTTTTTTTGGTGCACACTATATCAAAAATAGAAAACATAAAACCTTTTATTCATGAGATTAATATTAACTATTCAACTATTAATAAGAAAAATATATAAAATCTTATATGGAGATATCTGGAAAATAATGAATAGAATTTTAAAGCTGCAATTATTCATGAAATGTTTTAGTGGCCTAGGATAAGAAATAATAAACTCCCTCATGTTTCAAGAATCCCTTGTTCCATTATTTTATCCCAATTATATTGAATCTATTAGCTAAAACATTCTTATATGTCACTATTTTCAACATTTAATGGAATTCCTAATAAAGAATCACTGGACTTCCTTAGGGATTTCAATATAATTATGAAATAGCTCCCACATTTTTGTCTTAGTGTGGATAAACTAAAAAATGGTTTTATTATTCTATTTAAAGGTAATTACTATTAACTAGTTATTATCTTTAGATGAGAATATCGTTGTGACATGGGATAAAGTTTATGATTATTTTGTAGAAATTTTTTCATAGGAGGTTGAAAGGGTAGTTTAGGATTAGAATTATAAATTTCTTCCAAGAGTATTTAGAGGCCTTCTATGTGTCATAGGAAAAGGATTAGGGAAGTTATTAGGTAGTTTTATCACCACCAAATTCCCTATCATCTTCTTATGGATTTATTTTATGAGGTAACATCAACCTCATTCAAGAACATTTAATACCAATCATATAGTGGTACTTACCCAAAAAAACAGATAAAGATAGAAGAATAATCTTTAATATCCTTAATTTAAACTCACAAAAAAGATTCTAGAATGAAGAGAGTGACCAGGGAGAGTTCACTATTGGTTTAGGTGTAGAAATGTGAGATATAATTTCTAAAAAAAATACCAAATTCAATATTTAATGAACCATACTTCCACTAAAACTATTAAAAAATTTGACAGTCAAAAACAGTTCAAAATCCTTATATAACAGTTTCAACAATGTGGAATGTTTTTTCATGCCCAAAACTATTTTCTTAACTTTGAAAAACCTATAAAATCATAAGAAAATGTTAGTTTTTTTCACAGTACTTGGATGAATGTTAGGGATGATATATATTCAAACAATTAATAAGTTTTATATAAAAATCACCTTAATCTATACTATAAAAGACAAGGAATAATTAGACAACCAGTTTCTCCTCTATTCCAAAATTAGTCAAGATAGAAGTTTTAAAACAAACGTAGATATGAGTTCTATAATTTGTTATAGGAACTAAGGGGTATGTTTCAAAAACTATTAGAAATATTTGGTTCAAAATATTCTATGTTATAAGACTAAAAAGATAATAAAAATTAAATGATGTATAATCTTGATCTTTAAATGAGGTAATTGGCTAGAAATTTAACTACTAAAGATAAAGGAAATATTCCATGTAAAACTAAAATAAATATAATGTAAATTTTTTGGTTGTTATCACCATAAATGTATTAAAAAGGTATGAGGAAGATTTATGTTACCAAAATAAAACTAAAAATTATAATATATAAGAAAAGCATAATAAAAATCTGGAATTTGTAAATATGGAATTCAAGACTGATTTGAAAAATCAAAGAAAAATCATATTGTTTCATCAATTAAGCAATGTTAGAAATATATTAAAATAAAGATAATAAATGGAATAAAGTGTGAATTATAATATAAATGTTTTCCCACTTTTTATAAAATTTGGCTCTACACATTGATTTTCCTCAAAGAGTAAAGAAAAATAAAAATGTGCCTAAAATTATCAAATTTTTTTATTTATTTAAAAAGCTTCACTTTAATATCTCATTCCTTTAAGTTTTTGTTTAGGTTCTATCATACTTTAAAATTAATAAAATTTGTTTCAAACAATAACGCTCTTGAATAATTTTCCACATATAGTTTAACTAAGGGGTGCAGTGGTGTAGTTTATAATAGAATCCCTCTTACATTAAAATACCTAGGTAGTTTTGTGATTCCATGAACCTTTTTAAATAATGGATAGGTCAAATTACTTTGTTTCCTTATGGATAGTGTAAATATTATCCCTTAACCACTATTTATATAGTTGATATTAAGAGATTTATTTTGGAAAAAAGTGTTTTTGAAATTGTTTGACTACTCCATCACACACCCCATAGTAAAAGATAATGATTTTATTGTAGTGAAAAACAAAATTCTTATTTATTTTTTAATCCTTAATAAGGAATGTTACAAGGATGTGCCTATAATCATATAAAGGATCTACATTTCCACTTGAGGTGTTGTTATTAAAGTTTCAATGGGTAAATTTATTTTCAAATTGGGTGATAAAAGTGAGGAGTTTGATATTTTAAAAAATTTTAAAGTATCATCACATCTTGGAAGCTTCTTTGATGATAATATTCATGAGTCTAAGGAAGATTATGAAAATAAATAATATTAATTTTTAAGAATTATTAATTAGATAAATCAAGAAACTTCACCCACTTAAAATTATAAGTGAATTAGTTATAATATATACGTAGAGTTCTATGATAATTTTAGGGCTAGTCAATATAAAACCTTGATCAATTATAAAGTGAAAAAATTAAAATTAAATCTAAAAACTAAGCATTAGGGTGAGTTCAGTCTATAAAATTTTGCGGAACTAACTTTATTTAGCTACCATTCATTGTTTATAAAGTATGTTGAAGATTCGGGGATACTTAATCCAAAAATACTACCCTCTAGTCAACCAACATCAGTTAAAACCTCTTACCTATCATCTAAATAATTTATTTTGGTGGGAAAGTTCATCTCTTCCAGTCATTATTTCTTCAAAATTAGAAGCTGCTAAATATTTAAAACTGTTATAAGTTTTGAATAATTTTAAAACATGTATAGGTTGTACCATTTGTGATATTAAACGAATAATCTCATCATATTGAATGCATATTATTCATATAGAATCTAACCACAAACCTATAATTTAAATCCAATGAATAATTAATCCCAACATGAAATATATTGTTAAAGAATATATAATAAATCTATTTGATGATGGGATTATTTATCCTATTTATGATATCTCTTGGGTTATTCTGGTATAAGTAGTTCCAAAGAAAGGAGGTTTTAGATTTGTTATCAATTAATGGAATTAAAAAGATAATATTTGGAATGTAACAAAATATAAAGTATCTATCAACTATAGGAAGTTCAATTCTTCTATAAGGAAAGATATTTTTTCGATGCCTTTTTTAGGTCAAAGTCTTGAGAGGATTATTGGGAATGAGTTATTCTATTTTTTGTATAGTAATTATGGTTATAACTAGATTCCTTTATCCCAAGAATACCAACATAAAACTACTTTCGCATGCCCCTTTGGGACATTTTCTTATTGTTGGATTCCTTTTATATTGTGTAGCACCATTGATGCCTTTTAAAGGTGTATAATTGATATTTTTTCTAACATGATATAGAGGATTATTGAGGTATTCATGGGTGATTTTCCTATTTTTGGAAGAACTTTTGAAACTGTCTTGAATATTGAACATTTGTTAAAGAGGTGTCTAGAAACTAACTTGGTTCTAGATATGGAAAATTTTAGTTCATGGTCACTAAGGGTACTGTGTTAAGAAAAATAAATGTAAATGAGATGTATTAAGGTGGATAATTCAATAGTTGAAGTTATTTAAAAGTTACCACTATAGATAATTTGAAGGGTATTATAATTTTTTAGGTTATAAAAATTTCTAATGGGGGATTATTATGTACTTTTCTGAGATCACTATACCATCATGTTCACTTATTATTAGGGTCACTCCTTTCATTTTCAATGAATGTTTTTTAGAATCATTTAATCTCTTTAATTAAAACCTTTTTCTTATACCATCATTACTAGAATAGACACGAGACTTATTTTTGAGGTTATGTGTGATGCTAGTGAGATTTCTATAGGAGTTTTTTTAGTCCATAGGGTTGATAGAAAATTGTATGTGGTGTACTATTCTTGTTGACTACTTTCCAATGCTAAAAATAGTTACCCCACAACTGAGAAGAAACATTTAGCAGTATTTTTTAAATAATAAAATTTTGGCAAACATTTTATAGGTTCAAAAGATAGTTTTTTTCACTGAACATTCATCCCTTAAATACCTACTATCCAAAAAGAGGCTAATACCAGGAAGATGATATGGGTTTTATTATTATAATAATTTCACTTAGAAATCAAAAATAAGTAATGGGGTGATATTTTTGTTGTAGATCTCCTATCTAAGCTACCCTATACTAAAAATGAAGAGACTAGGTAGATTATTTTCTTTTATCTAGATGAAAGGAGATTTTTATTTTCATTGGTAAATCTCTATGGTTTGATAATTTTATTAAATTTTTAACTGTAGAAATTATTCCTATATATATTTTTCAAAATCGTAAGATGAATTTATTTCTAAGAATAAATATTATTTTTTATATGAGACTTTATTATTTAGTATATGTTATCATGGAATAATTAGATGACGAGTTTCAGAGAAAGAGATGTTTCCTATACTAGATAGTTTTCATTATTACTCTTGGGGAGTACATCATGAGAGTGAGATAACTTCCAAAAAGGTTTTATGATACATTTTTTACAAGACTAATCTCTTTAAGGATTATATAAGTATTATTATCTATTTGAATACATTCTAGAAGATTTTTACTTTTGGTAGGATATAAGAGATTCCCCAAAAGTGTATTTTAGAGGTATAAATTTTTTATTTTCACGGGGTAGACTTTATTGGAATTTATCCTTCATCATTTGGGAATAAATATATCACATTTTTTGTTGATTATGTGTATTAGTGGGTATAGGCGTTGTGATTACTAAATTACCAGGCTAGTAGTGTGATTAAATTCATCAAAAATAATATTGTCTCCAAGTTTGGTGTTCCCAAATCATTTATCACTAATAATGATACTCAAATTAAAAACTATGAATTCAGATATTTGTTGGAAAAGTATGGTTGTGTGAACAAAACTGGAATAACCTATCATATACACTCACATAAACAAGATAAAATCTATAATAGGGAATTTAAATATAATTTGAATAAAAATGTGAGTAGATCTAGAAAATATTGGTCTTTACAGATGGATGAGCCCTTATGAACTTGCTTTACTGCCTTTAAAAACATATAAGTTTATTTCTATATAGGATAATTTTTGGAAGGTAAATTAATTTTTATGTGGAGATACATCAAAAGTCCTTTTGGATAGTAAATACTTTGAATTATGATTTTATGTCTTCTATAGATAGAAGGTCATGTGAGTTGAGTGAGTTAGATGAAATCTAGAGACAATATTATGAGAATGATAGAATTTAAAGAGATAGAACATATCTTCCTAGTTCAATAATTAAAAATAGGAAATTTAAAGTGGTTCAAAATTTTCTTCCTATTAACTTTGGACTTAATGTTTTTGGGTAAACTCAATAGCAATTTTGCAAAAGTAACACCCCAGATTCAATTAAAGTTATCTTTTCTTCTAGATAAATAATAGTATAATTCACATAGAGTTATTTAATAATGTTATTGTAACCTAAATTTCCATATTTTATAATTTTAATTTGATGAAATGATTATCATTTTCCAATTTATCATTTCAAAATTATCTTATAGTGAATGTATTATATTTTTTAGAAATAGTTAATTCTTGGTGAATGATAAAAAATAATGATTTTTACACAACCTATTTTTTGGGAAAAAATCCTCATGGAAACTTTGCAGTGTTTTGAGTTGACTGTATTTGTCGAAAAAGTAGTTTTATAAGGTCATTTCTGGAGTTCCATCATGACTATTGATCAGGTATTTTGGAAAATCTCCAAGACCTAGGTATGAATGCTCTAGTAGTGGTGTAGAAAATTGTGTGTACTATGTGACATCATTTCATGGTTTACCAATTGTTGGGGGTCTAAACTTTGGAGGAATGGACAAGTTTCGAAAAAGATGGATCTCTATGACTACCTCATGAAATTATGTAAAAGGAATGGAATTTGGGAAATTTTTGTGTCATAGAGGTTTATAGATTCACAAAAAAAATGTTCCATGAAAGGTTGTTGAGCCACAAAGAAACAAAAAAGGCAGTAAGTTTCATAAAGATGAAACATCCTAGAAAGATTCATGAAAGGTGTTATGTTTCATGAATATAAAAATGTCATAGTAGCTTCACAAAGAAACGGATATTTGTGAATATGATTAAAGAGTTCCACAAAATTGTGGTGGTGAGATTGAATGTTTCACAAATGGGAGGAAACTTATATAAATATGATGCTACTCCCCCCCCCAACACACATACACTACTACAAAATAAGGCTATAGAAAAGATTTTAAACCATTGATATAGGCCCAAAAATTGTGGCTATAGGTTATAGCCATAGTTTTCTCAATCATGGCTAGTATTGGCATGGATATAGGGTAAATCCTATAGAAATGGTATGAAAACTGTGGCACAGGAGAAAATCACTCATCATCTATAGCCACGGTTCCCAAATGTGGCTATATGTCTATAGACACAGTTTTGGACCATGGATATAGGCCTTCGTATTTCCTAAAAAAACATAACAGTTCTACCGGAGCTAGCTGCTTGCACCCCCCCTGCACACTCATTCCTCCTTGCACCCCCCCCCCCCCATACACACCCCATGCACCCCCTTGCACACACCATGTCCCCTTGCACACACCCCCTTGTACACCTGTGCACCCCTTTAACCACCCCTACTAGGCACCCCCACTTCACCCACCACCCCCTCCTAGACAACCCCCCCCCCCCCCCCCCGCTCTTAGAATCCCCCTTGGACAGACCCCCCCCCCCCTCCCCCCTCCCCCTAGACAGAGACCCCTAGATAGAACCCCCCACCCCCTGGATAAACATCCCCCTGTACATCCCCCCTTACACCCCCCTACACATCCATTTCACCCCCCCCCCCCCAAATCTCCTTGCTCACACCCCTTTCACCCACCTTGAACACCTTCACACCCCCACTGCACACCCCTTGCACCACCCCTGCTGGACCCCCTTGCACCACCCCTACTAGACACCCCCCACCCCTTAGCACACCCATTCCCACTTGCACAACCCTGTACCCCCCACCCCCTGCACCCACCCCCACCCCCTGGATAGACACGCCATGGACAACAACACCCTCCTAGATAGCATCCCCCCAAACAACCCCCCCCCCAACCCCCCTTATACCACTACAAATCCCCCCTTTCACCCCTTTCACATCCCCCCTTGCCCCCCTGTCCCCTTGCACACACACCCTTGCACACCTGTACACCCCATACACACCACCACTACACACCCCTTGAACCACCCCTACTGGACACTCCTTGCACCACCACTACTGGACCCCCCCCCCCCCCCCTCACACCCATTCCCCCTGCACATCCCCCCTTTAACCCCCTACATATCCCCCTTACACACCCATGTACCCTTGCACCCCCTACATATCCCCCCCTCACACCCATTCCCCCCTGTACATCCCCCCTTTCACCCCCTAAACATCCATTGCACCCCCCTGCACACCCATGTACCCTTGCACTCACCCCTTGGTGCACACCCCCTTGTACCCACCCCCCCCCCCTACACACCCCCATTGAGCCACCCCTGATGGGACCTCCTTACACTACCCCTACTGGACACCCCCACTACATACCCCCCCCCCACACACACACACCCCTTGCACCCCCCCCCCCCTCACCCCCTACTCACCTGCACACACCCCGTTGCACACCACCTGTACACCCCCACTGAACCCCCCACATTTCAAAAGTGTGTGAAAGTCACCATGAATTAGCCACTCTATTTATTTCACAACATCTAATTAAACTTTATAAAGTAGGCATAACTATTACATAATTCACTACATGAGGCATTACCGCTCAAGTGCCAAGTTTACCATGTTGGGTTCCATTTAACTCATTCAATTCATTAAAGCATCTCAATTCCATTTATAATATCAAACGGAAGTCACTTACTGGTGACTTGGTCATTACATCACTTGCCTACATGGGAAATTTCATCTTAAAAGTCTAACGACACTTAAAGGGTGTTTTGGTTCAAACAACTGTTTTAATAAAAAGAGGGAAACCCCTACAAAGATATAAAAAGGGTCAAGTAAAATGTGTTCTTTACAACTAATAATGACATAAAGTATAAAGAAAACATCAATGCAACAATGTCATGCAAGGTATACCACTTTGAGTTTTTGCAGACAACACACCTTCTTTGGAGAGCTTCTATTAAAAAACCATGACTTGTTTATCAAACGAAACAATTATCTTAACTAACACTTATTCGATAATTGAAATTTAATATAAACAAGAATAATTTAAAAGTAAACTAAATTCAATTTAAAAAATTATTTAATTAAAGAGTCTTGGAGAGGGACCCTACCTCAAAGGAGGCAATCCGCACTCAACACTTGACACTTTTATTAGGGACCACTCTAAGCTGGATCATCCATCATCCAGGAATATACACCTTTACATATACATAAGGACACCCTATCCCCTATGTATGTGTTTTCATGGCCTTGAACACACACAATATTATCCTCATATATATTCTCACATGCATAAGACCATTATAGATGTAGGTTGGATCAGTGTTTTTTAAACATCCAAGTCATCGGCACATACACGCATACATCCATTAATAATCTCGCAAGGGATCTTTCAAAGCACTCACTGGTCATAGTGAAACTGAAAATGGATGAAATAAGGTGTATGAAATTTTTCTACTCATGGAATTGGATGAGAATTTAGGTATTTTTTCAGATTTTACAAGTTGGTCTCTTCTTAGGTGGGTTTAACACATCACCTATAAGGTGGTTGTCATTCAAAATATTAAATATCATACTACTATCAATCACTATAGGCCCATATGACCCTATAACTTTAAATACAAAATCTTTTCCTCCCTTATCAATAGGAGGCTCAACCTTGTCAATCATAGTCTGGTATTGTTGGTTAATCATAGCTCTGTGCAAGGGCGGAGTATTCAGGGGGAGATAGAAATAGCCAAATTGAAGGTGCAAAACATAAATAGGAAATCTCTATGCATGAAAATCGTAATTAAAGTGGACATGGAAAAGGAATATGATCGGATTGAATGGTGTTTCATTTTCAAATCCATGAGGAGGTTTGTTTATAGGGAATTTTCCTGTCAGTTGTAAGTTATATGCTAGTATATAGTATTAAATCCATACCAATAACAACTAGTGGTATCATACAAAATCTGATTTGTTTCAAGTAATATCAATACAATATTTAGTAAATGTAATATGTTGTAAATAGGAGGTCATACTTAGATAAACCTAATCATAATGAAATGGGGGAGTTAGAGATGGATTCTAATGGTTATTCAACCTCATATAACATTAAATAAACTTATATAGATTAACTATAACCCCGACCCCACTACCCCACCCCCTTGCACCCCCTATCCCACTGCCTCACCCCACACCGCCTTGCACCTCACCTGCACCCTCCCCCTTCCCTACAGACCCCCTCCTCCTTGCACCCCCCCCCCCCCGCATTTTCCCTCCCCCACTACCCCCTTTCACCCCTTTCCCCAATGCTCCACCCCCTTCCACCCCTAACCTGCAGACCCCCTGGAGACCACCACCCTCTCCCCCTTGCATCCCTTATCCCCCCTCCTCCTCCCCTACCCTGAAGACCCCCTGTAGACCACTACCCCCCCCCCCCCCCCCACATTAGAAATTATGAAGATCCCCATGATATGACTATCTTGAACAAGTCAAGGTGGTCAGTGATGAGGGCAGTGAGAAAAATGACAAATTTCAAGTGTGCATAAGGTTCATTTTTAAAAAGTAAAACAATTAAAGGAAAAGAGAAAAAAATGGATCCATCCCAGTTTATCCATAAGATCTAATATTTTCCCTTTTGAGGAAATGACTAAGATCAAGAGAAACTAGCATTGAGTGGTGAATGAGGAACACAATGCTAGTACAAATTGGTTATGTGATGGGGAAATAATAACCTATAGAGAGGTGGAACCAAGCATTTTACAAGAACTAGTGGATTTGGTATAGGTTAGTACCACAGGACTTCAGAGGTGGTATATGTATCATATTGAGTGATGAAATAGTTGATTTCTTCACTAAAGTATAATATGGGACTCAGAAATATAGTTTCAACAAAGAGAGGAAGACCATCCCATGGAGTATATGGACCATTCTCATAGTGGATAGAAAATGGATATTATTTTTTCACTATCTCATGGTAAAACTCATGGATGTAATGTTACATTTAAATGATTTATAAAATAGTGGAATATTGATCCTTTTGGAGTCCATAGTCGAAGGAATAACAATGAATAGAAGATTCCTAAATCTCTTGGATGGCCTAAAGATGCTAAAATGAGCACCTTGAGGATACCCTTTTATTGATAACACCATAGTACATTTCTAAAGTAGCTATGGGAAATATGGAGTCCAACTATGGAAATGTGGTTCACCATGGTATAATATTGTAAGGTGTGTTAAAGAGAGATGTTGGAGGACCCATTCATTGTGGAATTGGGTGTGTTGGGTGTTAGATTTGTTGGATCTACAACCAAAACCACCAAATGAATTTGGTGATATGGAATTTCAATAGGAATTTTTCTAGAAAGATCAGTATGTTGTGATAAGAGAATCATCGTACCATGTTAAGATATTAGAGTAACAATGTTGAAATTTTTTTGAGAATTAAATATGATAATTAACCAAATTTCATGGATCTTGTTATTGAAAAAAATACCTTCCATGCATAATGATAATATGTCCAAAATAAGAGAAATTGTTATGTTTTGAAATAAAGATGAAGTGAATGATGTTCAGAGTGTTGACTTAAGCCTTTTTTGGAATACCACACAAGAAATACCATCACAATGTAAAGGTAAAGAGTATATATTTTTATAGAAATATTTAGATAATTTATGTGAATTAGAATAATTTTTTTGACCATACTAAAACCATGTAGAATTCCTAGAATGATTGTGAAAAATTTACAGAAGGTGAATTGATTCCATCCCTCAGATAAAAGGGGTTGGTTTATAGGATCTATATAACTTGATAGAGTAGTTAGAGAGATTATATATGAGATAGATCAAGTTATATATCTTAATTAGAAGGATTAAAGAGACAAAATAAATTCATTAGTAGATATGGTTCAATTCTGTAAGTGTTGTCTTGAGATAAAAAGTCTATCACTTCTTCATAAAAACAATAAAGAAAAAATACTACAATGTAATTCTATCTTGGAATTATCTACATCTACATAAGAGGAGTTCTACGTCTATGATTTTGTGGGATTGAAAAATTAAACTCTTACATTATAGAGCTGTTCTCATCTTGAATATAGGAAGGAATTCATATTAATGTGAATGGAAAATGAGCATAATAAAAAGATGATGAATGTGAAGTCTCATGCTGATTAGAGAGAGACCTACATGTCACTAAACTATTAAAGAAGAACTATAAGTTTATAAAATGTTCATCATTATCTTAATGTAGTGGGTTTGTAGACAAGAAGTGGGTGTGACCCAAGATTGTAAATGCACCTTTATAAACCTAATTATAACACATAACGTTATTAGTTTTATAATATGTTATACCAACACAATGATATTTGTATGCCTAGAATTTTGTATTAGCCTTTTCACACTTGTCATGCGCACCCCCTACCCCTACCCCCTACCATGAACACCTTTACCCCTTTCCACCCCCTACACACCCCCCTTACCACCCCCCTACACACCCCTTTCCCACCCCATGCACCCCCAGCACACCCCCTACACGCAAACCCCCTCCCACTACCCCCAACACACCCCCTTCCCCCTTCCCCCTTCCCCCTCCCCTACACACCCCCTGCCCACCCCCTTCCCACCATACACCCGCTACCCACCCCATGAACCCCTCTTTCCACCCTTCACATTTCCTTCCACTTCAACAACTTAGTACAAGGAAAGTCATAAAAACACTCAGAGACATGTCACTTAATACAAGCATAACTATTCATTTTATTCTAACACGGTCCTCTCAATTTAGACACTCAAGGAAATAATTTCTACCATGAAATGTCATTAAATATAAATAATGCTATTCACTTAGTGGAGACTTGTTCATTACAACACTTACCTAATTTTTAAATTCCATCATAAAAGTATAATAACACTTAAAGGGTGTTTTGGTTCAAAAAATATTTTAATAAAAAGAGGTAAACCCCCTACTAGGATATAAAAAGGGTGAAGTATGATGTGTTATTTATGAATAACAATGACATCAAGTATAAGGAAAATATCAACGCTATAATGTCAAGCAATTTATACCATTGTGAGTTTTCCCAGACCGCGCACCTCCGTTGGATGGGTTTTATTACAAAACCATGAATTGTTTATAAAACGAAAAAATTATCTTAAC
Source organism: Viscum album (assembly GCA_963277665.1). Taxonomy (NCBI): domain Eukaryota; kingdom Viridiplantae; phylum Streptophyta; class Magnoliopsida; order Santalales; family Viscaceae; genus Viscum; species Viscum album. The sequence continues at coordinate 734,379,115 of OY728135.1, read as the reverse complement.
TAAAAATTATTCAACAATTGAAATTTAATATAAACATGAAAAATTAAGAAGGAAACAGAATTAAATTTAAAACAATCTTGAATTAAAAAGTTTGGGAGAGGGACCCTACCGCAACCTCAAGGTGTGTTTTCTTTTAACAACAACAACTCGAATCTTCCTTTTTTCTGCTTGCACGCATCTGAAAATTCATATATATTAAAGGTCACCTATCCTATATGTACATATTTTCATGCCCAAATATGCACAAGGGGGTATTAGATATATTTTTATACTTTAATATACCCATTTAAACTCACAGATGTATGAATTTTTCATATCTATATATAAGCACACCTATCCCCAATATCAATCAATTTCCCAATTTATCATACTTTAAATTAATTCAGAACACAAAGAATGTGAAATAATATAATCATTCCATATTTCCATCATAAAATTTTATTTCCAACATTAGTTTATTCATGAAATATGGTAGGTGAATCAAATACTTCCACAACAGTCAACAATTTCTATATACCAGAAATATCAATATAGAATCATCAATGTATATCAATAACATGAATACATGTTCTGCTCATATTATTCGCCTATTTTTAATTAAATTACTTTGGTTTAATTAGTTACTTTGATTATGTTAATCTATATGATCCTGTTAATAAATAAAGAGTATTACTAATTACACAATTTAAAATATAAATAATGGATTTTTTTTAATCCCTTACCTCAAATTATGCTTCAAAAAATCACAGCATGAGAGTAAGGAATGAAAAATGGTCACACTTCCCAGAACATGATGATACTTATAATATGTAAAAAAACACTTGTTGACTAAAAAACCTAGACACACAATATAATAAGTAACACAAATACAATATACTCTATAAAAAGATAAAATAAGAAGAAATGGAGAATAAAATTACAGGGAATCACCATGGATATCAATGAGGTCGATCACTTAAAGATGAAAAATAAATAGTCGGGTCAAAAATCAGGGGAGGATGGAGGGGGAGGGTGTCTCCATGAGAGGAGGGTTACATATCTAGGGAGGATAGAGGAGGAGGTAACTACTCTGAGAGGAGGGTCGCATATTGAGAGGAGGGTCTCCATGATAGAAGGGTCCCTGTGAGAGGTAGATGACGGTGGGTCGATCAGGGGAGGATGGACGAGGAGACCGATGTGGTCAGATGGTTGATCGGGCAAGGATGGGGGAGCCTGATGAGTTTTGTAAAAAAAACAAGGAAAAATTTTATCCACAATTTTCAAATTAAGTTGGGGCCTAAAAACAGGTTATCCCCACAGACCTATAAAACCATGTCTATAGGTTCGTGGCTATAGCCTAAATTTCTAGTAGTCCCCCCCCCCCAATTTGAATAAGGAATCCTTAAAGAATATCCAGTGGTTATGAATTTAGGAAAGATCTTCTTGAAGGTTTTTCTTATGGAAATCATTTAGTTTCACAAAGAAGTGGGGTTTCTCAAAAGTTGATAATGTTTTTGAAAAGGTTGTGAGCTTTTTGAAATATTTTAGCTTCATGGAAGTGAAAAGTTTTATAAAATAGAAAAGTTTCATAAAGTATTTTTAAGTTTCATGAATATTGGGAAACGGTTTTCATGAAAGTGAATCTTATATAAACCTGAAGTATTTTCATAGAAATTATAAGGTAAAAATGTATTCATTAAGTGAATGGAATTAGAGATTCATGAATAACCAAATGATGTGTAATACGTATTGATTCAATTCATCGAGAAAATATTCTTATAAATAGGTAGTGATCACACTCTAGTTGATATTATAATGATCTTTTATATTCTAAATGGTAGAGAACTGGGGGGAAAATGAGTCTTCTCTGAGGTCTGTAACAGTAGTGTAATTTTCTGTATTTTTTTCATAGGAACATTTTATTTATATTCTACATGGAAATATCATGGTGTGGTTGAACAATGTAAAACTGTTTCATCTCATGCATTCTTTCATTTCAACTCATTCATTTTAATGGGAAGGGGATAGAATGGTGTTTTATTTAATGATGAAACAAGATCTAAATGGTAAATTGTTTTAATCCACCATAGCCTAGTTCACCGCCCAATATCTCTTAGGTTTTTTAACTTAGCTGGTATAATAATTTTTATTAGAGGGAAAGGTTAAAATTAGTGTTTTTATCTTAGAGGTTTCAATAGAGGGTGTTAATCATAAGGGGATTCTAATCTTCGTGGAAACAAGTTTCAATTGTGGAATAATCATATGTAGCACTAAATTAAAAATTTAGGTATGTATTTATTTATAGTGGTGATTCATGGTATTTCAAATAGCAGTGATAGTGGAGCATTATCATAAGTATATCAAAGAGAATTATAAGTCAATACTAGAGGAATCAATGCCTTAAGAGGACGTTTACCCAACATAATCTACATTAAGGTAATGTCATGTAAGTCATCACATTAAATGTGAGAAAAGATACTAAATATCTATGAAAGTGATATGAAATTCTGAGAAGCTAAATTGTAGGTTCTATGGAACAAATATTTAGACCCGAGAATGCATCCCAATGAGTTTGTAGATGCATTATTTGATTAGGTGAAGGTTTTTTGGATGATATGTGAATTCTTATAGAAATAATTTATGATTTAAAGGTTATAAAGCGTATATTGAGAAGATACCACCTTTTTTGAATCCTAATGTCTCTATGCAGGAGGAAAATGATCAATGAAAATATATTGAAGAACGTGAAGAGGATGTTGTTGACCTATGAATAAAATTATAAGATCAAGAGAGACTCTTGACTCTCGGTATGAAATCAGGAAAGTAGATCACTCAGGTGACACAAAATATGGAAGTGGATCATAGAGTTCCATAAAAATTGAAGAAACAGTCATATCCAAATGATGAGGTTGGTATAGGGATTTATAATAAACAGAAATATATAATGATTGATTTCAGGCTACAAGCTCCGACTCTGAGGTTGAAAATTTATTTGTGTACAAATAATAATCAGAAGGTTTATAGAATCCAAGTAATAATAGGCCTTATATCAATGACTTACTAGAATTCACCTCATATCATATGTTATTTTTATAGAAGGATGGAACATTACCAAAATGCATTTTCCATAGCCAAATGGTACTAAAGATAATAAAATAAACAAAGGAATCCATATTGAGTTCAGTATTCCATGAATTATTTTTATGGTCACTATTTCTAGTGTGGAGGGTTCACACACATAACCAGATATTTCTCATCAAGAATGCATAGGAATGTCTTAATAAATCCCCAAAGTGGTCATAAGCAGTATCTCAAACAATAAACAAATCAGATAAAAACATAATAACAATTTTTAACTCTAAAATATGTATTTATTCCATCTTATTATGATTAATGTCAAAAATATCATTCCACAACATGTATAAATTCAAAAAAATTAAAAAATAACTAGATGAAAAGGTAGTGCTTGTAGATATTTTCCTTAAAGAATAAAATTTTTTTAGTGTATGGATCATTGAGAGTGGATGCACAACCTATATGATGGGAAAAAGGATCTTATTATTGGCTTCAAATATTACAAGGAAGGTGTTATCAAATTTGTAAATGATGTAGGCCTGAAGATTTTTAGATCTGAAAAATCTATATTTTGGGGAAAATAGATGAGATGTATTGATGTCTTAGTTTTAAAAGGTCACAATAACAATATTTTAAGTGTTAGCCAATTCTGTGGATCAGGTCGTGCTATAAGATTTACCAAGAATTTGTGTATCACCAAATTAAAAGAGAGTATGGTTGTTTTATAGGGAAAACACAAGAAGTGTAATCTTTATATTATGAGTAGAAAAGAAGATATGAACTTTCTATCTAAAGTGGAAGAAAAAAAGTGGTGGAATAAATGTATTATCCATCTATGCTAACCATCTATGGAATATCTAGTTAAATTTGATGTTGCTTGAGATCTCCCTAAGATATCACATGATCAAACTCACAAGTGTGATGCTTTCCAGTAAGGTAATATTATCAAAAATAAAAACATAGAAAAAGAATAAAATTCAACAAGAGTACTTGAATCGGTGAATGTATATGTGTGTATACTTATCTCACCAATATCTATTGATGATAATATGTATTATGTTATTTTAATTTTTGATTTTAGATTGATGGAATGTATATTTATCATTTATCACAAGTATGAGTTGATCAGTTTCATGAAAAAATATCATAGGGAATCTAAAAGGATGCTTATATATAATATTCTGAAATGTATAATTAATAATGGTATGTAATTCACAAATATATATGTGGAGTAATATATTTGGATATATAGGATAACACACGATGTTTGGATAGTAAAAAATCCTCAAAAATGAATTTGTTAAGAGGGGAAATGAGATCATAAATAATATGTCCAGAACAATTCTTATTGAAAAGAATATAGTAATGAAATTATGGAAGGAAAAAGTCTTGAAATTAGTTTACAAATCTAATCAGTCATTGTTGTGTATTAAAGAAGAATAGACTTTATACAAACTATGGTATGGATAGAAGCCATAATTAAAATACTTTCAAATATTTGTAAGTGTGTTTTATATTCTCAATATAGAAAAACATATAAATTTGTATGCATGTGGAGATGAGGGTATATTCCATGTTTATTCAAGAAAAATAAAATCATATAATTTCTTTAATAAGAGGCTGGGAAAATTGGTTGAAAGTAATGATGTCCCTATAGTAGAAAATTAATATATTCTTCAAAAATAATTTGTACAGTTCCCTAATGGTAGTGATGAGGAGGTAAGAAAATAATTAGGAGTAGAAGTGGAAAATAATGATTGAGAATAATATATTAATTATTATCAATATAGGATTATTCATGTATCTAAATAAGAAGATTTATAAGAATGTAGAAATTGACAAGAAGAATTTCATCGATGATCAGGAAGTTCCAATTAAAATAAAGACAGTGCAGTCTATATAGTAAGAATAATTTTTATCTCTTATAGAGCCAATGTGTTTTGAATAATCCTCTAAAGATGAAAACTAGGTTCTGAATATGAATAAAGATATTGAACAATTCAAAAAGAACCAAATAGGGTATATTGTTTCATGATGAGTAGATAAGAAGGTCATCCTGACCAAATGGGTATTTTAAAACAAACAAAAGAAATATGAATTACTAATTTGAAACAAATCATGACTAGTGTGCAAGGGATACTCCTAGATAAAGGGAATCTATATTGATGAGACATTTTAACATATTGTAAGTCTTGAGACTATTCACATATTCTTATCCATAGAAGTGTAGTGAAAGTTAAATAATTTATAGATGGATGTCAAATCAGAATTTTGAAAGGGTGTTCTGGAAGAATAATTGTATATCCAAAAGGCATATTTTTCTCATTCAAGAAGATGAGAATATATATTTTTGGAAAAGGAAAGTGCTATATGGTTTAAATTAATAACTTCGATCTTGGTAATCAAAACTTGATTAGTTTTTGAATAATATTAATTTTCATTATGGTGGAGTTGATTAAAATCTATATGTCGGTAATGAGAGTAATAAAATGATGATGGTGTGGTTTTATGTATAAGGTATATTATTTTGTGAATTAGATTAAGCATAGTGAAAAAAAAAATATAATTTATGAAATGTGAGTTCAAAATTTCAATGATTGGTGAATTAATATTTTTCATTTGTTTATATGTGATGTGAGGAAGAAATGGAACAATCATTTCTCAATCCAAATATGCTGAGGTGGTTTTGATAAGATTTTTAATGAATAATTTCAATGAAAATACAACTCATATAGATACCTAGATGAATCTATCAAAATATTATGAAGGTAAAGAGGTTAATGTCATATAATATAGTAATATCTTTTTCATTATATTATATTTTACAATGAAATTACTCGATATTGTTTTTTATACATACCAAGTAGTGTGGTATCAAATAAATCAAAATAAAGACACTTAATTGCATTAAAAATAGTACATCAATATATCAATGTCATGGTTTATTTTGGTATTTTGTATAATGAAAAATATCAATAAGATTTATTGGGTTAAAAAGATATATATTGGGTCAGTACATCATATAATATAAAATCAACATCAGGTGGTGCACTATATCTTTGTGGATTGTATATTTCTTATCTAAGTAAGAAATAAGACTTAATTTCATTGGGTACCACAAAATATGAATATATTGAATCTACACAAACTTGAAGATTTTTATGGTGTATAAAGTAGTATCTTGAAGATATGGTAGTTTAAGGGAAGTCTCTTATCAGAATTCATTGTGATAATTCAAGTTCTATAAATAATAGTAAAAATCCAGTCTATCACTCAAGAATAAAGAACATTGTAATCAAGTATCATTTTATCAACGTGAAGGTGGAGCGTGGGCTTGTGAAGTTAGAGTATATTCCTATAAAACTACAAGTTGTAGGTATTATAATTAAGGACATACCTAAAGAATCATTTTAATGAAATTGGTTGGATCTTGGAGTTCATTCAACTCTACACATTTGAACATGTGTGGGTGTGGGACTCCCTCTCCCTAAGGTATGGTGTGTTTCCCATTATTTTATAATGTGTGATATTTACACTTTTGTATCCATAAAGTACTGACCTTTGAGTTTATTGACAAAGGGGGAGAAAATATATTGATCAAGACAGGGGAGAAGTTGGTATGGTTCATAAAAACATGGGGATTTTTTTTAATCTGATGATGAAAAATATGTTTGAAAAAATTTTATATATCAATAAAAATAGGGTTTTGGATAAAATATGTTTCTTATTTTTGTAATTAAGTGTTTCATTGATTAACTTTTAATGATACTCTTGTTTAATAGGCCAATCATGGATCGTGTGGGATTATAGTGTGTGTTGAGTAAATATTTGATCACTATCTAGAATATCAATAATTTAATTTTGGTAGAAGATGGATAAAAATTGTGGTCATTAAATTAGAAATAGAATCATTTAAATGGTATAAAAAGGTGCAAAATTTTCAAAAAACACAAAGGTCCATATTATTGGGGAAAAATACCTCTAGGTGAATTTGTAGTGTTTCTTGGTTGATTATGTTTGTTAAAAAAATAATATTCCCAAGGTCAGTTGTGAAGTTCCAACATGATGTTTTACTAGGAATATTGTAAAGTATGTAAGGTATAGGTATGGAAGATCTGTAAGTGGTATAGAAAGTTACATGTACTAGGTGGAATCATTTCCTAGTGTTTTCCAAATATTTGGGGTCCAAAATTTAGTGGAAGTGATATCTTTCATGAAAGATGGATCTTGAGGAATTCTTCATGAAAATATTTAAAATCCATGTAATTCATGAAATTTTGGTGTCATAAAGTTTTAGAGATTCATGAAATAATTTTCCATTGGAGGATACTAAGCTGTAAAAGGAAAAGGAGGTAAGTTTCATTACTAAGAAAGTTCTTAGAAAGCTTCATGAAAGATGGTAAGTATTGTGACTATAAAAAAACCGTAAATCATCATTAAGAAAGGATGTTTTGTGAACATAAATGAAGAGTTTTTTTGAAAATTCATTAGTGAGATTGAAAGTTTCAAATAGGGAAGGGAATATCTATAAATAGGCAGTTAACCCTTATTTTAATAGAGGAGTCCTTAATTAAGATCCATAGAATCTAAATTTATGAGTGTTTCTCAATGTGTTTTCATATATAAACCATTTAGTTTCATGAAAAAATGAGATTTAACGAAATTTTATAATGGTTTGTGAAAGGCTATGAGTTACTCAAAAGACAACAGTTTTGTGAAAGAGAAACGTTTTTTGAAATATAAAAGTTTTCAAAAGTATTTTAAAGGTTTATGAAATTTTGGGAAAGGGTTATGTGAAACCAAATCTTATGTGAACCAAAATTACATTCCTAGAAATTGTAAATTAAATAATTATTCATCAAGAAGGTGAAAGTAAAGCTTCATGAAGTACCAAATGTTGTGCAAACCATATTGATTCAAGTGACCAAGAGAATATTTTTATGAAGGATAAATGAGAACAATTTAGTTGATCAGGTAGTGAGATTTCAAATTATAAATGGTAGTTTACCAAATCTGATAGTGATAATGTTACTAACTCTTTTATAGCTGTTTGATTTATTGGATTTTGTATATATTCACATTTCCTGTGTATGCTTCTTGGATGTAGCCTAAAGCCGGGGATCCAAGTAAAAATTTTGTGTCTCAAGCATGTATTCATTTATATTCATACATTACTATGTTAAAGGGATAAAAGTGTGTTTTATTAATGAGGAAATAAGGTCTGATGGGCTATTTGTTTTAATCTATCATACCCTGATTCACCCCCACCCCTCAGGGTATTTAACCTAGTTGGGATGACACTATCACTTTTATGATGTTATAATGATATAATAATAACATGAACGTTTATTAAATCCTTTTTATAGGGCAAATAAATATTAACTATGTGATATAATGAATATAAAAAAATAATTTTAATCTTTAATGTATGCACTTGACATTTTTGAAATCTAAATATTGTGTATGTTCTAATAAAAAAAGTTTTCTTTTATTTTATCTTAATCAAGTATATACAAGGTTTCTTTCAGTATTGACTTTGTTTGAAATAAAAATAAGTATTAATTTATTTACTACTATCCAATTAATTTAATTTTAACAAATAATATACTTCATTAGGTTGTAGAATCGTTTTTATTCTTCAAACTAGAAATTTTATAAAAACAGTTTTCCTTGAATATTATGAACTTATTTTAAAAATAATTTATGATAATTTTAGAAATTGAATTATGTAAAATGGATTACATATTTTTAATAATATTAATTAATATTATTAAACAATATCAATTTAATTGGTGATCATAATTATTCGTAACTGAGGTAAATATTTATCACCTTGGTTAAGGGTTAAATTGGTTAAAAGGGTTCAAAATAAAGTGATACAGATTAAATATAACAAAAAAAACATTCTTAAAACAAATTGCCTGGTTTTATTTTTAACTTACTCTTATCATATTACAATAAATGACAATTTGGACCCACTTTATTGAGAAAATTATTTTATATTATTTAAATATTTTAAGTAATTCCATTTGTGTCCCTACCCTCACTTATAAAAGGAAACTAATTCACCACCCTTATTCACAAACATTAAACCCTATATCTTAGTCAAATCCTACCAAAAAACCTTTCTAGATTCGTTAACTTCAATATTTATCTTCTTTTATTCTTCTAATACCTTTCTAATAATGCATAAAGTGTAAGCCAAATGAGGTCTCTAGGTCACCATCTTTACCAACTCTTTAAGAAATTATTTCTTCTTATGATAGCTCTAAATTGGATTTAAACCTCATAAAATAATGAATCCAATATCATAAATACATTGAGATGTTTTTTTGATTATTTTACAACCATTTTCCACCACTTTTCTATCCCGCATAAAATAAAAGCATCACTCGTGCATACACGCAGTCTACCATCTCCACATAATGATATAATTCATTTTTCAATACTAATTTATTTGGATGATTAAAAATATGTTAATAATAAATATATATAAAATTTATGACATAATTATGATTTTTGAGAGATAATATATATTTTATCTTCTTACCCTTCCACTCGCTAAAAATGATAGTGTTGCATGTCCATACGTGTGGACTACCACCTTAATGAAGCGAAGTGAATCATTTTTCATATCCACCATTCAAGAATGATTATAAATATTTATATAATGATTATATATTATATTTATATCATGGTTAAAATTATTTATATGATAGAAACATGAGAAATATGTGAGGAATGAAACTACCGAACAAAAACCTATATGAAAAATTAAATAGTTAACACTCGAAAATGATGTTTTTAATAAATAATTAATAATAAACAGGTGTTTAATTGTTATAAGTGGATCATATATGATATTATAAGTTTTTATATGGTTCTAATATATATGTATAATAAATACAAAATTATTATAAAGGAGGTTAAAATCACTTACAAAACAAATTATGCCTGAGGTAAGGGTTTATTTCACAATCTCATCCTTGAGCATTGTTTATGTTTAAGTTTTTATTAGAAGAATTATATTATATTTATATATTAAAACCAGTATATTTTCTTCTCATATTTGTATTTCAAGGGTTTTCAAGTATTATTTCCATTTTTAACTTATTTTTTAATCAAAAATACCAAATTAATGTTTTAATGTAAAACTAACATTGCTTTTTAATTCAGTTGGGAATATTTTTCTTCTATGTACATATTTTCTTTCAAATGTATTCATGGATTTTTATAATATTAACCAATGATATATTAAAGTAAATTTTTACTATATTTTAACATTATATAAAAAATAATTAAAATTAATCTTATTTTCATTTTCCGAATGATATAATTTTATCAAAGGTTTGAATGAAATCTCTATTTTAACGTTTACCACACATATGTATTTTCCCACCCTCATGAATATTATTTTCTTTAAAGCATACTTTAAAATTTTCTATGGTTATTTTAAAATAAAATTGTTTCCCTAATATTTTGGAAATTTTAAATAAGTGGTTTCAAAATAAAAATGATATTTTCCTTAATAACTGTTCTAGTGATATTTTAAATGTATATTCATTTATGTCAACATTATTTAATGAATATTATGATTTATTATTGATATAATATAATGATTCCATCCACCTTTTTTCTCTAAATTGATTATGATCATGATGTTTTATTTTTTACTATGTAAAAATATTGAAAATTTGTATTATAGTTTTCAAATACAAATATTTATATTGATTATGCAATGTATTGATTATTCACCCCTTTTATATGATGAATTATTTTGACTTATTAAGTGATGGGGGGAGATCGTTATAGCCCCTCAACGTATCAATAGGTCTCATTATATAAACTAGTTTGTGTATTTTTCATAATCATTACCTTTTTATGTATGATTTCAAAGCACAAATCCTTAACGGTTTTATTATAATGTATGGAATTATACATTCTATCATTATGAAACTAGTTTTTATTATCCTTGTGATTATTTATTCTACTTTTTATCTAATTATTTATCCCTATTTTATGATATTTTTTATATGTAATACTAGATTTTTATTTATCCCTATAATATTATTCGTGCTTTATTTTTTATGATAGATTTTTTTGTATGATTTTCCTTATGTGTCCTATGATCTTACCCTTTATTGTGGTTTCCTTTCCCTAGGATACCATGAAGATATATATTAATGATTTTAGGGATTTAATTAAATAAATCATGAATTTTCTTCTATAATTGTTTTTTAATTTTATATTTTTAGATTTAATTTGAGAATCATTTATGTATCTATAATACCAAGAATACAAAACTATTTAATCCTTTAGGATGTGATCCTTCATATTTTTTGCCAATGAAGTAAAATAACCCCAATATTTGGGTTACTAAAGTTAGGGTATTATAGTTGGTATCAAAGTAATTTTAGTATAAACCTTGCTAACTATATTTATAAAAACATAAATTAGATAACTTAACCCAATGATTGACTATGGGGATAATTCTAAGTATGGGATAATATCATAAATGTTTTTTAAAGTGGAGATTGTTTGGTTTTCCTAGAAAATAAATCTCTATATAGATACTTTAAAGAAGATACGATTATGGAATAGATGGATCTGGGGGTTAAAACTCTTGAAAGGGTGGATTGGGTATTAAATTGATCATCAGCAGTGTATGATGATTGAGACTAAGACTACACACCTAGTTATACACTCATGGAGGATATGCTTTTGTTTATTTACAAGATATTTACACACCATTATGAAATATATTAAAAAAATTATGATTTGAATATATTACAAAATACACTAAGATTATAATTATGATATTATCTATGCCTAAATTTTCAATTTATGTTTGGTGTTACATAAGATTTAGAATCATATACTATGATTTAAAATTCATAATATTATGAGAAAAATTAATATATTACATTGTTTATAAATGGAGACTTATAAAATTAATGGAAATAATATCACTGAACATAATTTATGTAAATATTTACCTCTTAATAAATATAATTAGGATGCAATTGGATATATATCCAAAAAAATTGTTACTATATTTGGTTATCTGATTCAAGTTTTTACTAATAACCTTGACCATATAGAGAATCTTGATGAACGCAAACATGGTGAAACAATATTGGACTGCTTTATAAATCATCAACCTCTTTCATCCAATGGGACTAATAATCCCATAGTAACTAAGAAATGGGTCAAGTCTCTATAAAAGATATATCTCACTTTGGAAAGTATATAATAAGATAAATTTTACATAGAAATTTATCATCTTAAATGAGATTCTAATAAATGGTGGTCATTGATTTGGAATACTATATAGTTAGAGGAAATAAACAGTATGTTGTGGAAGACTTTTAGGGAGATATTCATCAAAAAAATACATTTCTCATGAGTATAATGATGATAAGGGGAGTAAATTACTCGATCTAATGCATAAGTAATATGATAATTTTATTGAATATGAATCTAAGTTTATAAGGTTAGAAACTCATGTTGTTGATCATATACAAAATACAAGTAGTAAGATCAATCATTTATGTTATTGGATAAATCCTATGTTTCAAAGGGTATTATTATATCATAAATTTTCAATATATGATATAAATATAGAGAAATAATTCTCTAAGTCTTTTTTTCAAGGAAAATTAGAATAAAATTGGGTGGCTAAGAACTCTAAAAAATGAAATATATAAAAATGGTAGAAATAATGTCTATAATTTTAAACTTATAATATTTGTGGAAATAAACATCTTGGAAAATTATTGGTTGGAATGATAGTTTTCTTCTAATTTAGAGATAAATTCCATCAGGCTCTTGAATTCAAGGGGAAGAAAGAAACTGCCAATGTTTAATGATTTAACAATAAGGATACGAGTCACTGTGAAAATGAATACCCCAAGCATTAAAAAAAATTCCTCAAAAAAAGACCAAGGGAGTAAGGCTAATATTATGTGATCACCACAACTAATGTTGAATTTCATAAAGATATAGTTTCATGTATATTTTTTATAGATTTAGATTTAGCTAATAATTTATTTGATTCTAGATCTTCTCACTCTTTTATATCTTCTATGTTTTACAATAAATTTAGATATTTTTTCACAATAAGATATAAATTTTCAATCAAGACTCCTAGTGGAAATATTACTACAATAAGGATATTTCACTCAATTCCCGTTATGATGCATAGACATACTATATTTATAAAATTATTCATTATACCTGTTATTGAATTTGATATAATCCTTGGTATGGATTTTCTTTTAAATTATAATGTGAAAATTAATTATTTTAGGGAAGTAGATTATAATATGTTATGGATATATGGAATCCCATATCTTTAGTGGGGAGACTACATTATCTAAATTATTTTTGAATACACCTCTTGAAGCTATCCTTTATTAAATAATTATAGAATAATAGAATACAAAACCTATTAATAGAAAATGTATCCTTAGAATAGAGTATTAGCCTATTATACATCTATACATTGATGTGTTTCCTAAATAACTACTTAGACACCCACCTGATTGTGAAGTTGAGTTTTTCACTGATTTCATCTCTCATTTAAAACCTATATCTAATGCCCCTATAATATGGGCACAATAAAATTAGTGAAACTGAAGAAAAAAACTATAAGAGTTATCTTATAAGGGATTAATAAACTCTAGTGTTTTACCATGGGATTCCCCAATTATTTTTGTTAAAAATAAATATGGTTCTATGAGTTTGTGAATCTATAATAGGGAAATAAATTCCATTATTATGAAGACAAATTTTCTCATGTCCCATATTGATGACTTATTTTATTAACTTAAAGTATTTAAATATTTTTCAAATATTTATATTCATTCTAGGTATCATAAACTACAAGAAAATAATGAGTATATTCCAAAGAATACATTTCATATGAGGTATGAAAATTCTGAGTTTATAATAATACCCTTTGGATTGACTATTAAACCCTAATTTTTTAAAGATCTAGTGAATAGATTATTCACGGATTATCATTATTATTTTTTTGGTATTTATTGATGATATCGTGATATAATATAAAATATATGATTATCATAAGATTAATTTTTGAATTGTTCTTAAGATTCTTTTAGAAAATGAGTTATATAGAAAAAATTTCAAATGGAAATTATGGATTGGGGAAGTTTATTTTCTTAGAAATATTGTCTCTGAGGATGTAATATTAGTTTATCATTGAAAGAAAAATGAATTGGTGGAATTTACAGAACCAATTTATATAATTGAGGTACATAGATTCCTTATATTAAAAGGTTACTATCGACGATCAGTTTAGAATCATGTTCAATTAGTTAACTATTTAACCATGTTAACTCATAAATGAGTTAAGATTATATGTTTAGAAGAATATAATGATAGTTTTAAAGAATTAAATATTGTATTATTCAATACATTGATATCTATTTTACCATTTGGAAAGATGTATTTTTTATACATAGTGATTCATAAAATAATCAACTTTGATGTTTCATTATAAATAATGATAAGGTTTTTGTCTATGAATCAAGGATGTTAAATATTCATGAAAAAAATTATCCGTCTCATAATCTTGAGTTGGTAGTCATAATATTTTCATTTTAAATATTGATACATTTCCTTTATGGAGAAAGATGTGAAATATATACATATCAAAAAAGATTAAAATACATCTTTTCACAGAAAGCGATTAAAATAAGGAAAAGGTGATGGTTATTACTACTAGAGGATTATGATTTATTAATATACTACCACCTTCAGAAGGAAAATATGGTGATTGATTCATTGAGTATCAAATATCACGGATTTGTGACTAAAATGTGGAATAAAAAATCATATATTCATGGACTTAGTAAATTTGGGTATGGTAATCGTTAAGGAAGTGGAAACATAAAATATATTCCAAATGATTTCCAAACTATACTTATTAGAGGAAATAAAAACTTCTTGGATTGATGATGAGAATATTTAAGAGAAAATAAATGCATTGAATGGTGGAAGTTGATATAATTCATATATGAAGATGGTATTTTGATATTTTGAAAGAGGATATGTGTTCCATCAAAACCTATGCTAAAAAGATAATTAATATATGATGATAATATCTCAAATTTCTCTATTCACCCTGTTAGTACCAAAATTTATTGATGTTTGAAGGAAATTTTTTTTGGGATAATATGAAATAAAAATTTTTAATAATATGTATCAAGATAATTGGTTTTTCAATAGGTAAATTTTGAGAAAAAACATTATAAAAGAGTCGTGCAACCTTTACCTATTCATATGTTGAAATGAGATGATATTAATTTGTAATTTTTTATTGTATTACCAAATAATCTTATAAAGAATTATTTTATATGTCTTATTATTTATTTCATTGCCATGTATGCACATTTTCTCTCTATAAAGGGAATATATACCTCTTGATCGCCTTATACATCCTTATATTACTAAAGTTGTGAGACTTCATGGTGCACCACTTTTGATTGTATATAATCATGATATGTGGTTTACATAAAAATTATTGAATAGACACTAGAAGGATCTTGAAAAAGAGCTACATTTGAGAACAACCTATGATCCTCAAACTAATGGAAATTCTGAAATTACTATTTATACATTAGAAGATATAGTGAGGTGATGCTTGATTAACATTTAAGGTATGTGGGAATAGTATTTACCTTTGGTGGAATTTTCATAAGATAATATATTCCCCTAAAGAATTAAATTTCAGAATATAGAGAATTTTATGTAAATATATTTCATACTCAAAATTTTGGTTCAGAAGTTGGTAAAAGGAATATTATAGGTCTAGATATTTTTTAGGAGACAATGGTGAAACTAAATACTATTTAGAATCATCTTAAGGTATTTTAAATTTGAGAAAAATTATATCGATGTAAATGAATGATGGATTTATAATTTCAAGATGGATACTTTGTTTTATTGAAGTTATATTTGTAGAAATTTGATATAATTTTTGGAAAAAATTGAAAATAAGTCCTATATACATCAGACCTTTTGTAATTATATAAATAATTGGAGTTGTGAATTACCATTATGAAATTCCACCTATACTCTCTACAGTTCATGAATTTTTCCATATCTATTTATTAAGGAAGTAAATACTAGATCCAATTCATGTTATCAAAATTAAATTAATATAATCGGTGCCCTATTTATCTTACTTTGAAGAGCTTATCCAGATTCTGGACCCTAGAGAACAGGTGTTGAGGAATCGAATGACTTGGATGATAAAAGTAATTTGTAAAAATATTAATTTGTAAGTGGAAATTTGGGAAACTGAAGAATTTAGGATGAAAAAATGCCAAAATATATTCCTAAGGTAAAATTATAGAAATATTAATGGTGAAGTTTTTAAATGATAGAAGAATGTAACAGATGAGCTTCAATTATAGTATGATTTTTTTTCTAGAGGAACAAGAGTATAATGCACATGGATTTAGTATAAATGTGATTAAACTATAATTTCAAAATTCTATAAAAATAATTTCATAAGATTAATATCATTTTTTAATTCATCATTTTAAAATTATCTTATAGAAAATTTTAGGTATATTCATAAATAATTGAGTTATAGTTGAATATTGAAAAATACATATTTTCAAACAAACTATCACATATATGATTTTATAATGATATAATAATAAATTGAAAGTTTATTAAACTTTTTTATATAGAAAAAAATATATTCAATAATTAATATAAAGATATAATGATTAACTTAAAGATATATTCTTAACATTTTCAAAATCTGAATAATGTGTTTGTACAAATTAAAATTAGGTCTAGTTTTTTTAAAATCAAGTATATATAAGGTTATTTTACATTTTGGTTTCATTTTAATGATAAATAGGTATCATTTTATATAAAAAAATCAAATTAATTTCATTATAATGAACATTATACATTATTTTTCTATAAAATAATTTTTATATTTATAAGATGCATTTTACTAAAAACATTTTTTGTTGCTTTTTTCAAACTTATATTAAAATATATTTCTGAAATTTATAGTAGTTGAATCATGTAAAAATTAATTATATATTTAGAATCATAATAATAATTATTATTTAATATGTTTAAATTAATTTTTATTCGTAATGAATAGTGATTGTGGAAAATATCTATCACCTCGGTTAAGGGTAAAATGGGTTAAAAGGGTTAAACATATCTGCATAAGGCTTACAGAGAACACAAAAAAATTTCTTAAATGTAATTTTTTTGTTTTATTTCAGCATTAAACATATCATGTTTTAATATATTCTAATTTTTCCACTTCATGATAAAATGACCTTATATTATTTAAATATTTTAATTAATTCCTTGTGTGTTCCTCCCCTCACTTCTAAAAGGGACCCACTTCTGCACCTTTTTCACAAACCTTCTACCCTATATATCAGCCAAAAAACATCCCAAAAACCTTCCTATATTCCCCCCCTTATTTCATTGGCTTCTTTTCTTCTCTTAATACCATCCTAATAAGTCTTAAAGTGTTAGTCAAAGGAGGTCTCTCAAAGAATAGGTAATCATCTTTACTGACTCTTTCAATGTTTATTTATTCTTTTATTTCCCCTAAATAAATTGTAACCATCCTTAAATTTTTAATAAAATATAATCAATATATTTAAATTTTATTATTATTATTATGAAATATCAATTTTACACCTCTTTTCCATCATATGGAGAATGAAGAAATTTCTTTTATGTATATACGACATACCATCTACACACAATGGTGTCATTAATTTTTTATCACCACTTTACATAGATGGTTATAAATATGTAAATTATATTTATAAATTATATTTATTACATTAATATTTTTTAAAAAATATGATTTGTTTTATACATTCTTACCCTTCCACCTGTTAAAAAATGATAATGTCACTCGTGTGTATGTGTGGACTACCACCTCCACAAAGTGATGTGTATAATTTTTCATGTATAAAATTCATGAATGATTAAAAATATGTATATAAGGAATAAATATTATATTTATATAATTATTAACATTTCAGATATTATGTAACCATAAGAAAGAAGCAATGACCGAAACTACCCAACAGAAACATACATGTAAAAAGAAACATTTAACACTCAAAAATGATAATTTAAATACAGAATTATTAATAAATGAGTGTTTAAATTTAGTAAGTAGATCATATGTGATGTTATATGTATTTACATGGTGATTTTATATAATTATAACAAATTTAAATTTATTATATAGTAGGCTAAAATCACTTACGACGTAATTCAGCCATGAGGTAAGATTTTATCTCATAATATCATCCTTATTCATGATTTTTTATGTTTATGTTTCCATTATAAGAATTATAAAATATTTATATCTTTAACCTAATATGTTTTCTTATAGTATAGATATTTATATTTCAATTATTAGTTTTATTTTTACCTTCTTTGTCTCTCAAAAAAGACCAAAAGAGCGTTTTAAAGGAAAAATGACTTTGGTTTTCAATTCATCCAGAAATATTTTCCTTCCATGTCATAATTTTCTTTAAAATATATTGAAATATATATTTAATATTTTAAAATTATTTTTTAAATTATTTTTTAACATTTTTTAAATTTATATAAAAATTTAAAAGGATTCATCGTGTTTTTTCTAATGAGTTATTTCTTATCAATGGCGTGAACGGAATATTTGATTCAATGTTTACAACAAATATTAATTTTACCACCATCATGACAATTTTTGGAATATTCCTTTAATATTTTCTACGATTGTTTTCAAAGAAAATGTTTTTCCTAATAATACGAAAATTATTATATTTTAAATAGGTGATTTCAAAAATTAAAAGGGTGTTTTCCTAAATAAATATTTCAATTATTATTTAAATATATTGAAATATACTTTGATAAATGTTATGATTTAAAGTGAATATACCCTAATGATACAATCCACCTTAATTCTTTTGATGAATTATGTTTCTGATGTTTTATTTTTAACTATGGAAAAATATTGACAGTCTTTATGCTGGTTTTCAATATAGTTTGTGTATTTGGAACATGAATTACCTATTTATATATGATGTATTATCATAAGGACTTTATGTAATGATTATGATGTATGGAATTGTGCATTCTATAATTATGGAACTAGTTTTTTATCTTTGTTATTATGTATGTTTTTATGTCATCTATTGATTTATCCCCCTTTTATGATATTATTTATAGGGAAATTTTTTTATAGATTCCATATTATTCATTATTTATTTATTATATGATATATTGTGTTGTAAACTTTCCCCTACTGATCTTAAGAGGTCACCCATTATTATTATTTTTCTTTTCACCAAGATACCAAGAAGGGATCTATGAATGATTTTAGAGATTCACTACAATAAATTATAAAGTGTTCACTAGAATTTTTAAGTTGTATTTCATGTTTTTATATGTAATGTTAGAATCATATATGTATATACTATCCCAATACTACTAAACTATTTTATCCTTTGGGATATAATCCCTTGTGTTTCATTCTAATGTAGTTAAGTAATTATCAACTCTTGGTTACTTGAGTTCGGGTGTTACAAATTCCCCTTTATTATTCTTAGAGTGCTAGTAAATGGGGTATTAGGGTTAGTTAGGGAGGATAATAGACCATTATTTGTTAATGGATTGAGGTTTAATAAAACTTTTGAGGGGAATACAAAGGGATTGGATTCTATATCTTTTTTCTAAAGCTGAACACCTACTGAGTCTAACTAATGGTTTAAAACTTAGTGCTTTATAGAATTCAACCCATAGTCCATTTTATTTTTCATTTTTTTCTAATAAAAAAAATTATTGGTTTATACCTTGTTCTCAATTGTTATCCAATTATTCATTTATGATTAACTAAAAATTATTCTTTTATATCCCAAGTTTCATAAAGTATTAGAAATGTTTTTGAGGTAGGTAATTTTATTTTGAGAATACATAGAGATATTGTAGATGAAACTTAAATTGATATTCAATTACAAGATGAGATATAAGTACGGTTATTCTTGATTAACTTACCTAAATTTTATCCATAGTTATTTTATTTATTAAACAAAATATTTTAAAATATTATTTTGATATTTTCATCTTATATGAATTACCACATTATAGCTAGGACACTTAACTCAAGTCATATATAGGGTGTAATTATGAATTAATGTAAATGAATAAATATTCTATAACCAAGGGTGTAATTTTACTTTTCCCTTACAAAAATTTTTCACATCCTTTTTTCCTTGAAGAAGGAAATTAATTGACAAGAGAAACTCTTTGGATATTTTGAAATATCACTGAAATTGGATTTCATCTGAGTTTCATGGTGTTATGTTTTCTTTCTATGTTATTTTCAAAATTATTGTGAAGTAATTTACATTATAATTAGCACCTATAATATTTATTTGTTCTACATAAGAAAATTTCTAATATGTTTAGTTCTAATCTTTCTTGCTGAAAAAAACTATTAAATATTCTAATGTTGCTTTTTATTTGTTGAAAATATTTATGTTTTTTCATTTCATAAATGACATGTAAATTTTTTAACCTTGATTTGAAAGTCATTAGATATTTCTTTAAATGATTTTTGAAAATTTCTATGATAGTATGCATGAACATTATCTTTAAAGTTGAGAATAGTTTCCAGCTTTAATGACTAAATGTTTTCTTCCACCCTTCAGTTTAAATTCTCTTTCTCAGTGGTTTAAAATATTTCTCAATTTTGAGATTTACATTTCAAACTTGAGTGGGTTAACCTTTTCTACATTACCATGGATTTAATTTTGATCATCAATTTTATTTTATATCTTTAATTTGTTTTAGTTAAACATTGGGAATAGATTTACAGTTATCATTGATTTAGAAATTTTTATTTGAAATTAAACTCATAGTTTTTTCATACAAATGGATTATGGGATGAAAATCCTAATATGGGTTGAAATATTCCTTATTTATTATTTTATTTGGTTGATAGGTTCATCAGTATTTATTTATGTTTATTATTCTTACCCATCCATTCTATTGTATGTAATTATTATGTATTTTTAATTATTAGGATTTTGTTCACCTGGAGGTAAAGTACTTTTTGGATTTCAGTTGGATACAAAAGTGTATATAACTCTCATCAAAATTTTTAATATCAATCATTTTTGTAAAACCAAAAATAACTTTTGACTAACCCCTTTATTTTAGAAGAGAAAACCCTTTTCCTTCTTGAGATAATCTATAGGGGAGAATCCATTTAAAATCCATTTCTTGGTGACCCTCAAATTTTTTCACCTTAGAATTATTTTCTTATATAGATTCTATAAAATTGATTGCTTTAGGGAATGAAAAATTCCAAGTGTGGGTAATTTTGATGTGGCTCTTATTTTAGTATGTTTTTCATATCTATTTTGAAAATTTAATGATAATTTATTATGAAAATTGTCTTTAAAAAGGGTAATATTGAATATTATATAAACTGGAGTTAAATATAGAAATAATTGGATTTTTTTATGAAGTTGTGAATTTTTTGTGTTTCTCTAATCAATTATTCTTCTGTTTAATTTTATATATTATTTCTAAAAAACATTTTTTTCTTGTTGGAATTAAAGTAGATGGTTTATTTTCTAATATTTGAACATAAATTCTTCATTATATGATGGGTTCTTAATTTTTAATATCAATTTATGGATTTTATTTTGAAAAACAATATTTTAAAATATTAATTATATATTTTTAATTTTGGTTATTGAAATTAATTTTTGGAGTTTTAGTTTTGGAATCAGTTTTTGTAGAGGCTACAAAATTCACTATTTTATGTTTTGAAATGGGGTGTCTTTAGTGACCATGAATGTGAAACTACATTTTATACTTCTAGGAGGTTTTCTACCATAGACCTTATACCATGATAATAAAATTCCTACAATTGTGGGGGAATCATGCTATCATTACCTATACTTTTAAGGGAGTGGTACTGTGGAAGTAGTTCCACGGACCAACTATTGTGTTGTGATTCTGTTCGTGTGGGAATATCACCCTTCCATGAAATTCATCTAGCATGAGTCTACATACCTCCTATGACTAAAATATATTACCAGACTATGGGAACATGGGATCCTAATCTTCATTTACTCAAAACAGATTAACCCAGGTGTGGGTAATTTATTGATGAAAACTAATGAAAAATATAGGATAATATTTAAGTCTTTAATATTCCTTAAGAAATTTAGTTTTTTTCTTCATAGGGTTGACTCAATCCATGTTTTAATGCATAAACCAAACATGAAGCTCCGTTTTTTAAGATAAAATTATGAGGCTGGATGAAATGTTAACCAAAGGATAAGAATGGCCATTCATGCTTGAAGAATGATCAAGGAGGTCCCTTGTGATTAATGCTGAGAGACTCAAATAAGGAAAGATATGAACTATAGTTAACCTATTGCAAGCCTAGGAACCTGATTTCAAGAATATTACTTTATATTTAAACCTATCTTGTAAATATGTGATGAAGAAATCGGATTTTATTTGAGACAGTCGAGCTAAGCCTCATCCAACTAATTTGTGGAAGCAGAATTTAGATAAATATTTTCTAGAGAAGGTTGGAGGTCATAAGACACTTTCTATTTTAAGATCATAGAACAGTTAGGTCAAGTCCATTATTTGAATATATATAATTTTGAATTTTTGAAATGTCATATCCCCACATGAGCTTGAATTGATATTGATGTGTTGAAGAATTAAAAAACAAATGAGTTAAAGGAATATGCTCTCTATTTAATTTACTATTTAAAGGTCTATTGAATATGTGGGGTACAATGAGTTTTTGATGGATGAGATTTAAAGGATGGATGAAAAATAAAAATAGGTTTTTAAGGGAATTCCTCTATGGATTTCTAATCATGGATGAGTGTTGGGTTTGGTTGGAACTTTGATCATCGTTGTTGAATATATGTCAATCCTTTGCAGTGTGATGAAATAGATAGCCTAATTTCATGTGGAGTGGATGACTGGAATAAATTTTCTATTTATTTGAAGAACTATTTTTATGAATATAGACAACAATAATCAAACCACATATAGTTACTAAAAATATGGATTTTCAAGATCAATTTTTTCAATTGGAATGGGCACATCCAATTTTCATCAATTGAATAAGACCCACAAAAAGGGACTTGATCGATCAATGGAGATCAAAACATATGATCACCTATGTTCAATTTGAGCTTGAGAGGATAGATACCTGGTCAAGTTCTGTGTTGTTTATATACAAGAGTACTTGTAGCTTAATTTAATCTTCAATTTTAGATGTGTAGTAAGATTGTTCAAATTTGGTGCACTATAATATTAAACCCAACATACTGAGTTATAAGAAGATGAAAAAATCTTTAATGGAGGCTTATTGTGTACAAGATTGTGTATATTGATGTTATATAAAGGTTGATTAATTATTCATGTCATGATTTCAGAGGTAGAGGAAACCTCAATTTGTTGAATCCCAGTTCATGAGTAATTGAAGAAAACAATTTGTTGATCTGAACACTATTAGAATTAAAATAGTTAAAAAATAGAGTTTAAATAGAAACAATATTATTTATGTGTAAAGAAATATGGGTGGTGAATTAAAGGCTTCCTATAGAGGTTTATGGAGTTTGTTGATGAGGTAGATGAAGGGTGAGCCATGTTGAGATCATATTTAGGTTCATCTTTCTTAGTACTGAATCAAGAACCATGTGGGGGTGCATACTATTAGGTGAGTTTAGCTGGAATTGCATGACGAGGTTAGTGAATGGTGAAGGATTCCACATGGTGGATATTTTTTAAAATATAGATACTATTTATATTGACACTAATTGTTATTATATGCACAAATTAATAAAATAAATTCCCACATAGAGATGGATAGACTAAATTATTGAGAGAGGTAGAGAATAAAATAATAGGAGATTCATTGACATAGAGGTTGGGTGAGATAAACTATGTGAGAACCATGAAACATAACAAAGACTCAATTTGGGAGAGAATATCTTTGATAAATAAGATTCTGTTACCCCTACTTTTCAATTTCTATTACTGATTGAAATGAATTCTTTTGAAATTATGAATTTAAACATGTTTTCTAGATAGATTTATTTATGTGTAAAAAATTGAATGGTATCATCAATTACATTGTTCTTTCATGTTCCTTATGAATGTCACCATCATTTCATCTTTAACAAATTTATATCCTAAAAAATGAGAATTAGTGAAAAGTATTATCGAATGAAATATTATCAACTTTTTAAACATTTTAATCGAAATCAAGAGTAATATTCTATGAAATAATGATGGTTTCATTTCAGTGAAAGTTGGTTTATCTTCTAATGAATGGTTGAGTATGATAGTTGAGAAACTATCTTATTTAATCATTTATAATCTTGTTAGTTGACTAATTTGCTCAATATTTCTTTAGAATTGGTTTAATAAGTTTTATTATGTATGAATGAGGGAATCTATAATTTTATCTATCCAGTTGAGTTACCATGAACTATAAATTATCTATTTTCATGGTTTAATACTTACTGTTCTTGTTAAGTCTCTACAATAGCATTGTATCTACTTAATCTTCAGAATTTAGTCATAGTATATATTTTTTATAATTATTTTATTTCTTTTGAGTGTTTTTTTTCTTCTTCATCAATACAAAAAAATTCACATTCCCTGTAGTTTAATAACCTATTTAACACTTATTAGGTAGTCTGTAGGTTTTACGTTTTGATATATTCAATAACATATCATCAAGATGCACCAATAATTAATGATATTGTTAATCTCTCATTACAGGCTTGGAGATAGAACTATGTATACCAATGGATCTATTGAGTATCAATGGTGACCCAATTTTGGTAGTCATGCAGAATAATGGTAAATATTATATTAAGAAAAAAAACTAAATTATTCCCCTATTTGGATATATATTAGGGTAAATTGATGAATTATTATTTGATCCAACACTTTCTCATATCACACGTTCACAAAATGACCACATCAATGCATTGGATAATACAACAATAGACCTATAATATATATGAAAAGATGAAAAGCACATTAACATCATACAATGTAGGGTAGTCTCTCTATTTTTCAATAATGACATGGAAGATATCAACAAAATAAACACTGATAAAAATCAATGTGAGTTGGTATCCTCATAAAATGATACCACTATTCTATAGATGTTCGCTATATTAGACTACCTCCATAGTGAAATTCTTCCATTGGATCAAGATATTAAATAGAGAATTCAATAGAGTGATAAATTGTATTCTATATGATGGCCCGAACTCTCAGAAAATCCTCCAAAAATAATGATTTTATAGAGTTATCCTTGAATATATTAAAGTATGAGAGATCCTTTTTCCATGAAGGAATTACATATTGCAGCATGCACTGATCATAATCTTGGGAATATACTTTCTCATCATATCATGAGCCTTATATATTTCGGTCCATAGATGATACGGGAGTGTGTGTACTTCACCAAGATATGTCATGCTTTCCAGATGCATTCTAATTTCATCCATCAACCCCCAGAGCTTCTACATACCACCAGATACTTGTGGATTTTTTTCATGTGGGGAATATAAGTAATGGGTTCATATCCTCCATCTAAAATTGTAATGTTCAAGTACATAATTACTATAACTAGTATCTTATTTAATTGGGATGAGGATATCCCTAAAAAATATCAGAATAAATGTTATCATAAATTTCATGAACTCAATCATCTTCACCAGATTTTATTTCCGTCACACAATATTTATTGAAAATGGAACCAATTTCTATTATTTTGAATTTAAAAGGATATATCAAGAATACAATATTAATTTAAACCAGAAACCCACTACAATGAAATAGAAAATGGGCAGATAGAGGCTTTTAATAAATCTTTTTCTAATATATTTTATAAGATAGTGGGAAAGGATAAATTTGATGGACTAAAAAACTCCTAAATTTTATGTTGTATTATCAAACAAAAACCTATACTACTACAAATTAAAACTCATATTATCGTTTATACATGATAGTGGTAGTCTTAACTATTAAGGCCTAGCATCCCTGGCTCTGCATCACTATCTTTAATCAGTTGTCTGAAGATGAATAGTCCTATAAAAAACTGTATTAATTGAAATTACATTATGAGAAAGGTTTTTACAAACTATACACCTAGGAAATCCATCAGAACTGGACAAAATTGAAATTTAAGAAGAAATTTTTCCTCCACTCATTCCTTTAAGGAGAGTTGGTATTGGCTCTTAGGAATCTAATGCTACTAGGAAAGAAGACTCTAAATCATGAACCAAAGTAGGAAGTACTTTACATTATACAAAAGTTATAATCTAATAGAGACTACTCCTTGATCATAATAGATAGTGAGTGCATAATTCCTGGCACTAATACATGATATATTAATAAGTACTTTGTGTAATTTCATGGAAAGTTCATATTCTTTCTTTTTGTATGATGTAAAACTACATTAAAACATCCTTGTAAAAGGATTTTAAACTATATGACAATACATCCTCACTATATAATGTTAAAATATGTATTCTTATTCTTAGATACATAATTTTAAACTAAAAATCCCCATATAGTCTTAGTTGTATGCATTTAAACTGAATAGTCCCATCTTCATCCGGGTTGCATAAAACTAAATTGTATAGAACCTATATCCTAGTATCAATACATTAAACTACATATAACTAATGTCTTAATCACATGTTATAAAATTACATGAGATGTCCTCATCATACAATGATAAAAATTTATGGTTTAATTTCACCCCATCTTGCACTCCCATGTGATTCAAGTAATCTTCCAATCACCTCATGTTTCTCGTACTGAGAATGATTCACTTGAACTTAAAGGTTTTGGTTGATTTCCCAGGTTATAATGATTATGTGTAATCTTTATCAATAATAAGAAACTAAATTATATCCACGTGAATATAAACCTTAGAGAATTGAGTCTATCCTTCATGAATTCAAACTATTTATTGTGGCCCAATGATTGTGGACTTGTTCCCCCTACATGGGATCCTAATCCATGTATAGATATTTTGGTGTACTATTTCCACCTTTTGTTAGAATAAACTATAAAAAATCCCCCATATGAAGTATCTTGATCTATATAGGGAAAATAATAATAAATATGTATGGAATAAAACCTAGTATTACATGATATATAGTGATGCTTAGATCTCCTATACTAGTCCCAACCATGAATCTCC